>JANBPO010003772.1:27262252-28462252 GCA_024336825.1 Amorphophallus titanum
TGATGTGACACAACCTCAAACCTATCTTGCATGCACAATTCGCAAACCGATCGGACCAATAGTGGCGGCAACTCACTCATCGCTCAACCCAAAACCCGGGGTGACTCGACGATGCCGAGTGGATGTTGTGAGGGCTGGTACCTTGCTGGTAGAGGGCCAGCAAGACCTGAGGGTCTCCCCAAATGGTACGACAAGTCTAATTCTAGAGGCTGACCCGATGCCGAGGGCATGGGTAATCACTCACTCCCATGGTGGTCACTCAGAAGTCTAGGACTTGTGAGATCAGGCACTCTCTCACCGGCCAACAGAGACTAGAGCTAAGATTGAATGAAAAGCACTAAAAAGCCTTACAATTGCAAACCTATTTTCCCAAGGATATAAAAGCAAACAAAAGGACACAAATGTAAATAAAAAAATATTAGTTCTTTGATGTCCCATCAGAACATCATTAAGTTCACCCCCACTACCAAAGCCAGCAAGGAGGCAGAGCCAAGCGGCTCTGACAAGAAGCCAATAGATAAGCTGGTCGCTCCTTCCTTCTCGGAGCGTATGAAGATGCCCTTCTCCTTTAAAAAGGAACACACAAAGATGCTCTTCGACCTCTACATGGCCCAGAAGATCATCGAGTTGCCAGAAGTCTGCAAGCCGGGCGAGGCCCAGAAAATCGATGATCCTAGCTATTGCCCATATCACCGCATGCTAGGCCACCCCTTTGAAGATTGTTATGTCTTCAAGACTCAAGCCCAAAAGTTGATCCGAGACTATCTCATTAAAATGAAAAGTGGTCTCGTCGATCCTCCGCAGTCACATATGTGATCCAGGCTAGCCAAGGTAGCACATGTGGCTCACTACTCGGCTAATGTGATTCACATGATGGTCGCATTCTCTCTCTCTGACGTCGAAGCAGAGGAGCTCGGCACCAGTAAAGGCGGTACCTGGGGTGGAGACCCTGGCATGATCGCATACTTCTCTCCTTTCCCAAAGAAAGGACTCGTCGACTCTTTGATGTTCTCGTCAAGAGGGGGCAAATCATGTCCCACGACCCACTGGTAGACTACACTCACTGGGACTTCAATCACCCCCAGTACTACCCTTTCCATGCCAGAATCTGCCACGCGATCGAGTCTTTTAAGGAAGTTCAGTACCTCATCCAGGAACAGATCCAGTGGGAGTAAATTTATGCTGAAGGAAACTCCATGGCACTCCTGCAACTTTGACAAGCTATCGAAGAAACGATGAGCATCGCCAGAAATGCACCAGAATGACTAGACCCTCCTCAGGCAAATGGGTACAAGCTGCCTTACCAGCACATGCCAGAATGGCTCGAGTTTTGGATCAATAATCGAGAAGCTCTCGAGCGATTGCGGAGGCGCAAGGAGCGGGACGCTGGCCAGGAGACTGGGCCGAGTAATTTCTCGGTCAATGTCATCCATCCTCCTGCTACCCCGGCCCCTCCGGACTCCCAGACATCGCCAACAACCAGCCAGGCCCTGCCACTGCGACCATGTAATGGCGGCCCTAGCAAGAGCTGGACTCTCTCCCATTCTCTAGAGAAGACACTGCCAGGCTCCTCTGAATCATTCTAGGCTGGGAGAATGTGCTGGTGGACGAGGCGATGATGGGCTCCTTAAGTTCCTCTCACTCTTCCCTCACCCCACCCCTATATCTGGTACCAGGAGATAGGAAGGGGAAGCAAAAGTAGGGTGAGGTTTTGACCTGGTCATGTCGTGCCACCTCGACCGGTGAGCCATCGAGTCCTCTCTGCATGCCCTACAACCTAGTCCAGAGTGCAAGGAAAACATCATCAGAGCCTCCAACGACTCCGACCCGTAAGTCGGGCCTGCCACCATAGGGCCCGCTCGACATGCGAAACCAGGGCGACTACCTGGGGCAACAATACCCCATAATGTCATCGTCTATCGCCAGACCCTACTCCTAGCCAGATCACAAAGGCAAGGCTAAGGAGTAGGAGGCCAAGCGCGCCCCCCAGTCTGCCTCTCAACAAAAGTCTTCGCCACTGCAGCTAAGGCATTAAACCACGCACACGTCCTTGGACGCCAGCACCAGTCAACCAGCTCATTGCAGACCTCCTTTGCTGCCGTGGGTAAGGCAACAAACTGCGCTTATGTCTTCAAACGCCGGCCTTAGTGCACTAGCTCAGCAGGAGATACCTTCTTCGCCATTGATAGTAAGGCATCAAACCGCGTATATGTCTTCGCACGCTAGTCCCAGCATCCCAGCTTACCAGGAGCTACCACCCGAGGTCATTGAGTAGGCAATCAACGCCACCTTCCAAATACAACAAGCGGAAGGTGTCTGGATTGAAATCCGGGTAAAGAAAAGTTGTCGACCTCGTTTTGCCAGGGCACTAGCTCGGAGGTATCTTCACGGGGATTTATCAGCTCTGGCTCTATCACTTCCTCCTCCTACTCCCCTGGAGGCGGCCATCGCCAAGAAACAGGAGAGGAATAGAAGGAAGAACCTCAAGAGGGGGCTCAAGAAACAAGCTGAGCAGGCAGCCACCTTACAATCCCAAGCCGAGCCAACACCTCTCCAGAGGCTACAGTGACTTATCGACAACTTAGAGGAGTACATCCCTCCTCGTCCTACTAGAGCTGTCCCACTCAATAGTTATATCCCGTGGGAAGAAATGCAGAAGCAAGCTCGCCTCAGAAGCTCAAGAATAGCGAAAGGCTCCTCATCCCCAAAGAGCTCTCCTTGTTCTATAAGGACAAGGAGATCACAACAGAGCAACTGGAAGAAGTGCTTCGGGGCTGCACCTACAACATGGTGGTCATTACACCCCCTGACAATATCAAGACCTCCCGACGAGGCGAGCAAGTGGCCTCCCAAACCAGACAAAGGACTACTATCCCGCTCAGGCTCTAGCCCATCCCAGAACACATGGGCCGCGGCCGAGGTCATGCTCGAGGGCACGGTAGAGGTTGCGGGAGGATTCCCTCTCCACCCATCCACCTTCGACCCAGAGCGAATTATCCTCTTCCGAGGGGAGGAGTCCGCCCCCATTTCGGAGGTAGAAATTCGAAAGGGATCTAGCATCTTTTACCGTTCCGGCATGGAGGAGGTCGTTGCCAACATCCCAGTCCCTGCACCAGCTCCTTCCTCTCCTACAGAACAAGCAAGATCGTCCGGTAAGGATGGGTCGGTCCTCCAGCCATCCCCAGAAGAGCCATCATTGGCGCCCCTGTTCCAGGAGCCCACTGGCGATCAGAGTCAGCCCGATCCCAGCGGCAAAGGCAAGGCAGTGCAACTCCCCGACGGGGAGCAGTGCGGCAGCCCACAAAAAGCTTAGCCTGATATACTATCATCATTGGAGGATGCTTGAGCTCGAGCCGATCGAAAAGTCCTCCACCAGATGAAGTGCTTCCCCGCCAGCATCTCAATCTGGGAAGCCATCACTTGGAGTAAAGAGTTGAGGGAAACTCTTATCAAGATATTCCAAGAGTCGGAAGTCTATGAAGCACACGTGGTAGAAATGAAGGCCACCACATATGAAGCCTTCGCCACCACTGTTACTTTCATAGAGAAAGACATGCTACTCTCCCCTCCATGCCATAACCGCCCTCTCTATATGAGGGGGAAAATCAATGGGCATGAGATAAACCAGATCCTATTGGACGTCGGTGCCGCTGTCAATATCATGCCCTTGAAGACATTCAAGACCCTATATCTGACCCCCTACCTCTAGAAGGTCCTGGCGGTCAAGATATCTGACTTCAACGAAGACATCGAGGATGTCCTCGGCTGGGTGGATGTCAATCTGGTGCTCGATGATTTCACCTCCAAGGTGACATTCTATATCATTGACACCAACACATCCTACAAAGTGCTACTGGGTAGGCTCTGGCTCCATGAAAACTAGGTCATCTCGTGAACTCTCCATCAATGCATCAAGTATGCCAAGGATGGAGAGCAGCATACGGTCTTCGCAGACCTATCTCCATTCACTCCAGCAGAATGCAACATTGTCGATGCTGCGCTTTATTTTGGGGGAATCTGTCCATACCCCATAATTAAGAGCAAAAGTAATGGCTGGCTCTCAGAGGAAGATGAGGATAACCTCTTCTCTGTTGCGCAGAAGAAGGCCAAGCTTCATCAGCTATGCCTTAACTCCAAGTCAACCTCAGATCACCCCAAGAGACGCAAAATCAATTTTGAGGCTAATCTTATTAGTCGAGCTATCAACAAAAGCATATCTCAGACTGCCACCTGAGTGAAGAGAGAAAATAGAAGAAGAAGAAGACCAGAAGAGAAGAAGAGGGAGGGAGCCTGCAGCTCCACCCACCACCGTCTGTGCGAAGAGAGAAGAATCTTAAGGGAGAGGCTACCAGTGTAACAAGAGGGGACCGGGAAAGGGAAGGGAGCCATTGCTTCTCCCTGACCCCCACCTTCTCCTCATCTTGTTTTCTTCCTTTCTTTTCCTTGTGTTCATGTACTTTCTCTTCTTCGTAGAATAGTTTCCTTCATCTCTTCCTGTGCCGCTCACGCATGTGTTGTTGCCCTGCATGGATTCTAGCTCGGTGGCCATGTCTTATGGCACCTGGTTCCCTGTGAATGAAATGTTCCCCCCTCTGTTTTGTTATGCTCAACCTCCACCCCACGATGCCCCGTGTGTTTTGCTTTATGCTTCCCTTTGGTCTGCTTGCTTTTGGGTTGCTCGCTCTTCAAAACGTCGCAAAGTCTATCCAACTTGATGGGTAGTGTCTCTGGCGTGACGGCATAGGGCTGACTTCCTTGCACTTGTTTCTGTAGTGGAGTCATTCCCTCATGCTTTCCTCTTTTACCTTCTTCTCGTGGGTTTCATTTCTAACTTTCCCACGTTGCTAGAAGAACGACCTTCCCTTTCGAACCCTGGTTGCCCCTCTAATGACCCAATCTTGCCCAGACTTGGCTGTTTTCTCTGATCCTGTCAATGCCTTGGACGTTGGAGTCGGTGCACCCCTCCTTCCCAGCATCTCTTGCCAAGCTTCAGCTCGACGCGCTCCTGGTCTAGTTTGACCCGACGCATCTTCTGGCCTTTTCCCGGCACACCCTTGCCATCCTGCCACTGGCACATCTCTATCTATGCCTTGCCCAGCACACCCGTGGCTTATCCCTGCCCGGCGCACTCACGCCTGCTTAGCCCGACACGCCCCTGGTTTGCCTCCCCCTGGTGCACCCAAGCTGCCCCTTGACCCGACACAATCTTGACTCGCCTTTACCCGGTGCACCCAACCTGCCTTTTACCCGACGCACTTCAGCCCAACCTCTTTCACCTGGCACACCGTAGCCATCTTTCACCCAGCGCACTGCCAAGCTCCCTTCACCCGGTGCACCTGCATGCCTTCCAACAGGTGCACCTCCAATGCATCCTCTACCCAGCGCACCCAACCTACCCCTCTACCTGGCACACCCTCAGCTCATCTCCACCTGACACACCTAACCTGTCCCCCACCCAATGCACCCTCAGCTCGTCTTTAGCCCGGTGAGCTTCCATTCACCGCTCATCCAGTGTGCCCTTTGCCTATGATCCGGCGGGCATGTTCCACCTGTCCAGTGACGGTTCACTTTCTATGGAGCCAGTGAGAGCCCTGCCTCATGTTTGGCTGCCAGTGTCGTGGTTTACCCAGTGTTTCCCATTCGCTGATTTTTGAGCTTTCCGAGGATTTTCTTGAAGGTGTTGCTGCATATGCGCACACCTTGACTTGTTGGGCTTGAGCCTGCATTCTTTACTTATCACTTGTTTCATAAGTCACATGATGATCAGATTGTTAATAAATCTCTACTTTCATTTTGATAGAGAACAAGGTTGTCAAGGAATAACTCAGATTCATGCTCAAACACCTTGAATGCATAAAGGCAGAATTCCTAATTATCACGTGGGCTTAAAAGTTAAATTGTTGGGGGCCCATGATCCGAGGGGACTTCCCAGAATTTTGGTGATTCCTAACAAAATCTCTTTCCACATGGCTGTATCTTAAAGAACCCTCCCTGTTTCATCTGACACGTGGCCAATCAATTTTTCAAAAGCTGTTGGCAGGAGCATTCCTTCCACATGCCAAAATGGAATCTTATGGGGACCACAAGATTCTTGTTTGCCAAGATAAAAAGGGGATCGAGCGTTCAAGTCCACAACATGAAAGAAGAAGAGCACCAGAGTAGAAGAGCTCGAGAGTAGAGTAGAGTAGAGAAGCTAATAGAAGTAGGAAAGTTGGAGAAAAAGGGAGCTCGTTCGAGAAAGGAGAGGAAGTGAGAAAACAGTGTATCATAAGCTGAGAAGAAGTCTGAGAGAAAAGAGAGAGTATGAAGAAGCGATGTTGGTCTTGACTTTTGGATCAGATCCAGAGTCATTAGCTCAAGTGAGAGCTACATTTATCTTTCTATTTTTTGTTATTTTCATTGTGTTTTCTTCGATTGCAAGCTGTGTAGTCAGCAGAGCAAGCTGTGTTGCTCAGCAACAAGGATAGGTTCCTCGGATAGCAAGCTGTGAAGCTCAGCGGGTTCAGCAAGCTATGAAGCTCAGTGGATTGTAGGGATTTCATCCCGAAGCTGTGGATCAGTGGATTTGTAAGCTGTTTGTCAGCGGAAACCTTACTCAATTGAGTAAGGGGTGGACGTAGATCTCAAGCTCGAGATCGAACCACCTTAAAATTACTTTGGCTAGTGTGTGATTGCTCAACTCTTCATTCCTGCGACTAGATGTATGTCTAGGAACGTTCACTACAAACATTGATGTTTTTGATATACTCATCTGTTGCTTGAGCTTGACTCATCAACTAAAGAGTATATACAAAGGCGTGACTAGAAAGATAGGTAAAGCCTATCCGGAATGCCACCTCTTCTGTGAGGGGATCTTAGATCGAACCTCTGCCCAGTATCGAACTTGATTGATTACTTCCTACAATTGTGTAAAATTGACTTAAATCATTCTTGTCTTGATCTGATCTATAATTCCTTCATCCTACATTTACTTGTTTATCGATAACACAATGGTATATCAAAAGGCTTAGTTGGAAGGATAGGTTACGCCTATCTGGAAAACTAGACCTTGCATGAGGAGATTCTTGAATCGAACCTCTGCCTAGTACCATGCTGCATTGGCTGATCACTTCTATTGGAATTTGATGTGGAGGATGTTTAGTCTTTATTAGATCTTCTAGCTGTTATTTCAAATTGATTTAGAAGTTCTGTTCACGATAGATTCTTTTCGTGCTTGCGATGTATGGAATGCAAGGTTGCTCGTGAAATTAAACACATGGCATGTATGGGTGGGCCGGGACAACCAAATTTGGACCTATCATGCATGTGGTTCCTACCAACTTGAATTGACAGAGGTGGACCAGGACATCCACGCGTGAACCTATCATGCAGGGACTTGATTGGTAAGGGAGGACTTGGACATTCGAACTTGCTGACTTCCTTACCCTTTGGACGCATAACTACATGTATTGCTATCCAATCGATGGGCTTCATGCTCCTAAGGGTGGATGCATCTAGGGAATCCCTTGTGTAACCAACTTGGGTAGGAGTGAAGGGACTAACACCTTTTATGGGTTGGAGTGGGGATGGAGGCTTCAAGAGTTCCCGAAAGAATGGATTAAAATGATCAAGGAAGGGTGAGCTTTTGGGGAAGTGTGTCCTTTCCAACATGTGACATGTGAATACCTAGTCTACAAGCTCTCCCAGGTGGCTTGGGTCCTTGCCAACTGGCAGAACCAATGACATGGTTTCCTTGATTGGGGCTGAGCATAGACAGGCATATGGTTCGATCCCAAAGATGGGTGTTGGGCCCAATAGACATGTGGGGTGAGTGTAGGATGTGATGGGTGGTCGATTGTGGAGTAGGAGGGGAAAGAGATAGGTTGGTGCCATGGTTCCCAATCGGTGCGGTCAAAGGGATCAAAGAAAGTGTAACTTTGGATAGTAAGGTCTTCCCCTATACACTCCCACATCATAAGTCCCCCAATGTGTGATGGGTTATCCCTAAGCGTAAAGGGATATGGGATGTTAGCCACAATGAGATGGCTCGGCTCCCTACCCGAGGCAACAAGGTCCAGATGGTGGATAAGTTCAGGCTCTTCAGGTGTAGGGAGGAGTAAAAGGAGGTCGCTAGTGTAGCAACCCATGGTACAGACTGAGGTGATGGAACCAACACATAGGTAAATGAGGCCAAGGCTTTTAGGTTGTTCAGTCCCTAAGGTCAACATGCCGGTTAGTTGCAGTTGCCATTCTAGACCCTTGATAAAATCATCCATAGTCTCTACATTGTAGTAGGATTGGATGGTGGTGCGATGGGAATTGAGGGACATCATAGAGAGGTTTTGCCCCATGGGAGAACAAATATGGGCCATGATCTCATGAATCAAACTCTTCTCTATCCCACTAACAAGGGGCCCGCCTAAGATGAGTTCACTCCAATTTAGAGTGAATGGTGTAGAGTGGAGTTCAAGCTGTAGGGGGGAATGAGGGGCTTCCTCCTTGGCTTGGACGTGGGTTTCCTCGAGGGTGGGGTGCTCTTCCTCTACAAGTACAATGGGAGGGTCTTTAGAGGGGAGAGAGGGTACCAGTCGAGGAAGGGTGCCTCCAGAGTAGTGGACTAGGATAGGGTCGGATTGGGGTAAGGAGTGGAAGATGGGATAGGTGAGGGAGCTTGGGTCGATTGAGGTTGAGGGTGTGCCCTTCGTGGGGGCAAGTGGAGGAGCAAGAAAACAAAAAGGATGGCACGTCCGGTGGGACGTCTCTCGCCTTCCTTCTTTTTACTGAAGTGAAAGTCTATGCCAGCCCTGAAGTCCGGGTGCCCTTTTCCTATCCTTGCAGGAGGGGTACCAGAAGAGCACTTGTTCGCACTTCCCAGTAGCTTCCAATTCGTCTCCCAGTTGCCGAATCGTGTTCGACGATCGCTCGCGGCCGTCGCCTCAGCTTGTCTAGAACTCCAGCAACTATGGCGGCTGTCACCTACATGGTCCCATCGCCATTGCCACCCATGCACGGGTGGGTTACTTGGCAGTGCCAATCACTTTCTGTAGCTTTCCTCCTGCCATCGGATCACCCTACTTCTTGGGTGTGGTCCCCGTGCGGCTCCACCGCCACCCCTAGCTCTTGTTTCCTCTGGCACCACCAATGCGTCACGCTAGCTGCCAGTCCCGACAACCAGGCTGAGCGTCAGGCATGGCTCTCCCGCCACCGGTGCCCGTAGGGGTCCTGGACCAGTCCCAGCCCGGGAAAGGATTAGTCCCCCAGCCCAGTCTCGACCGACTCCCGATGCAAGCCTTGCGTCCCATGTTTCGGTCTCTAGTCATGTGGTTCACTCGGGCCTCCCACCCCGAGCCCCAACCAAGCTGACTTCCAGTGTGGGTCTCCACCATACGGTGCTCGGCTCCTCAGCACTCTGCTCGGGCCGTCAATCCCTAGCTCCCACTGAGCCAGCTCCCCACACGGGCCTCCTAGCCCTAGGGCAAGGCTCCCCAGCACCCCGTTTGGGCCTCCCGACCTGAACTGTAAAAGCATGACCGCCTCACCCGGGTCCCCTACCCCTGGCATGAGGCGTCCTAGCATCCAGAATAGATGTACAACTCTGTGGTTTCCTACGGATGACGTCTGTTATGAGTGGTCCGCATCAAGTCCCGAATCCCTCGGCTCTACCTCAGGGGCATTCCTCCCGCAAGCTGATAACGTCGATCCCCAGCACCGGTCTGCCTTTGTGGGACGCGGTGACCTCGGTACGGACTGAGCACCCTCTGTCGTGCCTTTCAATCCTGCTAGCTCCCAGTTTAGGCTAAAGGCCTCGGGTCACCGGCATCCCGATACCCCCTGCAGTGACAACTTCGACGGCAGGCACATCGCAGAGAGCATCCGCAACACTACTGTCAGCTCAAGCGAAAGCCTACACTCGAGCCACCAAGTCACCGGCCTTCACTACAGACTTCGCGTCGTGGGGGCCTACTCTGATATTCCCGATGAATGGCCCTGTGCCACCAGCACCCGCAGGCTGGGTTTTCTTAGCCTACCACCTTGGAGCGGAGTCATCTTTCGCTCCCCAGAAGAAGCACCGTCATAGCCATAAAGGCAAGCGACCCATTACTACCACCAGTGATGGGGACATCACCTCTCTTGCCCACACTCAAGGCTCGTCTCCTCACCTCGGACGCATCTAGCATGGTCTAGTTATCTATTTTGAGTCATATGATATATTTTCTTATTTGCTTGAAAAGGGGGGAGATCTAAGGTCGACGTCGAAGCTCTGCCGATTCTTGAGCGAGCTGTAGCCAGGGAGGGAGGCTCTCTACGTCCACTTGAGCCTCCGGTCAAGGGAGTAGTCACTATCTTTGTGTTTGGTCTAGGCTTTTTAGTTGTCATTTCATCCTTTGCATGCTCATTCCTCTCACCTTCTTATCCACATTTTTACTATTTGCACATCATTTTCACACTCTCCCATCATTTTTCATGCCCTATAGGGGTTTAAAAAACCACCCCAGGTATCATCCATTCTATGTTATTATGTTAGTTTTTTATGGCATTTTATAGCTACTACACATTCCAGGGCTGATTTGGGTTTTGTCTTCTTGTTTTCCACGTTGTTTTGTAGGTCAGCATCAGCGCAGCATGAGGCCCATCCCCTCTAGCCGGCCGGAGGGGGTGGAGGATCAAGTCCTACAATTTGGGGTTTGGCGGCTTTGAACAGTCTGCTTTCGTCCATCTGCAGAGTAGAGCGGTTCTCCATAAACCATTCCGATCCTATGCACGGCCATCTTCGTACCGTTCTGTTGCCAACCCAATATCCATCCCACTTCTCTTTCAGCATTGGAACGGCTTGTCGAGCGGCCGTGCAATCCACAGGGTGGTTCTTCCTGGACTGTGTACAACTACCAACGCTGCACTTCAGGCTAGTGTCTTCTCCCTTTCCAAGGTGCGAGTGCATTTCCTTTGCATTCTGCATCATGGTGACAATCATGATCACACACACACTTCCTCCCTTCGAGCATCATTTTCCTTGTCTTTATATCTTGATATAGAAAAGTACGGTAAAAGAGAAAAGAAAGGAAAGGGGGGGAACATGTCAACATCCCATTTTTTGGCGATCACGGTGGGACGCCTAGTGCCCATCGTGCTGTTATTTTGCTGATCTGTGTTTTTTGTGCCTGGTTAGGGTCTTTTCTAAGTTGTTGCACGTGGTCATCTCATCCACGGTGTGTTTCTGTCCTTGGAATTGTACGCGGTCTTTCAGGGGCCGCTCTATTCTTCCCATGGTCGGATGATAGGCCATGCGGTCCTGGCCTCAAGTGTGTTACTGTTCTTCATACACTCGTGGTTTTTACTGACTCTCAGTGATCTGTTCAGGGCCGTTCTACATTCTACACGGTAGATCGATAGACCGTCCATCCAGGTACGTTCCTGACCCCACAGTTTCATTTCAACTTTTTATGTTTTTATTAGTTTTCTTTACTGCTCCCTGCTGTTGCAAGGTCCTTCCTCGGACCATCGCCCTCCCTGAGCGGTCTCCCACAGACCATGTTTCTGTGCTACAGTGCACCCGAGATCACCATTTTGATTATAGCTTACATTATTTCACATTTGATTGGTGCCATTCTAATCTCCCCTGATTGTCATTAGATTTTGCATGCTTATTTCCATACTTGCCATAATTGTTTATCATTGATTGCTAGATTTAGGTTAGATTTTGCATGCACTCCGATGCACAAAACCTCTAAAAGAATATGCAAGGATGCTCTTTGAAAGCCAATGAGACACATCTAGCATGAGTGACCTATTACCATGAGTGTGAGCAAGGTGTGAGACTCAAAAAGAGCACTTTCAACCAATCTTCACAACACGTGATTAATCAATATGCAAAATCAACATGTGAAGAATGATATGCATAAAGTTACATTTGAAATCACAATAGTTGTACCTAATCACCAAACATCCAAATCCTTCAAACATGCACAAGAGTAAACATTTATTACCTTACAATCCCAATGACAATTTTACAATATTAGGTCTTACCATTCCCTTTTGGTGGTAATTACGTGAGATTTTCAACATGTTTGGTCTTGTTGATGACTCGGTACATGTTCATTCAATCCTTTGACTTCAAAAGGATATTCACCATAAATTTCAGTCCTACAAAGCAAAGTTATCATATTTTGCTTGAGATCCTTAAAAACCATTCATTCATCAATGGATGCTTTGCACACCACATGCACACAAACATGCACACACGGTTTGTCAACATTAAAACTAGATCATCAAACTCACTTAGGAGTCCAACAGTTCCACCCCATCTGCTCGTCGAAGATCTGATTGACCAACCTCTGATACGTAGCCCCGGTGTTCTTTAACCCAAATGGCATCTGGGTATAGTAGCAAATGCTAAAGTCAATGATGAATGTGGTCTTCTCTATGTCTTCGGGGATCAGTTGGATCTGGTGGTAGCCAGAGTACGTGTCCAGGAAGCTGAGGAGTTTGTTACCCGCGGTAGAATAGACGAGCTGGTCGATACTTGACAGCAGATAACAATCCTTCAGGGTGGCTCTATTGAGGTCGGTGAAGTCGATGCACATCCGTCACTTGCCTGAAGTTTTGGGTACCAGGATAACATTGGCGAGCCACGTCGGGTAAAGGATCGGACGAAACAGTCCGGTTCTCTTCCCCTTGTTAATTTGCTCTCTGATAATCGCCTTCTTCTCAAGGGCGTGCTTCCTCCTTCGTTGTTGTACTAGTTTTACTACCGGATCAAGGTTGAGGTGGTGCATTACTGTCTCATTGGGGATGCCAGGGAGATCCTCATCAGACCATGCAAAAATATGTACATACTTTAAAAGAAAGTCTCTATATTGAGTTTGGAGTTTAGGTGATAGGTTTGCCCCGATTTTCACTTCAAGGGTCGGATCATTTATGAGAAAAATAGATAGGAATTCTCCCCCGGGCTGGCTTGCCATTTTGTCTTCAATAGTCCCGAGCTCTTTGCCCTGGTCCTCTAGCCTTATGGCTTCCACCGAGATCACGTACAACCTTCTAGCCATTGCCTGACTGCCTCGGACTTCCCCGATGTCGTATTTGGTGGGAAACTTCATTTTTTTGGTGGTACGTGGAGTGCACTACCTTGATTTGGCCGAGGATTCCTCTGCTAAAAATGGCATTATAGGCCAATATCTCCTTGACCACTATGAAGTTTGCCACAATGGTGATGGCTTATTCGTAGGGCATTACACTCTCTCCCTCTTAAAGAAAACTTTGTCCTCGAAATTTGGGGTTAGATCGCATACCGAATAATCGATGGTACTTCTTCTCCATCTCCTTCTCTGGTTCCCAAGTTGCCTCCTCTTGCAAGAAGTTTCTCCATAGTACCTTCACCAATAGAATGACTTTAGTCCTCAACACTTGCTCTTTGTAGTCCAGAATTCGAACAGATTGCTTCTTATAAGATAGGTTCTGTTGAAACTGCATCTACTCAGAACCGGTCACGTGTGCCGGATCATGCATGTACCTTCTTAGCATGGACACGTGGAGCACCAGATGTACTCCCTTCAGAGACGGAGGTAAAGCTAACCGATATGTCACATTCCCTAATTTCTCCAAGATCTCAAGTGTTCCGACGAACCGTGGATTTAGCTTCCCACGCTTGCCGAACTAAACTATTCCTTTTGTCAGAGACACCTTGAGAAAAATGTGATTACCAATTTTGAATGTCAGCTCCTTCCTTCGATTATTAGCATAGCTCTTTTGTTGGTCTTGTGCTGCCGTCAATCTCTGCCTGATCAACCTGATCTTTTCAAGGGTTTCTTGTACAACTTCTAGCTATACAAGCTACCTGTCCCCTGTTTCCTCCCAACACAACGAAGATCTACAAGGTCTACCATATAGTGTCTTGAATGGAGCCATACCTATACTTGCGTGGAAGCTATTGTTATAAGTAAATTCCACAAGAGATAGATGTCGCTCCCAATCACCATTCTAATCAAGAACACAAGCCCTAACCATGTCCTCTAGTGTCTGAATCATCCTTTCAGACTGACCATAAGTTTGCGGGTGAAAAGTCGAACTAAACTTGAGCCGCGAACCAAAAGCTTCCTACAACCTTTGTCACAATCTGGATGTGAACCGGGGATCCCTGTCAGAGATGATCGACTTTGGAGTCCCGTGAAGTCTGACGATGTTATCTACATATAGTCTTGTCAAACTTTCCACCTATTGCTTCACCTTCATAAGAAGAAAATGTGCAGACTTTGAAAATCGATCCACAATCACCCATATAGTCATTGCCCTTTGCTGATCTGGGTAACATGGTCACAAAATCTATAGTGATTGCTTCCCATTTTCATTGAGAAATTTTCATTTTCTGCATTAGTCCTGATGGCTTTTGGTGCTCTACCTTTACCTGTTGACAAACTAAGCATCTAGAAACATAGTCGGCTACGTCCTTCTTCATTCCTTGCCACCAAAAAGATCATTTCAAGTCTTGATACATTTTACCACCTCTTGGATAAATAGAGAACATTGATCGGTGAGCTTCCTATAGAATCTGAATTTTAAGATCGGCCAAATCAGGTACACAGACCCGGTGCTGAAATCGATTCACTCCATCTTCATCACGAGCCAAGCCGGTCTTCCCGATCGATTCTTGCAACTGGGGATCATCTTTTTACGCATCTATCACCTTGTCAAGCACTGTTGACCTAATGGCTAGTTGTGCTGGGTGAAAGGGGCGCCACGGACAGCCCCGAACTCGGATGGAGGCGGGACCGGTGCTGAAACGACCGTCTTCAACCTAAGTGTCAGAAAATTAGGTCGATGCATGTTCATGTCTTAGTCTTATAAGGTCGATGCACGTTCATGTGTGAGTTAGATGAGGTCGATACATATATAAAATTGAAGCATGAAAGGTCGATGCATACACATGGTTCAAGTATAGAAGGTCGATGCACATTTTAGTCTGAAGCATATCAGGTTGATGCATCTATGTACCATGTTGATCATAAGGTCGATGCATGCTTGTACATGCAGCTTGATAGGCTGATGCATATACTTGCCTGTAGTCCATCAGGTCGATGCACATATTCGTATGTGGTCACACAGGTCATGCACTAGATGACTTTGTGTTCAACAAGGTCGATTCACATTACACCTAGTGTTTAGTAAGGTCGATGCACATTGCACTTTGTGTTCAGCAAAGTCGATGCACATTACATCTTGGACTCAACAAGGTTGATGCCTATTGGATCCTGTCTCTAGCAAGGTCGATGCATATGCATGTATTCAGTCTACATAGTTGATGCACATGTTACAACATGCTTTACAAGGTCGATGCACATGTAGAGTCTATGTCTAGCAGGTCGATCCGCCTTCGTTACTCACTAGACTCAAGTACAAGTTTTCATGTTTGCTTAAGGCATCAGGTCGATGGTTAAGCTTTAACTGTTCTAGCCATCGCCTTAACTGGTCTGTGCACCATTACATGGTTTAGCTCTATAGGTCAACCTGTGTCTCACATAGGTCAATGCATCTTTATATATTCTTGTCTTCATCCATATCTCATTGCATATAAGGTCTACATGTGTCTTACACAGGTCAGTGCAATTGCAATTAACATATTGCATTCGTGCATGAGTTTTCTCACACAAGTTGATGTATTGTGTGTCTGGATCGAAGCACATACTTCATCTTATATCTTTTTGATCTGAGCATCTAATTTTTTTGAAATTGGCCAAGTATGCATTCTCCTAAGTAATTATGATGAAATGGTGTTTGATGAAATATTTTATATCTTATTGACAGGGACTGAATCAAACACTTAAAGAGCTTAAGGTATCAAAGATGAAAGTGGTCACGTGGCCCTAGAATTGAGTTAACAGGCACGTGATCCAAGGCTCCCAGTTCATTAAGATCGATTGGCCACGTGGATTCACCTCGGCTTCAAGATCTGACACGTGGACCTTTTCAAGTCACTTTTCTGGAAAAGCTACTAGAGGGAATCCTCCCTCCACTCGTCGAACTAAAACTGTGTAGGGACTACATGATCCAGTTTGCTGGCATATAGAAAGGGGGATCTCTGAGACAAAGATAATTAGATGAAGACAATTAAGTAAGGAAGATAATTAGAAGAGAAGGCAATTGAAGGAGAAAAGAAATAGAAGAGAGAATTCAGAGCAGTGAGAGTGCCAGAGTTCACAGAGAGTTGAGTGCCGGGGCCCATTCATGTTTGGGCCAATTCACATTTGGCCAATTTTATTTGGCCCATTCATTTGTTTGGCCTATTTCATCTTTCTTCTTTTTTCTCTCTCATTTGGGCCTTTTCATTTGGCCCATTCTCATTTCTTCTTTTTCTTTCTTTTTTTTTGCCTTTGGGAGTCGGCATGCCGGCTACGGTGCGTCGACTCATCACTCATCAGTGAGTAATTTTTTCTTGTTTTCTTTTTTTTAGTGCCAACAAATGCCCCCCACCCACGGGTGTCGCGAATGAGGGACGAGGGTCCGGGGCCTGCGGGTGTAGCTTCTTGCCCGACATGTGGTTGATATCAGGATAGAACTTCTTTGAACATTTTTTATCACCTGTCAGCTTGGACGTCAATAGTTGAAGAGCTGTCGGCTTAAATGCCGATGGTTGAAATGTTGTTGGCTTGAAAATCGATGGTCAGAATGTTATTTGCTCGAGCGCCAATGGTTAAAATGCTATCGGCTCGTACGCCGATGGTTGAAATGCCGTCGGCTCAGACGCCGATTGTTGGAGAGCTTGAATATCTTTGAACACCTTTGGGCAGCTATGGACATCGATGGTTGAAGAGTTGTCGACTTGGATGTTGATGGTTGGAATGTTATTGGCTCGAATGCCAATGGTTAAAATACTCTTGGCTCAAACGCCGATGCTGTCTACTCAAACGCCGATGGTTGAAAAGTTGTTGGCTTAGATGCCGATGGTTGAATGCTGTCGGCTCAGATGCCGATGGTCGAAGTGCTGTCGGCTTGGATGCCAATGGTTGGAATACTATTGGTTCAAATGCCGATGGTTGAAATGATGTCAGCTCAAACGTCGATGGTTGAAAAGCTATTGGCTAAGATGCCGATGGTCGAATGTTGTCGGCTCAGACCCCGATGGTCAAAGAGCTGTTAGACTAGATGTCGATGATTGAAATGTTGTTGGCTCGGGCACCAATGATGGAAATGTTGTTGGCTTGAGTGCTAAGGGTTGAATGCTATTGGCTCAGATGCTGATGGTTTGAAATGCTGTTGGCTCAAACGCCAATGGTTAAAGTGCTATCGGCTTAGACACCGATGGTTGAAGAGCTATTGGCTTAGGCGCCAATGGTTGAAGAGTTATTTGCTCAGATGTCGATGATTGAAATGTTGTTCGCTTGAGTGCCAATGGTTGGAAAGCTATCGGCTTAGACGTCGATGGTTGAAAAGCTATCGACTTAGACGCCGATGATTGGAAAGCTATCGACTTGGATGCCGATGATTGAAAAGCAGTCGGCTTAGACGACGATGGTTGAAAAGTTGTCGGCTTAGGCGCCAATGGTTGAATATCATTTTTTTAGCATTATTATTTGTCATCAACATGTTTTTCTTTTTATTTTTTGGTATCAATATCGTATATTATCATCGTCTTTTATCCCTTTTTTAATCATCATAATTTTCTTATCATCATAATTTTTCCATCATTATCATTTCATCATTTTTCTTTTTTTATTTTCTATAAATACCCCAAACCCTTTTCCTTTCTCCACCTTTTCTTCTTCCTCCTCTTTCCTTCTTCCTTCCCACCGTGAGCGCCCCCCCTCTCTTTCTCCTCTTCGATCGGTGATTGCGGCGATGTCCCCTCCGACTGCAGACGACGCGGGGTGGTGGCGTGGCGATGACGACGACAGTGAGGTGATCGTGGCGGCATAAAGCTTGTTGGAGATCATGAAGGGACGAGGGTTCTAAAAGCTTCTCTCGTGATTTATGGATGATCCGGCACGCCTCAACGTGGAGCGAAGGTAGGGTGACGTTCCCTAGCTCCTCGCGTTTCATTCCCGTGATTTCTAGCCCGGTGTGAGGCTGAGAGGGGCATTTTTGAGCGGGTTAGGTAAAAATCATGATTTGGGGAGAGTTCACCCAATCTATGGATTTAAGCCGCGATTCTACATTTTAATGGCCTAGACTCATGCTAGGGGTCCCAGGGGAGCTTCCCGCATGATTTTCCCCTCTCCCATGGAGGTATGGGGGCGTGGTTGGCATTTTTGGGTCTTGTTCGCTGTTTCACCGTCGGAGCGCTGTGGTGGTCGCTCCAGTGACTGCCATAGTGCGTAATGCACCCAGGGAGGTGCGTTACGCTCCGTTGAGATTTGGCTTGGCGTCTGTGGGCTTGACGGTCCCACGATAGACCGCCACAGGGCTGTGACGCTCCTAGAGTCGACCGTCAGAGTGACGATTTGATCGTTGATTTTCGACCATTATTTTCTGACCGTTGGGGGTCATAGACGCCTGACGCACCCAGAGTGGGGAGTCAGGCTAGTGTGATGCCCCAAGGAAGGCACGTCAGGGTTGATGCACCCTTCCACCTAACGCACCTTAGCTGGTCTGTTAGGGACTGTAACGTCCCTAGAGGTGTGCGTTATAGCCAACTTGGTCCCATGACCTAACGCGCCAGGGTTGTCCGTTAAGAATCGTAACGCCCCTGGAGGAGTGCGTTACGGCTTGCGTCATCTCATGCCCTAACGCACCTATTTAGGTCCGTCAGGTGCTGTGATGCACCAGCGTAGGTGCGTTACAGTTCGTTTCACACCGAGTGCCTGACGCGCCTGAGTTGGTCCGTCAGGTTACCGTGGCATACCAGTGTTGGTCTGCCACAGCCTGTGGCACACCAGGGTTGGTCTGTCAGGCTTTGGACTGCCCTAGTGGGTTGCAGTCCTGTTTCTTCGCTGACCAGAGTCACTGTGTGATGGTGTGGGTACGAGGGACGATCCCCGTACTGGTCCTACTTTGACGTTGTTTTTCGTGGCTTGAGAGTCTGCTCCTTCAGTGACCCTCCACTAGTCGTAGCCTTCGGTATGCGTGTACTGGTCCACCAGGGAGTGGTGGAGGGGCTACCATGAGGATGATTTTTAGACTGATTTTTGTCAGGCCCCATGTGTAGCAGCCAGAGTCCGGCTGAGGGGAAAACCAGTTAGAGGCCAGACTTAGTACGTACGGTTTGTGTGTGCACACATGGTTGGGGGCAGTTGGACACGCGTCGAGGGTGCGACCCTAGCTAGTCACTCACTTTGTGGTTACTTGTTTGGCGTCCTTGCCTCTGCTAGGCGCTAGCATGCCAGGCAGACACCTGTGGTGTGGTGTAAGACCTTAGGGGACTCTACCGACTGTGCTTCTAGTGGGAGGTACTCCTGTCGAGTCAGGGAGTGACAGACTGTCAATCTCAGTCACTTTGACCTTCGGGCTTTGGTCAGGTTGACCAGTGAGTTTTGGTTGTTTCGTCGTGGCATGTGTGTGTGGGTTTTCACGCCGTGAGATTGGTGTTGTCGTACAGGGCATTTACTTCCGAGGTACTCGCTTAGCTACTAGCGTAGCGGTTTTCCATTTTGCGAGGTAGGGTTCCGATGATCCCTACTGAGTCTTGTTCTGAGACTCATTCCCTGTGTGTTTTTACCGTGTTTCAGATGAGTCGCGGCTTCAGGGGAGCGCATCTGAGGCTCAGCGTGGTTCAGGTGCCTAGCGTTAGTGCCAGAGGTCAGAGCCAAGGTATGTTCCGTGTAGTTGTACTTTTCTTTCTTGTCTCTGTACTAGTTGTGGACTATGGTTGTTTATTTTGTTATATCTTATGGACCATGTATCATGTAAAATGTTAATTTAATTTCCTACTTAATTATATAAACTACTTTAATTTCTACAATTATTTGTGATACTTGTGTAGTCTCCACACCATCCTTTTAACCCTTCCGAGTCTTCGGGCTCGTGCATGACGACACGAGTCTCGAGTTATCAGGCCTTCCCGGTAATCGAATTCTCGAGTCGTTACAGCTGGTATCAGATCGCAGTTGTGGGATTATGTGAGAATCATAAGTAATTGTAGAGGTCCACTAGTCCACAGCAATGATGTACAGTTGACACTGGCATCAGGCACCGTATGTTTTTGTTGACCTTGCCATTTCTGTATTTTCTGTCTTTTACTTTAGGAGTGAGCATGGCGCCGAGGTGAAGGACTCGCTCTCAGTAGGGACAGTCGGTAGAGGTTCAGGAGCTCCAGCAGGAGGTTTAGTAGGAGCAGGAGGAGTAGAGTAGAGTGCCACCAGTGGCCACCGAGGCAGTGGATACTGCAAGGGGTCCGAGGGCCAGGCCGTGTAGTGAGGGATTTCATGTAGTTCCATCCACCTTACTATGATGGCCAGCCAGACCCTAATTTGGCTCGGAGATGGCTCGACGAGATGGAGCAGGTGTTCAGTTCCATGTGGTGTACTGCGAAGGACAAGGTGATGTTGGCTTGCAACCAGTTGCAGGATGTGGCTCGAGAGTGGTGGGCTTCTGAGTGGAAGACGTCTTTTCAGTCTCGCCCCCTTGAGCAGATCTTGTGGAGCGACTTAGTCAGTGTTTTCGAGCGTGCTTACTACCTAGAGTACGTTGCTACGCAGAGGATGCGTTAGTTTCTAGAGCTGGTACAGGGTGACATGTTCGTGTTGCAGTACAGGGCCCGATTTGTTATGCTAGGTCGTTATGCACCTCATATTATGGAGCATGAGAGGGTGAAGAACGAGCAGTTCGTGCAGGACTTGAGACAGGAGCTGAGGCACCATTTGATCGTGCACACTTCCACTGATTTGGCGACGGCTTCTCGTATAGCAGTGTCTTTGGAGCTGGATATGCAGAGGACACGAGGACTGATTAGCCAGGGGTAGTCCTTGTCAGGCCGCAGCCACCGGGCGACTACCCAGCTGTAGAGCACGTTCCAGTTTCCTTCTGGTAGTTCGGGAGCTTCGACTCTGGCGGCTTCAGCGACAGGTTCTACATCTTTCGGCGCCAAGATCAAGAGGTTCTTCGGGAAGGGTTTCCGGAAGAAGAAGGAGGGCCGAGAGCAGCAATAGGCTTCTTCGGGCAGTGTGCAGCAGCCGGCACCTTTGCAACGGCAGGGGTCAATCGGTGGTTCTCGTGCGGGGTGTTCCCGTTGTGGCGAGTCGCATCCAGGTAGGTAGTGTTCGGCGTCGGTGATCTGTTTCAGATGTGACCAGGTGGGTCACATGGCGCGTGACTGTCCGCAGCGGCCGCGTCAGCCACCCCAGTTTCCTCAGCAGTAGTACCCACAGTAGCAGTTTCTACAATAGGGGCAGTATCTGCCACTACCATGGTCAGCGAGCGTGGGCAGGCAGAGGGCTCGAGGCTAGGTTTCCCACATGACCAGGGTAGAGGCAGAGTCGTCGCAGCTTGTGGAAGGTACTATTATGATTTTAGGTTGCGTAGCGTGAGTTTTGTTTGATTCCGGTGCGTCGCATTCGTTCATTTCAGAGGATTTCGCATGAAGTGTTGAGGACCCGGTCTCCCAGATGTCTTGTGATTTGATGGTGGAGTTACCGTCTGGTGACTTCATGGTCACTGTGTGGTCATGCATTGAAATTCTAAATAATAGTAGGAAAGTAAATCTACAGAATTAACTATAGTTCTGGTTGAAATAAAATTACATTTTATAACAATTAAATAACTACAGAGTCCAGTCCACAAGTACAGTTAGGGAAAAGAAACGTACATTGCCCCGGGGCATACCCCCGGCAACCTGGTGAGCTGGCAACTAACGAACCTCCGACAAGGATGTTCCACTCCGAGCAGAACGTCGCACCTGAAAAGCAGGGGGTGAGCCTCATCTCATAGGCTCAGTAGGGGTCCCGCGGAACCCCACTACAACGAAAATAGTAACCGAAGTGCACCAATAGAAATAACAACAGTAAAGGAAGAATAGTAACAGTGGGAGCAATAGAGTAAGGGCAGAGGAGCAATAGTAAAAAACCACAGCCACCAACATCGGCATAACACAGCACGGTGATCGGAATCAGAAGACGGTCAACCAAGGGAAACACACACAAGCCCTCTACATAACCCTGACCCCACGGTCAGATAGTTTGCCCTCTCCGACGGAACAACTAACCAGGCCACACGACCAACCACACGCTGAACCAACACCCTGGGGAGAATCTCTCAATCCCAAACTAGAAATAGTGGAAGAACCATGCCCACACACACACACCAGGCAACAGTAGCCCAACTGTCAAAAGAGCCTTGACTCCCACAATGGTGAAGAAACCTCGTCCCGAACATGATTCACTAGGACAATGAGCCACCCAAAACACTGAACCTCGCCAAGCAGAAACTAGTGCCCAAAACCTCTCAAGTGACAGGACTACTACCCCACTAGCAACGAGACTGGAAGCGTCCTCCGATGACTTGCACCGTAGCCTTACGTGTCTCCCTACCTGCCCCAGGTGAAAACTAAGACATAGAACATTGTACCACAGAACAAGGACTAACTAGGGTTGTGCTCGTCAGCATGCATCCACTTCCCCTGACCACGTGTGCACACACAAACCATCTGCTCTAGGTCGATCCTCTAGCCGATTTCCCCCCCAGCCAGACTCAGGCTGCAAAGGCAAGGGGCCCTCAGGTAACTAGCCTAAAAACCACTACACAGGACAAGCCTCCACCACTCCTCTATGGGTCGGCACACAAACATTCCTAGGTCATCTATGTCTAGTGGGTAGAGTCACCAAGGGTGAGAACTTGCCACAACCATGGAAACCACCGAAGTACCACCGGTCCATACTGAACCACCATGAGGCGGCTGACTAGCACGAGAACTAAGGACCACTAACCAAACAGCTAAACCATAACTGTCGGTCCATAGAAGACTAACCAAATCATAGGACGGGAACATGCATAGGACGGGAACACAAGGACCACAGTCCATGACTCCTACGAAGACACCTAGCCGCAATCATAGCCCTCACTCAGGAACGCCCTACGTAGTTGTGGGACTCTCACGGGCATAGTCGACACGAGTTGCCCAACACAAGAAAACTATCCACACTCCACCAGTAGATAAAGCGATGGTATAACAGACTGCTTGATAGCATTGTGTGTCCTCGTAACAAAGAGCATCAATTGTGTAGCTCCAAACAACTTGCAACAACGTCAAATAGCTGTGTGGTTCTGATCCGATCAGGGTCTGAAGAGGCTTTATTTAGCCAACAACATGACCCCATCAACATCTAGCTCATTGAGACGACAGAGTGCAGTTCAAGAGTTATCACGCAGGCCCTTAGTTTGTAAAATGAGAAGTATACGTAATCACACTTCAAAACTGGCCACCCTCAAGATGGTCAAGTTAGCGCTATGTAAGGACTCATGTTGTACACAAGACTTTGTTATTTGACGAAATGTCCGAATGACAAATGACAACAAAATAGAGCTCCCTGCTTCATCGCAAAATTTTCTACATTAAAAAATAATTCTAACACCTTCTGTGATGGGGGTTTGACAATTGACACCCCTTGTACACAAGTCATTGGACACGAATACATCTGTATAACCACATGCCCTGAGCCCGAGTCCAATGGCAGATGAGTGTGCCCTAAAATAACATCCAATCTACAAGAAGTGTGAATCTGAAACTGCGCATACCTCTTGCTTCTGCTAAAATTGTTTCACCAGCTCAAGCAGTTCCTGGAAGTTGCTGTTATCAATTGTTTCCGAGTGACAGCTAGGAGTCTCAATTCAGCAGATTGGTTCAGATGTGGAGAAAGTTCTGACCTCTCCCCTAAAGAACACTGCTCAGAAATGAATGCCTTCAAGATGAATCAAATCTTGCTGCCACACAGGAAAAGGTTCATGGGCATCATTTTGGATCAGTCACTGACGGCTACTCGAACTTTGGTTCAGAAAAAGGCACTCCAAACTGCTCCATCTCCTTCACCACACTTGGCATGAACATCCTTTATCTTTTCCACAGAATTGCAGATTCCGCTACAACTCCAATCAAAAGATGCAACGCACACGTTCCCAGCCTGTGCCTTCCACTCGCAATCTGAAGAAATAAAGTTACCAATGATTAAAAGAGGATGCTTTTATAATCTGTATGTACAACTTCAAGAAACTGTACCAGGTGGAGTTCCACAGCACATGTTTCGCTCGTCTATGTGTTCAGTCTCCAGACCAATAAACCAAGCACCAAGAGATACATCTTCATTGGCATACTTGTGCAATATAGGCCTGCATACAAAATGATTAGCTTCAATAGAAACACTGATGCATCTATGTAAGTAAAAGTTTGATACTCATACTGATTGATTGAGATATATGTAGCCAAATCCCTTGAAAGAGCATAAATCTGCCCAATCACATGACGAAAGTACTTGTTACCTTCCTCTCCACATTTCCAATATTATGGTTCATGATACTTCACATTCCTACAGTACCGACAAAAATAATTAACATAACTTCATGATACTTTGATTTTTTGTTAAAATTATAATATCATTTTCAATTTTTTTGATCAACGATAATAAAAAGTGACCAAGAAAAATGAACTAAAAGTGAGACCTCTAGATCTTAGAATCTATCCTTTCCCAACATGTGGGAGCTGCTGGGATTAGAGTTGACAAGGCCGGGACATCACTCGTCGATGCTAGCATGAGCGACTCTCCAGGAGAGTTTGGGACTGAGAGGAGCAGCTATAGCCATGGGAGAGCTGCCAGAGGAGCACTTAGGGTGGCTGACGAATCGGGCCAGAGAGAGAGTGACAGCAGGACCGGTTCCTAATGCTACTATTCGGGAAGCTGATCTTTGCTATGAGGGCGGATGGAGTGAGCTGCAAGCTCCTCCCTTTATTGACGGACCTGGGTGGAGTTGGGGACTACGCTTGGGGCGCAACTGCACTAGCATTCCTTTGTGACACCCTCAGCACTACTGATCGACAGACGATGCTGGGCAGGTTCTCCCCGCTACTTTAGGTAACCCTTCTACCTTAAATGCTTATGCAATTATGATTACGATTCTAAGACTTGCTATATGCTGACACTTGACAATGCAGGTATGGACCTACGTGTGCCTCCCCGACCTAGGGAGAGGGAAGGATGAACATCCGGATCGAGTTCCCATTGTGAGGCGGTGGACGGAGATACAGGACACTGGGTCGCTGTGATGCTTGGTGCGGGCGATTCAAGACAACAACGACACACTACCCTACGCATTGGTAAAACTCTAAACTTCTAAATGCACTTAAATGCTTTTGATGTTGACTCTTGACTCTAATGCCTCTCCACTTTTCAAGGGCGCTGGACACCATACCGTGATGAGGGTCACGATGGGCAGCTGCGGGTGGAGGTGGCCAAGGTGTGTGCAGGATGAGACGTGTGGCTACACTGTATGAACATCATCGAGCCACTGCACCACCACCTAGTGACGAGGACGAGGAGCGTCCACTAGCCAGAGGTGGAGTTCCCGACAGGAGATGAGGAGTGCATGGGGTAGTCTTCTCGTGGGCTGACCGGCGAGATCAACTAGGTCACCCAGGCGGTGGATTAAATACGTGACTGGACGAGACGAGGCCGGGTGGTACGAGCCCGAGCCACTAGCGATGAGGCCTACCTGAAGGCCTATACCAAATGTTACGGAGGCCATATCTTCCGTGGCACCCGACGACTGGTATGCTTCTTAAACTTATGCTTTCCTAATGATTTCTATTACACTGACGTCCTAACTTCCTATATGCAACTAGACCCCTAGGGATGGATAGTGGAGCTATAGGGTCTCCTCCACTCTACCATTCAGCAGCGGGATGAGTTCCAGCGTGCGCAGGAGCTTCTGGTGAGTTCTACTTAACCTTAGACTTAGTATGGAAATGCTATGGACTTGACTAACTAACTTGACTTCTAAATGCAGTGGGCTGAGAGAGCACAGAGGCAGGGTCCAGACGCTCCATCTTCTTCCTCCCATCCACCAATAGACCAGGTTGAGCGGGATGCCAACTTCACTCGGGTAGTTGCTCGGGCTGAGGAGGCCGAGGCCACTCTCGCGGAGAGGGTAAGCAAACCAACGCAAGTAACCCAAGTTTCAATACATATAGTCATCAAATTAGACAATCATATATAAGCAATTTTTCGGGAACGAATATTTCAGAATTATGCATATGGAAATCCCAAAGAAAACCAACCGGTCATATTTACATCCCAAGAATCAGGGAATTAAGGGGGGCCCACATATTTGCCGGTCTGGAGTAGCCACCTCATCATCTGACTTTGACCTCAAATGCATGGTCTTCGTACGAGGATCCAGCGAGGTGCAACGTGCATGCGCTCACGTCCGTCTTGACAAGACAGCAGATGGCCAATCACCACCGTGGACGTAACGGCAATTAACAAACAACAAGTCCCACCATCGGGTTACGTCGGCATATCAAAGCTTCAATGTTCTTATTTACACCTTCTCGAGGAACCTTACACAGTTTGCCTTAAATTGAGAGACAATTGTTCTTCTCTTCCACGTTTTTTCACCACGTTTGATTTGTAGAAGCTCATGAATTTCGCTGTAAACTCTGCAACATAGCGAACTCTGAATTGTCAAACCATGATCGATTTATCTTCGGCAACATGAAAAGCAGGGGAACTCTCAGGGCCGGGTTACCTTCAATTGTCATGAAACTTGTCATGTCATCATTTCCCTTGTCCGTGTTCTCCTGCACGTCTTGTGAGAGGAGGCGAGGAGTCTTTCCGGGGTCCATAATGTGCCAAGGTTCCTGCTAAGCACCAAAGCGATGGCTGTGAAATCATATTGATACTTGCAAAGACAAGGGAAACAACTCTGATCAGTCTTGTGAATCGGTATCATGGAGCTCACATTCTTGTACTCTCCACATATGTCATCAAGTTTGGTATGGTAATTGTCATCCAGACGTTTCTTCAGCTCTTGTCGGAGAGTCTGTAAGCAGGACGGGGTTAAACAAAACTGGGAAAACTCGTGCAACTTCAGCTGGAGTTTAATTTCAACCGGATGCAAGGTAGGAAAGCTCACACTGAAAATAAAATGTGGTGATACGTTGTGCTCGATAAGGTTTTTTAGCTTCTCACGGATAGAATATAGCCTGCTCGGAGGAAGAACTGTAAGATTTTCATTTCCCTTGTGCAAATTAAGTACCAGAAGGAAGGATTCTTTCTGGGTTTCATAAGCAAGAACAAATATGGACCGTGAACCGTTGGTAGTAAAGGTAGAAGAAATGCTTACTGTCTTGGGCTCTGCTCCTCAACAATACTCTTGGCTATCCTAGCAATATCCTCTTCCCATCCGGTTAAAATCTCCTGGTCTTCTTTGAAGGGATAGCTGGCAGCAGAGATGCAACCACATAGTTCATGCACAACAGTAGATGAAAGTAATAGCAGATGGATGCTCACATTTTCTTCTTTTCACAAATGAAATCACACTCGTTTTTGATGATGTTTACTCACAGAGCTTCAAAAGTGAAACATTAATAGAAATGAAGGGATCTCTTGATTAAATAGAAGAAAAAGAAGCTGGAAGATTTTTCTACTCTGGCGTGGTGACTACAGCTACAAATTTTACATCTGAAGATCTGGTTCTACAAGCTCAGGTAGATTGCAACGCTGCTGTAACACCCAGAATCCTTAATGGGTCTTCTCGGATCTTTATTAGGTCTTTTGGATACTTTTTGGAGAGTTTCGGATCACTTTTGTGGCTCCCGAGTTGAGTTTTACGATCCGTGTGGGTTTTTCTTTCGCACTAGTTACGGAACCCTGCGGTGAGTTTATTTCTCAATTCATCGTCTCGCGGACATGCCAGCTGCGATGTACTCTTCGCGAGGATCGTTTTGACTATTTTTACGTATTTTTCTAAATTAGTGTATTTTCGACACAAATATCAGAATTTTAGAAATTAGGAAAATTTCCTAATTTCTTTCTATTTAAACCACCTCACCCTCTCTCCTCCCTCATTTCTCACCTCCCTTTCTCTCTCTCCATTCTTTCTCATCTCTGGTTCATTCGGTGCGGGGCGCACACCATTGTGAAGTTGGTCGAGGTGGGGACGCGTTGGGGAGATCGGTTTGCGGGATGGAGGGTCGGTTTGAGCGTGGCGTGGCGTGATCCCTCGGTGGATTACGAGAAGGCGTCCTTCGTGTTTCTGGCGATTTTTGGCATGGTTTAGTCACTTTGGTGCACGATTTCTTCGGTGGAGGTAGGGAGATCGATCTCTCACTCATCCTCTACGTTTTCCCAGTCCCTGCACGTCATTTGGTGCTCAAACGAGCGAGATCAGGCTCGTTGGGGTTTCGTGGGTTTCGTAGGCTTCGTCAAAAAATGGCGACGATTCTGTGATCGGTTAGTGTCAATGGACTCCCTGGAACATTGGTGTTCCATAGTCACTGATTTCGTGTCGAATGGTGGTCTATCGAGACCGGGAACCTCGTTAACCCCATTTGGGTGATTTCATTAGAATCGCCCATTTCTTGTGATTCGTGCATCGTTTTGACTCCGGTCAGAGTCTATATGATTGCGAGGGTGGTTGTGGTTGTATCCCCTTCGTTTCGGCATGAACGGGGCGCGGAAAGGCCACGATTGGATGAACCCCTGGGTTTGCTCGCCGTGACGCTTGGACGGTCAAACCAGGCGCCGTTCATCTATATGAGCGGCCAGCCTCGGACCGTTTAACATCGTCTGGTTTTCAGGTTGAGTGGTCTATCGTTCGACCGCTCATGGTATGGGTGGCCAGGTGAGGTCCACCTATCCCCTCTTGGGCGGCCAGCATTCAGCTGCTTGTCCTTCTATTGGGATGTGTGGCCATGTCTTGACCGCTTATCGCAGTTGACCTTTGGTCAATAGTTGGGTGTCGGTCACGTTAGGCGGTCTGGTCAAGACCATTTTGACTGACACTATAGTATGTCGGTTCCGTTCAGTGGTTTGGTCAAAATAGTTTGGACCAAGAACTCTTCTGCGTCGGTGGGCCGAGTCTTCGGGCTCGTGGGAGGCGGGCCGAGATTCGAGTCGCGCCGGTTCCTTTCCGGTACTCGGATCCCGGGTCGGAAATCTAAGAGGGGGTCCATCCAGGAGGGCTCGTAGTCGATTGCGTTTACCTGGGGTGTTGGCTCGTCTATGCTCAGTGCCGATAGTTCTTCTACTAGGATCGACCTTGAGTTGGAGACCGTCGTTGCTGACGCCAGGCGAGACAGGGCGTCTGCTCGGCTGTTCTCCTCTCGTGGGATGTAGACCACCTCGAAGTGGGAGAATTCTTGTGCCGCGGCCTTGGCTTGCTCCAAGTACTTAACCATGGAAGGTTCACGTGCTTCAAATTCTCCGTTTACCTAGTTGGCGATGAGCATGGAGTCGTTGTATGCTCGCACGGTGGTCGCCCCACCAAGCGTAGCCCTGAGAGGAGTGCTTTGTATTCGTCTACGTTGTTCGTGGTCAAAAAGTTGAACTGCAAGGTGTACTGAAGCTCGAGCCCTTCAGGTGAAAGTAGGACCAACCCTGCTCCACTACCCGCGGCACAGGATGATTCGTCGACATATAGCTCCCACGTGGGCCAGAAGATTGCTCGGGTAAGTCTTCCGTGGGTATGGTACATTCGACTATGAAGTCGGCGAGAGCCTGAGCCTTGATCGCAGCCCTTGGGTGGAACTTAACATCGAACTCCCCCAACTCGATAGCCCATTTGATTAGTCGTCCCAAGGCGTCAGGGTTCTGGAGGATTTGTCGGACTGACTGGTCGGTGAGGGTGGTGACTGGGTGAGCGAAGAAGTATGGCCGCAGCTTGCGAGCGGCCGTAATGAGTGTTAGGGTGAACTTTTCAGTTTGTGAGTACCGAAACTCCGGTCCTTGTAACGCTCGACTGACGTAGTAGATAGACTTCATGACCCCTACTTCTTCTCGTGTGAGCACGGCACTCATTATATTCGGCGTCACAGATAGGTGCAGGAGTAACTATTCTCCCTTTTGTGGTTTGGCAAGGACGGGAGGGGTCACCAGATAGCGTTTTAATTCTTCGAATGCCTGCTCGCCTTCCTGGTCCCAGTCGATCAGCACTTTCATCTCCGACGCCTGATTGGCTTGCTTGATCAACCGAAAAAAGGGGAGACACCATTCGGTGTCTTGGGATAGGAATTGAGTCAAGGCGGCAATGCGCCCGATGAGGCATTGTACGTCCCTCACTCGCCCGGGTCACTTCCTTTCCAGCACCACTCAGATTTGGCCGGGGTTGGCCTCGATCCCCTGATGGGTGACGAGGAAGCCCAGAAATTTCCTTGATCGTACTCCGAACACACATTTAACTGGGTTGAGCTTCATGTTGTATGTTCTGAGCGTGGCAAAGGTCTCCACCAGGTCTCCCAAGTGCTCGGCAGCTTGGAGGCTTTTTACGAGCATGTCGTCGATGTACACCTCCAAGTTGCGGCTGATCTGCGAGTCGAACATGTGGTTGACGAGGCGTTGGTAGGTTGCCCCAACGTTCTTCAACCTGAACAGCATTCGAGTGTAGCAATACAGGCCGTGATGGGTGACGAATGCGGTCTTATCCTGGTCCGGAACGTCTCCGGGCCCCCGAAACGACCTAGGATCACGCCGATCCGAACACGAAGGATGTCCAAAATAAAAATCCAGACACAACAGAGTCAGACGTTCCGAAAAAGGAGGTCCGGGACTCGAAAACAAGGATTCAAAAGGGTGGATATCACAACCCTCCCCCCTTAAACAAATTTCGTCCTTGAAATTTAAGAACGAAGGCACAGGAACAGGGGAGAGACTCACGCAAACAAATAAGGATATCGCTGCCGCATCTCATCCTCATGCTCCCAAGATGCCTCACCACCAGAATGACGTTGCCAGACCACCTTAACCAGAGGGATAATCCTGTTCCGTAGGCGCTACTCTCGCCGATCCTCAACGCGGACAGGGTACTCCGGAAGGGACAGATTTGGGTCACCTCGGGCCAAATGGCATTCTCTAGAACATGGGAATCATCGGGCATATACTTCCGAAGCATTGACACATGAAACACATCATGCACAGCAGATATCTCCGGAGGTAGATTCTCCTTAACCTCCTTATTCTCGTCAGATTTTGCCATACCAAACTATTAATAAGGTTAAGAGGGGGATATCCCCCTCTTAACCCCCAACCAAAGAGGCCCTTAAGGTCACCCAACGCATTTACAATGTCTTATTATGATCCCGCAAGTGATGTCAAATCTAGCACACCTCACGTGCTAAATGGGCCCCTCCGCCCCATTCCACACTAGGGCGAAAAGTCCATTCCCCTCCGTCAAGTTTTTTAGGTCAAGAGAAAAGTCCCTGATAAATGGTGTAAAATCGTGTTAGCTCGAGAGGTCTCGAGTCTTAACTCGACCTCGAGTCACCAAGAAGTTTAGAGTATTAACTCAAACTCGAGCCATCAAGAGGTGTAGAGTGTTAACTCGACCCTGAATTATCAAGAAATCTAAAATATTAACTCGATCTCAAGTCATAGAAGAGCATTAACTCAATCCCGAGCTATAGGAAAATTTTAACTTGATCTCGAGCCAGCTCGATCTTAACTCAACGATGGTCTTACAGTCCAACCTCCATAGATATAGCTCGCCTGATGACCTATAACTCAGCTAGGAAATGCCAGACCATCAACTCAGCCATAAGAAGCTACTACTCTCTCCCACGTCAACCCTCGATGACTTATTATGTGTGCCAGATGATCACATTCACAACCCCATGGTGGAAGACGTGATTACTATTGACATATATAGATCGTTATCATACTCAATGTGCCCCGTTTTTCATTGTTTCTGATTATCGATCATTGAACTGACGTGATGGCAGGACATAATGATGACCTCACAAATCACCATTGTTATGAAGGTAATCTTCCTATCATCACGCGTACTTCGATACATAAATCATGCACGTATTACCATGATATGAGATTTTAAGATCTCCACGTGTGAAATTGTGGCGACCCGGGATCCGAGTACCGGAAAGGAACCGACGCGACTCGAACCTCGGCCCGCCTCCCACGAGCCCGAAGACTCGCCCGAAGGAGCTTTTCCCGATTGGACTGACGCTCGGACTTCTGAGCCCAGAGGCCGCCTAGGAAGCGCTTGAATCCAAGTGAATTATTGGGCTTGTAGTAACTGGGCCGAGAAGGGCTGTTACTTGAGGGAGCTGGGCCTCGTTTGGTCTGGTAGGACCTCGTTTGGCCGCTCTTGTTCAGGCTGCGAAAATCTCTCTCTCCACTTGTCCCCCTCCTACTCCCGAGACAACTTAGGCTCAGTTGAGTAGCTATTTGGGCTAGACTTTTGTGGCTCAGGTGGGTGGAGATCCAACTTTAATAGGGGCCACGTGAAGTGGCTAGCCTGGAAGTGTGCCAGTAATGATGACAATCTTGACGGTTATAAGGCGAGGAGGCCCCTTTTCTCGGAGATCGAAATGTCCCGCCGCCTCCCGCTGGGGGTTATAAGTGTTGTGCGCTATTTGCATTCCATACTCCCGTGGCTTAGGGTTTTGCTCTCCATCGCTTCTGCCTTCGGGGTTTCCACATGCGCGGTGAGGATAACTCGGAGGAGTAGAGAATTGTGGCAGCCTTCGTGGAGCTGGCAGAGATTACCACAGTGACGATTTGACATCTTCCCCTTCCTCCGGAGTCAACAGAATCATCTTCCTCTAGCTCTCATACTCCTTCCATGGTGGACCAGTGTCTTGAGGTTTAGGAGAAAGAAGGCGGGCAAGCCCCGAGAGCTTTGTGCATGGCTCAGGTAGGGGGGATGCCAAGGGGACTCCATCTCGTCTGAGGGATCGCCAACTCCTACTGCCTCAGGAGGGCGTGCAACCGAGGTAGTTCCCACATAGGTGGGGCCAGTGCCTGGGTCGGCCGTCACTGAGAGTGCTGGGGGCAGATTGCCTGGTGTCGAAGAGCCTTTGTCTCCAGAGTTCCGGGATGGGTCCGAGGCCTAATGTACCTATCTTTCTTTCTTTTGCTCTTTCCTTCAATGTATTTTTTGAAGAGAATTTCCTTTTCTCCTTGGTGTAGTAATGTCAGACTACTTTGTGGAAAGTATGATAGCAGTGAGATTAAATATTGGATTGACTACTCCTTACTATCTTTGGTGTGATTTGACTATCGTATCTGTAGTCGTTGGGAAAGTACCGATTTTCTCTACGGATATCTTGCATGCCGATTGGCCGGATATCTAACGAGACGTCTTTTCCTTTTCCCACGCTTTGAATGACTTGCCACTTCGCGTGTCCCCCTAGGGAAACTGGGGAAGACGAGGTGACCATCTTAGGGAAAAGGCTCCTTTAGCGTGTTTTTGAGGGGAGAATCATTTAAGGCAATTAGCTCCCCTACTGGTCTTTCTCACACTCAGGTACATTCAGTCTTAAATCTACATATACTTTTTTGAAAGGGCAGACTGGCAGGTCTAATCTACAGCTCAAGAAGCTTTGGCATTATAAATTCTCCCCACGGGCCTCCGTGTTCTGTTGGAAATTACTGAATCATGCTATTCCAGTAGATAGCCCGATTCAACACATCTCTCTCTCCTCTCTCTCTCCCTCACACGTTCTCTCTCCTCACTCCCCCATTCACTCGGTTCGTGGTCCAAACGGACCCCGGTCGACGCGTGGGAGGTACCGACGGGACGGGCTCGACGTGAGGATCACGCCGGTACCCTTCATCCCTCGGATCGTGGAGCGTGGAGACGCATGCGAGTGGAAGGACGTAGTGACCCTCGTCGCCCGATCTGCACCGATTCGCGGTCTTCGCCGCGCAAGAGGTAGGGGAACAAACTCCTCGTCTCGCCAGGAACCCGTTGACGCCACATGCGTCGCCATCCATTGCCGTTTTCACTATTTTTCATGCAAAACTCTATTTTTTAGAATTGTGGGCTAATTTCTCGATTTACGTTCTACTCTCGATTTCTGGTCCAGACGGTCACTGATCGAAGCGAGGGAGGTACCATTGGATAGGTCACGTCGCGAGGATCGCGTTGACACCCATCTTCTCTCGATTTGCGGAGCATGGAGCCGAGTCAAGTCGGGAGGCGCCGCATCGCCCTCTCGCCGGATCGGCATCGAATCGTCAGTTTCGTCGTAATCCAGGTAGGGGGATGGACTTCTTGCCTCGTTAGGACACCGCCGGTACCACATGCGCCGTGGTCCGATGCCCTTATCCTCGTATTTTGTACATGTTCATGTTTAGTCTATTTTTAGTCTTTAATGCTTGAAATCATCTCCATGGGCATCATCTTTTAATTCTAGTGACATGCTTAGGTATTGATTGTTGTTATGGCATGGTAGGGTCACTTAGAATTGTATTTCCCCGCGTCCCCGTCGATTTCGGTCGATTGGGAGGGGGTTTCGGTTCCGAACACTGAAATCTCAAAACCCAGGCAATTCAACGCGCCCACCCCGGTGCGTTATTGTCATTTGGCATGCCTGTAGAGGTGCGTTATTTCCCCTTGTGGCGGTCTCACCTAGGTCCGTTATAGTTAACGTCCCGGTATGTGTGCATTATATCATGCATGAAACTATGTTTTCTGTGGATTTTTCGAGTTCGGGTGCCTTTAACGCCCCTATTGTGGTGCGTTATAGCCCCTGTCTGTTGTGTTGGGCGTCTGTTGCCTTTAACGCCCCTGTCCCTATGCGTTATAGCCCTATAACGCCCCTGCTTAGGTGCATTATAGCCCCTGTTTAACTATGGATTCTGATTATTCTGGTGAGCATAACGGGCCATGGGAGGCGCGTTATGTTCCTATAACGCCCCACCCTTAGTGCGTTATTGCCCTTGTCGGTCGTGTTGTGTGTCTGTTGACTTTAACGCCCCTGCTCCCATGCGTTATAGTCCTGTATCGCATCTGTCCGGGTGCATTATAGTCCCGATTGTCTGTGGATTTTTTATGAGTTCTATTGGGTATAGCGGTTCTGCCTCGGTCCGTTATAGTATGTAACAGGGTGGTCCGGATCCGTTATATACCTAGAGATTTCAAAAGAGTGTTCATGTAATTTTTAATGCATTTCATGATTCTGTTAAAAGGGTGCACATATCAAAGGAATAATTAGTGTTTACCAAGCATAAACAATTGCAGAATGAGCCACATAAAGAAATGCAAGACTGAGCAAAAATAAAGCCAGAGTCAATGGACAACACTGCAAGACCTCAAGAAGCTCATCTTCCAGTCCTAAAAGACATCACAAGGAACATTGTTATAGTATGTTGTCATTCTGAGTTATATCTTGCTCAGCACTTCCAAATATTAATGCTTCTTTCCTTCTATAGATTCCATAGGACAGAACAAATGATGAAATTTGTTGTGGTTTAGTCGCATATCGGATATCCATGGGAGTCTTACCTCTATATATGTAGAGGATTCCCTCAATTCAGAACCTAGGTTTTAGGTTGAGTTCAGGCCTCCAACATGGTATCGGAGCGGCCAGCATCCTGGGCACTGCCTCATCTTCTTCTCCAATCCTCAGAAACCTTCTCTGCACAGACCACACCCTTCCGTAGGGTTTCCTCTCCTCATCACAAGGAGGAAATCTTGGTTAGGGTTCTTTGGAAGCCATTTGCACCAGGTCGCACACGTCTAGGCTTTTCTTCTTCTCCGCTTCAGGGAGAGACTGAACCCTATTCTGCTGCATTTTCTGCTTCTCTCTGCTGCCGATCCTGTTCTCCTTAAAGGCAGTGTCATCTTCTTCCCCCGTCAAATCGCACAGCCTGCTTCTTGGCTGCAGTTACTTCTTGCAGTTGCTGCAGCTATTCTCTCTCCCTCTCTTCCTAACTGCCACACGTAATAACTATGGAAGATGGCATACAACGCTTCTGCAGCATCCAAGACATCTTTGCATGCCATTCACCCCACGCAACTCATCTCCACCGGCCATATGACTCTGCAGATCACCTCTGACAAACTCACGGAAAATAATTACACTTCTTGGGCTGTCACTGCAGAGCTACATATCGCTGTAAAAATGACTCCTAAGCATGACCCCTAACACAACAGATTCACCACCCAACAGTTGGAAGGCCTACAATTAGAGCAACCTCTTCTGCAGTGAATGTCAACATCTTACCACCAACTAAAAAGGCATTGCCATATGGATAGCAGTCAATCATCTCTTCCAAAAGAAACCTGTCAAAAGCTAATAGAGGTCTGCATCAACATCTCAATTAGTGTGTCTGATATTAGTTTTCTATGTCATTCCTTTAAATTCACTTTAGATATGCCTTTGTGGTATGCTTTTATCGAGCAAGACCACCCAAAGATTTGGGCTTTCGCGTAGAAGTGTTCCCTCTTCATCTTCCCCCAAAAATTTCCTGCAGTACTATAAGTTAAAATGAGTGAAAGAATTAAGAGATACTACATTATACGGTCCAGTGCAAAATTATATGCCCCTATACAACATCATAGCCCTATGGTAAAGGTTAAAGATCATATTTTCCATTACATTGTTATACATTCCCATATAACATTATGCACTAAATAAAAAATACACATTTCTTGAGTATCTTGTCATGCAAACCTTGTGTTGCTCTGATTGTCATGACTGTTCACTGTCACGTTCCGAGTAGTTTCCACTGCTACTAGTTCGGGACGTGATAGAAGTGCCATTAGAGCCTAGGTTGTTTAAACCCTAGGTCTTGACTATAAGTATAGGTTGTCTTGAGTATTAGACTTATGTCATCCCTTATTGTCACCTGATGAGATTGGGTAGAGCCATGGGCTAAGTGTTAAAAACTTGCTAAAGAATTTGAAATGAAATAGATAATTAACTCTTGAAAATTATTTGTAGGACTTAGGTAGCCGACGAGATGGTGGTTGAGCGTGCCCAATGGAGGGAGATGTAAAAGACCATTCAGGGTTTGACCTAGGTGTTGCAGTAGGTAGCTCAAGGTGGACCGAATCATGGCATCGGGGATTTGCATATGAACTTTCGAGGATTGAATCCCCCGAAGTTTAATCGATCTACTGACCCTGTTAGGCAGAGCAATGGAATAAGGAGGCAGACAAGATATTTACAGTTATGCAATGCGATGATCAAGAGAATGCATTATTGGCTACATTCCAATTAGAAAGAGATGCAAGGGCCTAGTGAGAGTCAATCAAAGCAATCTTGCCCAGTAATCAAGCAACATGGGAAGAGTTTGTAGAACATTTTAATGACAATTTTTTTTAAAAAGGACTCGAGTAAAGAAGGTGGAGGAATTTATCTTGTTGAAACAAACAAGCATGATGATGGTAGAATACAAGGCCCAATTTTCAAGACTATCTCAGTACACATCTCATTTAGTAATGACCGAAAAGATGAAGGCTAAGAGGTTTATGAATCGTTTGTGGCTTTAGTTCATACACCGGTTTGCACTGATGGATATTCAAGGGTATGCAGAGATGGTGCAGAGAGCTCAATTGTTGGAGGATGCCATGGAGATGGCAGTGATGGTTAATGCCCAGATGGAGAAGAAGGAGCCCGCGAATGGCAAAAAGCAACCTAATGAAGGTGATGGATCCTCAAATGGTAAGAAGTTCAAGGAGGGAGGAAATCAGATTGATGCGCCACAAGGAGCATGTAGATATTGTGGGAAGGATAGCCTTCGATCAGAGAAGCGCTGGTGGAAGTCAGAGGATAATTTCATTGTGGGAGCAAAGACCACAAGGTGGTGGATTGCCATCTTCTTAAGGACTAACCTCGGCAAGTCAGAGATCATAAGGGAGTGTGGAATCAAGGAAGGCTTCAAGCATTACTAGGGCTCGAGCCTACCGTTGAATGAGTTATAGGAGGTAGCCCCTCACCCTAAGCTAGTCCTACTTCATTAATAGATTTTTGTTACTAGCTTGATTATATTAGTGGCCAAGGTGTAAGCTTGGAGTTGTTTGGGAATTAGGCGGTCTGCCCCACTTTCTTTGGAAAAGAATGTCATGTGAATTTGGAGGACCAAATTCTTTTAAGTGTGGGAGGATGTAGCAACCCAGATTTTTAATAGGATTAATTAAACAAGTGTAAATTATAAAGGGTAAATTCACACCATGGTAGCTTTGATCTCCACGTATGCTTCTGCTTCAGCCCACTTGGTGAAGTACTCCGTTGGAGTAAGGATAAAAGATTTCTATTTGGTCTGAGAATTGGGATCACCGAGCGGGCCGACAATGTCGAAAGCCCACATGGAGAACGGCCAAGGAGTAGAGAGAGGGTGAAGAGATGAAGCAGGAGCGTGGATTTTGTCAGCGTACAGTTGGCACTTAAGACACCTCCAGATATAGAGAGAGCAATCTTCCTCTAGAGTGGGCCAATAATAACCCTGTCTAAGGATTTTCTTTGCTAGAGCCTGGTCGTTGACATGACCTCTACACTCGCTCGAATGTGCTACTTCGGCCACCTTCCAAGCTTCATCATCATCCAAGCATCTCATGAGCATTCCATTGAGAGCACGCCTGTATAGTTCTCCAGCAATGATAGTGTACTTCGAGATGGCTCTTCTGATAGCCTTACGCTGCTCGAAATTTGCCCCTTTTGGGAATGATCCATCTTTGCAATATAGCTCGATTTCGTGGTACCAGGGCAATTCTTCTTCCTCCAATATCTCTTCTAATTCCGTCAAAGACACTTCCTTAAGATCTTCCTTCTCAGCCCTCGTCTCTACCGCTTTCCTAAGGTTGGCGTACCAAGGATCCTGAAGAGAGTGTAAGTCCAGTCTCTGAACAACGATAGTCTCAGTGCTCCGACTGAGAGGGAAAGATAAAGAGGAAGCAAGTGACGCTAATGCATCAGCAAGAATATTCTGAGATCGGGGAGTATGGATATAGATTAGCTTGCGGAATTATCTTGCCAAGAGAGTGACTAGATCCTGATATGGCTTGAGCTTCGGGTCACGGGTGCGGTAAGTAGATAGAACTTGCCGTAGGATGAGTTGAGAGTCTCCTATAATCTTTAAGTGGGACGCGCCTAAAAGATAGGCGTGCTTCAAATCGGCTAGGAGAGCCTCGTATTCGGAGATATTGTTGGTAGCAGGAAATCGAAGTTGGTAAGTGAAAGGAATCGTCACCCCTTCTGGAGTGAGGAGAACAGTGCCTATCCCTCGGCCTTGTGAGTTGAGTGCATCGTCGAAGTATAGAGACCAAAAGGGATGATGAGTGAGGGCAGAGAGATGCTCATTAGGGAAATCATTCTGAATAGAATCAGTGCAGGGGATAAGAAGATGAGCTAGATGCTCAGCGATGGCATATCCTTTGATTGCCTTTTGGACAACGAACGTGATATCGAACTGAGAGAGGAAGCTCTGCCAGCGAGCTAACCTACTAGAAAGGACATGTTTTTCTAAGACATAGCGGATCGGGTCCATTCTAGAGATCAACCTAACTGGGTGGGCTAAAAAATAGTGTTTAAGCTTCTGAGCTACCCACACTAAGGCGGCACAAGTCTTCTACATGGCAGTGTATTTGGACTCTGTCGGGTTGAATAACCTGGAGAGGTAATAAGCTGCCCGCTCTTTTCCTTCAGTATCTACTTGTGCTAAGACTACGTAAATTCTAAACTAAATGGTTAATAGGTTGGCAGTGGTTCTCCTGGGAATCTAATTGCTCGTTAGGCTTTGTTAAGTTTAATTAGGACTCTCTATTAAGGTTAGCCTATATATATTAGAACTAAATCACCCTGCGTGTCTCTCGATGCTACTTGGAGAGGGCTTGGAGAGGCCGACGGTTGCACAGGGAGGTCGCGTGTGTGAAGGCGAGGGTTGTGTATGCGTGTAGAAGAGAAGAGAAGATAGTTTAGTATTATTTGATGATGCTTGTACGTGACGACGAAGAAGGTGATTTTGTGAAGGTCTAGATCGTGGGAAGGTTTCTTCATCTAAAGTAGTGTTTTCGCACGACTCCCAATATAATTTAATTAATTAAATCAATATTTTGATTTGCATCTAACTTGTTGTGCCCGTTATGCTTTGATGATGATGTGATGTTTATTTTGATGATAGCAACATAATGAGTCACTGTAAGCTCTACTGATTGATTTAACTGATGCTGGTTTGTTGCTGATTAAATGGAACTGATGTGGAGGTGATTAAATGGAACTGATGTGGAGGTGAGTCCTGATGATGTGATGTTATCTTGTGTTTTTAACTACTGCTCAAAATTGGTACTTCTCAAAATTGGTGATTTTTGGGATCTGCATAAAGATCATGTGCTTGTCATTTTGCATGACACTTTTGTATGCATAACATTTCATCGAACAGCCTGTGTGCATGTCATACTTGCTTGTATTTACAAGTCTTTTTCTGTTGCAAAGTCCGTGCATATTCATGCATTCGCTGTGTCCATGCATACTTTAACCCCGTGCATATTGAGTCAGTGCATCTTGTTCTTTAAAGTCTGTGGACATTGTCCATACTCAGTGGGCTCTCTGGACTTAGTCATTTTGCTGTTGAGTCTCATCAAGTCCGTGCATATTTTTCAACAAAGTCCGTGCATTTCTTCAGCGATGAAGTCCGTGCATATTTTCTTGAAACCAAGTCCGTGCATGTTTCTTCAAAGTTCGTGCACACTCTAGTCCGTGCATGTTTTCAACAAAGTCCATGCATTTCTTCAGCAATGAAGTCCGTGCAGTTTTTCAGCAACGAAGTCCGTGCATATTTTCTTATCTAAGTCCATGCATAAGTCTTGGGTGTTTTGAAAACTAAGTCTGTGCACGTTTCTACAAGTCCATGCACACTCTAGCCCGTGCATGTTTTCACTAAGTCCGTGCCATTTTTTCAGCAACGAAATCCATGCACATTTCCTTGAAACTAAGTCCGTGCCATTTTTCAGCAACGAAGTCCGTGCACATTTCCTTGAAACTAACTCCGAGCAGCTTTTGTGACTAAAGTTTGCACAAATTGTTGCAAAGTCTGAGCATATAGAAGTCTGTGCAGGTCTCTGTCCGTGCACATGAAACTCTGAGCACTTCATGTCCATGCACATGATACCCCGTGCATCATTCTTACTATCTTCAAAGTCATTGCACGCATACACAAACTCCAAATAAAAGTATCATTTTCCCATTCATTTCTGATTTTTGAAATGAGATTGTACTTGCTCTGATCGACACACTCGTTTACGACTCGTTGCGCTTTCGATTTTTCTCGTCGGGGTGTGACAGGTTCTCTCGTCAATCAGGTTGTTACATTTTTTCCAAAATCATTATTTCATTTTCTTATTCATTGGCCAAGACCTCTGTCATGTTGGGGACTTGTCGCCTATTAATGACGGTTATATTCAGGCTCGCATCTGGCAAGATCGCCAAGGAACTGGCCAGCTTTACGCAGGCATCCCCTTGAGCATTTTGTCCTTGATTGATGTGCTTTACTTCAATGAAGTAGAATTTCGCCATCAGGCATAGCACCAACTGGTGGTAAGGAAAGAGCTCTGGCTTCTGCACATCAAATTGTCCTTCCACTTGTTTTATGACTAGCATGGAGTCACAAAACACTTCAAGCATCTGGATCTCCAGGGATAGGGCAATTTGCTGACCGATAATTAAGGCTTCATATTTCACCTCATTATTTGTACAAGGATTATTTATCAAATAGGAGGTATATATGACCTCCCCCTTGGGAGACTTCAGGACTATGCCTGCACCAGCTCTAACTCTAACAGGCCCGGTAGCTGGGGTATTAGTTCTGGATGCACCACTAAAGTACAACTATCATAGAGTGTACTGCACTTGGTCTGCCTCCAGGGTCTCATCTTCAGGAAGTTCTGTCGCTAGAGGACAATCTTCAGGCATTGGGTGCGCTGCGAAGAAATCTACCACAGCTTGGCCTTTGACAGCTTTCTACAGCACATAGGAGATGTCAATCTCCGTGAGAATCACCGCCCATTTTCCTAAGCAGCCTTTAAGAGCTTGCTAGGAGAGAATGTATTTTAGCTAATCCGCTTTGGACATTAGCTTTATTTCATGCAACAGCATATATTGCTGGAGTTTCTTGACTGCGAAGACCATTTGATGGAGGCATCACCCACGACTCTCTTTGGCTCGGGTCGTCGCCTCATTCCGGGGATGTTTGAGCTTGGGTGTCACTCCGAGTGAGCCCAATTATGTATTTTAAGCTTTTTATTTGAGTCATATTATTGTATTTTCTCTTTTATTTGAGTCATGTCCCTAGGTCTGTAGTTATTTCTGTATGTTTTGAGTCATGTATCCCATGGTTTGCTCCTTGGATAGCAGTGGTCATTATGTGTAAAGCCGTGGGTAGTTTGGTCCTGTAAAATATTGGGCTCCTATAAATAGTACCCAACCCCTCTTGAGAAAGATAAGGAATATTTGTGCATTTTCTGAAATCTAATTTGAGTGTTCCTTTGGTGAGAATCCAAGTGTGAGGGTGAGAAGCCCATACCCAGCCCCCCTCTATCTCTCTAAATCCTATGCCATTTTTCTCTCTCTACCCCCTCTCTCTCTAGATCGCCCCTGCCACCTCTCTCCTCTACCTCATCAGCCACATTAGCCCCTCCCTCCACCTCACCTAGAGACTCTTCCGGCATCTTGAGGCTCGGTGAACGAAGAATCTTCAACGCCAGGAGATCTGCCCCTGGCATCCTCTGTGGTGGCCGATCCAGGCACTGGCCCCACTTGGGTGGGAACTGCCTCAATTGTGTGCCCCCTCGAGGTAACCGGAGTTGGCGACTCCTCTGCTGAAGTAGTACCATCCCTGCTCCCCCCTTCACTCAATGTCGGAGAGGGAAAATCTGTGGCATCTTCGTCCGAGTCGTAGCATTGCCCGGAAGGAAAAATGAGCTCGTCGATCACCTGTTGTTGGGCCTCGGTGACCGCTCGATGGTAGCCTTGGGTGAATCCCTTCCGCAGCCCCCGTTGATAACCTGGCTCATAATATGAGAAGGCAGCCTTCTGGAGGGCTGCGTGATAGCCCTCTGAGCTCCTATATCGGTCGATTGCCTCTGCCCTAGCTCACTCTGCTTTCTCCTCCAGCTCAGCCACCCTCTGCTCGGCTCTAAGCAACTTCATCTTGGCCTCGGACAGCCTCTCCTTAGCCTCGACCTGCGCAACCTTGGCTTCCCCATGCACTCGCTCGGCCTCTCGAGTTTGGCTTTTGAGCTCCTCCTGCTCGGCCTTCCACTGCTCGTAACGCTCGACCTGAGCCTGACGCTCTTCTTCTAGGAGCTTGCTCTTCAGGTCATCCATATAACGAGCTTGGGCCAGTTGCTCAGCTAGTATCCAAGCCTCCTCCTGGATCGATCGAGCTTGTGCCCAAAATGAGGCTGCCTCCCGTCGAAGGCCTTCGAGCTCGGAAGACAGTTGCTCGATCCTACGATCAGACTCGGCACGGGCCCGAGAGAGGGACCTCTCCTCACTTTCTAGCCATCCATAGTAATCGGCTATCTCAGCCCCCAGCTGGGCCATGATTAAGCCGCCCTCCATCACCCTCTCGAAGAGTAGGGAGGGGGGACCATGCCTGAACTCCTCCCTAACCAGTAAAGGCGCCAAGGACCGGCACCTCTGGTACAGGGGAGCCCAGACATGCAGGGCAGCAGCCAAAGGGGGGAGAGTCCTCTCTAGGCGAGCCGCAATCGGAGCATCCCCTCCGAGCGGCCTCATTCTCGAGACGGCTTAACTCGGCTCAGGGTGGGTCGACGCCTCACCCTGCGCGCCCTCGGCCCCGGTCGGGACTTCAGAACCGACCGCCTCTACCTACTGTCTGGTAGGTTTGGTGGCAGCTTCCCCACTAGCAGCAACTGCCTCTGGCCCAGTGGATGGGAGATCTGGATGATAGATCTCCTTGACCAAGGCCCCTTCAACCGGGCGTGCCTGCTCCTCGGCGGGAAGGGCAGCCCTTGCCTTCTTCGATCACTTCTTCTCCGCGAGCAAGGCCTTCATTGAAGACAACAGTATTGGCTCGCCAGGTTCCTTATGTTTGGACCCATGGCGCTGAGAGACATCATTCCGAGCCTTCTGCTTGCCCTTATCTCGGGCACGGGAGGAATCCTCAGAGGTTTGGGGATCACTCGGAGTAGGCGGTTTTAGTGAAATCCTCTCAGGTTGAGAGGGGTTTACGTTGGACTACACTCGGTGCGTCCAAACCACCTAAAAATTCTCGCATTGTGGTTTGCTATTTGTGTGATTGCCATATTACTCTGTCCGTTCTCAATTGCGTGTGTGATGCGGTGAGTGGAGAGTTACATATAATCTGTGCGCATTTCACACTTTATCCGAGTGGTTCATACAAATTGTCGTTGGAGAGCTATGAGAGCTTGCTTGATATTTACTCTGTTAATTCTTATTGTTCTGTGATTAGAGTGTTTTTAATCTCATCTCATCATCACTGCATTTAGTTTTCAAAAAGAGGGCGCAACCAATTCACCCCCCTCTTGCTTGCATTCCTAATTGGGCCAACAATTGGTATCAGAGCCTCAGCTCTGTTTTATTTTGAAACCTTACGATTTAGAGTGATCTATTAGGAATGGCTAACAAAGGTTTGATGCCCGAAGGACATTCTATACACATGTCTCCCTACTTTGATGAAAATAACTATAGTTATTGGAAAAATAGAATGATGATTTTTCTCCGTGCTCAAAGTTATGAAATATGGACTGTTATTAAGAATGGTCCATGCACTTTACCCCTAGATGAGGAGTAGTGGAATAATGATAATATTAAGAAGGCTACTGTGAATTTTAATGCTTTAAATATTAGTTAGTGTGCTATTCATCTGACTGAATATGCTCGTGTTTCTATATGCAGCAGTGTGAAGGAAATGTGGGATAAGCTGAAATTGATTTATGAGGTACCTCAGAGGTCAAGGAGATGAAGGCTAATATACTTATCAGAGACTAAGCGTTGTTCCATATGAAGGAAGAAGAGACGATCTCCGAGATGTTTGCACGTCTCATGGAGATAACTGATGGACTGAAGTCACTCGAAAAGGATTTCAAGGATACCGACTTGGTCAGAAAGGTGTTGAGGTCGTTGTCACCCAGTTGGCACACCAAGGTAACTATGATAGAGGACTCAAAGGACCTATCAACACTTACATTGGATGCACTCATAGGGTATTTAATGGCCTATGTGATAAATATCAAGAGGATAGAAGAGGACACAAAGAAGAAGAAGTCAGTAGCTTTGAAAGCAACCCCAGACTCAATCTCAAGCTAGGAGGATTCCATGGACAACACAGATGATTAATAAGTTGCCATGCTTACAAGAAAGGTCAGGCAGTTTCTGCGCCAAAGAAGAAGGTTTGGAGGAACATTTAGGAAAGGAAAGAGGCAATTCAAGCAGAAAAATGAACCATCCAAATTGACTGAAATCATGTGTTATGAGTGCAAGAAAATGGGGCACATGAGAGGTGAATGCCCCGAGTTGCAGAAGAAGGTCAAGAAGGACAAAGGCAAAAGGCCATGAAGGCCACTTGGAGCGATGAGGATGAGGACGAGCCTACATCTGAAGAAGAAGAAAATATTGAGGAGATTGTCAAGAGCTTGTGCCTTATGGCACAGGAGGATCATGAACAGGAGATGCACTTGATCGTTTGAATGGGTTTGGTCAACAGTAGTGCTTGATTCTGTGTTAAAGAGAGTTTGGTTCTGTTATCAGTCTAGAATTGCTTAAAGACTTTCATCTTAGAAATCTAACTGTTTGTTTCAGTTCACCACTGTCTTTCATATCCTCTAGAACATAACTAGATTCCGCCTCCACATTTCTGATAGTTATTATTTTAAATTGGTTGAGATTTTTTAGAGAGGGATTCATTCACCCCCCTCTGAATCCATCACACCTAGACCATTAGACGGAGAGGGAGCTGGTCGACCTGACTGACGACCCCCCACCCGCCGCTGCTACTAGGAGTACACCCGGGGCCCAAGGACAAGGACTGGATGCCGCTACTGAGGAGGCGAGCTCTTGAAGGAGTGCTCGCCACTTTCCTTTTTTTTTTCTCCTGTTTGCTCAATTGGGGTACGTCCGAACGGTCGTTTCCCCTCCTTTGTAACATTTCTTAACTTGAAATGAAAATGTTTCTTTCCTTCGTAAGTTTTGGAGCCTCTGGAGTCTTCTACATATTCTGCACCTTTCTTTTCTATTGTAAATCATTTTTGGGGATACAAAGTGGCGCCTGGGGGATCGCTCTGAGGGGGCGCGATCTTCGGGGTCCGTCACTTCGATTTCCCTGAAGTCAGAGAGGCCACAAGACTCCCCCTCTCATCTGAGGACTTCACCTCCTCCCTATAAGTAGCTCCCATTGTGAACCCTAAGGTCATCCTGGGCTTGTTGAGTGGCTAGAAGGAAGTTCTTGAGGATGTCGTTGGAGAAGTCAGGCTCCTCGTCGGACGAGGCCCCCTACAAATGCTTATGCTTCTGGAAGGAGGCACTGCTGGTGCCAGAGCCAGTGGCGGGAGAAAGTAGCGGTGGCGTCTCTGAAGACTTCAAGCAAGGGTACCTGCAGGGATGGTGGGAGGCCTTGGCAAAGGTGAACCACCTTTATTGTAACATGGGGATCTTGAGCCTCCAACCCGACAGGTTCCGTCCCAAGGAGGATGAGTAACCCTTTGGTACCCCCCCTGCTTAGTAATAAAGCTCTCTTTTTTGCAATTATTTCTTGGCATCGTGGTGTGTGTTTACTTTTCTATGACTTTACACCTTCCTTTGATGCATATGTAGGTAAGGTGACACCTTTCGATGCTGGCAAGGGAGATGGGGCGTTCCCCCTCTAGAAATAGTAGGGTTTGGGGATGTGTCTATCGTCTGCCTCTGTCTTCCCTACATTGTGGCGTGGCTCACCGCTCTCCGGAGGCTGTGGAGATTGGGAAAAAGGCTCCAGGCTCTCCTTCTATCACGGGTGCAAAGGCAGACGACGCTCCAGCGACCTTGACTCCACCTATTGCAGCGGTGCTGGAGGAAGAGGTCACCGTTGATTCTGCTCCAGCCGTTGCACATGAACCACCGGATTGGAGCAGTGATTACGATTAGGGCTAGATGGCTGGATACCGGGATGGCTGTAATGATCCAAGATCCAAATACTTGGTCTAATTGAATTTCTTCACCTTCTAGATATCAAATTCACTGTGCCCCGGCATACATATGCTCTTGTTTTTTTCCACTACGATTGTGATGTTTTCAACCCGGACATTCGTCCGAATATCAAATGGTCGATTTATGACCAATATGGCTTTGAATGTCCTTCTGCACCCCACTATAGGGGATTTTAATGCCTTTTAATATGCTATTTACTTCTTTCAAAAACTGATGCTCAGGCCATGAGGCCCTATCTTCTTGGTGATTAATCAAAGGTTTTCTCCGCTACGAAGGGATGTAATTAACGTCGTAACCTATATGGCGCGGCGGGTCTCCACTCCCGACTCGATACTCACTATCATCTGATTAGTCAGACGGAGCGCACCCCGGGTTCCGAACCACCTTAGTCTCAGAACCCGAAAACATCCTCGCATATGCGACTGGCATACCCCCCGCACTCAATAAACTAATGAACAACAAAAAAAGAGAAATATATATTAGAATATGATGAATTTCTAAGTGCGTCCACAACAGCCCGATTTCAAGCTGGCACCTGATGGAAGACTGCTATTCCATGAAAGGATATGTGTGCTGGACTTTCCTAAGTTGAAGAAGAAGATTCTAGAAGAGGCTCATAGATCAAGGTATAAAATACACTCAGGAGCTACTAAAATGTATCAAGACTTGAAGATAACTTTCTGTTGGTCTAATATGAAAAGGGAGGTAGCAGACTTCCTATCTCACTGTCTCACTTGCCAACAAGTGAAGGTGAAACATCAAAGACCCATCGAAAAGTTACATCATTTGGATATTTCCAAGTGGAAGTGGGAAGAGATCGGCATGGACATCATCATGGGCTTGCCTAAGTCTAAGGGCGGACATGATGGAATTTTGGTGATTATAGATCGATTGACCAAGTCGGCACACTTCTTATCTATCAATAATCGTTGGTCAGTTGACGTCCTAGCCGCCTAGTATATCAAAGATATTGTTAGACTACATGGAGTGCCTGTGTCAATCATGTCTGACCGAGACCCGCACTTCACTTCTCATTTCTGGAAGGGTCTACAACAATCCTTGGGGATGAGACTCAATTTCAACACTACCTTTCATCCCCAAGCGGATGGTCAGATCGAGAGAACAAATTAAGTTGTTGAAGATATGTTAAGGGAATGTGTCATTGACTTCAACGGAAGTTGGCATGACCACTTACCACTAGCTGAGTTTACTTACAACAACAGCTACCAGACCAGTATTCAGATGGCACCTTTTGAAGCACTTTATGGCAAGAGTTACTGTTCACCAATATGCTGGGATGAGATCGGTGAAAGACAACTCCTAGGTTCGGATATGGTAAGAGCTACAACTGAGAAGGTCCAACTCATCAGGGAAAGACTCAAGATAGCTCAGTCCAGGCAAAAGGCGTATACTGACACTAGAAGAAGAGACTTAGAATTTCAAGTTGGAGACCATATTTTTCTCAAGGTCTCTCTTGAGGCAAGTACAGTTTTTTTCTAATCTATGGAAATGGGGAAACTTTGAGAAGTTTGTGGCTCCTCTTGAAGCTCGACAGGTGGAGGACCCACGGCCCTCGACGATTCGCCCCCGTTTCCCTCGGCAACGGTTAGCCCAGGCACTAACCCCACTCGTGTGGTAACTGCCTCGACCACGTGCTCTCCTGAGACAGCCGGAGTTGGTGATCTCTCCCCCACAGAAGCAGAAGTAGTTTCGCTCTGCCCTCCATCGCTCGACGTTGACGAAGGAGAATCCGAGCCATCCTCATCGGAGTCGTAGCATTGCTCGGGGGCGAAGAAGAGCTCGTCGAGGACCTATTCCTGGACCAACCCAGCTGCCCAGCTGAAGCCTTGGGCGAAACCCTTTCGCAGGCCCCACCGATAGCCCGGCTTGTAATAGGTGAAGGCGGTCAGCTTTAAAGCTTCGTGGTACTCTTTCGAGCTCTGATAGCGCTCGATCGCCTCCGCCCTGGCTCCTGCTGCCTTCACCTCAAGCTCGGCCACCTTTGCTTCAGCCTGCTTCACTTTGGCCTCCGCCAGCTTTGCCTCGGCCTCGGACCGTGCCACTTCGGCCTCCTGGAGCTGGCCTTTGAGCTCTTCTCACTCGGCCCCCCATTATCCCGAGCGTACTGCATGAGCCTGGTGCTCCTCCTCCAGGAGCTTACTCTTAAGCTCAGTCGTATGTTGAGCATGGGACAATTGCTCGGCCTGTAAATGAGCCTCCTCTTGGCTCACCCGATCCCGTGCCCGGAGTGAGGTCACTTCCCGCCGATGAACCCCAAGCTCGGAGGTCAACTGTCTGATCTTTCGGTCGAACTCAGCATGGGCCCGGGACTGAGATCTCTCCTCACTCCCTAGCCGTGCCATGAAGTCTATTATCTTGGCCCCTAACAGGGCCATGAATAAACCTCCCTTCATGACCCTCTCGAGAAGCATGGGAGGGGAGCAATGCCGAAACTCCTCCCGGATGGATGGGTGTGCCAGAGCTCGACATTGATTGTACAAGGAGGGTGAGACGGTGAACTGCCCCAACTGTGGGGGAGAAGCCCTCTCTAGAGAGGTCGACACTGGGACATCCGCCCCTGACGTCCCCAAACTTGGGACTGCGATGCTCGGCTCAGCCTGGATCTGCACCTCGACATCCTCCTCCTCACTGCTAGCCCCGACCGCCTCGTTGGGAATTTCGAAGCCAGCCTCCTCCCCTCGTGCTCCTACAGGCTCAGCAGAGATCCTCTCAACCGCTGCGGGCACCTCTGGCTTGATCGTCGGGAGGCTTAGGTGTAATGTCCCAGATTTTTTGGATATTTTTTGGATTAAGATCCATGAGTTTCGAATCACTTTCGGGGATCCCGGAGTGTGTTTTACAGTTTACGCGTGTTTTTCCCTAACGGACCTGCAGAACCATGTGTAGGGCAAACCGTTGCGTTCTCCTACTCTGGGACGGTACCAGTGCGACGAGCGTATTTCGAGGATCGAGATGTTAGATGTGGATAAAAGGGAAGGATTTGATTTTAGTAACTTACTGAATCTATTCCTAGACTCATACTTGCTAACCATTTTCAGGTGATTCCCTCGGTGAGGACGAGGAAGTTAATGTGTAGTGAATCCAATCGAGAAAATTTGGTGTAGTCTTTAGAGATCTTTATTTTCCATTTGAGGTGATTTGTTGTTAGAACATTTGAAATTTTATAATAATAGGCAATTGTAAGTAACTTTCTGCTTATCAGTTTGGGACCATTGTGATTTTGAGAATGTGATTTAACTGATGGGAATGAGAAAATTTTTTTGCTGATATTGTATTCTCTTTATTTATATAATTCATCAACCAATTCTATTCCTGTTGGATTTTTCCCACTGTGACACCCCCTCCTAAATCCGATAAGAGTTGAAAACTGGACCGGATGTTAGGGTGGGGCGCTACACCAAAAGAGAGATGAGAGAGACAAAGAGAGGACAAAGAAAGGGAGATGGGGTGGGGCTAGAGGGTGACTTCCCCTCCAGCGCGGGCAACACACTTGGTGGGGGAGAGTAGCATAGAGGAGAGAGAGAGGCTTAGAGAGAGAACGGGGTGGGGGAGAGAGAGAGAGAAGAACCTCGGGTGAGCCTTGATAGTTTGGAGGGGGGTGCAGGTGGGCTCCCGTCGTAGTCCGATGGAGTTGTCTTGGAGCATCTACTGCTATTACTGGTAGTGGTCAGTGGCCTTGGCGCGCTGCGGCGGCGCAAGGAGCAGTCAGATCGGCCGTAGGCAATGACTGTTGCAGGGTGGAGGGATGTTTGTAGGTGGCCGTTGGGGTGTCCATGTGGTCATGCCGGTCTGCACATTAGTGGGTTTGTAGATGCTGGCGGCGAGGGCTACTGCGGTTGGCAGATAGGAGGGAGTGGAGTCCACTGGTGGGGTGGATGCCTTGTAGGGTCAGATAGTGCCCTGGATGCAGGGCTATGGTACCATGGCCACATCACTATAGTGTATTCTGATCGCCGGTGACCCCCTACAACTCTCCCCTCCCCTTTTTCTGCAACTCCGTCGGAGCCCTCTCGCACGACCCCCGCCCCCGCGGCCCCCGCCGCACCGACGCCTCCCGCCGCCACCGACGATCCGAACCGCTTCAAGGTCGGCACGCTCACCTGCAACGTCGCCAGCGGCTGGGGCTTCATCTTCGGCTCGTCGAAGGATCTCCGCTGCGTCTTCCAGCCGGCGGGCCGCGGGGTCGAGCATTATTCCGGCAGCATCACGAAGTTCGGCGTCGATATCGGCTATACCCAAGGCGGCGTGATCATCTGGGAGGTCTTCGCGCCGTCGACGAATGTCGATCCCGGCGCGCTGGCAGGCCATTTCGGCGGGGCAACGGCGAGCGCCTCGGTCGGCGTCGGCGCCGGCGCCAATGTCCTGGTCGGCGGATCGACGAAATCGCTCGAGCTGCAGCCGATCAGCGTCGAAGGCTATCAGGGCCTGAACGTCGCGGCCGGGATCGGATTGTCTTGCGCTCTGATTTCTTGCTTGTGAGAGGCTTACCATGATGATTGTCCATGTTCCTGAGAATTCCTTTCACTGTATTAAAAGCTCGGGATGTGACAGTCTTGCTGGTTTTGATTTCTCCCATCCTTACTGGCATTGTGGGAGCCACTTGTCTTGGGGAGTTGATGTTCTCGTTGTGATCTTCTGTTTGATGGTAGCACGTTTTGAAGAAGACCATTGAGCTTGGGATGTTGTAGAGTGAGATTCCCAGAGGGAACTAATTTGCCGAGGCCACTGGGGGCATGGGGCTCATGGAGGTGGCGTGCATTGGACGCACAGGAGGTACTTAAAGTTGTTTGCTGACCACCCGTAATGGTGTACTAGTTGGGCTTGGCATTGACCGTCCTCTGGGACGTGCTAGTCACAACTATAGTGACCTCCCTCCAAGGTGCATTGGTTGAAGCTGGTGTTGACCTTCCTCTAGGACATATCGACTGGGTGCCGATGTTGACTAGCCTTTGAGGTGTCTTGGTTGGAGTTGTATTTAAACTTGCCTTGATAAGGCATGTTAGTCTATTATCGATGGAGATCTTCCTCAGCAAGGCGTGCTAGTCTAATATTGTTGGAGGCCAGCCTCGGTAGGGCGTATCGGCCTATTTTTACTGGAGATGTAAGTGTAAGGTTTCGACCAGAATGCGCAGCTGAAAATATCGAAACCTTAGATTGCATATCATTGCTGATTTTTTCAAAATCGACCAATACGGTAATCCCACGGTATAAAGAATGATTCCTTACCTTTGCGGGGTTGAGAGTCTCCCAAAACCTCAAAGATGAACGAGTGGAAGATCCCGGAGTCGTGAGCCGTTCAAGCGTCCGGCCTCTAGACTTATCCACATGAGTAGTGGAAGTAGACGGGATCTCCTCCACGATCTTCATGCGCCGACCCGATCTCAACACAACCATCCACCGGGGAGGAAGGGTAGAGGAAGAGGGAGGTGTGCCCCTAGGAGATAGGGGGAGGAGAGAGGGCGGCCAGGGTTAATCCTGTAGCTTGGCCAGGGTTTCTCCCGTCAATGTATATTTATAGACCTTTGGCGTTTTTCACAAAAACCCAATAACTGTCTATAACCTCCACCCATCTTGGTCTGTCCAATACTCTATTGTGTGTGACCCTCTAGGGCCAATAGTCAGTTTGGTTTTCTAGCCCATTAAGTAAAGAACTCCTTTTTAGCTTAATTAATTGTATCCATTAACTCTTAATGGATTAGAGGACTTTCCGATCACGAAAAGTACCAAGCAATGCCTCGTGATCCTAAAAGACATTGGGGATAAGTAACCCACTCTAGAACCTTTTCATCTATAGATTCCACATAGCTATAGATCCTCATTCAGCTAATGCCCCACTAGAACTAGGGTATGGTCAAACTGTCAAACCCTATTGAGTCTTGGCTTGACTGAATCCTGTACCTCATTTAGTCTTCATACTATTTGGAAGAAACATGGTTATGAATAAGAACAATTTAAACTATGCGACTTAAATGAAAATTAAAGCAAATACTCTATGCATAACATAGATGGTCCTAGACATGTATCTAGCAGAGGTCACAAGCGAATGCAAACAATCACACACAAAGGAGATAGGAATTTTTAGGTGGTTCGACCAGACATCCAGTCTACCTACGTCTACCCCTCACCATACCTGATGAGACTTCCTTCCGCTGACTCACAGCTTGGAAACTCTGCTGACTCACAGCTTGAAACACCATTGACTCACAGCTTGAAACACCGCTGACTCACAGCTTGAAACACCCCGCTGACTCACAGCTTGATTAATAAAGTAAAAAGGAAAATAAAAGATTGAATGAAGGTAAAACCACAGATCATGTGTAGAATTCTCCTGTTGTCCGTGTATCTCGATCTGTGGATGAAGTTCACCTGGCTTCTTCTCTAATTCTAGATCTCAGCTGATCTGGTGATGCTGTTGGTGCTTTCTCCCGGTGCTGCTCTTTTGATGTTGCTACTCTTGTTGTTGCTACTCTTTTGCTTGTAGAGGTCGTGCCGCAGTTCTGGATCTCCTGGCGCTTCTCTAGTTTTCTCCTTCACCTTCTTCTTCTTCTTGATTTAGATCACGCAGGCCTTTTCTACTTCTCCTTCCTACGAGATGTAGACCTTCATCTTCCAATACCCACGCTCCCTCCTACTTCACTGCTCCCTGCTTCTCTCTTTTTCTTTTCACTAGATGCGGTGCTTTTTCTTTCCAACAGCCATACCCCTTTTTACTACGCTGCTCCTTTTCCTTTTCAGCCTTCCCGCCATCTATATCTAATTTTTGAAGTGTGCCCAAGATATCTACTGGTTAGTTGGAGAACTAGTGGGAAAAACTCCTATTTTTCTGCTAAGAGGTTGAAGACCAAGTCTACCCCATGTGCAGCAACAAAATCTGATAAAGACCCATGTTTCCTGGCACATCTGGACCTTCTATGTGCGTTCCATAATGGATTCATGGCTTGGGTATCAGTTCTTGAGCTAGCTGGGTCCGGTTTTAGGTTTTTCAAAAAGCTTTTTCGACGGTGGTCGACTCACAGGGTCTTGAGAGTCGACTCTCAGCAACTGCCAGAACTAGTTTGGTTTCTGTCTTGACCAGAAGTCGACTCTCGAGCCCTCAGGTGTTGACAGCTATTCCAGTCCAGGTTCTGGGTGGTTCTGTCTACCAGTCGTGGTCGACTTCCAGCCCCCTGGAAGTCGACTCCTGCACCATCGGTGTAGAACTCCTGTTCTTTTGAGACTTTTGACTGCTTCTTTTTCATTTTCTTGAGTTGCTTTGACCTTTACACCTGCATTTCACATTTATATAATGCATAAGAGCCAAATTCAATAAATTATTGGATGTAATGACTTATAGTTTGTCATCATCAAAACAAGAGGTTTACAACATTCTCCCCCTTTTTGATGATGGCAACTATAAGTTATTGTGAATTATGAATGAAAAGCATTTATGATAGATAAGTCGCATGGAAAGATCGGGTTTTGGATAGTTCTACGATTTTTTCGTCGAAACGATTTGGCGGTCCCACCAAGGACCGTTATTTTTGTTTAGTGGCCCTCTGGAGACCACTAGGTGGAGTCCCCTTGTCGGTTTGGTTTAGCGGTCTCGCGACTGACTGCAAGGTTGGTTTAGCGGCCCTTGGGCGACCGCTATTCGATGTTTAAGTCGGTTAGTCAGTTTTAAGTCAGTTCGGGCTAGCGGTCTAGCTCCCGACCGCATGGGGTCTTTGGCGGCCCTAGGGTGACCGCCATTCCTGATTAACGGTGCTAGGAAGACTGTCAGATGGCTAAGGCGATTCACGGGGAATGACCATGCGATTGACCGCCATTTGGTTTAGCTGCCCTTGGGTGACCGCTAGGTGGCTTTGGCGGCCATGAGGTTGACCGCCACTCGCCAGTTGCTCTGTGTTGAAGGTAGCAGCCCTTTGGATGACCGCCAATTTGGTTTAGCGGCCAGGGGTAAGACCGCCACCTGGCCAGAGTGTTCTTTTATGTTGGTTTCATTTTCGGTTAATGTGGCTTCGAACCCTTTGGTTAGCCCACTGTTATGTGGATGTCTTGGACGTCCTATGAGGGTAGTGGCCGTGTTATAGGGTGTCTGAAAGTGACATTGTACTGAGTAGTGTTTTGTGCATTTCGAGAGTCATTATGGTTTCTGGTCAACCAGGTTGTGACTCAGTGGTTGACACGTGACCTCGTGAGTGTCTCGTCCTATCCTGTGAGGATCATGACTCTAGTTTTGGACACCTGGAGGTATTATTTTACCTCAATTTACGCGCCATGTGGTTCGAGGGCTCGACAATCCTTCATGTTTCGTGTTTCGTGTTATGCGAAATTGTGAGTCCATTATGTGGCTCGGAGGCCAAGGACTTATTATTGATATATTTTATCGTGATTTTGGCTTAGGGACTAGGCTAATTAACGGAGTGTTGCTGTAATGTGTGACGATCTTGGCTCGAGTCTTGTGACTCAAGGATCATTGTGTTAGTAGGTCTAGTTGACAATCCTGAGTCTGGCGGTAGTTTTGTGTGCTGCCTTGTGTTTCGTGGTACTTGTGATGGGTACATCTACGACCTGTCCATACTTCACTGTTTTGAGTCTCTGTGTCTAGTAAGCCTCCACTAGTCGTAGCATGATGACACTTTCCTGTGTGTCGGCCCACCTAGGAGTGGTGGTGGGGTAGTTCCCGATAGATGATCTTTAGGCTAGTTTCCATGGGCCCCCTTACTTTGTGGTAGCATCCTACTGGGGGGGAAACTAGCTATAAACCTTGCTCAAGGCATTGAGCTTGTGTGTGCACACGTGGTCAGGGGAGTTGGATGAGCATCAACGGGCGTGACCCTGACTAGTCACTCGTTATTGTAGTTCCTTGGTTCCTGTTGAGTGTCTCAGTTGTCGTCGTTCCAGGCGTGCGGGAGATACTTGTGGTGCACTGTAAGACGTCTGTGGACGCATCTGGCTCACGCCCGTCGGCGCTCGTCCAAACGTCCCTAACCACGTGTGCACACACAAGCTCAATGCCTTGAGCCAGGCCTCTCACTAGTTTTCTCCCCCAGTAGGACGCTACTGCAAGGCAAGGGAACCCATGGAAACTAGCCTAAAAATCATCTGTCAGGAACTCACCCCGCCACCACTCCCAGGTGGGCTGATACACAGGAAAGTGTCATCAGGCTACGACTAGTGGAGGCTCACAAGACACAGAGACTCAGAAACATCAGTGCTAAAGTATGAACATGCTAAGCATGCACTGTCACACGTACCACAAAACACCAAGCACAAAGCATAGGGTAGCACATCAAACTGCCACTAGACTCAGGACAATGACTAGACCTGCTGACACAACAATCCTTGAGTCTCATGACTCAGGGTCAAGATCATCGTACAAAAGTAGTAACATGTCGTCAATCAGCCTAATCCCTAATCCAAAGTCACGGTAAAACACTGATAAAGGAAGCGACACAAAACAGCCGGATCCAAATAAAGATCCTCAAAGCACCCAGACACGTAAACAGAGGCAAAACCACACCTCAAGGCGTCCAAAACCATGTCTTGATCTGTACAAGATTTTCGAGACATTCACAAGGTCAGCTGTCAACCACTAGATCTTACCGGGTTGACCATAAACCAATAACGACTCTGAAGCAGTACAGAATACTAATCAACATAAAGGCACTCCTGGCTACCTTATAACATGGTCATAGCCCTTATAGGACACCAAAGACATCCACGAGACAACGGGCAAACCACAAGGTTGAGCCAAGACAATTGGAAGCCAAAACACCGGGAAAATAACACTCTGGGGATAAACGGTCGATCGCTTGACTGCTAGGTAAGTGAAGCGGTCAGCCAAATGGCCGCTAACCACACATAGAGAACACATACACTTGGCCGTCATAGAATGGGCCGCGAGGTGACTGTAGTGGTCATACATCTGGCCGCCAGACCCACTCAACCCTCAAACTGAATTAACCAATCAAACCATCAAAAATGGTCTATAATAGGACCGTTTCACGAGCCTAGCGGTCTATAAATAGGTGGCTAAGGACACCAACGTGAACCGACTTAAAACATTGACTGAAGTCAAACGGAGCTTAGCAGTCTACTAATGGGCCGCTAAAAACTCCAAACGGTCGGAGCTAGACTGCTAGCCCGAGCTGACCTAAAACTATTGACTAAAGTCAAACGATGCTTAGCGGTCACAGATAGGGCCGCCAAAGCTAGCCATACGGTCTATCGTAAGACCGCTTAGCCAAACCGATGTACCACTAACGTCTAGCAGTCACCTAATGGGCCGCTTGACAGAGCTTAGTGGTCCAACAATGGGTCGCTAGCCAGGGAAAATGGTCTATCACATGACCGCGAAGACTTGAACTGACATAATACAAATGGTCGCATACTGGACTGCTTAAGGAATGCAAACGGCCAGTGAAAGGATTGCTAAGGCATTACGGCGGGATGAGAAGGGATCTCCACGCTCCGCGACCTTTCCATGGTCTCAAGCAGCTCAACAGGTGGGGCGTAGGTGTAGACAATCTGTACAGACTATGTGAGAGTACAGTTATAGGCAATGCCACTGTATCATCTTTAGCATAGAGTAGTACTGAGGATATCACTCTATGACATATGCGACTCGGACATATGAGTGAGAGAGATAGGATGGAACTCCACAAGAGGAAGTTGTCAAGTGTAAAATCTTGTAAAGTAGATTTTTGTAAATTTTGTGCACTGGAAAAATAGTGCAGAGTCCAATTTAAGCCTTCTACGCATAGAAGCAAAGAGGTTATAGAATTAGTACACTCGGATATTTGGGACTAGTGTCAACTCTATCATTTGGAGACACAATATACTTTGTGAGCTTCATAGATGACTACTCACGAAAAGTATGGATTTACTTCATGAAACAAAAATTAAAAGTGCTTACCAAATTTAAGCAGTGGAAGGCCAATGTTGAAAAGAAAATTAGAAGACAAGTGAAATACTTAAAGTCTGAAGATGATGCAGAATACACAACAAATAAGTTCATGAAATTCTATAGGAATGAGGGGATTGTAAGGGTATTTACAACTTCGGGTACCCCACAATAGAACGGGGTGGCAAAAAGGATGAATCAAACACTACTTGAAAGAGCTAGATGTATGAGACTAAAGGCCAACTTGCCTAAGTCTTTCTGGGCTGAAGTAGTAAACACAAGATATTATCTTGTTAATAGGTCACCTTCGGCAAAGTGGGATGGGAAAGTTGCTGAGAAAGTCTGGAGAGGAGAGAAGATATCCTACCCAGATTTAAAAATCTTTGGATGTCCAACATTTATACATATCCAGAGTGAGCAACAATCCAAGCTAGACCCAAATTAATCTAGGAAATGCATCTTCAATGGATATAATTAAAAAGGAAGTAAAGGGGTTCAAGTTTTCTTAGATCTAGAAGATAAGAAGGTGAGGGTTAGTGCAGATGTTGTGTTTGATGAGATATCTATGCTCAAGGAGAATGTAGAACACACTGGTAGAAAGATTGGCACTAAGAAAGATGAACAGGCAGATGCAGAGGGATCCAGGGTACAAGTGGAGCTCGACATAACTCATGAACATAAGTCACAACAAAAGTGAAAACCTCATAACATTCTCAGCAACAACAGCCACAAGACTAGCTAGAGAGTTCTTCAGGAAGATCCAAGAGAGCCATGCAATAAGATATGGCTTTGAGAATATGATTTCTTTTGCTCTGATAATTAGTAATTGCAGAGATCTGAGTTCTTTTCAAGAAGTTATAGCTTGTCTAAAAAGAGAAAAATGGACTGAAGTTATGATAGATGAGATGGAATCTCTACATAAGAATCAGATATGAGAGCTGAAAGAGCTCCCTAAACAAAAGAAAGTCATTGGGTGCAAATGAGTCTAACTAGTACACGAAGAAGGAGATAACATCGGAAAAAGAATGAGAAAGATACAAGCTCTTCAGACTTAATCACAAGGAATGGAAAATCAAATGACGCATGTCTAGAGGAACTAACAACTAAGGAAAAGAAAACACGGCCAGCGGTCGGAGCAAACGAAAAGGAAAGAGATGATTAACTAAACTCCAGACAGGAATCTTCCGCTAACCAAACCAAGCGAGTAGACCAAAGGAAACCTTCCAACTCAGAGTGGAATGACTCTCCTTACTCGAGATCATGGACACACAATTACCTATTATTACTGAGATATCTTAGACATATGAGACTCATGAATGCTCAAAGATGCACATGATGCATGCTGGGCTAAAGGAAAAGAAATTATTAAAACGAATGTCAAGAAAGGGTAAAATAGCAAGATACTCGAGAATAGTATTGCTAGACCAGAGAAACTAGGGTCAGGACACTATCTGCAACCACGGCATGCGAGATAGAACCATTGTCCCCCTGCCTTTTCAACCTAACGGTCTATCCAATGATTAAACATGTGCACCTAGATCATCATCATTTTTGGTAAAGGGGAACATCAGATCCCAGAAAACATGAGTGACCAGCCGGTTCTCGAGATAATATATCATGGATAACCTATAATAATGCATTAAGGAATATAGGGATCGAAATACTGTACCTGACTTATCTGCTTGGTGAACGGTGAAACATGATAGCACGACGGCCTTTCATATTTATGATTTGCTTACCAATAAGAGCGTTGGCCATCAACAATGATATTCATAAGCATGAATAAGGCATAATCCATTTGATAAACATGAATTACATTGGCGTGGAATTATAACGAACACTCAAGCATGAAATTTGATAGATAAGGCATCACAATTCATCAAAAACATTCCAAGGTTCTCACGGTCTATTCACAAACCGCCAGACGAACGTAACGAGCTAGTAATGGACCGCTACACCTCGTCGGTTCACATTTTTCAAAGAAAATTGCCTGATGACCTGACCATCTACGAGTAATGCGCTAGACATCTGTGATGGTCTTACGATAGACCACTACATTTCCTGGATTTTCAAAAAACTAAACCGATCGGTCTCTCCCTCTCATTCATTCAAAATGCCCAAAAACACCAAACGACGCCCAAACCCCTCTGGCGACCACCATCTCCACACCACCACCGGCGACGAGCTCTCCGGCCACCGTCGAGATGATGGAGGAGGAGACGAAGAGGAAGGAGATAAAATGCCTTCACCGTCGCATCGAGCAGGATGAGGTTGATCCACCGGTGACGAACTCACAAGCGGAGGAAGAAGAGGAACCGTTGATGGTGGTTCAAACCGTGGGGGAAGAGGCTCCCACAGCCCCTGAAGCTCCAGAGGAACCTCTCGGTGGTGAAGAAGCGGCTACGACGGTGAAAGACACGTCAGAGAAGAAGAAAGGCGACCTGAGCTTGGAGGTAGGCCACCGCCCTAAAGATCCAATTTTTATTCGTTTTGATGCTTGCATGTGTGATTGAGGGGATGAGAATGGGTCTGAGGACCCAGAACTACCGAGATGTGAACAATAATGCATTAGCTTTCATTGCAATTAGGGTGCTCAGCCAAACAATATCAGTAAGTCAATGTGAAAGAAATTGGAGTACGTTCAGCCTTATACACTCAAACGTTCACAATCAGCTAAAGGCTGGACGGTTAGAAAAATTAGTGTACTGTCACTACAATATGAGGTTAAGAATAAGGAACAAGAAGCTAAGCCAATAGCTGAGGGGCAAACGCGTCGCAAAGGATGCAACTCCAGAAATTGACGTAGACGCTTTATTTGATGATGACAATCCCTTATAGTCCTGGGTGGAGATACGAGAGCAAGTTGATGAGCCCGTTTTTTATGTTGATGATAGAACATGAGCAAATGAAGATGAGCCAAGAGATCCAGAATTTAGAAGACCAACAAAGATGGCCAAAGACACTCGTACGCAGCAGAGAAGGGACCCAGCTTTGTTTGTTCATGACACTGAGGAGCAGCCTGAGTTTGAGCCAGCTAGGCACTCAGAATCAGATAGCAGGCCAGTCACTCCTAGAATGGTCGAGCCACCTCCATCCTTAAGAAGAAGTACATCAGTGCATAAGCTAACTGAGAGGACTAGCGCTGCTGCTCGAGAGAACCCGACAATTGAGCAGTTGAAGCAAATTTATGTGAGGCACACATCAAGGGGAAAGTGACTCCTCTCAAATATGAATGAAATGATCACATCAAAAGAGAAAAAAATATCCCCAAAGGCTAAAAGGCGACTGATTTCTTATGGTTCTGATGACGATGATCTCATTGCAGCTGCAGGTGCTACTACTAGGGGCACATATGTACCTACTTCCTCCTTCCACGTTGACATAGGCAGATAATACAGTCATAGTGAAGAAGGATATGATTCACAGAGCCAATATGGGCATCCATCAGATTATGGAGGTGGCCAATAGGAAGCAGACATGTATGGGTGGGGTCATCAACCGTAATGTCAATTCCATCAAGTTCCACCCAGTAGCAGTTATGGGTCAACATCCTCTTCTCATCCTCAAGGTTGTGCTCCTTATGCTGATTTTGGATTCCAATCAAGCCAACATTCTTACACTCTATGAGGGATCCAAAGAGAGATGCAGGATTTGGCTACCTCATTGTTTGGTTATAGTGAACATACAGAATACATACAACTTTTTTATGGGTATCAACATCAGAAGCCAGACGATGAGGAAGAAGGTTCTTCTAGCTATTATCCATATTAGTGCATCATCATTTAGGTAAGGATCATTTAATTTCTGTAGCATTTACTGTGTCTAATTAGGGTTATTGTATTGCTTGAACCTACTTCATGCTTAATATGTACTCAAGAATATCACTTTAACATGTCCAATGTCTACTTCATGTTTATTGCACTTAATCCAATTTCTTTATAGTCAAATACATGTCTAATAAATTTTCTTATTTTTATGTGATTATTTATATTTTTTCAATTTATTTCTGCTTTTTTAGACTTATTTTGATGTTTTTGATTTACTACAGCACTTGGACAGAATGCCGGTGAAGATATCAGTCCTGGAACTGATTAGAAGGTCCACGCTCCACCAGGATGCTCTCAAAGCTTTTTACAAAAGGTAATGGTGAGAGAGGACGTGGCAGCGGACAGCTTGCCATCAGTGTTGGCTACAATTACTAGGGGGCCTTTCATTTCATTTTTCGAGTCAGAACTAGCACCCCTAGAGGCACGACAAATGCCACTCTGTATTACTATTTTCCTAAACAAAGTGGCAGTTGAGTTAGACCTAGTGGACAAGATAGCATCAATAAATGTGTCCATTAAGTACATTGTGTGCCTGCAATATTTCAAAAGACATGTTAAGACCAACACCGACCACAATAGCAGCTTATGATAACTCCAGACGAGCTTGCCACGGGGTCATGACAGTACGAGCCGAGCTAGGGCCTTTGAAGATGGATGTGGAGTTTTATGTGCTGGACATAGACCTAATGTCAAGGCAATTCTGGGTCATCCTTGGATTGACAGTTTACAAGTCGTGCCTTCGACTACCCATCAATGCCTTAAGTTCCCATTTCAGGGTCGGGTAGTCATGGTGAAAAGTATCTCCATAGTCTAGACTGTTGATGAAATAGCTGACAAGATTCTTCCTACTTTGTGGCTGAGTAACAGGCCAGTTCTATCTGTTATGGACTTGAATTATCCATGGGCATATGCGTCACGCAAGCCCGCCATTGCACCTGTTGATCTAAAGATCAAGTCCAAGATTCGAGATTCGATGGGTTGGCAGATGATTTTAAGATTGGGCTATCAGTCGGGCCTGGGTCTCAGCGCACAATTACAGGGACAAACTAAGCCCATCCCTAGGGGCAAAAAGATGAGCCAAAGAAGCCTCGGCTATCGAGAGTCATCATTATCTACATTAGGAGACTCCGGGCCACTAACATCAAACTATCGCCAGCACTTTGTCAGGGGGCCTTTATAGCCCGACACCTTGAAGACACTGCCACCCTTCCAGCCACAAGAAGAGAGTGTTACTTGTGCCAGACCGCCCTTGTCGCCGAAAGGGTTGGTTAAAGATTTTGATGATTATTCTGCAACTTTTGTCAGGATGTTTGTGGAGAGAGAAAGCCTGAAGAAACCCGAGATGCAGTTTGCGAAGGAAGTTCATGAGGAGCCCACCCAACGCCTACGGGAAAGGGGGGGCTGGACTGCCACTTGATCTCTTTCCCGCCTCATTTCCATTCTCTAGAGGCTGACGTTTGTTCCTCGCCCCCCTCCGCTTCTATTTGATCCGTCCATGTTTCGATCCCCTTTTTGGTCTAAAAGGCCAATTGAATTCCTGATCGTTAATTGTCCATGCGGGCAGCACCCGCCGATTGATCTAGTATCCAGGTGGTCGCCCGACGCACCTGCTGACTTATCTCGAATGTGGTTCTGGTCTTCTGACCCATTCTTTGATGTGATTTTCCCCACTTTATGCCCTCGGGCCCTTCCTCCTCCTCCTATCTTTCTTTCACGCTATTTTATCACTTCGGGGCATATGCCACACTTTCATATTCTAATGAGTTTTCGTTATTTTTATGGCTTTGTTTTGCAGGAGACTATTGATAGAACGTGAGGCCCTTACTTTCTAGCCGGTTAGGAGGTGATGAGGTGCACCCACATCGGTTCCCCGCATCCATTTCGAAGCACGATTACATTGTAGCGGCTTCCCTTCGGGCCGCATCTTCTTCCTCATTTCCAAGGTACACGGCGTCATCTTCATCCATTCTCCATCTCTTTGGTGCTATAAAATCTTGGTGGCGATCACGGTTAGGTCTCTATTCTTCCTCGCCCCCTTTGCTTTTCATTGTCTATATCTCATGTTTACATGTTCATGTTTATATGTTCATAGTACTTGGAGTGGGAGATAGATAGAAACATTTACATCTTACAGGGATACTCTGACAGCTCACGTCGAAGCGACGATAGTTGATAGGAGTGTGGCATCGCGATCATGATCAGTCTCCACCATCTAGCTAGTGGCACGACTGTCGGGTCCCACTACCTCGCCATCCCCATTGAGAAGTAGTAGTAGCTCCACACCTGCATCCATCACATGTTGTTAGCATAGTCAATTGCATAAACATGAAATACAACTAACTGTAAATAAAATAAAAGAAAAATATTTACCTGGAGAAATGGTGCGAAGCCTCTGATTGTCATCTCCCGATCTATCCCCTGGGATAGATCGGCGATCAAATGGGCTAGTAGGGATGCGCCCCACACGTAGTGCCCCACACGGTCCAGATCCACCAAGATCTCGAGAAAGCGACATTGAATGTCGTCTCCCATCGTCCCCAGCAGGAGCCACCCCAAGAAGAAAAATAGGAACGGCCAAAGGTCACGGTCCGCCCATCTTGGGTCGCTCGCGTCCGGGCAATACATGTCGTGAGCAGCCCCCTCCAATTGTGCCAAGAACTCCACTATGGTCTCGCTGACCCACTAACGAGCGTTGACGAATCCTAGTGCCTTCATGATGTCCGTCCAGCTCACTGTCCTGCTCTCTCTCTCTCTCTCTATAGCGCTAGCCTCTAGCCCTAGCAGCTCTAGGGTGCTCTCCCTATAGTGCGGGTAAGTGAAGCCGTTGATGGCCTCCCTGTCCACTCATAGTCTGGTGATCCGGACTACGTCCTCTAAGCTGGGCACCATGTGCCCCCAGGGCATCAGGAATGCCCTGCTCATTGGGTCCCACCTCTCCCTCAATGCCTAGATGAGGGGCAGGTCAAGCCGGAAGGGCTCGATCTGTAGAAACACTCCAAACCCCATCCCATCCAACCTGGCCCATTGAAAATTTGGTAGCCTTTGTACGCCGCCACCACTAGGAACCAACTGATCCGGGTCTTCATCACGCCCTGCACACCACAAGGAAGAAAACAAGAACACAACATCAGTGAAAATAGGAGCCAACAATAAATGAATAACATCAATAACACACATCAAATATTAAAAAAAACGTCATGGATGGTGGTGGTGCTTCTACTGCAGATGTCTGCTTTTAGACAGTGCAGTTTGCTTTAAAACTCAAACATAGATAATTGGTAACACCAGCTTTCATGGACTTCCTTTCTTGCGCAGGTTCAAGAAAAACTGTGAACGGGCAAGCTACTTCTTCAGCCAGACCTGCCAAAAGATGGCAGTAGTTGTGAAAGAACTGGACGTGCGGGGAGACATGATGGTGCCTTCCACATCTCAGAAACAGCGATCTAAGCTTTGTTTAAAAAAAGCAAAAAGATGCATCAAGGGAAGTGGTGGTGAACTAATCCTGGTTGCCTCTTTTGTTCTCGAGTGAGTTCCCCGGTTTCTGTGGTGGCCGTGTGACAATCCTATTAATGGAGGCTTACATATATATGCTCGTATGTATGTTGTATGTACAATAGCGTGCTATGTATTTCCCCTCCATTAAGATCATGTTTTAGCGTGGATGCCACAGAATGGGGCAATCCGCGGAGGGCCAAGTGATTGTATTATTCACCTCTCTCTCTCTCTCTCTCCGCGGATTGTTATGCCTCGTACAAAGGAAATGAGAAGTTATCTAACATGCGAATAGCGCTGTTGCTATTCTTCTTATCCTATCAAATGTTAGCTAAACAGTTGTTCGTGCCATAACCTTGTCTTTCCCGTAATCCCAATCCTATCAAAACTTAGTTTAACGTTCGTTCACACTGTAGCTTTTATCCTCAGATTTTCCCAAATGCATGAAGAATAAATATCAAATGACAAGGCCTTAGGATCTCTAAGTAACTTGTAATTGAGGAAGTGAAGTTTCAAGGTACTTGATCTTTCTGCACACGAGAATTGTTTGATGATGGGTTAAGTGAGGGTAGAAGAGTTTAGTCGCGGTCGGGTGGGTTATTTTTGTTTGACATTTTTTTCTTAATGGAGGTCAGATAAAGTTAGAGTTAAAGTGGATTAACTTGTTTTTAGAAAATAGATGAAATGATTCAATCGACTCCGATTAAAATTAAAGATTGGGTGGGCCATCTTAGATAGGTCATTCGTCTTTTAACTTATTCTGTTATTAAACTCGTCCTAAAGATCTTTCGATGTACAAACAAAGTAAAAAAAATGATCTCTTAAGATTTTGAGATGGGAGTGTGATGAAGCGGATCAAGTTATAGGTAAGGGTCTTATTTATTTACAACTCGTGCAGATGACAAGCATCAGATATTTGACATGACATGGCATCATCATCCGTGGTGTAGCTGGGAGGTGGAGGATGATAGGAGCATCTGGTTCGGAGGAATCGTCGATCCCTCATTATTTATTTATAACTCGATCTCTCCATCGGCCGAAGGCGAAGAGAACAAACTTGCAAAGGCATCAACTGCCACAGCATGGATTCGTCACCTTCGTGCAGATCGTGCGCTAAGGCCGCCCTTACCCGGACGTAAGGTCTGGGTGAGGTGTCTTTTCGTCGGTGTCACCAGGGTGGTGAGTCCGACAGGGTTTATTGGTCGCGATACATAAGACAGATACGTAGCCACAAGCTGAGTCTTCAAGAAGCCGAATCTCCGAGCCATAAGCTCGATGCGATGGTGCAGCATCCAGCAGTGGGCCCGGTGTCCCCACCACCAACTGGACGTCTCCAAGAAACTCCCGCATCGAGTCTGGATTGGCATTTGGTCTGGTGGTGCGTGGCAACCCCTTCATTATCCCGCCCCTCCCATGTACTATTCCACCTGCAATCGGCTTAGTCATCTACCGTCCAAATGCAAAAAGAAGCTCGACGACCATGCTGGCCCTGCAAACAAATATCTTGCTCGGGACGTTGATGCTCAACCTGTTGCTCAGGCCAACCCTTCCCATTCTGCTGCCCCAGCAGGTCCTAAGCGTGTTTGGCCCCCAGTAAAACCTCCTGGGATTGGCTTTGCCCCTTCCATTACTCCACCTTCACTTGATCTGATCTTTGTACAGCAGCTTCCTGCTTGCGATGAAGTTCAGGTTGATGCTGACTTGAAGGTTATTGGTGGATCAGAGATCCCCCCTACTGTAGGTGACCACTTCCGTGTTTCTGGTGGAGGCTTGTCCAACTCTGTGGGTGCAGGTCTGGTGCCCCTTGTGTCCGTGGCTGATGGCCCTGCTGAAGTTGGAGATTAACCCCTTGTGGATGAGGAAACCACATCTTCAGCTATGACTGGGCACGTCTCTACTGGTGAACCTTTTGACGCTTGTTGAGGTGGCTCCTGTCGTGATGCATGATCCACCTGCAGCCATCTCCCCCTTTGCTCCTTGGCCCCCGGCTACTGCCCTTTTCGTCGTTGTTGTCCCCTCGGTTACCGATGGTGCTTCGGGGGTCGTTGTCCTCCAAAAGGAGGCGGACCATTTGGCCTGCTTCGTCGCCCTGCGTGCAATGAGGGATGAATTGAACGCTCTGCCTGCATTCTCTGTGTCTGGGGCTCCTAGCCGGGCTCAACCCTCTACTTCTGTTGTCGTCTCGGCTCAGTCTCCCCCAATGTTGTAGCTCCACGATGTGATGGCCTTGCGCTCTAGCCCCTGTGATGGAGTTCCCCCAACCCCTGCTGCCCCTTCTCTGACTATTGGTGGCTCTGCCTGTGACACCTCCAGCCAGCCGTCAACCCTGGTCGCCTCGCTAGATGTCTCCCGAAGCTTCCCCGCACACGCGCTGCAGCAGGATGGCCATCCTTCAGATTGTGCTCCCAGCGAGATGGATGGATCGGTGGATGAGCAAGGCCTGGAGTTTGATGTTCCCTTCCAGCCCGTCCGTAGGAGCAAAAGGAAGAATCGTCGTAAACCAAAGCATCTCGAGCTCTATGATGTCAGGGATTAGCTGGCAGACTCTTTGTTTTGACATCTCTGGTCCCGTTTCTGATTTTTTAGGCCATCTCTGGGTCCTAGGGGGCCTCAAAATGGACTTGACTGGGTTACCAACCAGACATTTTTCTTAGTCTCCTTTGATTGTTAATTTTTAGGCCCTTATTTTTTATTTCCTAGAACCAGTGCAAAACCAAGACAATTGCTGTAAGTAACTTATAGTGTATGACATCATCAAAACCATAGAGGATGCAACACTTCATAGTACATGCGATAGGTGAGTGCTTACCCAGTCTGTACTTCACTGTTTTGAGTCTCTGTGTCTAGTGAGCCTCCACTAGTCGTAGCCTGACGACACTTCAGCGTGTTGGCCCACCTGGGAGTGGTGACGGGGCGAGTTCCCGAGAGACAATTTTTAGGCCAATTTTCGTGAGCCCCCTTTCTTTACAGTAGCATCCTACTGGGGGAGAAAACTAGCTAGAGGCCTGGCTCAAGGCATTGGGCTTGTGTGTGCACACATGGTCAAGGGCATTTGAACGAGTGCCCGTGGGCGTGACCCTGACGAGTCACTCGTTACTGTTGTTCCTTGTACTTGGTCTAGTGTCTCAGTCACCATGTTTGAGGCGAGTGTGAGACGCTTGAGGCGCAGAGTAAGACATCAGTGGATGCATCCGGCTATGCTTCTAGTGAGGAGGTGCTTCTGTCACATGACATGTGACATATGGTTTTGTGACCGATTCTCCGTCGTTGTTGATGTAGTGCTTTGGGTAGCCTGTGTCTGGCTTTACCATAGCTTGTGTAGCATACACAACGATGAGGTCATGTGTGGGCTGGTGTTTTACGTAGTGTTTCCCCATGTCCGAGAGGTCGTGATATGAAGCCTACACATCTGTTGTAGTAGGACATGTTCTGGCAATGTAATCAGAGTTTCCTTGTGTTGATCTGGTGATTCCTGACTGTGTGTCTGGGAATCCGTGTTCTTACCGATTAGGAGTAGTTTAGAGGGCCAAGGTCTTATCAGCTACCGTGTTTTTGTTTAGTATGGCTTTCCTCTTTACTTCTGTTGTTGTTACTCCTGCTCCTGCTGTTACTCTTGTTGTTGTTACTACTGTTACCGCTTTGGTTTCTTAGTGGGGATCTGTGGGACCCCTATTGAGCCAGTGACACGAGGCTCACCCCTGACTTTTCAGGTGTGGCTACTCTTCTTCCTCGTGGTCTAGTGGTGCGGTGCGTGGTTCTTAGTTGCCAGCTTTGCCAATGTCAGGCTTCCCCCGACTTGAGGATAAGTTCCCTTTTCTGTTGGACAATACCTGTCTTTAGTTGGACTAGACTCTCCAAGCTGTTGTAGCTATTAGTTTAATTGTTATAGAAATTATAATTTTATTTCTGCTATTTTTAGCAATCCTGATCAAATATAGTAATTGCTTACTGCCTTTTCTGGAAGTTCAATGTATTCCTATGCACCTTCACACACTCCTTTTATCCCTTCGGAGTTTTACCGCTCTTGGGAGGCCTCTCAGGATCCAAGTGGTTTCGGGTTTATTCGAGCCCAGATGCTGGGTCGTCACAGGTGGTATCAGAGCTGTGTGTTGCAAAGGATGTGTGGTAGTACATGCGAATTTGAGATATTGCAGTGCTCAGAGTCCATAAGGTCCAGTACAGTCGACAGTTGGCATACTATGATGCACCTAGGTGGGCCGGGACAGCCAAAGGTGGCCCTATCATTCATGGACCCTTTTGCAATGGGTGGGGGTGTCATGCGTATGGCCTTGGACTAAGTGTTAAGTCACCTTGCCTGCGGCTAGAGGGTTTCTTAGCCCCTTAAGTAAAAGGTTTAAGTTTGGCGGTCATGCGCTTCCCCAATACTTATTTTACTGTGGTTTCTAACCTAGGGATGGGCCAGATTGATGGTATGGAGCTGCCTTTGTCCAATGGTCTTGACTCTAAGTCCTGTGACTCAATGACCTTTGTTTCAATAGGTCTAGCAGACTGTCCAGAGTCCGGTGGCATAGTGCCACCCATTTCCTGAGAAATTTATGATGGGCTAGAGAATAGCCTGTCTGTATTTCGATGGTTTCTATCGAGAGTCATCTACTTAGTGGCCCCCACTAGTCAGAGCTTACCTAGGCACGAGTGTGCTGACCCACCTAGGAGTAGGTGAAGAGCTACTCCTGAGAGAAATGATTTTTAGGCTGGTTACCGTACGGCCTCCCATATAGCGGCTCGAGTCTGGGCCGGGAGGAAAACCAGCTAGAGGGCCTAGCGTTGTGTAGTTAGTCAGTGTTTGCACACATGGTCGGGGACTTCAGACGTGTGCTGATGAGCTCAGCCTTGACTAGTCCCTTGTCCTGTGGTTACTATTATGGTGTCTCAGTTTCACTTGGGGCGACTAGGGAGACACCAGAGGCGTGGACTAAGACGTCAGGGGACGCTTCCGGCCTTGCTTCTAGTGGGCTGTACTCCCGTCACGTGACACTTGACTCTAGTTTCTCAAATTTTGGTTTCCCATCTATGAGACGAGGTTTTATGGGTAATTCCAACAATGTCTTTCGACGTAGACATCTAGGGTTTTTCGGTAAGGGTTATTGTGGGTTTTTCCCTAGACTGTGTAGGGCTCACGACAGCGAGGTCATGACTATTTTCCCAAACCGCGTGGTCTTGGGCTGGACCTTAGTCAGCAAGGTTGGGCCTCCACGATAGCGTTATCGTGGCATTTCTTCTTGCAGCATCACCACAGTTTTCTCGTTAGTCCGGTGGTCCCCTGACTGTGAAATCGGGGTGTGCTTCCGGTATTGTAGGAGAAGCTATAGAATCGAGATTTTACCAGTCACCGAGTTTTCTATTATGGCTGTCCCTTCCGCCGTCATTGTTGTCGTTCTAACTCCTGCTGTTGTTATTACTTTCTTTAGTGCTGCTTGTTATCGCCGTTGTTTTCGGTTGGGATTCTGCGGGACCCCTACTGAGCTAGTGATAGGAGGCTCACCCCTTGCTTTTTAGGTGTGACTATTCCTCCTCGAGATTCGGAGGTGCAGCGTGGAGGTTCATAGTTGTCAGCTCACCAGGCTGAGTGTTCACTCGGCGTTGGGTATGTGCCTTTCCCTGTAGACTATACTTTATTTAGACTGGACTCTGTAGTTTAATTGAAAATGTAATTTTATTTCTGCCATTTATGCCTCCTGCATAGCCAAGATCCAGAAATTATCATTTAATGCCTCATTTACAGATTTGGGCTCAATATCGGAAAGCAATACAAGATTATCAAATTCTTCAACTTTTCTTATTGAAGCCCTTGTTCTCATGCCTTGTTCCACATCTCCAATAACGTTGTCTTGAGGGTGGTCCTTGTGGAACGTCCATTGTTTGGGAGGGTCTTCAATTTGGGTTGGAGCTTCATCATTTATTTTGCTCGACTCCGCTTGGTCCCCATTTCTGAGAAAATGGAGAAAGAAAAGAGGTATGAACCCTAACAGACACCAAAATAAATGCCCATATAACATACATACTCCAGCTGATTTTGATTTCTGCTTGTTGAAGATCCGAATCATTCTTCCGTCCAGGGTTGCCACCCTGTAACATGCAAAATAACCATCGCATGCTCTAGTCTCCTTTGGAATTCCACAGCCTATTCCAAGATAGTATCAGGTAGTCCACACCTTACCAGCAATTTCTGACATATTTCTTCCAAATCTCATCCTTTTGTGGGCATCCTACAAACAAGCAGTCCATACACCTGTCTTTCACATCAGATAGATATCATGCAGTCCTGATATCTTCCAAGAACTGTCCAATCCTATTACACATGGGAAGACTTGAGTGGAATATTCTCCGCCCTAGGAGTTTGGTTGAAATCTGGTCCATCATCTGCAATCATCCTATATGTGGACTTCACCGATACTCACATTAGAACTTTCAGTAGAGCATGAAAGGTGTACACAAACTCACCAAGAACACTATGTTCAATGGCATTCTCAGACTCAGAACTTGATGGAACATCTGAAATCTGGTCCTCATCCTCCATGGCTCCATCTGCTATCATTCTATATGTGGACTCACTGTGAGTCTCTTTTGTTTTTTTGGCAGTTCTGCTTCCACCTTTCCTTTCTCTGCTATTCCAGTGTATACTCCTCAAGAAGCATCAGAACCTTCCGAAGCTGCACAATCCCATCAGCCTGTAGGTTCCTTCTAAAGGAGAGCAGACACTCTTTCTCACATTGTTCCGCCACTGCTGCATCATGGTCCCATACATGTCAAAACAAGAGGGGAAGCCTCAAGGAGAGACTTCCTAAGACAAAGGAGGTGTAAGAGCTGATCACATCCAGAGCAAGAAGGATTCCCTTCCACGAGTGGGAGATATAAGCTGACATGCCAGGAGTAATGTCCTAAATTCTAATTCCTCCATGACAAATTGTTTATTTCACTTCCCCCCACAAGCCTCCCTCCTCCACATCTGACTACTACAGCCACTCACGCAATAAAGCTATGTTGAAATCCCCACAAATTCCTGAGGCTTAGTCCTTTCATTTTGTTCTTGAAGACTCTTCCCAACTGATATCATGCCATCCCTTGACATTTAAAAGGATATATCAGAAGGCCAAATTATATTCACATCAAAAATATGTAAAATAATCTGAAGACTAGTTTGTATGTTAAAAAAGAAAAAGGAAAGGTTTTGTTAAAGTCCATGCACATGTCCATAACCCCTTGCATGTTTCAACTTTCAAGTCCATGCACACTGTTTCCAAGTCTGAGCACATTTGAGTGCATGCACATGTCTATAAGTCCTTGCATCTTTTGTGTCTGAAGTCTGTGCATATTGCAGCAAGGCCCAAAAATACAAAAGTCCATGCATGTTCTAGCCCAGATGAACTAAAGTGCATGCATTGTAGAAGAGTCCGTGCAAGCTTTCATTTCGATAACAAGTCCGTGCATCTTTCCCTTGCAGAAATAAAATAATGTCCGTGCACGTCAAACCCCATGCATATTTCTTGTTGTGTGTAACTTGTGTTTAAGTCCGTGCATGTTTTGATAGCATTTACAAAACTTGCATCCGTGCACATTTTGAGTCAGCATTCGTAAAACATGCATCCATGCACATTTTGAGTCAGCATTTGTAAAACATGCATTCGTGCACATTTTGAGTCAGCATTCACAAAACTTGCATCTGTGCATGCATCTGTGCACATTGTTGCTCTGCTTCTCAGAACATGCATCCGTGCATGTTTTGGCCTTGCTTTACGAAACATGCATCCGTGCATGTTTTGCCGTACTACACAAAGCCCTCTACCTGCTATCAAGTCCTTGTATCATCTTATTAGTTTTGCATTTAGGTCATGTTTGCACCATTGCAAGTCAGTGTATGTCCAAGCATACACTGTTATACAAGTGTTGCAAGTCCGAGCATATGTCAACGCCCGTGCACATTCTGGTTCGTTGCATGTTGGAGCATGTCCCTGCATATGCATTATGCCCTCTCTGCTAGTCTGAGCACATTCACTAGCAAAGGTCCAAGCACATAACAACACCCGCGCATATTTTGCCTCACTCTATGTTGGAGTCGGTGCAGACACTGTAGCTAAGCCAGCCAAGTCCGAGCAGGTACTGTAGTAGCCAGTCTACAAGTACTTAACATACTCCGTGCATACCCCGTGCATCTTTTTCTGTTTAGTATATTTTTAACTAAACTAATGTATGTTTCTTTGTTGACAGGTAATGTTTCGTGGAAAACAAGGGTGGCATGTGATCCAAAGTTGGATGTAGTGCCAGGATCGTGACACATGTAAAGTGAAAGGCAAGATGCTACCACGTGTGAAGGTTTTAGGGCGGGACATCGTGGAAGACACGCGCCATTTCTTCTGCTGGTATAAAATGGGGAGTTCAACATAGAAAAAGAAAGAGAGAGTAGCAGAGAGCCAAAGTAGAAGAAGAAAAAGGAATAGAAGAAGAGGGAGATCAGAGAAAGAGAGAGTGACTGAAGAGAAGCTCAGTCTATAATGGGCCGTGGATCAAATCCAGGCCAATCAGCTCATCAAGAGCCATATCTATGCTTTATCATTTGTAGCTATCAGATTGCTGTGTCTTTCCCCTTCTTATTTTTCTTTTTAACCTTTCTTCAAGCTAGTTGTCAGCGGAGCAAGCTGTGAGGCTCAGCGGGTAGAGGAGGATTCCTCTGGACGGGTCAAGTTGTAATCCCCAGCTGGTAGAGGAGGATTTCTCTGGATGGGTCAAGCTGTAATCCCCAGCGGGCAGAGGTGTGGTATCCTCTGGACATCAAAGTGTGTTGCTCAGCGATTTGTAGGCAAGCTATGGCACCCAGCGGATGCAAGCTGTGTTGCGCAGCAGTGAAGCCACACTCCGGTTTGAGTGTGGGGTTGACGTAGGTCTGGAGGACCGAACAACCTAAAAGTTACTTGTGCATTGTGGTTTAATTGTCTTAATTATTTTCGCTAGATGAATGTTTAGGCCGATCAACTTGTTCTTCCTATTTAGCTAGCGAGTCATGTGCACATCAGTAGTTTGATTTCTGTTGAATGGGTTAGAAGTCAGCTCTATAGTTGTTTTGGGTGTTCAGTGTGTTTTAGATCTTCAACTCTCCACTTGTTCAACGTTGGGAGTTCCCATGTTGTTCTAGTCATTTACCCAGATAACTGCTAAGTCACTATTTCTCAACAGATTTTTATTGGGTTTGATTAGTTCGTTTTAATTCTGCATCCTTGATAGTTAGATAAATTTTTAATTGGTCAAGGTTTTTAGAGAAGGATTCATTCACCCCCCCTTTGAATCCAACGCACCTAAACTAACAGTGGAGTGGTCCCCTCGTCCTTCCCCTAGGAGGGCGAGCACTCTCCTGTGTGCTAGCATAGATGCCTACCTGTTTCTCCCTGGGCGAGCTACCGCAAAGGCTTACACCCTGTCGATGCATTTCAAGCGAGGCGCAAAAAAAGAGGAGGAAAGAAGGGCTACCAAGGCCGCACACAAGAGATGTACATGATAAAGTTGTTCTATTCCTTTCAATCAAAAGGGGGATACACGTGCTTCGGTGCATACCCCTGGTTACATGTTAAAAAAGAAAAAAAAGAAGAGAAGAGAGAGAGGCAGAGTACAAAAGGAGGGTTGAAGAGAGCAGCGCTCAGTCGATGCCCCGGAAGATATCCTTGAGGGGGAGAATCCCGACGCAAGGAAAGTCTGCCATGTCGCGCAATCGGCTCCTCTGCTCCTCGAGGTGCGCCAGCTCCGTTTCCATGGACGTCGCCTCGGCTTTGGCAACGGCGAGCGCCTCGCTCTCCCTCTCGATGGTCACCTCGGCCTCGGCCATCTCAGTCCTAGCTGCTGCGAGATAGCCCTCTAGTTTCTCGATTTGATTCTTGAGGGTGTCGGCATTGCGATGACCTACTTCCAGGGCCTTCTCGTGCTGCTCCTCGCTACTCCGACGCACCCCCAAAGCTTGCAGATATTCACCCTCTTAGGCCTTGATGGCGGCAAGCTCGTTGGGGGCCCGAGTTTTAAGAAATTCACGATGATTCACGTATTTCAACAATAATAGGACTCGTCGCGACCATTCCTCCAGCGGGCAGCCCAGCACCTATAGTGCACTGGTTAGCTGCATCACTATCGCATGCGCCCCTCGATATGTGAGGGAAGGGTCGGCAAGTATCATCAACCAAAGCGTCAGTAGCATCTGTCGAACCGGTGCGTCTGAAGCAGCGTGACCAATTAAAGGTACCGTCGGAAGAGTGAATTCCACCGCACTGTCCACGACAGCCCATATCTCAGTGTCCATTGCAGTTGAAGAAGAGGGAAGCGCCACGACCAAATCATTGGGCCCTCCCGCTTCAAAGGATAACTCCCAACCGGCCACGGCTAGGGGAGCAGGCGAGACCATCACCGGATCGCTTGACACCGTCCCTTCGCAGTCTGGCAAGGCAGGGACCTCGCTCTCGATCGGGGGAGGGACGTCAAAGGAAATCGAGCCAGACATTATTGTCAGGAGACCCGCTGCCCCTTCTGCTTGCGCTTCCTCCTCCCTGGGGATGACGATGCTCGCTAGGATTCCCCGCAATAGCTGGGTCTCCTCCGATGTTGAGAGCGTCGGAAGAGGCGGAAGGGGAACCGTCAGCTCCAGGCTGGCCCCTGACTGCAAAAGTGACACCAGCGGCTCCACTTCTGGCCCCCAGAGCGATCTCAGCCTATCCCCTCCCACAAGACTGAGAAGCTCCCTCCGCTTGGGGATGGCCCTATGAGCTCCGACGATGCGCGCTTCTGAGAGTTTCTCCTCCTCCTGAATATACAAGACTAGGTTAGTCACCCATTACCGGAGGCTAATCGCCCAGAAGTTGTAATAAGACAAAAGGAGAGCTGAAAGGTCCCCCTGCTCACCGCGGCCACCAGGACTATGCTGTCCTCGAGTGCGATCTTCCCCTCCTCTAGAGGCTCGTCCATTGACCCAGGGGTACCAGAAGTTTCTGCAGCCGCGACGACCTCTGCAACCTCCGATGGGGGCGGCTCCTGAAAGTCAACAAGCAGCAGACACAAGATCAGTGGATGGTCACGTGGGGAAGCCCTAAGCGAATGGACTCACACTTGCAGGGGGTGGCTCAGGAGGTCCGGGCTCCTCGAGTACGCCTTCCCCCGAAATCACCTCATTGGAGGAATAATCATAATCAACCTTCTCACCCAACGAGGACGCGATCCGAGCGGGCACGTCCCTCACCTACGTGGGAATCTCCCTCGCGGGGTCGATAGTTGGCGATTCCTCACGCGGGCTGGGCAACGGGGAGGTCCCAGACCTTATCCTCCTCCTCACGTAGATGTGCCCTCCTGGGTGAATTCCCAGGCGCACCTTCGGTTCAGTAGTCGCACCAGGGCCTGCCAGACAAAACAAGATTCAGACCGAGTTGGAACCAGAGAGTCCCTGAAAGATCAAGGTATCTAGGGTGGCAGAGATGGTTACCCTCCCCGATGTCTATGGCAGGAGGTGACTCGTGGCTGGCCTCCTCAGTAGGAGCTGCGGCCTCGGGAATTGTGGTCTCCTCTGCACCAACTGAAAGGAAGAAAACACGTGTGTTAGGCATGCATAGAGATCTCACCCTGGGAGGTGACTAAATCTTGAAGAATATCGGTGTCTCGGGAGCCTTACCAGAGAGATGGCTTGGTTCAGTCCGGGCCGCGACAAATTACGTGAAAGAAGGGACTGAAGATGGAGGGGAAGCTGAAGCGGTCCGAATAGCCTCCACCCTCCTCCGCTCAACCACCTTCCATCCAACTATTTTAGCGGCGGCCAACACCCTCTCTACGGGTGACCCCTTTGGAGATCCTTCGGTGGCCTTGTGTGAGGGAGTTGGAGTGGACGGTGGAACCGACCCAACCCATGACTCACCTACGTCGGGGGTCGGCGAGGGCATCGGTTCCTCCCTAGCTGATGGACAAAAAGCAAAAGCATCCGGGTGTAAGCAACCTGTTCCAACACAGAAATAAAACTCCACCTGGAAGACACTCTTGGCAGAGGAGTCTCACCTGTGGGTTTGCTCAGTTCAATCCGACCGGCCTCGAATTCCTCAAAGGATGGGATCGGAGGTGGCGGGGGAATGGTCTCTACAGCCTTGGCGGCCTCCGTCTTTTGACACTTAGCCTCCTGCCACCCTGCAGCCTTTGCCTCATCCAGGGAGTTCTTCACGAGTGATCGTACCCGAGACCTCTTTGCAAGCGGAGGCAAGGGAGTTGTAGCCGAGGCTAGTGGCATCGCCTCAAAATGCATCAGCTTCTCTGCCTGCTGAAGGAGGTTGCGATAAGTCACCATCTGCGTGCTGTCGGATGGTCTGTGAAGAGGAAGGATAGGAAAAGTAAAGAATTGATTAGCATCCAGCTCTCTAAAAGAGGCAGCCATGAATGCAAAGGAAAAGAAATGTCAAATACCGTGTGGGCTGGTGTAGAGTCACAGTGATATCGGCCAATAACTGAGGGATGGCTCCTTGTCACCGCGGGCGGCCTCTCAGACCAGCCAACACACATCCCCGATCATCTGGCACCGATCGGCAAGGGTGGCTAAGTCCGCATGCTTTCTGGCAGACAGATGGCAAAATAAGTTGAGGTGGTCCATCCCCCATCCTTCAGTATAATAGTAGGCGACATGTAGACGCTTGCCCAGGATGACCGCCGGCCGAGCTTCAACCGTCAGCCCATGCACTCGCAGAAGGACATAGAACCAGGTGGTGTCTTTATAGTTCTACAGCTTCCACTCTTCCTTCCTCATGAATGTGTAGTAGGAGCAGATCAGGTCCTTCTCAGCCCGCCAGCTCATTGCGAGGGTGCCTTCTTCTTCTGCCGATAGTGGATAATTAATCAGCTCCAGGTGGTCAGTTCTGATGTGGCAGAGGTCCCGAAGGGTCTTCTTAAAGTCATATTTCGCCACCGAAGGTAGCTTGGCCTGTGGCGCTAATTTGCCCTCTCGGGCCGCCTTGCGGGCAATCATGTAGTAGCCCACATCCTTACTCTTGCCATGCCACAGGCGTAGGTGGTGCTCCGGATCAATGTCGAGGATAGGCACGGGTTGCCGATTCAGGAACCTTCTCTCCACCCCGTCCCAGTAGTTGGTCTTGTGTGATAGATAAAAGGCCGTGCGGATGTTCCACCACTTTACATATTTGGGTGTCACCCGAGGGACGCGACCAGGGGCTGGCACTCTGAAGGTGGTGGCGTCTGTCCGGTGGAAGAAGTCCCACCAGAACCTGGCATTCTCCGCGACCAAGCCTCCCCGGAGGGTCCGCGTCACTAGGCTGAACTGGGCGCTGTGTATAGGAATATGCTGGTCATATCTGAAGTTGTGACCAAAGCAGAAGGGGTAATATGGTTCCAGCAGCAACGCCTCCCCCTTTCTGAACACCAGCACGCTGGGACGGATGGACAATGCCCAGTCCCTTCGCTGGGGTTCGGGTGGACCACATTTTCTTGGCTAATTGGGTGGACATATTTTTCCACCTGATCCTCCTTGCACTCTCTTCTGCTGTTCACCAGGGGGCTGGAGTGCACAGCCAGTGTCCAAAAATGAATAGTCCCGACGGCATCTTGAGGGACTAGTGTCAATCGGCCCCGGATATCCTATAGCCGCAAAGAGGTAGAGCCCGGCTCAGCACTGGCAAACTCCAACATCTACGGCACGAGCCCCCAGTCCTGGATAGGACGCGGGGCGAACTCTAAAAATAGAGAACAAACCCACGCATTGAAGAAATGCAACGGAGACACGTACCGGGCCTGCCGCGGGAACTGGTGGGTGCTGATATCCCCCAGCACCTTGTATATTAGGCAAAGGGTAGTTAGACATAGAGATAGCTTAATCCCCCATGCCATCTGGCACGTCAGGTAGATCACATCCGGCCAGATCACTGTTTCATCTCCATACGACATTACAAATGAGCACATCCAGTACATTAAGTACGACGCACAGTGCGTCAGAGGATCGACCGCCGTTGGGTTGGGCCCGCTCCGGCGCCCCCTGGAGGGGATCTTCACATCCATCTTGGGCTTCGCACACTTCTTGTGGGCAACGACGGTGCTGACACATGGGAAGTCTTCATACTGCTTTGGCCCATCATAGAAGTATTGCAGCCACAGGGTCATCCTGACCCTCTTCCTGTCCCCGCGGTGAGACTGCCTTTCACCATGGGCCGACTGATGTAGCTCTCGGTACGCCTTCATCATGTACCGATATGAGTATCCTAAAGAATAGTAGCCATCTCCATTAGTTTCATCTTTAATCAAGACCAGGAGGCACACCTCTTCATAAGGCTCCCCGTCTATGGGCAAGCTGCTCAACTGGCTGAGGCTCCACAAGTCTAGTGACAACTCGCCCTCTGCCGTGTAAAAAGTGTTAGTCTCTGCGCTGAAAACTTCAATCATTCTGCAGTAGAGCCCCTTTGAAATAGAATAGCCATAGCAGGAGGTGTAGACGCTATGGTAAATGCCGGCCCGAATAAGGAGTGGGGCATAGTTGAATAATACATATTCGGTAAACTCTACGGCCCCTTCCCTGAAGCTATGGGTGTCTTGGAGCTTCAACTCCCCGAACCATCACAGCGCCAGCTCATGCTTAAATCTGACAGCCAGATAGTCCAAAATGAATGGTTCTTCTCTATAGCCCCACTTCAGCGGTGCCAAGAACAAGCCAGAGCAGTGTTGCTCGCCCTGAACCCAGCCCGCAGCCATGTCCCATTTCACTGGAGTAAAGCCGGGGGTTCTTACTAATTTATCTTCCGTCGACAGCACGGCCTCCAACCCCAATACGGGTTCCCACTCGTGGGCTTCACCCACCAAGTACATTGGGATGCTTCTAGGGACAACATGTGATAAGCTGTCCCGAGCCTGTAGAACTACGCGCTCCATTGCTTTCACAACCTATAGCTCCTGCCTCCCTTGAGACCGTGACTACTTAAGGAAGTAGAGCAAGTGCCTGTCCTTTGGGAAATCTCCCCTATAGCTCCCTATGGTACGGTCGACGCTGAAACCCTTCTCAATCTTGGCAAGCCTCTGAACGTCCATGCTTTCGGTGTCCGAACCTGAGGACTCGGCCAGTGCCGCCACCTCGGCATGATCTCGATCCAAATCTTCAACATTGAGTCATGTAATGACTAGCACTGGAGGCGGAGGGACACGTCCAGTACCAACAGCAGTGGGAGCAGAAGAACCACTCGGGACAGCCATTTATCTACAAAGTGCAACGAATAAAGATCAAAACAAGCTGCAGACAATGAGAAATTAAGACCGTAAATGGAGGTGAAGATTCCACTGCAAGTAAAAAGGGAGGAGAAGAAAGAAAAAAGAAACAGATTAAGACCCTGCTGAACGGGTCTTCCCTGGCGTGCCCTAAGGGGCCTTCACTGGTACAGTCTAGGGTGTTCCTGCCCGGTACACCCCTTGGCTCTCCACCAGCCCGGATCAAGCGGCCTTCGCCGGTACACCCATGATGGCCTTCCCCGACGCACCCTTCGGGTCTCCACCGGCACGCCAGCACTTGGCTTCCCCGGCACAGTCCAAATGGCCTTCGTCGGCACGCCCATGAGGCTCCTTACCGGCACATTCCAGATGTGTTTCCTCGGCACACTATGGGTTTTGTTCCCCGGCACACCATATGCATTGCCCCCCGGCACAGCCTCGGTAAAGCCGTTAAGTGTCACGCAAGGACAAAACGCATGGGTGAAAACAAAAAGGCTATGATGGATGAAGGTGAATGGGAAATGAAGACTACGGGGGACTCTATTATAGGCAAAAGGACAAAACACCGATAATTTCTGATGAAAATTCAACAGAGTCTCCCCTAGGCCAGAGGCATAAGGGAAAATATGGGTGCGTGTCCACAAGGAGTGACGGCCCCAACACAGTGGTGGTGGGCCCCGCGGGGCAACACCAGAAGTCCTCAGCTACGGAAGTCTACTTCTCTCCCTTCACCGACAAAGCACCCACATGCCTTCCCCGGTACACCCTGTTGGAGGCTTCCCTGGTACACCCTTTATGGGCTTCCCCGGTACGCCTGTCAGTGGCTTCCCCGGCACAGCCCCTGTGGCCTCCAGCGACACACCCTCTACAGCCTTCCCCGGCACAGTCCAGGTGACCCTTCCCCGGCACGCCTCCTGAAGCTTCACCGGCACGCCCTAACGTGCTTTGCCCGGTACACCCCACCGGGCCTGCCCCGGCACAGCCACCCGGAGGTTGCTTCTCGGTACGCCTCTATACCCTACGCCGGTATGCCCACGGAGGCCCTCCCCTCGGTGCACCCATTACCCTCCTTCAGCGGCACGCTGCGAAGCCCTCTCCATCGGCACGATCGGCGAGATCCTCCCATGACGCCCAAAAGAAAGAGGGGAGGAAGGGAAAGAGGAGAAAGAAGATGAAGGAGAGGAAAATATAGAGAAGAGGAAGGGGAGAAGGGGAAGAGGAGCATAGGGCTCCGTCGCTCCCGAACAAAGAAAGGAGAGAGAAGAGAGGGAGATATAAGGGCCCGGTCTGATCTTAGGAGGAGCGCCCGAAGGTTCTTGTGCCCATGGGAGTTTAATGACCACGGTGTCTAGCATTACACCGAAGTACTTGCTTTGTCCCGCCTGAGGCGCGGGCCTCGATTGTTCATCGAGCTGGGGTAGTGGCGCATGATATAGTTTCAGGTGTCTTCCACTAAGGGGTGGAAATTGGGTCTCCCCCCTTTGGTTGACAACCACATACGTGCCTCCTTTGTACACTTTCTGGACAACATACGGCCCGAGCCAATTTTCATTCAGCTTACCTTTGTAGTTGGCAGTCATGACCTCTCTTCTTTTGACCATTACGAGGTCACCTTTCTTGAATTCACTTTCCTTGACAAGCTTGTCGAAGGCGCGGGCTATGCGGGCTTGGTAGACCTGTATATTCTGTTGGGCCTGGAGTCACTTCCCTTCTAAATCGGAGAGCTCCTCCAGTCTTCGCTTGACGTTTGTTCGGTCGTCTTCGACCAAGCCATGCTGAATTGCGACTCGCAACGAGGGTACTTCTAATTCAATGGGAATGACTACTTCGGAGTCGTATACCAAAGAGAAGGGTGAGCAGCCCGTTGGGGTTTTGTAGACTGTATGGTATGCCCAAAGTGCCTCGTACATCTTGTCTGCCTAGTCCTTTTTGTTGAAGCTAATAGTCTTTGCCAAGAGGGTGCATAGTATTTTATTGAATGCTTCAGCCAACCCATTTGCCTGCGGGTTGTATGGAGTGGATGTCCTCCAGTCAATTTTGTAATTTTCGGCCAACTTATAGACCTTCTGATTCCGGAAGTGACTTCCGTTGTCTGAGACGATCCGGTCGGGAATGCCAAACCAGAATATTACATTTCTCTAGATAAACTGGGCCACAATTTCTCCTGTCACTTCTTTTAGGGCTACAGCCTCCGCCCAGCGGGAGAAGTAGTCTGTTATTGCAAAGATATATTTGCATCCCAAAGAGGACGGGGGTAGTGGACCTACAACGTCTGTTCCCCATTGGGCAAACGGCCAACTAGGTGCTATTGGATATAGCTATGTTGGAGGCCGTCTAGGGACCATTGCATGTTCTTGACATTTTTGGCACGACTTGGCGTACTTGCAGTAGTCATCGAACATTGTCGGCCAGTAGTAGCCCAACTTTTTAATTTCAATTTTCATCTTTGGGCTGGCTTGGTGTGCTCCAGCCGACCCGACATGAATCTCTTTCATCTCCTTCCAGGCTTCTTATATTGAGAGGCATCGAAGGAGTATCTTTTTCTTGGCGTCTGTCATAATTCGAAATAGAAATTCATTTCTGAGTTCATAGGAATCATTTATTCGGATCAACCAGATCTTCTCTTGCCTTTGCTTGGGCAGCTATTAGTGTTTGAACCATTGTATGAGTGGCTCACACCAGTCGGATGAGCCGACCATTTCTGTAGTTGCTACTTCAGGCTCTTCTTCACCTGGTTCTTCCTCTATCATGCTGGGGGCTTGCCATCGGTTGATCACCCGTATGTTGAGTGATTCATCAGGTGGGATTGCCAGGGAGCTTGCTAGCTTTGCTAATGCATAGGCCTGTGCATTTTGACTTCGATTGATGTGGTTTATTTCGATCAAGTAAAATTTCTTCATGCTGTTTCGCCTTGGCATAGTAAGGCAGTAATTCAGCTTTTCAGACTTCAAATTATCCTTGAATTTGTCTGACGATTAACATTGAATCCCCAAACACTTGCAGCATGCAGATCTCCATGTGAAGAGCAACCTGGAGACCGATAATTAGAGCTTCATATTTTGCTTCATTATTTCTATAGGTTTGTTGATTGAACAAGAAGTATGCAACACTTCTCCTTCAGGGGATTTGAGGATGACGCTCGCCCCTGCTCTAATTCTTGTCTGCCCAGGCGGAGGTGTTTTTGTTCTCGACGCACCGTCAAAGTATAGTTGCCAAGTGGCTTGTTGGATCTGACCCACCTCCAAAGTTTCATCTTTGGGGATCTCTGTGATTAAAGGAGAATTTTTAGGCACCGGGTGTGCTGCAAAGAAATCTGCAATAGCTTGGCCTTTAATGGCCTTTTGCGGCACATAAGAAATGTCAAACTCCATGAGAATGACGGGCCATTTACCCAGTCATCCTTTTAGGACTGGCTGAGAGAGTATATATTTGATCGGATCAGCCCTGGATATCAACTTGATTTCATGCGACAACATGTAGTGCGTCATTTTCTTGACTGTAAATACCAGTGCGAGGCAGACCTTTTCAATTGGTGTATACTTTGTTTGCTTCGACCTCAACCAATCTCCGACTAAGGTAGTATACAACTTGTTCTTTTCCTTCTTCAGTGCTCTGGGCTAGCATTGCCCCTAGGGAATATTCATTTGCAGCTATGTACAGGATCAATGGCCGCCCTTTAATAGGTGCCCCCAGGACTGATGGGATTTTCAAGTATTCTTTCAGTTGGTCGAGAGCCCTTTGACATTCTTCACTCCACTAGAACGGGGTATCCTTCATCATTAATTTATAGAATAGCTGGCACCGCCCAGAGAAGTTAGAGATGAACCTACGGATGTAGGCTAGCCAACCTTGCAATGACCGTAACTCTGTCAGGTTTCTTGGAAGAGGTAGCTCCTGAATAGCCTTAATTTTTACGGGGTCTATCTCAATTCCCCGGTATCTAACGACGAAGCCCAGGAATTTTCCACTGGAGATGCCAAAAGTGTACTTCATCGGATTCATTCTCAGTTCATGCAACCGTAACCTTTCAAATATAATTCTGAGGTCAGCCAGATGGTCCTTCCTCTTCTTTATCTTGACGACCAAGTCATCGATATAACATTCGACTTTGCTGTAGAGTAACTCATCAAATATTTTTATCATCACCCTCTGGTTGGTGGCGCCAGCATTCTTGAGGCCAAAGGGCATCCGTTTGTAGTGGAAAATCTCTTTAGGTGATCAAAAAGCCGTGTGGATTCTGTCGTGCTCAGCTATCCAGATCTGATTGTAGCCGGATGACCTATCCATGAATGACAGGGCCTCATGACCAGTAGTGGCGTCGATCATTACTTCGGTGATTGGCACCGAAAAATCATCCTTTGGACATGCTTTATTTAGGTCCCAGAAATCCACATAGATCTGGATCTAGCCGTTTTTCTTCTTGACAGGCACAATGTTGGCCAGCCAAGTAATATATTGGTTTTTCGCTACGAAGTCCACATCTATCAGCTTGTCGACCTCCTTGTAGACTAGACTTATCTATTCGGCCCTCATTCGCCGGGGTGATTGCTTTACCGGCTCGGCTTTAGGGTCAATGGCTAGGATATGCTGGGCAACTACAGGGCTAAGGCCTGGCATCTCCTTGTAATTCCAAGAAAAATAGTCTCGAAATTCCTGGAGTAGAACCACATACTCCCCCCTCTCTTTGAGTGATAAGAGGGCACTAAGGAAGGTCGGCCTGGGAACATCCTTTGTGCCGAGGTTTATTTCGACCAATTTGTCGACAGTGGCTTGGCCGCCGTCTTCTATTTCTGGAGGAGCCGGCTGTAGGTCTACAAAGCCTTCATCATCTTCTTCAACTTCGAGGGCCTCGTAGATTTATTCTTGTCTTATTTCGCCTAACGGTAGGACTTTGGCCCTGCCTTGTTCTGAGCTAGTTGGCTACTGGTCGGGCTAGATGAGCAGCCCTGGTGGAGGCAGTGCATGTTCTGTGCAACTTGGATGTCGGCTTTTGGGTGGTGCACCCTCAAGGGCAAGACGACTTTCTTCAACTTTTGACGCTTGTGAGTTACTGCTGGGAATCACAGTTGCTTCCATAGAGGTGGACTCCCAACATTTGCACGGAGTAACAGCTCCATGATCATCGTGTGCCAGTGGCCGAGATGGGCCCAAGCCCCTCAATTCAGTAGATGGTTTGGTTATTTCATAGTCTCCTATGTATTCGTCATAAATTGCCCCCAGGGGGCTTTCACTTGTTACAAAGGTAGAAAAATTCCCCACAACCCTTGAAACCTATGTTTCTACAAAGCACTCAAGTTACTGATGTTTTTCTGTGTCCTGACTAGTAGCGGCACTCAGGAGACTACCATTGTCAAGTAGCGGCCATCCCATGATCATTTTCTACCAGACTTCACTATTGCGTCGACTCTTTCTTTCTCTAGCGTCGACTCTACCTAATTGCAGCTACCCTAGGATTGCCACCTTTGGGTTGCGGCCAGGCTGTGACCGTTATTTCAAGAAACAGCCATGGCAGAATTGTTTCCTATCTCAAGTGTTCTTAACCCAGGGTTTAACCCAAGGGTTGACTTTCCTATGTTCCTAGATGGTCTATGGATTATCTGGAATCTAACACCTTGTTCAATAAATTATTAATGGGTTATGAAAGTTAATGAATGTACCATTATGCTACCAGATTCCTCCCGTGGCATGACCTTGTCCTTAATTCATTCTTGGAACTCTCATGTTTCATATTTGGTGCATTCTTACCTTGACATTGCTATCATGAAACTATTGTTTGACTTGTTACATTACTGGCTATACTTTATTGTTATATCTCATGGAAGTAGCGCTATTTATAACTTGAAGATGCAAGAGTAGGCACGGACAGTGTCCAAGGGCTCGACACTAGCTCCCTCAGCAGATTGCCGGAAACATACAATAAATCATGGGGTATGATGAACACTAGTGTTGCATTGTGTTGGGAGTACTTTTTTTATAAACGGGTGAAAATCCATGAGACTATCTTGTGAAATTACATGCTTGCTAGTACATTCTTGTTACATGACTTTCTAGTGCGTAACCTATATGGTTATGAAAGTATATTCTCATTCCTGCCAGTACATTCTCATTAAGAAAAGGCCAACTTACATCTTTATTTTAACTCTTGCTCGATTTAATTTACATATCTTGCTCATGGCTTGTTACTTTGTTACTTGGGTTGTATACCGCATGTTTTAATCACATCTCTTTTATCTTACATTCTTGAGCTAAAATTCTAATTACTTAAATTATGCCTTCATGTTGATACAAAGATACCTACTGGGCAAGTGTCTTCAATCCCTACCTTTTCAATCTTTTTAGGAACTGATAGCAGGTCGGATTCGGACTATGCTAGTGATGGGTGCGAGAGCAATGATTGATGGACGAGTGAAGATCTAGAAAAGTCCCAAGTCTAGTCGAGTCTTATGATGTACTTTTCCATTTTATTGAGTCTAGAGAATATTGATGTTAAATGAGTCGAGAGTCAACAATATTGTAATTTTGATTATTCAATAAAGTTGAAAATTTTAGTACATCACATTGTGTCCATTCTTCTTATGGTGAATGATTGTGCTACGATTATATTGCTAGCTTGAGGTGTATTACCGACTGCTCAAGTTCCCCGATATTCTTTCACTATACATATATCTCAGGGCATGACAGTTAAGTTGGCATCAGAGCCTAGGCATAAGTCCTAGGAGAATGTCATGTCATAGGCTAAGTCCAATCTATGTAATTTTCTGATATATTGAGTCCAGCAATTTGTTAAAAGATGATTAGTGATTGTAATGGAGTATTTGATCATTAAATGAAATAGAAGTTGGAACTTGAGTATATACTTGTACAATTGTATCTTATGTGTGATTGTATCGTGCTCTGATCATGCTTGCTTGTGAGAGACTTATCATGCCGGCTGTTTGCGTCTCCCTGAGCGAGTCTTCCACTGTAAATAAAGGCTCGGGACATGACATGAATTGAAGCCCTGATGTCTACCAATGTCGCATCTATGCTTACTTTGTTCAGGATGATGGAAATGCATAGCAGCATCTGATGAGCCTTAGGGGGTGCTAGCTCGGTCTCTGAAAATGTAATTGCCAGCCCCTTAGAGATTGTATCTAGGGCGGTAGGTAGATTGTCCACTACCATGTCTTCGCTAACCATGACCTTTTGTAAAAAGTCCCGCAGTGCGTCTTGGTGAAGCTTAGACCACTTGATCAACTCCAGAACTAAAATTTTAGCAGGCATTTTGTCTAGTTGATGTAATAGGTCATACTGAGTACCTGACAGCGAGTCTGTCTCCTCCTAATCAACAGTCAGTTGTGAGAAGTGGGGATTGGGTGCTGGTGCACCAGTGGTAGGATAGTTTAGATGGAACAAATGCCCGCTCCGCAGAACAAGGTTCTGGGCTGGCACGACATCAGATGAGCTCACGATAGGAGGCTTAATGGGTCCAACGGGGTGGATAAGTGGCGTAGGGGTAGGCATAGTGAAGCTAATGAGGGTATTGGGAGTAGTGGGGGTGGTGATGGGCTGTGTTGGGAGGATGACTGGTGAGGGATTGGGTGGTGGAGCGGTGATGACGGGCAGGGCGACCGGCTGTGGAGATGGAAGGATAGGTGGGAGAACAGGGGAACTAGGTGGTAGAATAAGGGGTTTAAAAGAAATGGCGGGTGCGGATGATGGAGAGGTTTGATGGTTTGGTGGGAGGATGACAGGTGTAGAAGGCGGACGGGGGTTGCGGTAGGTATGGTGGAGAGCCATAAGCCGCTGAACTGAAGCATTATCATCATAACACCACCTGGCATCGGGGACCGGGTGTTGAACAAGGTTAACCTGAGCCGGCGCTGGTGGCTGAGGTTGTAGAGTTGGTGGATGATTCAGCATGAGATTTTGATGGATCCCCAAATCCTGAACAAGATGCTACTGTTGTGGCTGCGACTGCGGTGCTTGCTACTGCACTTGCTGCCTTGGTGCTTACCTTCTCTTTTCCTTGATTTCAACGATGGCCTAATGCATCTCGGCCCAATCAATAGGCTAGCCTTCATGAAGATCATACACTATATCTCTAAACTGGAAACAACTTTCAATGGTGTGCCTGGGCTGCCTGTAGAACATGCAATATTTGGTCTGATCAATGGTCGGGTTCCAGTTTGGTCATTCCGGAGGAAGTTGGATTGCACCAATGGACATGAGAGCTGAAAAAATATCTCGGAGGGACTCAGGACCTACTCTTTGCAGTCCAGAATTCAAACAGGTTGCTCCTCAAAAGATAGATTCTGCTGAAACTGCATCTGCTCAGAACTGATCATGTGTGCCGGATCAGGCACGTACCTCCTCAGCATGGACACGTGGAACACCGGATGTACTCCCTCCAGAGACGGAGATAAAGGCAACCGATATGTCACATTCCCTAATTTCTCCAGAATCTCGAAGGGTCTGATGAACCGTGAATTTAGCTTCCCACGTTTGCCGAACCGAACGATTCCTTTTGTCGGAGATACCTTGAGAAAAATGCGATCATCAACTTCGAATGTCAACTTCTTCCTTCGGTTATCAACATAGCTCTTCTGTCGGTCTTGTGTTGTCGTTAATCTCTGTCTGATCACCCTGATCTTTTCAAATGTTTCTTGTACAACTTCTAGCCCCACAAGCTACATGTCCCATGTTTCCTCCCAACACAATGGAGATCTACAAGGTCTACCATATAGTGTCTCGAATGGAGCCATGCCTATACTTGCGTGGAAGCTATTATTATAAGCAAATTCTACGAGTGGTAGATGTCGCTCCAAGTCGCCCTTCCAATCCATAACACATGCCCTAAGCATATCCTCCAATGTCTGAATCGTCCTTTCGGACTGACCATCAGTTTGCGGGTGAAAAGCCGAACTGAGCTTCACCCGTGAACCAAAAGCTTCCTGTAACCCGTGTCACAGTCTGGATGTGAATCGGGGATCCCTGTCGGAGATGATCGACCTTGGAATCTCGTGAAGCCTGACAATGCTATCTACATATAGTATTGTCAAACTTTTCACTGATTGATTCACCTTCATAGGAAGGAAATGTGTAGACTTTGAATCGATCCACGATCACCCATATAGAGTCATTACCCTTTACTGATCTGGGTAACCCGGTCACAAAATCCATAGTGATTGCTTCTCATTTCTACTGAGGAATTTTCATTTTCTGCATTAGTCCTGATGGCCTTTGGTGCTCTACCTTTACCTATTGACAAGCCAAGCATCTAGCAACATAATCGGTAATGTCTTTCTTCATTCCTTACCACCAGAAAGACCGTTTCAAGTCTTGATATATTTTACCACCTCTAGGATGAATGGAGAACATTAATCGGTGAGCTTCCTCCGGAACCTACCTTTTCAAAACGGCTAAATCAGGTACACAAACCCAGTGATGAAATCAGATCACTCCATCTTCATCACGAGTAAAGTCGATCTTTCCGATCAATTCTTGCAACTGGGGATCATCTTTTTACACTTCTATCACCTTGTCAAGCACTGTTGACCTAATAGTTAGTTGGGCCATAAATGCCTGACATAATTGAGGCTCAATCATAGTCACAAGTTGCACTGCATCTTCGATAATCTTCCAGTCCTGCTACATCATAACCATTTTTATGCTGAGAGCATAAGCTACTACATTCACTTTTCCAGGATGGTATTGCAGTTTTAAGGCATAGTCTTTTAAGAATTCGACTCATCTTCAAAAAGACCTGCCAGTGGAGGAGGAGGATAAAAAAAAGAAGAAAAGGAGTAGGTGTCGAAGGAAGCAGATGAGAGCAACGACGAAGAGGAAGAAATAGCTGAGCCGAACTCTTCTGCAAGTGGAGCCTCGATGGATCTAATGGCATCACCGGAATCGCTGCAGTCGATTAGTTTATCGCAAAGTCAGGTGAACAGAACACATGGAATGCCACCAAGACGTTAAAAATGGAGTTTAAAAAAATAAGTTAATAATTTTTCTCTCTTATTTTCTCCTGCTTCACGTCAGTCCCATGTGGGACTAAATGGAGGGATGCATTAACGGTCGTAGCAACCGACGCATTTACCAGAGGAAATATTTCCTCTCTACTAAGAGTTGATCGAAAGATGTTACACACCATAGCACGTAATTCATGCCTAGTCATCTTGCACACTTACATGCGTTCGGTTCACATGGAATGATGTGATTTGGGAGACAGAAAAATCTTAAATAACAAATCAAACAATTATGAGACCTACATTTATTTGATGAAAGTTATCTTATCTCTCAGAACACATCGTCACACAAGAGAACCAATCACAAAGTAAATTTACAAGATTCTCTCCTTCTCACAGTAGGGAGCCGCATGTCGGTAGGCCCTTTGAACCCCCATTCACCAGACAAGATGCATGAGACTTCATTATTACTTTGTCGCAAAGATGCTACAGCAATTACTTTGTGGCAAAGATGTTACAGCACCGTGGCTGAACATGGCTTCGACACTTTCAACGGTGAATAAATTCTGCTTTGCCCCAGGCTTGCTCTCCAGTCTCCATGGAATGGAAGCAACCCACTTGTGACAATTTCCTTTTGCAGACTCATTGGGAATATCTTGTAAGAGGTGAATCGTTTGGATATGCGCCCAGCATTATCTCTCCGTCATAAGACAAAGGTCCATGCTGGGCTTGGGGCCATGGTGCACCGTATACCACCATTCACTATTAACAGCATTGGAGCCATGTCTTTGCCCCTCCACTTGTTATCCGCTCCCAGTGATATTTGGGATAGCTCCAAGCAGGGAGGATTAATTTGTACCCAATGAGTTTACATGAATGAAGATTCTCATAGCATGCACGATCAGGAAAATTGACAATTTGTACAGGGGGTATTTACAGATTCGGTTTAAGTATACAGATGGTGTGATTATTAACAGTAATTATCACCTTCGCTGTGCTCACACCTTGTGGCAGCATCCTCTTCAGAATTGGCGGATTCTTCGTACATATCATGACAATTGCATCTTTGTACACAGCAGAGCATTGATGTTTTGCCGAAAGGCCTTTGAAGTAAACATGCTTGAGCAGTCTCGGCGGCAGCATGATGTCAAGGATATTCAAAATTTTACACTTCAACAGACCAGGGCCTGGGGAAGGGGATGGAAGAATTGGAAAAGAAGCCATCACTTCAGTCACAAGGACACACTTTTGGGATTAAATAAAAACCAATATTAATTGTGAATATAAATACTTTAACAATTTCAATTAAACGCCTAAAAATACCCTAAAAATTCTTAAAAATAGCCAAAATTCACCGGACAGAACCTAGATCCGCACCACTAAGGATCCGCTAAACTACAGGTATTACACCAGGTGAGGCACATAGCGGGATAGTCTAGAGAACTGCGCCTCATACTCAGCTACTATCAGATTCCTTTGTCGAAGAGAAGCGAATTCAGCCGCCTTCTTTTCCTGTATATGGTCTGAGAAATATTTGTTGTTAAAATGTTCACGAAACTCCTCCCATGTGGCACGTCCATTTGCTAAAGTCGGCTCCACTGACTCCCACCAGGCGTGGGCATCACGTTCTAACTGGAATATTGCCAGAAGTACACGCTCTTGGTCACTGCAGTGCATCACCCTGAAAATACGGTCCATCTCCTTGATCCAATGTTCTACCCCGTCTGGATCCGGAGAACCACTAAATCGTGGGGGATTCAAGCCTCGAAAATTCTGGTGGAGATCACCAGCTCCATGATGTGCACCTCCTTGCGCCACTTGCAAAGCCTGGGTCAGGCCCTGCAGGGTACGTTGCATCTCACGCCATTGCGCGTGCTTTCTCGCCATTGCGAATGAACCCTACAACGTAGAGAGAAGAATTAAAAATGTCCTACCGATTTCATTTTAGGGTTCATTAGTTAACTTAACCCAAGTCTCTACCCCATCTCACTTGGTTGGGCCCTAGACTTCATTAATATCATAGGTTCTAATGACATTCCTAGAAACCTAGGGTCTTTTAAGAAACCCAGGCCCTAATACCACAAAACTGTCATGCCCTGATGTGGAAAATCAGAATGCAGCAATTATAATCATTCATGACAATCAAAGCAATAACGAAAATAAGTAAATACAAGAGACGAGGAATAATTAAACTAAATTAACTACCAACTTTATTAATAACAAAATATGACTTTCCATCCAAGTTCACCAACCTCATACATAATTGACCGAATAAAAAATAAGCTAAACAAAACTACAACTCCATATTAGACACAAACTACACAACTGACACATCCTACACTATGACAACCACATGACATGTCTTCTAAATTGGCTCACTCCAGACTTTCACTCATGCCCATCTCCATCAATTTACGTGTCCTCGTCAGAGCTACCTGAAAAGGGTTGGAAACGGGATGAGCGAATGCTCAGTAGGTTCTATAACAGGCAATGTATAAGTGATTAACCAATTCAATAATGTCTTTCTATGAAAACATCAAGCAAATAATTAAATAAATACTGATAGCAGTTAACTATAGCCACAAAGAAAGGATACGAATGCAAGGACTAGGAGAGAGAATAGTGTAGCACAATATTTCATGAATTGGCCGTAGTAAGCAAGCGAGTATAGCAAGTCACGTAGAGTTATAATTTCATGTGGGAATGAATGTCATAGACAGCACGCTAGCAAGTACTCGGTGCAATGCCACACCTTGTCATTACAAACTCCCATGGGCACTTCATGTCATTGGACTTCCTTATTAATGAATACAATGAGTTGTAGATTGTCATCATCAAAACAAGAGGTGCACAACAGCCTACTCTCCTGATATTGGCTTTTACAGTCTGCTTTCCTGCTGCCATTTGGCCTACCCAGCCTGCTTCTCCAATGTTGGCTTTTGTAGCCTGCTTTCCTATTACTCACATGGCCCTCTTGTCCTGCTTCCCCGATGTTGGCTTATATAGCTTGCTTTCCTGCTACTCTTTGACCTGCTCGGTCTGCTTTCCCAATGTTGGCTTATATAGCTTACTTTCCTGCTACCCTCTTTTGGCCTATTCAGCCTGCTTCCCCGATGTTGGCTTCTGTAGCTTACTTTCCTATTAATCACTTGGCCTTCTTGGCTTGCTTCCCCGATGTTGGCTTATGTAGCTTACTTTCCCACTGCTCTTTGGCCCACTCAGCCTGCTTTCTCAATGTTGGCTTATATAGCCTGCTTTCCCGCTACCCTCTTTTGGCCTATTCAGCCTGCTTTCCCGATGTTGGCTTTTGTAGCCTGCTTTCCTATTAGTCACTTGGCTTTCTTAACCTACTTCCCTGATGTTAGCTTATGTAGCCTTCTTTCTCGCTGCTCTTTGGCCTGCTCGGCCTACTTTCTCGATGTTGGCTTGCATAGGCTACTTTCTAGCTACCCTCTTTTGGCCTACCCGGCCCTCTCCTCTAGTGTTGGCTCACGCGACCTGCTATTCTGTTATCCCTTTGGCTTATACAACTTACTCGCCCATCCTAACTCCCCTAATTTCGGCTTAGAAGCCCATTTTCTTGATATCAACACATTCCCTTGCTCCGACATTATTATTTTTATACTTATATATAATATACGTGCGTAATGCTTGGTTACCCTGCCTCCATGCTTGATTATAATATAGAATAATATATTTCTTTGAAATTTTCTAGGACTGTGTTTACTTGCTAAATAATGCTGTCCTGATTCCGGATGCATGTGTGCCATGGCATACGCTGAGGGGGAAACCTAATTAGGATGCGCGCATGCGTCATGGGGATGAGTCATGACTAAGTCACTAGCCTAACTCACAAGATATGCCTGAGACAAACTCTCGCACTTCGCACATAATGTCAATGATTTTCCACCATAGGGAGGGTCGAATTTCTTCCTAACACTCTATGGATGCTTAAATTTCTGCACTCGCGTGGATGACAATCGTGAGTAAAAAGCTGTCAATCCCCTTTTTTTTAGAAAAAGAGAAATTACAAAAAAAGTGATGCATAAGTCGAACGTGAAGCCAAGTAGTCGGGAATATTCACTGAGACAAATGAGGAAACTGGTGCTAAATGGTGAAGTGAATTCTGATAAGGACGAATCCTAGTAGCCGAAAATTCCTATTAAGACACATGAGGAGACTCGCACCGAATGGTGCTATCTACTGCTAAAATAAATAACAGGGGCTGTATGAAGCTACCAAAAGTCGAAAGTCTAAAATGCATGCGTAGGCGCTCTCTCGTTGAAGAAAATAAAGTCAAAATGGCTGCCTCGAAGGGTTCGGTCGATCGAAATTTACTATCGGTCGACTGGTCTCTGTAAATTCCTGAACCTTTCAGCGCTGGGAATTTTGGTCGACCGAACTGGCCCTATCGGTCGACCGACCTCTGTAACATTTCAGAGTTCTAAACGCTGGAAACTTTGGTCGACCGAAATGCCTTCATTGGTCGACCGAAGTCTGCTTTGCCTGTAAAAATAACTATTTAGCCCAAGAGATCATATCCATATAATCAGGCCTTGGATTGAGCATATGTTTACATTGATTTGAAGTCCATTTGAGCTCTTTTTATGCATTTTGAAGATGGTGAATATTTGAGCATTGATCATAACGAAAATTGGCCTAAAATGCGTACGATGCTTGCTCTTGAGCAGTTATGCATGGCACGAGACGGAAACCAAGTTCAGGATTTTGTTATCATCAAAATCACCTCGAGAGACTCAACAACTCCATGCCACCCACTCATGGGGCAACAACTCCCACTAGTCCGCCATCACTCTTTTCACACCACCTACCAAACATTTTACTTTTTGGAAACCATCGAAGACCTTTTTAGGAGTTTGGACTATCAAATAGGGTTGACTAGCTTGTTGGCCATGGAGTCTAACAAATCCATGTACCCTAGCTTCGCCTATCCCTCCATTCGCTCCATCACTTCTGTGTGCACTGTAGGATGGTGCACTAGTGAGCTCTTGATATTTTTGTCGATCCCAAAGGAGCCCAAGCCAAACCAACCCACTCAAGTCATAGAACTCATTCAACCCACCAAGCACACTGTCTCGTCGACTCCTCCACCCATTGATAATCAAATCCACCCTGGGAGGATTGAAATTTGGGCGAACCAAGTCCCGGCATTAGAAAAGGCCCTCCATAGCCCCACCTTTTATGATCCATTTGACCTATTCTATGGGGAACCCATGAGCCAACAAGTCCCATACCTGGCCTTCAAAGCTATCCACCACCCACCCCCTCCCCAAGACATTTCCCCGGGATCTGAACAGGTTCCATCCTTTTGTTCCTATACAAATATGAGTTTGATAGATGTAGGACATGTCTTTACTATAAAAAGTCATATATCTCTTGGTCCAACAACATGTAGGGATGCTAGCAAGATGTGTCGCTCAGGCCCACCCATGTTTACCCTGTTTGATTCGAGTGACTTGCATGATCAGTCCACTTTCGGATGTTCTGGACCACCCCTATATGATAGAGAGTCTAGAAACCCGCATGTTGGCTAGCAAAGTCAATTGAGCAACAAGGCCTATAAATGGCAGGCGGACACCCATCAACGTTACCACAAATTCCAAGAGGGTGATCTAGTGATGGTAAGGGCGGAGCGTGCCCGTGGTGTCAGACCGTTCCGAGTCTTGAGGAGGATAGGCTCCAATGCCTACGCAATAGACCTCTCTAAGGAATATGGAGTGACTATGTAGCAACCCTGAATTTTTGAAATTCGGCGTGGAGAGACTCCGGTTTCGTCAGAGTGGCGCTTGTGAGACCGTCAACGGCAGGCACGCGGGCGCCTGGCCCGACGTCATATTTTCGTTCGACCTCAAGGGTCGAAGACACCTCGCCGGCAGCCATTCCGTTGTCAACCTTCTTCCGCATGGAGACTTGCATTTCAGATGCACTTCGAAGATCAGCTTGGTAGCTTCCACGTCGGACGTAAAGGCTGTTTCCAAGGTGGAATGCAGGAGAAGATTGTCACCATGACTGGCGAGACTGTGACCACCTCCCACCTCTACCTTGTTCGCCACGGTCGGACCGCGCTCAACGCGGAGGGACGCTTACGAGGACTCGCGAATCCGCCCCTCGATGAGGTTGGAGTTGCTGAGGCGACTCGGCTTGCTGGCGTTCTCTACGAACATGCACCGGTTGTCGTGATTTCTAGTCCGCTCGATCGGGCCGTTCACACTGCGCGAATAATCGCTGATGTCGCTGGCGTCGCGCACGAATCGGACGACAGGTTCAATGATCGCGACTATGGACCGCAAACGGGCGAGCTAAAGAGTGTGGTAATTGCAAGGTGGGGGAGTGTGGACAACGCTCCAGGGGTCGAGCCTGTCAACCAAGTGCTGGCACGAGCGCGACCAGCCATAGATGCCGTCCTGGACGCAGTTGACGGACGGTCAGTGGTTGTGGTCACACACGATGCGGTGATCCGACCTCTACTTGCCAGTATTAACTCGCAACTCATGCCAGCAGAAGTACCAACCGGAAGTTGGGCCGACCTTGCTCGAACGGACAATTACTGGACTGTGCTCTCGTTCGATCAGAAACCAGATTCTTGACGTTCTGAGGCAGTCACGCAACATCTGGGACATGGTCCCCAAATCCAAGATCTTTGAGCGCCGAACGTAAATCGCACATGCTTTGCTCAAGTACGAGCTGTTCGCCAGGATCCGGGAGGCTCCGAAAGTCGAAGTCCTCCATGCTGTTGGTCGGGAACACGTGGAGGTGCACGTGCGGTACGTGATAGCCAGCGACGACCAATCCCGCCCTCGCACAATCGAACGCGGCCATCTGGGCTTTGCCGATCTGCTTGCCGATCCAAAACAGATGAGCTGACAGGTCGTCGGGCAAATCAAGCCAATGAGAAGTCGGGATTCTGGGAATGACGAGTGTGTGCCCGGTAGTTCGTGGATTGATGTCGAGAAATGCGACGGCAAGCTCGTCTTCCCAGACGAAGTACGCGTGCGCCTTGCGCTGAAGAATGCTGTCAAAGACCGTGCTCATAGGTTTGACCGTACTCGTGCTCCGACACGTCCAGTGCGGAACACCGCGCGCCGCGGAGGGTCGATCGGGCAAAACCGCGGATCATGCGCAATAAGCTCGAGTTCCGTGCCAGCCACCACGAATGTAACGTCCGCCCATCGGTCAGCGGAATGATCGCTGGCGGGACCCAGGGATCACACTGCAGCTGATCGCCCGGCGAATACCGCAATCGGTCAGCCGGGGCCTTCGGCGCCAACTCGGGGCGCAGCAACGCGACCCGTTTCCGGAAACCACAACGACGAGGACGCGGTGCGCCCCAGCCAGGTAGGGCAGCGACGTGGCTAGGCCCGACTTGCCCGATCCAGTCGGCAATGCAAGCAGGATTCGTTCGGTTGGATCAGTCGTCCCGCGAGCGACGGCAGTGGCGGTGGCGCCAACTTGTGGTGAGCGCCAATGGGAGGACTCGGACGCGACAGAAAATCGAGCGACGAGAGGGACGACTCGTAGTGCGACTCCATTGGCGTACGCACAGAGTAGTAGCTGAGCTGAACGCACGAGCCTTCGCGGTCGTGTTTGCTGATCGCCTCCAGAAAACGCTGACCTGTTCGTAATTCCCCGCGGGCCAGTTTTCGGTCGACGGGGCTGGGACAATGCATCGAGCAGAAAACTGCCTTCCCATCCGAACTATTTCGCGAAGTTGAGGCAGCATGATTGCGTGGAAACGCCCCAAGCCATCTCGGTTCGACACTGGCGCCCATCGCATCACCACTCCGACGACCAGATGCGCAGCGTCCTGAAGCTCGCCAAAAAGCACCGCCAGACCTTGGGATTTCTTCCCGATGCGGTGTACACCGACGCTGGGATCGCCGGCCACCTCATCATCGCTGAGCGAGGCCACGACCTGGTCGGGTACACGCTGTACCGAGTCTCGCATTCAGTCATCAAACTCACGCATGTCTGCGTCGACCCGAACGCGCGCGGAAGCTATGTCGGTCGCGAGATGATCGAGCTCGCAATCGAGCAGGAACCCGCAGCGAGCGAGATCGTGGCGCGTTGCCGACGTGACTACGGCCTTGAACGATTTTGGGAAGGTGCGGGGCTCGCACCATCGTCAGAAACAGCCGGTCGCAACGCCCAAGGTCTACCGCTCACCATATGGACTCGACGACTTGGTGCGCCCGACTTATTGACGTCCAGCGTACTTGAGTCATCCAAACCAGTCGTGATGCTCGACTCAAACATCGTCATTGACCTCCACGCTTCCGCGAATGTGGTGCGCCCCGATCGAATCGCCTCCGAAGCCCTACTCGCCGACTGGTTATCGGAAGAGGTCAGCTTTGCTGTGTCTGTTCAAATTGACCACGAACTTAACGACAATCAGGATGCCAAGGAGAGAGTGCTTCAATCGGCCGGCTCGCAGGGTTGGGTGAGGTTGCCAACCACCAGACCGAAGGATTCGCGGATCGAATCCGAACTTTTACAGCTCTTCGGTGCCGATTTGGTCAGTCGCGATCTCAGCCTGAACAACGATGCAAAGCATCTGGCCGACGCAATACGCAATGGATGCCGCTATTTCGTCACGAACGATCGCGGAGTGTTGAACTTTCGGCGGCAAATTGAAGAGACCTACAACCTCTCGATCGTGCGCCCTCATCAGCTTATCGGCGCCATCATCGCCGAATCCGGCGACTTTCAGACACCAACACCTGGCGAGTTCGAGCACATTGATCTCAGCTGGATTCCGCCCTCGGGTATAGAAGACTCGCGCTTCGAACGTGCCTTTATGAATTACGCGGAGGGCGAGCTGGTTGGAGACTTCCGTCCACTGCTTCACGCGTCGCTTACGAGACCGCTATCCCGTCTGCTCGGCGACGACGGACGACATCCTGTCGCAATCCTCGGAGAAGAGTCGGTAGACCAGGCGCTACGCATCACGCTCTTCAGAGTCGCGAAGGGGCCTCACAGCGAAGCACTCGCGTTGCAGCTTGCTCGGCAGTTGCGACGGGACGCTGTTGCAAGCCGGCTTCAGGAAATCCGCGTGGTTGACCCGCGCCTGCCGCGCGCAATTTACGGTGCTTTGCGCGAAGACGGCTTTCTCCGCACGGAGCTCGGCGAACTCATTGCTCGACCAATTTCTCTTCAGACGTCGATGCAAGAATTGCGATCATCCAACGCGATCATCGGTGCAGATCTCGGAACGCAATTGCCATCGTGGAGGGATCTGGAATGGATGTATTGGCCCCTGATGGTCCTAGACGAGATTTCGCCGTGGTACGTAATTCCTATCAAGCCATCTGCTGCAATGGAGCTGTTCGCCTACCCACGCAACCTCCTCCAACAGAAAATGGCGCTCGGTCTATCGCGGCGACATGTCTATTTCCGAAGCGGTCGAAGCAACCCGATTACGGAGGTGCCCGCTCGGGTACTCTGGTACGCGTCATCTGAGGGGCGCTCAAACGTCCATGAATTCTTCGCTACGTCAATCGTGACCGCGAGCCACCTCAGGTCTGTCACAGAAGCTCACGAGGGTTTCGGGCTTCGCGGCACATACAAGCGATCGCAGATCGCCAAGGTCGCCGATGCGCGAGGGCTCGTAAATGTAATCGAAGTGGAAGATTTCTAATATTTCTTATTTTCTTTTTCTTTTCCTTTTTAAACCCTCACCCCCTCTCCTCTCTCTTCTCACGTTCTCACTCTCTCCCTCTTCATTCTCTCTCCTCCCTTCTCCTCTCCCCTGGGCGCGCGATCGAGGTGGAGGTGGACGAGGTAGGGATGTCGTGGAGGTGTCATGGAGCGTGAAGGGGCGAGGAATGGAGCATGGCATTGGCGCGATCCCTCGGTGGATTCAAAGCTGGCGTGGGTTGTTCATGTGGTGGTTTTTGGCGAGGTTTGGCCATTTCGGCTCGTGAGATCTTCGGTGGAGGTAGAGGGATGGGTGCCCTACTCTTTTCTACTTTCCCTCTCGATTTGGAGCCGAACGGTGTGACTTTGAGCGGGTTTTCTTGCTTTAAGGGTGGCTTTATCACGAGCAGAGTGCAGTGTTTCTTTCAAGTTGGTTTGGCTTCTGGTTGGCTTGGCTTCGACCCCTTGGTTAGCCCATTGTTCCATGGATGTCTTGGACGTCCTATGAGGGCTGTGACCGTGGTATTGGGCATTTGGAAGTGTCGTAATATCGTGTAGTGTGCCCATGTTGTGCCATGTATTTTGAGAGTTGGTTTAAGGATCGATTGATCTCTAGTCAATCCGGTTGTGACCCAGTGGTTGACATGTGACCTTGTGACTATCTCGATTATCCTGTGAGGATCGAGACCTAGTTTTGGATGCTTAGAGGTATCATCTTACCTCATTTTACGTGCCATGTAGTTTGAGGGTTTTGATGACCCCTTATGTTTCGTGTTTCATCTTATGTGGAATCGAGAGTCCAATATGTGGCCTAGGGCTGAGGACTTAGGTTTTCTCGTGGTTTGTGGCTTAGGAACTAGGCTGATTAAATGACATGTTACCATGATATGTAGTGATCTTGACCCGAGTCATGTGACTCAAGGATCATTGTGTTAGTAGGTCTAGTTGTTTGTCCTGAGTCTAGCAGTAATTCTGTGTGCTATTTTATGCTTCGTAGTACGTGCGACATGTGCGTACTTAGCCTATCTGTACTTTGATGCTTCTATTTTGAGTCTCTGTGTCTAGTGAGCCTCCACTAGTCATAGCCTAATGACACTTCGTTTCGGCCCACCTGGGAGTGGTGGTGGGACAATTCCCGATAGAGATAGTTCGTAGGCTGGTTGTCGTGGGCCCCTTTGTCTAGCTATTAGAGTCCAACGGGAGGGAGAAATTAGCGAGAGGCCTGGCTCAAGACATTGAGCGTGTGTGTGCACACATGGTTAGGGGCATTTGGAACAGCGCCGATGGGCGTGACCCTAACTAGTCACTCGTTACTGTTGTTCCTTGGTTCCTTGTTCAATGTCTCAGTTACCGCATTCGAGGTGAGTGGGAGATGCTTGAGGCATAGTGTGAGACGTCAGTGGGCACATCTGACTTTTCTTCTAGTGAGGAGGTACTTCTATCACAGGACACTGACTCTTGTGATTCTCATGATTCGTGTGATTTCTCGGTACATTCAAGCATGCAGAGATGTATATACACACAATGTAAAATAAATACATAGATCATGCATGACAATCTACCCTTAATGTATATATATATTTTTCACCTAAGTGCAGACCTAGGTATGTGTGCTCTCACCCTTGCACATGTCAAGTTCTCTTCTTATTTTTTGAATTCTTCTTGGTTTAGGGGTTTTGTGAAAATATCAGTTAACTGATTATGTGTGAATGAAATTTAGTTCAAAGACCCCTTTCCCTACATGATCTCTCAAAAAATGTTACCGAATAATAGTATGCTTTGACCTAGAGTATTTTACAGGATTTGACAAGTAATTTGCACTAGTATTGTTACACAAACTTGGAAACATTTCATTTTAACATTCAAATCTGGCAATTGAATAATCCGCATCAGCATATTCATTCAAATCCAAAAATCTACCGATGGGAAACCACAAGTAGGAGTCTATTATGCCAAATAAGCATTGACAAATCTGTTTAACGGCCAATAAATGAAATTCTTTAGGACATGACTGAAAAATGAGCATATAGACATGCACTGCATTGAATGTTATGGCAAACTTCAAAGCACAGTAGTGATCCGATCATACCTCGAAGGAGTGGATCTACTGTATTACCATTTTCATTTTGTCTAACCTCAGGGTTGTGATTATCAGAGTTGACATTGGCTTGCTTCTGTCTTCCTGTATTTCTTTAGGAATTCAATAGCGTACTTGACTTAGTTTGTGAGGATTCTTTGGAACGGTTGATTAAGCTGCAAGAGAAAGAAGAAAAAGTATAAATTCATCAATTAAGCTATTTCAACTTTTCCCTTGCTTGATTTCTACAGATTCATCACATAAGACATTGTTAATAGTTCAAAAGATGATGTCATCTACATGAACCTGAACCAATAGCATGTCTTTACTTGGATTTCTTGTGAATGGAGTCTGATCAACCTTACCTTTCGTGAGTTAATTTTCAGGTAAAGATAAGATGAGCCTCTCATACAATACCTTGGGTACTTGCTTCAGTCCGTACAGGATTTCTTGGAGCTTGTACATAGTAGTGGATGTTGAATCGATCCTAGAGATTATTTTACAAGGACATCCTCTTGATGTTCCTATTAGGAATGACATTTTTAACATCCAATTTAAGGTCATTTTAAGGTTCAATGAGTAGGTGTTGTGACTGGAGAGTCTGGACTACTTCTAATCAAGCAGTCGGTGCAATAGATTCATCAAGATCACTACCCATCTCCTGGTTGCAGTTGAAGGAATTCACATTATCTTTATCCTTGCAGTATACTCCTTCAGTTGACTCAAGCTTGGCCATGGCTCGTCCAACATCACTTGAATTTTTGAGTGTAATCTGCATCCAAAGTTGAAGAGATTTGTTAATTTCGATTCAGATTTATTAACAATGACATGAAGAGTTCCCTTAACAACTAACATCCCCCTAAGAGGCTCTAGACTTAATGCATAACTTAGGTGCGAGCCTAAGCACTATTTTAATATTAAAATTTAAGAGGGAAGGAGGGAGGAGAGAGAGAGACATAGAGAGAGAGGAGTTAGAAGCTAGATGGTCGAGCTGCGTGGTCAGGTCTCTGGGAGGTCAAGCGGGTGGCGGTGTCAAGGGGTTGCTAGGGGGGCAGAGCCTCTTGACCCGAAAAATTTTGGAGGTGGTATTATAGGCTATGTCAAGGCCAGGCAGCCCAAGGAATGTAGGTGGATGCCTTGGATGAAGCTAGACGGCCGAGCTTGGGTTTAGGGCCAAGCTAGACGGTCAAGCCAGATGGCCCAAGGCTTCTAGGTGGGTGCCTTGGATCGCCTGGCCCCCTTTAGCGGGCACTTTTTTGGGCCCAAAAGAGATGTCCCAGCATCTTGGGCTTGGATCAGCACCTGAAACTATGGGCGGGTCTTCATCCCCTTATCTGTGATGTGCCCACTACCGAGTGGGGCAAAACTTTGTGGCTTGGGCCACATTGATTGTTGAGAAGATGACTGTGCATTTATAAGGTGGGTCTTTACCCCTTTTACCCAAGATGTGCCTACCACAGAGTGGGACAGAGCCTTTCCATCCATGCTTCTTAGGGTCAATGGCTAGAGGGGACATTCTCTCTGCAATTGTGCCAAGGATGGCACCTTCCTCTTCCAAAAGAGGCACCTACCATAGAATGGGATAAAACCCTGTGGCCTGCCTTGTTCATGGTCGACAGCTAAGGGGGGCAACACCTGTCCAGTTGAGCAAAAGATGGCAAACCTTCCTCTTCCAAAAGAGGTGCCTTGTCCTAAGCAGATAACATGTCAGCAGCTAGAGCATGCGGCCACTCCAGAATTGTGGTTTAGATTTGGTTGTTGGGGACTTTTGTGACATGACCCTTGAGACCTTTCTACTAATATCTAGTCAGCATGGTTTGCAACTCACATGAGAGATTCTCCGTCTTTCTATCTTGTTGAGATCCGAAATCTCTGTGAAAGACACAGAAGGTTCAAGCAAGTTGTGATTATTCTGCACTTGGATCAAGGGGTTGAGATCCAAAAGAAGAAAGGAGAAAAAAAGAATGAAGAACATAGCACCATCGCGCTATAAGAACACTCGGAGGTGGCATGTGATTACCATTGTTGGCATGTTACGTGCCCTTGATCTGCAAGCCAAAGAGGAGGAATAGAAGGAGGCTCCTGGCCATGGACAACTTGTCCACCTCAACCACTTGCAAGCTAGATAGGAGGATCCTTCCCACCCCCACTCCCTGCATTCGCACTCTGCAACTGCCATTATAAATTTGCACTAAAAGGATGTAAGGCTGTAAGGTTAGTATAATCTCTACCATCATTCCTAATCTGACATTTCTCTGAGTTCTCTTTGATATCTCTTCTCTTTAACTCTCCTAAGACCATAGTTGTCATGGTGACCCAAGCATTCATGGGGAGCCCAAGTTCTTAGGTAAGTAAGGTGTTCTCTTGGGCAACACCTCGGCATCACTTTAAAACCCAAAAAATGAAAACGCGGATAAAAATGGAGGAAAATAAGCATGCAATGGGTGAAAGAGCAACTACACACCTAGACCAAAACATCAATAAAACTACTACTCCCTGAACCGGGGGCTCAAACAGACTTAGAAAGCCTCCCTCCCTGGCCATATCTCGCTCGAAAACTCGGCAGCACTTCGACGTAGATGCCGGATATCCCCCCTCGTATGCTTGGACTAAGGGTTCTATTTATAGACCCCTGAAAGTCCAGCCCCGAATTAGGGTTTTCTAGCAGGAGTTAGGCCAAGATTATTGAAGATAATTCATAGATAATATCCCCATCTCCCGCCAGGATCAAATGGGGTCTCATTTGGTTGAGAATCTGTGGAGAAAATGGCGGACCAAGTGAGAGACTTTACCATGGATGGAGAGAGAAAACTCAGTCAAATCATGGATCTTGGCACGGTACACGGTCGAGTGATGGGCCGCCCACCTCTGTAAACGGTCCAACGATAGACCGCTTATAGGTGTCAGTGGTAAATAAATAAAAAGATAAATAACCCATTTATCCCATAGAACAGGCCGGTTGACCCGGCGCAGGACTCTCAGGATATACACGGTCTAATGATAGACCGCTCACAACGGTACACGGCCCATTGATCGACCGTGTACCCCTTATTAGTGATAAATCAATAAAAATAGGATAATTAGATAATTATCTGGAAAATCCACCCATTCAGGACTCTTGCTAGCACACGGTCCAATGATGGACCATCCAAGCTGAGTAAGTGGTCTGGTCCTAGACCATGATTAAAACCAATAGGTTGATGCTAGACAATGGTAACATCGATGCTAGTTCAGAGTCGGGTCGATGCTAGCACAGGTATGGTCGACGCTAGTGCAGAGTAAGGTTGACACTAGTTCGTTAACCACAGAAACAAACGGTCGGATAATAGACCGCCCAACTCCCTGAATGGTCTAATTCTAGATCATGTACAAGGTTGTTGGTGGAAATTTAGAAAAGTCTAATTAATCCAGAGATAAACATAAGCGGTCTTAAGAATAGCCGTCCAAAGTCCTACACGGTCCATCGCTAGACCGCGTATGTGCTGGGCGGTGGAAATTAATCAACTGGGATAAATAAGCCCATTTACCCCAAAGACCAAGTGAAATCAAGGCCCATAAGCCCGAATTCAAGAGCAAACCTAGCCAGGGAGGAAGTTACAGATAAAATAAGCCCAAAGACATGCCTAACAATGGCCCAATGAGTAATGGACAACTCGAGGCATCAAAATGATGGCAAGAGGAATGACCGAACTCATAGGCAAAAAATGAGTGTCAACAGATGCCGCTCTATAATGTCCTCTTTACACGGGAGCGAGCGGAGGTGAAGCAGAAGTGAAATGGAACATGGAGATGAAGTGAAAATGAAGCGGAGCGGACTGAAAAGCAGGTGTTAAGGTAAAAGACACCCGCTTTCTCTCCAACGAGCGACAGGAATCTTCTGGAAAACTCCAAACCAAACACAAACATGTCTCACAGTAGTCCTATAAAATTTCACTTTAAATTTCACAAGTACGTCACATGCCACGGTCACAAAGAAGAAAAAAGGAATGAATCTTCCCAATCTGACTACAACCATGCATAAGAATAATCTGACTATTAATTTATAACCCCCAACAAGGAAACATGTCAGATATACAAATGCCTCGAAGAATTCGAGAGAAGTAGCCAAATTTTCAAGGGAGAACAATGCCTCTCCAATGGGTTTTCTTTTCAAACAAAGTGACACTAGGAATCTTTACACAAATAGGCCGACTGCAGGAAGCTTTTCTGAAATCAACTATCCGAAAAACCCCGAAAGGAAGGAGGGGTAGTTGGCCAACCCAGCATACGAATGGACGTGGGGACTGGGGAGGCATGTGGACACACCCGGGCCGCAACTCAAAGCCACCTAATGGACATCTACCCTGGGTCCAGCCACTTGCATGTCTCTCCCACCCCGCCACCAGACTTTTCAGAATTGGACGGGCGGAAGGTAGGCACGTCCGCCCGTACTTGTGCTTTTAAGAGTTTAGGTGCATGATGGGGTCATGCTGGGGTAGATTCTTTCCCCAATAACACAGAAACACTGCTCAGGACGCCTGCAGCTTGGAAAACCTTACGGGGCGACAATGGCACGTTCGACAAGTTGCCTCCCGCCGACCGACGGCACGGCCATCCCAATCCCCAGTACTCGGACTTCGTCCGGTGGTGGACGCACAGTTTCTGCACATGGTGATGGGGATGGAGAGCATCATTGGATTCCAGCTTCCCCCATCGCCAATTATTAGTGAGGGTAGTCGTCTCCTCCCAGCGGCCAAGCGCATGCATAGAGTCCACTCCACGATAGTCGAGAGTCACGCCAGCTGAGATGATCCAGAACAAGGTCAACTTTTGAGGCAGATCATGAGAACGGCCTGACCCGGCCAAGAAGAAGGAAGAAGATCAGACGGTTGCGGCTTGGAAGAACGAGTTAGGGTACCCGTCCTAGTTTACCCGCCAATCTGACCACTGTTTTGTTGGCAAATCGGCGAGCCCTGTACAGGCACCCAGGAGGTCGCCGATGGGGTGGTTAGAAGGAAGGAGGGTCAGACAGAAGTTCCGTTCTTTTCAAATCTTGTTCGTCTCCAGAAAGGAAGCGTTTTTCTCTTTCTGTCATTCCTGTCAGATGAAACTGCTCTTAAAATGTTCAGATGCCTGATAAATCTCTTTAAAAAATAGATACATCAAGGTTTTACTCGTCAGCTCATCTCATAACCACACTTTGGTTCAAAGTCTTTAAGCGCAACTTTGGTACGGGATTAAAGTTATCCCGGTTAAAGATAAGTGAATTTACATGTTCCTGAATTATACTTTTTTACTTTGATAGAATTTTAGATTAAAATATCCCACCTGTGAAGGTGAGATAGGTTAAGATGACTTAACACAGATTAAACCACTTCTAAGCGGATCATCTAAATTCACCCCAACCAAAGTGAAAAGTTATAGAAAAACAATTACCCATTTAAATAGGGATATCTTGGGCCACAGTTAATCAAATGAGATGAAACTTGGCCCATTAGAAAGGTTGGGGCCTTAACCCAAACTCGCATGATGAGGTGGAAGTTTAATTCGTGTCAGAACCCAAGGTTCAGAGCCCTTTTGCTATCAGCTGTCACGAAGAGGTGTGACCGTTAGGTGAATTCGCATATAATTAATGGGAAATTCATAACTTCGTCTGTGGTTGATGAAATGACCTGAAACTATGTCCATAATTTTGGATGGGATGTCAGCCACATCTTCTATGTTGAGGTTGAGGTCAAATTCTACCAGGATACTAGAGCTATTCTCAAATTACCATGGGCTACTGAAAGGTCGTGACTGGAACGGGGAAAAATAAATGTTAATCTTGAGAAAATCATAACTCATGATAGAGATACTAAACTATGATGAAACTATGACCCAAAGTTATATATGGAAGTTCTCCTAATTTCATTTGAAGACACCCCAACCCAAATCCCAACATAAAAGTGCGCCCACTTGCATTTATGACCAGGTAAATGAAGGGTTGCGACTGGAACGGGGGAGAATGGATATTAATATTGCAAAAATCATAACTCATGTTAGGATTGATGAAACTCAATGAAACCATGACCCAAAGTTAGATTAGGAAGTCCTCTTGATTTCATATGAAGATGTCCCAACCTGATTCCCAATAGAAGAGTATGCCCACTAGGACTTATGACCAATGGTCGAAGGGTCACACATGTTCAAACCCGAAGGGATGCTTGGCATTAACTCCTCTTCAAGCTAGCGGCCTTGGGGGCTGAACTAAGCCTTGCAGGACATGGGAAAAACTCATGGGAGGTTAGAAATCTATATAAGGAGGTAGGTTTCATGGGTAGCAAGCCTTTAGCAATACCTATCTTCAGTTTCCTATCATCTACGGTTCCACTTGAGTGGGAAAGAGAGGTGAGGGACCTTGGCTCTGCATAGGAGGACTGACCTGCAGTTCCTAGGACAACAAGTGAAGTCTTGGGAGGATCTGGGGTGTGGATCTCATCCCCGGATCGAAGGGTGAAGCTGAGGAGGATCTGGGGTGCGGATATTATCCCTGAATCATCGGTTAACATTTCAAAGGTAGGCACTTGACCTCAAAACTTTAGGGGTCAATGATGCATTAGAATGGTTTCTAAGTAGTTTCTATACGTTAAAAAGAGGCTAAAGGCATGTAGGATCATCTTGCAGTCGTCAAGTTTTTGTTTGCCACTTCTGTGGCTCAGTTCGAATCCTAATTATTCATGTTAAGATCTGAAGTCGGACACCGTTTCTATTGCATCAGTACGTCACCATAGCTCATTATGGAGTTACTTCTGTTTTGGGTTTGTCATGACATGTAGGCAGGGGCTAGGGAATCATTAGCATGATGAAATATGTTCAAATGCACGAAGGAATATCATAAATAGATTCTATAATCTGAAAATTTTGTAATAACCCTTATCAAGGTGCTTTTATTACATAATCTCCATAAAATTACTTGACTCAATAAAAGAAAATTACAATGATTGACTTAAGAAATAGGGTAAAAGACTTGACTAGATAGCGACATTGGTAATTGGAACAGCTCTACGCTCTTTACTCATGTCCATCACCATCTGAATGAGCTGTGTCATCGAAATTACCTGACAAATAGGGGAAAACACTAGATGAGCGAATGCTCAGTAGGAATTATATCTCAGGTACAAGCTTGCTTAAAGTAATTACATGTTATATGAATGCAAGTATAGCTATGCATGTAACATGAAAACGACAAGAGTGAGAGAGTATTACAAGATGATAATAGAACGAACTAGCAAAGTTTCAAGCTTTCACGTAGAATATATATATCAAGAGGGTGAAGCACGTAAACATATCAAGTCATGTCATGTGAATTGGCTATCATTTTATGAAGCAAGTAAATACCTGTTCCGAGCCACACAAGTCATGTCATGTCAAGTCAAGTACGAGTTGTAGAATGTCAATCTAGCAAGCCATGCACTTTGGTGCAATGTCACACCGTGATCAATATAGCTCCCATGGGTACAAGTACTTTCAGGTGCTCCTCCCAGGACCAGATCGGGCCTTATATGCGCAAGCATTGAGTCATGCATATTTTAGACATCCACTATAGGTATAGCCAATATAGAGTTCCAAGGAATAACCATGGTAGGATGATAAGGTAGACTTCACAAAAGAAGGAATTTAAGGGCAGAACTTTGAACAAGTAGGGCCCATCATAAAACCCTCATGGAAAACAAGACATGCCGTGAAACTAGGTAAATGGTGCCCATCAAGCTGCCACGATTTCAGAAATAGCACCCGCACACGTGATCGCCTATTCCTGTGAACAATACAAGTTGGATGAAAATAGCCCCCAGACTCAGTTCGCTATTCAAAAAATAATGACACTGGATAGGTCACCGATTCCTTTTGGCTCCCATGTCAAAGTCACCTATCACGCCCCGAGCGTAGAAGATACCCGGTGCGTGACGCGTCTGTATCAATCGTGTCATTAGAGCGGTAGATTTTTCTTTTGACGTAACGACAGAGCGCTCATAAGACTAGATAATTTATCACTAACTTAGATTTTGTTGGCCCAGAGAGATGGCGAACAAGAAGGGGGGTTGAATTATCCCCTTACCTAGATAGCGAATTTTAAAAACTTTCTTAACTAATTACAACCGAAGTAACATTAACTACGTTGATTAACTAAAACTCAAGTAAGATTACAATATTCTCTCAAATTTTCTGATCTCACACAGATAGTTAATGCAACTAATCAAGAAATTAAGCTCAACACAGATAACGGAGGTAGCGGTGTGTGATAGTGTAGTGAATTAAAAACCTATATAATGGACCTGTGAACGGAGATAGAGGGGGGGAGGTGAAGGTACCGGAGTAGACACGGCCATTGTTCTTTATTTATTCTTGTCGTTATTTTAGATGTGTGAAGGCAATTTAGTAAGAATTTGGGTTGCTACACCCTCCCCGATTTTAACGAATTTGGTCCTTCAAATTCATCGATCTTAATAAACGAAGGCAACAAATACTAATATTAGAATAGTTTGGGATACTGCCTCCTAATCCCTTCTTCTGATTCCCACGTGGCTTTTTCTATTCCACGCCTACTCCACTGGACTTTGGCTGTCTGTATGGACCGATTCCTGAGTTACTGCTGCTTCCGGTCCAGAATCTTGATGGGCTTCTCTTCATAGGATAGATCTTCTTTCAACTCTAGGTCTGCATGCTGAAAAATATGTGAGGAATCGTACGCGTACTTCCATACATGGACACATGAAAGACATTGTGTGCGCCTGACAATTGGGGCGGCAATGCCAATCGTAGGCAACTACTCCAATTCTCTCTAGAATTTCAAATGGACCAACAAATCTTAGACTTAGCTTGCCACAGATGTCAAATCTTCAAATTCCTCTCATAGGTGAGACTTTCAAGAATACATGGTCACCAACTTGGAACTCCATCTCTCTCCTTCTGTTATCGACATAGCTCTTCTGCTTAGATTGTGCAACTTGCAGACGGTCTCTGATAATCTGGATGTTCTTAGATGATTCTGAAATAAGATCCGGTCCAAGTCACTACTTCTCGCCTATCTCGTCCCAGTATAGAGGTGATCGACAGCTTCTTCCATACAAGGCTTCGAACAATGCCATCTAAATACTGGACTGGTAACTATTATTGTAGGCGAATTCTATCAGGGCCAAATGTTAATGCCAGTTACCTCCAAAATCAATCATGCAAGCCCTTAACATATCTTCTATAATTTGGTTCATCCTCTCGGTCTGCCCGTCAGTCTGAGGATGAAACACAGTACTGAAATTCAGATGGGTCCCCAAGTATTCCTGCAATCCTTTCCAAAAATGGGACGTGAACCTAGGGTCTCTGTCAGACATAATATTCACAGGCACTCCATGCAACCTTACTACCTCCTTCATGCATAAGGTAGCTAATACATCCGCTGTCCACTCCGACTTGATGGGCAAAAAATGCACGGACTTAGTCAACCGATCAATGATCACCAAAATTACGTCGAAACCGCCATGAGTTCTAGGTAAACCCATTATAAAATCCATGCCGATACTCTCCCACCTCCACTATGATATCTTGAGAGGTTTTAACTTCCCACCAAGTCTAAAATGATTAGCTTTTACTTGCTGACATACCAAGCATTTGCTAGCGAATTCAATCACTTTCCTCTTCATATTCAGCCACCAAAAGGTCCTCTTCAAGTCTTGATACATCTTAGTAGCTCCAGGTGTAGACACCTAATTTTGAACATCCCGTGGATCCCCAGTGGACTCTCGTGTGAATGACGCACAATTATTGTACCTGGTTTATCAATGTTCCATGCTTTAAAGCCCAGCCCATAGCAATAGAGCTATTGGGCCTCGTCCATTTAGGGGGGACAAAGACCATGGTCTGGGTGGCCAGAGCAGACCAGCTCTTAAGGCCTGGCCAGACCATTTTAAAAGGTGCTAGTTCATTACCAAACACGTTAAGGTCGATCCAATTAACTTATGTCCACTGTCTTACTATTGTAAGTACCCCTGCTTTAGTATATTGTAACAGGGGTATTTAGGTCTATGTGTGTGGTGCTTTTACCGTGTTTTTGCCCTAATAGAATAAGGGTTTGGAGACTGTGCGAAAATACAAAGCCGCCATCCCTCTTCCTGTCATCTCTCTCTCTCCTGCGATCTCTCTTCTCTTTTCCTCTCTTTCTTCTTCTTCCTCCCTGGTTCGCCCCCTTCCAGCCTCACGGAAACCTAATTTCTGCATGGTATCAAAGCAGATGATCCTTGTGGGATCAATGTTCCACCGCTTGCTGTCCACCAGCGGTGTCCCCAACACCTCCGCCTACATGCACCCCTATTAGGGCTGAGTTCGTCGGTTGTTCTTCAGGGCCCAGGAAACTGTGCTATGCAGTCACGGAGTTCGTGAAGAAGGTGTCTTCCATAGTGCCATGTGCAACCTTCCTTTTGTCTCTCGTAGCGCCAAGAGTTTTGGCATGTCTAGTCTGTGAAGATTGCAGGCTGTTTGGCTGCTGTGCACACCTCCATCTTTCCCTAACATTGTCAGAGTTCAATGTCTATTTGTTTAGTTCGTGTTTGAGAATTTGTTCGGGTGTTTCCCTCACAAGGAGGAATTGGTTTGGGCAATCTAAAGCAGCGAACATCACTGCAGCGAGCTATGTCACAGTCGATGGAGTCCGAAATGACCTCCAAGAGTTCCGGTTATCTGGATTCAATGCCCATCTACGCTGGAAATGAGAATACTTCTCTCCAGATTACTTAAGTCAAGTTAACGGAACACAACTACATGGTGTGCTCAATTGCGGCAAAAATGTACATACAGGCAGGGGAAAAATTGGTTACATACATGGGAAACTTCAGCAGCCTAGATGGGAACTAAAAAACAATGTGGTCATGTCTTGGTTGGTGAACTCAGTCAGCCATGATCGTCAAGGACTCATTATCAGGAAGAAAACAACTCAAGATATGTGGGTTCTCCTTGAAGAAATGTTCGGACAAAAGCCACATATGGTTCGGGTCTATCAGTTGACCCACGATATTCATGACCTCACACAAGGCGCTCTCAGCTCTCTCTGTCACTAGGTATTATGGCTTGCTCCGTAGCAAGTGGGAGGATTGAGATTACTATGCTATCGATGATTGGTCATGTAAAGAAGATCCGAAAAAATTTGTGGCATACATTAAGCAAAATAGGGTCTTCAAGTTCCTGGCTGGTTTGAGTAAGGAGTTTGAGACCATGCAAGGTCAGATTCTTAGCACGAAGAAACTCCCATCTCTAGAGCAAGTGTACTAGAAGGTGCTCAATGAAGAGGGACGATGCAAAACCATGAATGATCATGTTGTCGCATCTCCAGTGGGAGAATATGTTAGTGCTGGTCAGAAATCTATCAAAGGCACTGTATAAAAACCCATAATATTTTCCTATTTAAACCCCCTTAACCCCACTCTCTCTTTATGACTCTCTCTCACGTTCTCTCCTCTCCCGCTCTCTTATCTGGGCGGTCGACAGAGGTGGACGAGGGCGAGGCGGCAAGCTTCATGGGGCGAGGAATGGCGAGCGCGGGCTGAGGATCGAGGTGGTGGAGGAGTGGCATTAGTCGGGCTCAAGTTCATGAACCGACAGGGGTTTCGTGGGCATTTCATGTGGAAAAAGTATCCACAGCACACGTAATCTTCTGTGGAGGTAGGGGGATGGTTCCCTAACTTGTGTATTTCATTTACCATGGATTTGATAGGTTGAGGTGAGTAGAGTGTGGGTTATTTCACGCCGGGGGTTAAAATACTATTTTTAGAGCATGTGATGGATTTGTTGGATTGAGCGAGGTTTTTCCACTTATTTTCCATCCATTTTGTGATTTGGGACCCGAGAAATGCTCCCCGTTGTAATTCCCATCGATTGGGATCTATTGGGGCACGGAATCTGACCCCTAAGTGGGGCTCCGAGGGTTCTCTACTATTTTCGGTCGACCGACTAGGGTAGTTTGGTTAACCGATTAGGATTCGCCATGGAACTGGGGGTCTGCCCCAGTTCGTTCGACCAACCAGCCTGGGGCAGTCGATCAATCGGGGCAGAGCCTCCCCTACCTGTGGGTCGGTCGACTGCCCATGTTGGGTTGGTCGACCCACCACTGTTGGTTGACCAACCCAGGATTGTTGGTCAATTGAAATGTAGTGGGATTGCCTGTTTTGGCCCCCAGTCGACCCGGTTGCGGCCCAATGGTCGACCCTTAGTCCCGTGGTTGTCCCAGACAACCTGTGGGGATCGTGACCATTTTTTTCGGTGTCTGAAGGTAATGTGTTACCTCGATTAGCATGCCCGTGGGTTTTAAGGGTCCGAGTGACCCTCTAGTGTTCTAGGCTTTCGTGTTATGCTTAATCAAGCCACCATGTGTCAGTGTGAGTGTGGAGGGCTATTCTAGCATGTTGTTAGCTTCTCCGAAAAGTGATTTCTATGTGGGCCATGTGTATAGCATATGGACTATGTGTTCAATCACCCAACTTGGGGCTGGAGGGTTCTTAGCTTCCCTTTGAAAGGGATTAGATTTGGGGGTCATGCATCGCCTCATAAATTATGTTATCGTGATTTTTGAGCTAGGGATAGGCCAGATTGATGGCATGGAGCTGTCCTATTCGATGGCCTTAACCTGAGTCTTGTGACTCAAGGGCCGTTGGATTTAGTAGGTCTAGTGATCTGCCTAGAGTCCGGTGGCATCGTGCCACCCATTTTTCGAGCCAATTATGACGGGCTTGCAAGTAGCCTATCCGTATTTTGGTGGTTTCCATTAAGAGTCACCTACTTAGTTGCCCCCACTAGTTGTACCTGACTGGGCACCCGTGTGCCGACCCACCTGGGAGTAGGTGGAGAGCTACACCCAGAAGAGATGGTTTTTAGGTTACAGCGCCCCCTGGTGCTGGAACGCGAACGCGGACCGAAGGACAAGATCTGCGGCGAATTCCTGTCCACCGAGGCGCAGGCTCACCTGGCCGCGCTCGGGCTGGACGTCCGCGCCCTGGGCGGGGCGCCGATCCGCGCCGTTCGCATGGTATCCGGCGAGCGAGCGGTGGACCGCCCCCTGCCGTTCGCCGCCGTGGGCCTGACCCGCCGGCGCCTGGACGAGGCGCTGCTGGCGCATGCGGAGAGCCTGGGCGCGGAGGTCCGCCGTGGCGTCTCGGTGCGCAGCATCGGCGACGGCGCGCTGGAGACCAGCGACGGCGCCCTGGCCGCCCCCGTGCTGCTGCTGGCCAGCGGCAAGCACGACGTGCGCGGCGCCCGACGCGAGCCGGGGCGCGGGACCTTGCGCGGCATGGTCGGCTTCAAGAGCCATTGGCGCCTGTCGCCCAGCCAGCGCGCCGCCCTGGCCGGCTTCGTCGAGGTGGTGCTGTTCGACGGCGGCTATGCCGGGCTGCAGCCGGTGGAGGGCGGTCTCGCCAACCTCTGCCTGGTCATCCGGCAGGCGGCATTCGAGGCGGCAGGCCAGGCCTGGCCGGCGCTGTTGGACCGGCTGCGCGGCGAGCCGCACCTGGCGCGGCGGCTGGAGAACGCCGAGCCGGTGACCGCACGGCCGCTGACGGTGGCCGATATCCCCTATGGCTTCGTACATCGCGTCGCCGGGCCTTCGGACCTCTACCGGCTCGGCGACCAGGCGGCGGTGATCCCGTCCTTCTCCGGCGACGGCATGGCCATCGCCCTGCATTCGGCGCGGCTGGCGGCGCGGGCGGTGCTGGAGGGAGCGCCGGCGCAGACGTACCACCGGCGCCTGGCTGGCGACGTCGCCCGGCAGATCCGCCTCGCCGTCTGGCTGCAACGCCGCGCCGAGAGCTGGCCCGGCCGCCACGCCGCCATGGCCGCCCTGGGCCTGGTCCCGTCCGCCCTGCCCCGCCTCGCCGCCTGGACGCGGGTGCCGGCGGCGGCCCTGCGCCGAGCCGGGCTGGGGACGGCCTGACGATGGACGAATATCGCACGACCCATACCGGTGGTTGATGTCGGATATCCGACGCTGTGGAAAAAATACACAGCATATTCAGGTAATTATCCCCAGGTTTGGGCGGCCGGCTTAACCGTTCGTTCGCCAAGCTCTGTTAAACCTGCGGTGGGGTGGCGGACAAAGGTCCGATTGCGATGTCATGCGCCCCGCTTCCCGCTGAACCCATTCCAGTCGTCCACCAGGCGGCCGCTCCCCCTCAGGCGCCGAGGGCGCCGACCTCGCCGCCGGAGGCGATGAGCTTCCGCGCGGGAGGCTCGCGCCTGCGCCGCTACCTGGCCTATTCCGCGAGCCGGCCCGACCAGACGGCGAACACCGCGGCGTCCCCGGTCGAGGAGATGCGGCGGCTCTACAAATGGGGGGGCCAGTTCTCCGCGATGCTGACCGAGATGCGCAGCCGGTTCGGCGGCGACCTCGACCAGTATCTGATCCATGTGGTGTTCATGCTGGCCCAGTACGACCGCGGCCCCGGGACAGGCGGGCTGAACGTGTTCAGCGTGGCGGAGATCACCGGGATCCCGCGCGAGACCGTACGGCGCAAGCTGGCCGCCATGGCGACGCGGGGCGAGGTGCAACGGGGCGAGGACGGCCTGTACCATCCCGGCCCGGCCGCCAGCCTGGACGGATTCTTCCGCGATCTCGCCCGGCTGGGCTGAGCGCCCCCAAGGGCATCAGCCGAGGAAGCTGCGCGGCTCGCCGGCGACGGCGGAGCGCTCGTCCATCCAGCGACAGAGGCCCCGCAGCGCCAGCGCCCTGAGCGCGGCGTCCGCGTTGCGCTCCGGCGGCAGGCCCACCAGCGCCCGCGCATCGTTGGTCTCGACCGGCTCGCCCGGCGGCAGGCGCAGCCGCTGGCGTCGCGCCAGGCGGATGAAGCGCTCGCGCGCGCAATCGAGACTTGCGAACCGTTCGGCCGCCCGGGTCGGCAGCAGCCCCCACGCCAGCGCCGCGCCAAAGGCGGTCAGCTTCAGGCCGGCGCAGACCGACAGCGCGCCTTCCAAGCCGCGCCAGTCCAGGGCGTGTCCTGCGGCCACCGCGGCGCGCGCCGCCTCCGTCGGCTCGCCCACCGGACTTTCCACGCGCACGAACACGCTGAGCATCACGTCGCCGAAATCGTCGGCCACGGCGTACTGCAGCAGGTGACGCTCGCCATCCGCCGCCACCGACCGGATATGCAGCCAAGCCTGGTCGGCCCGAGGGTCCGGCGGACGCCGTCGCACCTCGTCAGCAACACGCCGTCCCGACCGAAGGAAATCTGTCCACGCCATCGCCTGCACCTGTACTCATGCAAGCCCCCAACACGCATAGCGCTTGTCGCGTTGCCGGCGCTCAACCAGGCGGGCGCCCAATCCGGGCCGGGCGGCAGAGCCCGATCCGGGCGCTGGAGGCGTTGACTTCGTGGGGATGCGTCGCCGCCAGGGCCTGCTAAGGAGAGGACCCAGCAGAAGAGCCACGCCGTGTTCCGATCCGCCCCGTTCGCCGCCCTCCTCGCGATGTTCGTCCTGGCGACGGGAGGCTCCGCCCTGGCGGCGGCGCGGCCGGCGACCGTGCGGTTGCTGGCGATCAACGACCTGCATGGCCATCTGGAGCCGGTGAGCGGCACCGACGGCGAGGTCAACGGCCAGCCTGCCGGCGGCATGGAATATCTGGCGACGCATCTCAAACGCGCGGCCGCGGAGACGCCGAATAGCCTGATCGTGGCCGCGGGCGACCTGATCGGCGCCTCGCCGCTGATCTCCGGCCATTTCGCCGACCATCCGACCATCGAGGCGCTGAATGCGCTGGGCCTGAAGGTCACCTCGATCGGCAACCACGAACTGGACCACGGCCCCGACGAGTTCCTGCGACGCACCGCGGACGCGCGCTTCCCCTACCTGGCCGGCAACGTGCTGCGCACCGACCAGGGCGACCGGCCGCTGGAACCGGTGATGACGGTGCTGACCGTCGGCGGGGTGAAGATCGGCTTCATCGGCGAGACGCTGCAAGGGACCGGCCACATGATCTCGCCCCCCGACAGCGCTCACCTGAAGTTCGAGGACGAGGCCGCGGTGGCCAATGCGGCGGCGGACAGGCTGCGCCGCCAGGGCGTGCGCGCCATCGTGCTGCTGATCCATCAGGGCGGCAGGCAGGCGAGGCCCGCAGGCGGCGGCGACGTGGATCCGGACGGCTGCAAGGCCTTCGGCGGCGATATCGTCCCCATCGTGCAGCGGCTGTCCCCGGCGATCTCGGTGGTGCTCAGCGCCCATACCCACGCCGCGTACAACTGCCGCATCGCCGGCCATGTGGTGACCAGCGCCGCCAGTTTCGGGCGCCTCTACACCGTGGTGGACCTCGTCATCGATCCGGAGAGCGACCGCATCCTGAAGGTCACGGCGCACAATCGGGTCGTCACCCGCGACGTGCCCAAGGATCCCGACCAGACCGCGATCCTGGCGCGCTATCGGCCGCGGGCGGACGCCATAGCCTCGCGCGTGGTGGGCCATGCCACGACCGCGCTGGACCGCACCGCCGACCGCGCCGGCCAGTCGGTGATGGGCGAGGTGATCGCCGACGCCGAGCTCGACGCGGCCCGGACCGCGCCCGGCGGAGCCGAGATCGCGGTGATGAACGCCGGCGGGGTGCGGGGCAACCTGGCCAGCGTCGCCGCAGCCGGTGGCGGCCAGCGGCCGGTGCTCTACGGCGACGTGTTCGCCGCCCAGCCGTTCGGCAACCGCCTGACCGTGCGCACCCTGACCGGCGCCCAGATCCGCGAGATGCTGGAGCAACAGTTCATCAGCGCCTCGAAGACGGACATGGACTTAACGAGTATAAGTCTAGCCTAATGAGTAATGGACTAGAAGGGCGTAACTACATGATGGAGACAAACATACATGTACATAACTATAACTATAACAAGTCCTCTAATTCTAACCCTTGATACGTGCATGGGGTTTACATAAGATAGTTGAGGCCCATCCCACATATATGTATATATATGGGTCTCTAAACCACCTAGATACACTTCTGGGCTACATGGAAGGGGACCCAATTGGGCCAAAGAGAAAGGGCACCCCTTGATAGGGCGCCATTTAAAGAAATAGGGCCCCCATGAGTGGGCGCCATTTCATGTCATAGTAAGCAGCGTACATTATCAGGAAGAGAGGTGAAGGGCGCCCCCTGCCTAGGTGCTATTTCTTGAAGTAGAGATCCTTTATGAGGGTGCCATTCTCCAAGGGATGAAGCAGATGTCGTGTACGTGGGGTAGCAGTGAAGGGCGCCCCTTAAGTAGGCACCATTTCACGAAGGGCGCCCCTCCTCTAGGCGCTCTTTCCCTGCAGAGTGATTTAAGAAAACCCGTTGTAGTGTCTTGTTCGAACTAGGAAGTAGATGTCGTTCGGGAAAGATAAAAATCTAGTAGGATTAATATATGAGGAAATTTGTATACTAATAGAATTTTTGCTGTGGGAATACTACTCCCGATGAAACTCCAAACCCCGTAGGATCCATCTTCCCTATAAATACAACCCTCCAGAACCCTTCAGAGGTTACTGCCTCTGGGTTCTCTACTTTGACGTCAACCTGCTGCCCATATTGACCCAAGCATCATTATCTTCCAATAGTTTAGGGAGTTTCACATGCCGTTGACGACAAGAAGGAGCTCTGCTTCTTCCAACCTACTGTTTGTCTGATCTACAGAGGAGAAGTATTGCTTTATTGTTCATCTCCTGCATGAATGGGAGCGGCTACTAGAGGTTCCCCTGCTCCGATTGAAGTCACAGACAGAAACTACAGTTGCCATTGTTGCTGCTTCTTAGCTGTCCGAGGATCATCTTTCGACAGTAGGCAGTACTGCTGCTGCATCCGGTGACCCTATTGATCTCGATTACTTTTCTTCTGCGGCCGGTGCAATAGGAAGTCTCTGCTTATTCTTCCTCTTCGTCTCCTTTCTGCTACTAGGAAGGGGTAACATCTTCTTCCTCTATCCGTTAAAGCTACAGCTACTACAGAGCATCTTCAACCTTTGCATTGTGAAGCTATAGTTGCTGATTCTCTGCTATTGCTGCTCTTAATTCTTCATCATTCTTCACGTACTGTCATCAAGATCAATCCAAACAAGGTAGGTGTTCTCAAGATCTAAGCCCAACATAATAAAATCTCAATCATGTGCATGCATACAGGTCTTTTAATAGGTCTTTTAGTATGGATTAAATGAGTTCTGTGAAACTTTTGGAGTTTCAGAGGAAGGGCGCCCCTATGTAGGGCGCTATATAATTTAACGACTAAATGAATAGTCATTCTTCTATTCAGTTAGCCTTATGAATTACTTTGGGACATTGTCATTTGGTTAATTGTGTAATTGTCATCTTGGACCATGGGTATTATGTTTAAAATTTACGTTAGTGGTAAATTATCTAGTCTTATGCACACTCTGTCTCTATGTCAAAAGAATTTCTATCGCTCTAAATGACACGATCGATATAGACGTGTCGTGCACCCGGGTATCTTTCGCGCTCGGGATGTGACAGTCTTCGTGGTATCAGAGCCTAGGATTTCAACTTCCTAGGAAAACACAAGTCCAAGGATAGATTCATACTATACCCGATGAGATGGGTAGAGCGAAGGGTTAAGTCCTATAAGAATATTAGTTAGACATGACATTTGACCTTAGAGTTACACATGACACTTGATATTGTAACTAACAATAATACTCAGTATGCTTAAATTCCCTTGTAGGATCATGGCTGCTGAAAGAGCACAATGGCGCAAGATGCAATGCACCGTGCAACGACTTGCACAGGTGCTACAGCAAGTGGCGCAAAGCGGAGCTCACCGTGGAGTCGGTGATCTTCATAGGGGTTTCCGCAACATGAACCCACCTAGGTTCACAGGCTCATATGACCCCGAGGATGCCGAAAATTGGTTAAAGGAAATGGAATGAATTTTTCATGTGATGCGATGCATGGACGAGGAGAAGGTTCTACTGGCTATATTCCAATTGGAACGGGACGCTCGATGTTGGTGGGAATCCATGGAAGCTACATTGCTTGATGACCATGTCACATGGGATGAATTCGTTGAGCATTTCAACAACAAGTACTTCTCTGACCACATCCAGGAAAAGAAGGTCGCGGAATTTACCGCATTGAAATAATGGACCTTCAAAGTGGCCGAGTATGAGGCCTAAATTTTAAGACTGTCTAGGTATGCACCCCACTTGGTGTGTATGGAAAAGATGAAGGTAAGAAGGTTCCTCAATGGGCTTTGGCCCCATTACATTACACAACTTGCACTGATGGACATCCAGGTCTATTCGGAGATGGCTCGACGTGCACAGTTGCTTGAGGATGCCATGGAATTATCGGAGAGGATCCGAGGAAGTGACAAGAAGGAACCTGTCATGAGTCTGGGAAATTTCAAACCGGCATTTAACAAGAAGTGGTATTACAACAGAGGGGAGTTCTCCAAAGGAAAGAGATTCCAGAAGAATGACAAGCCAATCTCCATTGTTGCTACGCCTTCTAAGGAAGTGTGTAAATACTGTGACAAGGCCGGCCACAAGGTCGAGGATTACTGGAGAAAGCTAGGAGCCTGTCTCCGATGTGGAAGCCGAGCACATCGAATCCCGGATTGCCCGTTGATGAATGAGCAAGATACTAAGGACGAGAAGCATCCGGCAAAGAAGCAAGGCCGTCTGCAAGCTCTCCAAGAGACAGAATCAACGAAAGGTGGAATCGTGGAAGGTACACTAATTGTTTGCTCTAAGACTGCTAAAGTTTTATTTGACACTGGAGTAACTCATTCATTGTTATACGCTCCCTCGACAAACTCCCCCAACCCTTCAGGGGTCTCATCAGCCTCTTGGGTGACTTCCCCAGTTCCTGGTAGCGGTAATTCGATGCCATATCGGGTTATCGATATCCGGAGCTCTGGGTCGTTACACCCTATGTGCTCGTGCAAGGATAGAGAGATCAGATTAGAGGAGAGAGGTTTGATTAAGAGAGGGATCAAGAGGAGATCGGATCAAGAGGGAAAGAAGAGAGAGAAAAAGAAACACTCAGAGAACACAGAGATACACGGCTCTCTGCTCGACCTCTCTTCGTCGTTGCTCTCCGTTCTCTATCTTCTTTGCAGTGTCATCTGAGTGGACAACTATTGGGTCCCGTGTGGTGCAATCGGATCTACCAGGGGGGTTGAATAGATCCTATCAAGAACTTTGGCCTATTTAAAACTTAACTACAAAAAATAGTGAGCCACTCCTATAAGGCAAATATAACCCTTATACATAAACCACAGCGGACTGAATAGGAATAGCTCAAATGGTGATAGCCAAGCGCGGTCCAAAGACTACACAAGTTGACCTGTGTAAACAAGGTGATTGCTTGGAGCCCGACCAAGTCAACTGGAGTGTATACTCTGGCAATCAACCAAGGCGCGTGTGTGTGTAAGCAAGGTGATCCTCATTTCCTGGAGAATGCTCCGTTGTGCCTGAGTGCAAAGATGCAGTAGGCAGCCAAGGGGATGCAAGTACCGTGTAAGGAATAAATGGTGTGTATACAAGATAGCGCAGTTCATGAGGCTTGAGTGTACGATGGAGATGACCAAGATTACATACGTTGAAACTGGCACATGAACCTGTGAATGGGGATAGAGAAAATGGTGCAATCACACAAGATGCACAACCCACAACACAGGAATTTTAAGGTGGTTCGGTTGCAACCCCGCAACCTATGTCCACCCCTCACTAAACCCGGTGAGGCTTTCTTGCTAACACACAGCTTGACAGATGAAACACCCCAAAACCACAGAAGGGAGTACCCTCCGTCTGTCTTCCTACATACAAAACTGGTAGGGATGGTTCTCCACAGACCGGAGCACACCTCCGCCTATCTTCCTACATACAAAATCGGTAGGGACAGTTCTCCATAGACCGGAGCACACCTCGATCTGTCTTCCTACACACAAGACCGGTAGGGACGGTTAAAGATGAACAAGAGCACAGAATAAAACTCACTGTAAGTGCAGTGGGAAAACCATAAAAAAGGACAGAAGTAATGAACACCAGCTGAAGCTAAGGATGATGATATGGAGGCTGGTGGCTGCAGCTACAAATCTCAGATCTGAAGATCTGATTCTTCAGGCTCAGGTAGACTACATGGCTGCTCTCTCTCTGAAGGCTTCTCTTCTCTTTTTCATCTTCTTTTACAGCACTGTACTGGGAACGAGTGCTGGGCTACTCTCACGTAGTTCACAAGGATGCTCTTCGTAGATGCTCAAGGGCATGGCACTTTCTTTGGGCGGCAATCACAGTGGGAACAGCAGAGTGATTCGGCCAAAGGATCAAACATTGAGACTGCAATGTTCAGAACCAAACTGGCCAAGTCAACATTCACCCAAAATCTTCTAAGTACGATACACCCTTGCTACTGAGTATGTTCGAAGACAACTAATCAACTGAAGGATTAGTAAAGTCACATGGCTCGTATGTCACCGTGATTGGCACGTGATCCAAGGCTAGAGGTCAAACAGAATACTCAGCCACGTGGAATAACTTTTCATCTGCACCTGACACGTGGACCCTCGAACTGCACTTTTTAGAAGAAATTGTTGGGCGAGAGCGTTCCTTCCACACACCCAATTTGAAATCTTGTGGGGACCACAAGATTTGCTTTTGTGGGGATAAATAGAGATCGAGCGTTTGAGATTAAAAATAAGGAGACAGAGTGCTACAAGGAAAGAAGAAGAGCTCGAGAGAAACTGAGTCATAGTGCTACAAGAGAAAAGAGAGTTTGAGGAGAAGCGGGAGCAGAATTAAGAGCAACTACGAGTCAGGGAGTGAGAGAGTGCTGATGCAACTAAGAGTCTGATAGAGAGAGAAAGAATAGAGCATCAGAAGAAGGTGAAGAAGGCTGAGAGAAAAGAGAGGGTGAGAATATGCTGTGTTGATCTCAACTTCTGGATCAAATCCAGAGTCGAATTGCTCTAGAGAAAGAGCTACATCTTTTTATTCTGTTATTATTTTTCCTTCATTTTCTTTCAGTTTATTTTGAACAATTGTAAGCTGTGTAATCAGCAGTCCAATCTGTGAGGCTGCGGCGAGGATTTGATCCTCGGATAGTAACCTGTGAAGCTTAGCAGATTCTCTAAGCTGTGAAGCCCAGCGGTTTGTAGGGATTTCATCCCCGAAGCTGTGGATCAACGGATTGGCAAGCTGTTTGTCAGTGGAAGCCTCACTCATTTGAGTGAGGGGTGACGTAGATCTCAAGCTCGAGATCAAACCACCTTAAAATTGCCTTGGCATATGTGTGATTGCTTAATTCCTCATTGCTTCATCTAGATGTATGTCTAGGAATGTTCACTGCATGCATATGATGTTTCTGATATTTTCATTCATTTTATGTGCATGAGTCTTCAACCAAAGAGTATATAGAAAGGCGTGGCTAGAAGGATACGTTAAGCCTATCCAGAATGTCACCTCTTGTGTGAGGAGATCTTAGATCGAAACTCCACCCAGTACTGAACTTGGTTGTTGATTAATTCCTGAAACTGTGTGTGCTAATTCATCTGGAATTGACGTAAGTCTGCCTTGTCTTAATCTGCTCTATAGTTTCTTCATCTTATATTTACCTATTGATCGATAACACAGTGGTATATCAAAAGGCTTAGTCGAAAGGATAAGTTACGTCTATCTAGAAAACTAACCCTTGCGTAAGGAGATTCTTGAATCGAACCTCCGTCTAGTACCATACTATGTTGGCTGATCACATCTATTGAAATTCGACGTGGATGATGGTTATTCCAAGGGTCTTTCCCCATTACCTCGACTCGGCATCACCGAGTCACCTCAGGAAACGGGTGCGTTCGGTGTGACGGCGATGATCAAGTTGCGCTTCAGATTGTGGATGTGCTTGGGAATTAGGTCCAAGGGTTCATCGTCCTTTGCTGCCCACTTTGTGTCACATCAGGTATACCTGGTGGCCCGCCACCTGAACGAAAGATCCTCCTGAGGTGATAGAACGCCCTTAGCCCTTCAGAGCATGGGACCGAAGGCCCCATCAGTAAAGGACCCGGATGACCCGGCATGGGTACGGGTTCTCAGCAAACTGGGTCGGTTAGTGACCAAATGATCGTCCAGTTATGGCGAAAGTACCCCAGGTGGTATTTCACTCCCCGAGAAAGCTACAAACACAAGTCAAGCCGAACCAGCAGCACGAACAATAGTGCCGGAAGCCGTGTCAGTGGAAAACTCGCGTGTCCAAACTAAAGGTACATGGGATTCCGAAAATGGTCGTATGGCAACCCGAGAGCTTCATCAAGACTTCTCACCATGGTTTTTCAAGACCATAGAGAGATGAAAGATCACGGTGGCTCCCGGAGCCAGTCTGGGTCCACTATCTGACCCACGCCAAGTGAAGGAGCTAATTCAGCGCGTGCCTTCCCCGGCGCCCCCCCTAAAGTCCCGTGATCAATGACACCCAAGAGGGGGGTGAATTGGGTGTTTAAAAATTTTAAAAAAACTTTTGGGCCTTTTGAAGAATGTGATAAAATGCTAGTTATGAGGTTCAAATTTATTTGTTCACAAATTGGATTTATCAAACTTTATTTGATGATAATATAGATTATGCATTATACACGTGGATAAATCCAGTACAACAATCTACACTAACACTCACGGAGAATGGAGGTAGAAGAATTGAATCACACCACACAATCCAAACCACAATGCACGGTAATTTTAATGTGGTTCGGATGCAACGACGACAATCCTACGTCCACCCCTTACCAAATCGGTGAGGCTTCACTCAGGGATAAATCTCCAAATGGAGACGACGCTCCAAACACACACACGGGGACATGCCCAAACACACACACACACACACACACACACGGAGACGAGGTCTCCAACACGATCTGACAATCGGATCAACAACACATACACACGCTGCGACAAATGTAGCACTCTACACACACAAACATTAAGACCTGGATAAATCCACACACACACGCAGATCTAAGAAGTCCTACGCACACACAAATGGAACTCCATGACCACAAACAGCCACGGATCCAAAGTGATCCACACACACACGAGTGTTTGCAGTTTATACAAGACACGAATCTGAAACTTTAAAGTACAAGACACCAAAATGAATAAACCACAGTTTAGAAACTCCTGATATGGCTCCCCCTGAATGTATGCTGTAGATCTTTGTGTTGATTCCTTCTTCCCTTGAATGGCTTCAGATTAAGCTTGAATGGCCTTGGAGTGGATGTAGAGTTTGCTGCATGGGGTACATAAATGACGTACCTTTGTGTATGCCCCAGAAGCTGCATGCAGATTTTATGCATAAAATGCGAAAATAGAGACAGAATTTAACTATGCAAATGTGACCCAAATAATGAAAATAAGACATGGGTGGAAAGATAATACAAAGGGGAACAAGATGGAGGCAAGAAGCAAGCAATCAGACCTCGGGAAGGTAATCAAATTATCATTCAAAGACGTACCTATGAACCTGTCCCTAGGTCTGCCTGCAGACTTTATATAGAAAACTCAAAAATGGAGATAAGATTAAACTATGTAAACATGACCCAAATAATACAAATGATATATGGATGGAAAGACAATACAAAGGGCTACAAAAGGAGCCTAAGAATAGGGCAATCCGACCCTAGGAGGCCAAGTTATGCATCAATGAATATGGCCCTATGAGCACTGCGCCAGAACTGCCAGAATCAGAAAGTGGTCTATCAGATGATCATTTTTTAACCCCTTGTAGTTTGCCAAACGACCGCAAGGCTACCAGAAAGGCCCTGGCGTCCCTGTGATGACCGCTAGGCTCGTTTGGCGGTCCTGAAGACAACCGCAAGGCTCGGACAGACCCAAAAACACCTAGAACAGTGGGGAAATGGAGAAAAAACTATCTAAACATGCACAAACCCACACCCAACTTGCAAAAGAGCATGAATAACGTGATGGACACTAGTTGTCCCACCGTGATCCCCAAAAAAGAAGGTTGTTGGTAGTTTATGTTCTATCACCCCCCGCCCCCTAAACTAACTATGCATGCATCATGATAGGAGGAACAAGCATGAACCGGCATGAAAGCATAAAGGAAAGGGGCGATGAGAATAGAAGAACTGACCGTGATCGCCACCAAGGTTGCAACAATGCCAAAGGATGCAGATATGAGAGAAAGGGCATCGTGTACCTTGGAAAAAGAAGATTTGATCACGCTTGAAGAACGGGGTGTGGGGAACATTGTGGATTCAACCTCCTCTCCTTTCAGCCGACTAGAGGAAGAGGGCCACACGTTCAATCATGCTCTCCTGCAAAACAAAGATCAAACCAAAAGAGAAAAACCCATTAGAAACATGTAAGTGTAGTATCAATCCTGCAGTGGTAAAATAGAGGTAAAGAAAGGGGGAGAACGCACCGGGGGGATGTTATTAACCCCTGTGGAAGGGTGCAAAAGATATGTGCATGTATTGTGATGAGAATAAGATAAATAAGAGGAGAAAACACGCAGCACAATTGTAAAAATATGCTAGCAATATGGAGAAAAGTGCAAGCGTGCAGCGAAAGTGCAGAACTGTGTAATCTGTGATGATTTAGAGATTTGGGAGATGAATAACTAAGAATATAGACAATAAAAATAAGCTCTCGAGCATGGAATAGAAAGCCAATACTTCCCTCTTAAGGCCAGGGTCAAAGAGAAGAGACGGCAGTACAGCATGGCTTCGCCCTAAACTGAGAAAGAGCCCCCCTTCGAGTTCTGCGAACTGGGCATCTTGTGTCGCCTCATGTAGATGTCCTGCCGATTGCGGTATAGGTGGATTTAGATTCATTTCATTTAGCCACCTTTGCAGCATTTCAATCTCCTATTGCTTCTGGTATAGCAGTGCAACCATGGCTTGGTCTTGTCAGGAGGGGCCCGGAGTGCTATCTTCCGCCTCCGATTTGATTGGGGTGAGTGGCATCCCATCATCGTTGCTGGACGTGCCCAGTTTCTTCGAGATGTACTCCCTAGGTTTTATGCCTTCGAGCTGGGGAGGAACGTGATATTGTGCTGCCTTTTTGACTGGCGGGTGTCTTGATATTCTCTTGGGTCTAGTAGCATGATGGGAGGCAGAAGCTTTAGCTTAATTTGCTCCCTTCGGTATAAAGTAAATTTCTTCATCTTCGTCATCAGTAGCTTGAGCCACACTAGATGGTGTTGACAGCATGTTGCAGGAAAGAGCGACATATTTTACTTTAGCCCTTGTATTCTTTTTTTCCTTCCTCTCTATGGTTGGCATCTGCCCCCATAGTGGGTTACTCGGTGCATTGAACACCCTCACCTTTTCTATAGTTCTTTTTGTTAGCCGGTGGGACTCATTACATCCTTGAGGGGCATGCTTCTTAAGCTGCATAAGCCGGCTCTTGAGCTGCTCATCCTTGTCTAGCCTATCTATAATGGTTTGTAGCCGTTCCACGGCTGAGCTAATTTCTTCATGCATCTGCATTGGGGCTTATTTCTTTGTGTTGTCCACTGGCCTCTTGATAGCCACAGGAAGGGCTATTTGATGCCAGGCAGGAACTATAGGAGGCAGAGGGGGCCGGGCCATGGCTCCACTAATCTGGACTTTCGGAGTTAGAAGGGATGTTGGTCTTGTCCTTTTATTCATTGACAATGCTTGCCAATTTTTTTGTTTGTCTTCAGGCACTAGGACACAATCTTCATTGGTGTGCCGGCTGCAAGCCTCTGGCACTTCCTTGGGTAGTTGTTGATGTATGGATATCATATTAATTGATGCCCCCGGAGTAGACATTTCATAAGGGCGTGGGGAATCGACACTACACTGACCAATTTGTAGCTCCCCCCTTTTGATTAAGCAATGGACAATGTCCTTGAATATTTGACAATCTTCAATGGGATGTCTAATGATTTGATGGTAGGAGCAGAAGTAAGGATCATCTCTTTTCCTGATGTCGTCAGCCCTCTTCGGCTTTGGAAGAGTGATCTTGTCATGCTTGATGGCTCACTGGAATAATGCACGAGTTTTGTCCTTGGGGAATGCATAGAGCTTCTTTTCTTTGTTCTGCCAAGGAGGACTCCCTCGAGATTCGATAGGTTCACTGGAAGGAGGAGTATGTACCCATTTATGTCTTTTCACCGTGAGGCTGACAGCATGAACTACTTTCAGCATCGGCCGTTTATTAACCTGCCTAGCTCCATGACTTGAGTCGGTAGAAATGGAGGGATATCTTGTGAAGAAATCTTCAACCTCCGTGGCAATATCACTTGCAAGTCTGGGATAGAGATATAATTCCTACTGAGCGTTCGCTCACCTAGTTTTTCCCCACTTTTCAGGTAACTCAGATACTGACTCGCAATCAGATGGGGATGACAATGAGTGATGAGCGTAGAGCCTCCAAGCATCGTGCCATTATGCCTAGTCTTGTTGCGTCGTGTCTTTTCCTTTAGAGTCTTTGTCGTTTGTACCTCTTATTTAATCGAGTCTTGATGTAAGAGGCTTATGTCCTCAAGATAGTGATGGATATCATTTCTAGTAGTTTTTACGGTTATTTGACGTTATGGATTAATGGTTAAGTTGCAACAATTTAATTATAATTGATAAATTGTTCTTAGTGCACTCTGTCGTTATGTTGAAATTCTTATCGCTCTAATTGACATGAATGATATAAACTCGTCGCATCTCTGGGTTCCTTCCGCGCTCGGGGTGTGACACTCATGAGGCCTAAATGGCCCAATTCCCATGGGTTTCAATAGGTAAAACACCAAGCTTTGAATTCGGGGTGAAAACCACTTAATCGGGGATGAAAAGGCCATAAAAACCTAGGCCCAGGGGAGTTCGGTCGACCAGCCAAGGCTGGTCGGTTGACCAAAACTCCCAGGATTCAGGACTCCTGCGCCTGTGTTGATGCACATTTCTCAGTACATCGACACAGCCTGGGTCAGTCGACCGAAACAAGGGGTTCGATCAACCAAACCCAACTACAGTCTGGCCTATTAACTCTACCAGAATCAGTCAACCCATTGGTCAATCGACTCCAGCGACTTATGCACGGGAATGCCCCTCGAGGCCCCATTCCATGCCCAGCTCACCCCAGAAGCGAGCAGGGAGTTAGGGGAGCCATTCCCTGACATCAAATACACCTATTGGGACCCATTGGGTCATGAATCAATGATCAAAACCACAAAATCATCACTAACCTCGAATTAGACTTAAACCTGCCCCGAACATGAACAAAACCCGCTCTCGGCCTCACCACGACCCAGAAACATGAGGAAATGGCAAGAAAGCAAGGGGGACACATTCCCCAACCTCTATTCTACCAATTCAACAAGAATCATCACCAAGATCGGCGAAACCGTTGCTCATCCCCAAAACATGCTTTAAACCCCAACAAAAGGAAACCCGCTCAACCTCACCCCAGTAAACATGAAAATACGAGGAAATAAAGTGGGTAGGGCAAGGATCCATCTCCCTACCTCTTACGAAGCTTTTACTGTCAAAATCCTCACGAAAAAAGTGATCTCCCATGCGATCATCTCCCACGTCCACGAATCGCTCCGTCTCACCGCGAGCCCGTCCTCATCACACGTGCCGCCATCGCACAGTCGCACGTCCCTCGCCACCTCCGTCGACCGTCGGGTGAAGGGAGAGTGAGAGGGGACAGGAGAGAGTGTGGGAGACGAGGGAGACGTGGGAGGGGGGAGAGAGGGTTCGAGAGTAAGGGAGAGAGATGCAAGGGGGGTTATATTAAAAAGAAATTTTGGGACTAGAGCCGTTGAGGCCGTAGGCCTCGCTTTGACTGGAGTAATTTGGTGTCGTTGACACAGCGGTGACTAGAGTAGGTGGGCGGTCGGGTGTCGCGGGGCACCGTTGTGATGGAGGTTGTTGAGTGGTTGAGCGTTGCAAGCCCCAACGTGACTGGGGTAGCTGGCAGTCGGGTGCCAGGGGCACTATTGTGACTGAGGTTGTTGAGTGGTCGGGCATCATGGGCCCCGACATGACTGGAGTAGCTGGCAGTCGGGTGTCGAGGGCACCGTTGTGACTGAGGTTGTTGAGTGGTCGGGTGCCGCGGGCCCCGACATGCCTGGCGTAGTTTGCAGTCAAGTGCCGAGGGCACTGTTGTGACTGAAGGAGCTGAGCAGTCGGGCATCGCGGGTCCCGACGTGACTGGAGTAGCTGGCAGTCGGGTGCCGAGGGGGCACCGTTGTGACTGAAGGAGATGGGTGCTGCAAGACCTTGATGGTCGTGCTTGGGGCCCATTGACAAAGGCAGGGGCCTAACACTTCATCTTGTGCCGGGAGTTGTGAAGTATGCCCATTGTCCAGATAATGGCACTGAGGGAATGCTTATCGAGGTAACACCTAGGGTGGCATGCGATAATCGAGGCAGAGAGCTAGACAGCGCATTTCGATTGAGCCGCGTCTGATGGTGCACGATCATTGAAGTAGAGACTAGGCAGGGTGCTCTCATCAAGCCATGTCTGTGTCGTGCATGAATGTCGAGGCAGAGATCGAGCAAGGTGCCTCGATCGAGCGACAACTAATGATGCACAACTATCAAGATAGTGACTGGGCAGGGCACTTTTATGAAGCAGCCTCAGAGGTCATGCGTGAATATTGAGGTAGGGCCGAGCAAGGTGTTCCCGTCGAGCAACGTCTGGGGGTGCACGATTATCAAGACAGGGCTCGGGCAGAGTACTTTCGTCAAACGACATCAGGGTCGTACATGACTATCGAGGTAGGACCTGGGGTAGAGTACTTTCACCAAGCAACATCAGGATCGTGCACGAATATCAAGATAGGACCCAGTAGAGTGCTTTCACCAAACAAGATTTAGGGTCATGCATGATTATCGAGACGACATACGTTCATCACAATAGGGGGCCACCTTTTAGGAGGTTGGTGTTTGGGCAAGACGTCGTATGAGGGGTGATCATGCGGCATGCCCTCAGCGTGAGCCTAGCAAACCCACATAAAACTCCTTCGCACACCTTTGTAGTCCGGGAGATGAGCTCCGTGTATGTTCTCTTGATGCTTGCTGCTTCCAAAGGGGGGGTTTTCATAGCGGAAGATGAAGGGTCAGGGGAGTTTAGGTGGACCAATTTGAGGGTAAAACTTGGTCTGGGTAAACCCTTGGGAATATATTTTTTTTTTGTTTACGGAGTGGGGGAGGGAGGGTTTAGGCGGACCAGCCCAAAGGGCAGGTTTGATCCACCTAAACCCCTCATATAGGGGTTTTTTTGTTAAAAAACACTTTTTGTTTAGCAAGTTAACATACTTGACATTGTGAAGAATCAATTATTATTGAGTTGAACAGACTAGGAAAAAGGACTTTCAAGGACCTAAAAGACAAATGACCTAGACAATTGTGCCACAACTAGAGTTCTTTTATTTGTTGGTTGGCATCACCATCAATGCTAGACTGAAACACAGCACTACCACCAGATTCAAAATGATATAAACCTCCCACTTCACGTTCACTCCCAATCGTCCACTTTGTTTTCAAGTCCTGAAAAACACGTGTGGGGAAAAGGTCACTGAATAGCGATTTGGGAAGGCTGCTAAATTAATAAACAGAGTGGGAACATGAAGAACAGAGAACAAAATAAAGTCACCATTGAGATGCATAGCACCTTTACCCACCACAATGGCATGGGTGCCATCTGCAATGGTGACCTTCTCCTATCCTGAAACCAAAGAATAAGATGTAAAGTGAGAAGAGATACCAGTCATATGATCTGTAGCTCCTGAATCAATGACCCGGGGATATAGGAAAGGTTGGAGGTGACACTTAAGGCCGCCCCTATGGTACCTGATGGAGTAGGTGTGGCAGAAGAGGAAGGAAGCTTGAGTTGTGAGAAAATCTGTTGCAAGTGGAGAATGTCACAGGATGCGAGCGCAGACACTTGACAAGGAGTAAAACCACCATTTGAAGAAGAATTTGAAGGTCCATCTAGAGATTGAGTGATGACAACATTGCCCTCTGCATGCTATCCATTCTTGCCAGTTTTGAACTTCTGCAGCTTCTTGTCAGGATATAGATCTTAATAGCTCTCCACATGCCTACCCTACACTTTTTCCTTTCCCACATTCCTAGCGTTCATTTTTAACTTTCCCGGGCCATGTCCACCTTTTCCAGACTTGGTAGAGATGCTAAACAACGTCGAGACTTTCCCTAATTCATGATCACTAGCTGTCGCACCCCCTCCTCCATTCATAGCTTTCTTTCTCCCTTCTTCACTCAGCACCTTATAGTAGACTTGCTCAAAAGATGGAAGCAGATCAGTACTAAGTATTTGAGCCCTTAAACCCTCATACTCCGAAGCGAGACCAACAAGAAATTTAAAGATCTGGTTTCACTGAATATGCTCTAAATACTGATTCTGATCTAAAGTATGTGCCACAAAGAATAATAGTCAAGTTCCTCCCACTTACTGATTCTTTAGTATATGCTCTAAATGCTAATACTGATTCATTCTGATCTTTAGTAAATGCCGTACATTTGCCCGAGGAGATCCCACATCTCCTTTGCTGTCTTCTTCATCAGAATTAGTTGTTGGATACCTGGACTCACAGAGTTTAGTATCCAACCCATCACGAGATTATTCTCCAGGTCCCTAACTGCATTGGTAGAATCATCAAGAGCATGTTCCTAGACTCTGCCATCAATGTAGCCTGTCTTTCCTCATCCTCCAAGAAAGATACACACAGACAAACCAATGATGGAAATTGGTCTATGTGAGCTTCACGGAGGTCATCTGCAGAGAGAAATTCTCAAAGGGAGACAGACCCGCAGGACACATCATCAAAGAGTTCCCTTCACGAGCAGTGGAAGAGCGAATCAGCTCCTATAGCCCCACTACTGGTCGGAGAAAACATGAAGAGGAGCTTGCTGGTTGAGGACTCCCCAACCCTTCAAACACTAAAAGAGTAATGTAGGTGACTCCCAAAACCACAAAAAAGATGGTCCAGCAGAAGATAAGGTGACCTGTAGTTGAGTACTACGCCACCCCGCCTTGTTTAGCACAACCATAGCCTTGCAGAAGATGGCCTGGCCTTCCCAGCAGGTGTGTGTCCACTACAGAAGCCCTGGACCACTGCCCTTGATAGCTGCAGTCTGGCTGTACAGCACTGAGGATGGTCGGATACCAAGGAGAAGGAGCCACACAGCAGTGCCCCCAAAGAACAGGGATGCTATGCTGGCGGAAGCAAGCAACAAATGCCGCACACAACAACTCCCAAGAACAGGAGCATAGCACACCCAGAAAACCAAAGGATAGACCGGAACCAAGAAAGGGAGAGGTGCGGCTCCAAGAGAAAGGAAGCCAGTGCACCTGAAAAACCCTAAACAGGACACCGGTACCAAGGAGATGGGGGCACAGTGCAAAGAGGGATGCTCCAAGAGTCTTCTTCACTTCATCCAAGGTCTCCCCCTGCTCTAACACCATGAAGAAAAAAGTGGCGAGAGAGGGAAGAAAGAAGGAGAGAGCTCCGGTTTGGGACAAACAGGGTCACAGCCAATTGTTCAAGCCGATCCTCCTCCAATGACTCACATATATGAATGGTGTAAAATACAACTTTCATAAGACAGAAACGCCCCCTACCCCATCGGCCCATGAGAAACATCATCATAGACCCCCTAAATTGTACAGTAATTACAGAAAGGACCCATACAGCATAATGACTAAAGTACCCTGGACTACAATTCCTGTCAGTCAAAAGCACCCATGACACGGTGCATCTACTGCACCTACCAGTGAGCAGCGGCATTCCAATATCTGCCCCCTTACACAAGTCCACACTAGACATTGGCTGAAACAGACCCACGGAGTAGCTCTGACGCAGAGCGAGACTCGTCACATCGGACAACGAACTCAATCGGCGTGCCGCATGATGGGGTTATTTACACGGACGACGATCGGATTCGCAAGCGAGACATTTTTATTGTGTAATTTTATCTTTATTTGAGTCAAGTTTTAGAGTAAAAAATTTATGTTATCTCTATTTTAGGCTATGTTTGTAGCTAATGGACCTCCGGTATGGGCCTAGGTAATAGTCTTTTGTTAGGTTTGTAAAGGGTAAAATGGTCCATATAACATGTATGCTCCCTTATAAAAGGGACCCCCTTCTCCTTGTATTGAACAATGAATGAAGAAACGAAAGAAAAAAAACATTAGCCATCATCTGTTTTCTCTATGAGGGAGAGAGTCGAGACCCTTGGGAGAGAGATCCACGCCCCTGAGAGAGGGGAGGCTGAGAGGGCCATTATCCCAGGCGAGAGGCCCACAGTCCGTCATGGCCTTCCACCGCTGCCACTACCACCACCGCCAGCACCATCCCATCCCCCATCTTCCACCCATTATGCCACCTTCCTTCCCCTCTCTTTGTGCAACACCGCCGCCCAAATCCACCCTCCACCTTCTTCTTCATCTACTTCTTCTTCCTCATCCGGCCACCACCTCAAACCACCACTGCCACATCCAGCAGAGCTACAACCGGGTCCCAACTACCCCTTGCAAAGCCTCCATGCCTCCACCTTGCAGACGTCACCGCCCTCGCAACCTAGCAGTGGCCGTCCATCGCCGTCATCTGCCCTCCTCCCGGCCGCGTCAACCTCGGCCCTCCTCCCGACACACTCACTGAACCCCACCCCACCAAGCCACGCCATCCCGAGCCCCACCCCCCTACCGCACAACTGGATCACTCGTCCAAACAACCACGAGAAGACCCGCCGCCAGCATCTCAGACGCCATCCTACCTCGCCAGCCACCGTCGTTACTACAGACCTAGCCGTGTCCTCCGTCCGCCGCACCGCAACCCTTGTCGCACTGTCACGCGCCTCCAAGACTGTGTAGTCCACTTCCGGAGTACTGCCTCCTTGACTCTGGCCAGCCCAATCCCACCGCCCTGACTGTCGCCGTCCCCGCCATTCACCTATAGGAGCCGCAAGCCGCGGTGCCAGCTAAGCCGCCCACGCTTTCTCTGTCGCGACACCACCCTCGGCCATACCCTGACAGTAGCCACTTGTTGCACCCGTAATTTGTCACACTAAAATTCCGGGACACTAATTCCACATGTGACGAAGTGTCGGTACGGTGTATCACCATCCGATAGGGTATTCCAATACGGGGCTTTATTTTCTTTAGATCTTCAATTTTGATCTCCAGGGATGTAACTTTTTCATTTAGAGTTTTATCATGCACAATGAAGTCCATCTTTCTCTTTAGGGCTTTATTTTCTCTTCTATACCAGTCATATACTTATCCATCAGTTTGAAGTAGGCCTCTTCCCAATCCTTGGTGGAGAAGTGTTCAAAAGGAGAGCTCACCTCACTATCATCTTCTCCTTTGGCCATTAGACAGAGATCCTCTTTCTCTTCTTTTGAGGAGCTGTCTTCAGTTTCTTCTTTTTCTTCATCACTCCAGGTGCATATCATGCCTCCTTTTGCCCTTACATATGGGATGGAGGCGGTACTCCCATATGAGATTTTGATACCTTCCCTAAGAGTGCAGCTTGACAAGTAACTTAATTTTGATGAGCGTCGAGAGGCGTTGCTAGTCCAGCTGGAACTCTTGGACAAGAAGAGGCTTAACGCGGCCAATCATGTTTCCGTTTATTAAAAGCGTGTCTCGCGTCATTTTCAAAAGAAGGTCATTGAAAGAAAATTTCAAGTGGGTAACATGATTTTGAAATGTAAATTTATTAGATCAGGAGGTCCTAGGCCTAAGCTGCAACCCAACTGGGAGGGTCCGTTCGTAGTCAAGGAGGTGTACCCTGGGAACGTCTATCGCTTAGTTAACGATGAGGGTGAAGAGTTGCCTCACACGTGGAATGGGCTATACCTTAAGTGTTTTTATCCTTAAAAAAGAGTCTGGCTAACAATGGCTGGGTGGCAAGGCAACCTTGCCTTAGTCATTAGGGAAGATTCTTTAACACAGTGCCTACACACTACACAACATCCCTCGGTCAGGGTCTTCTCTTTATGTAACATTGTTTCTCCTTCGGCCATGCTCAGGGGAGGTGAAGGTCTTTTTCTTTTCTCTACTCGGTCGAGCGTAGGGGCAAGGGATTGATGGATTAGATAACCAACTTGGGCACTCCCCAATATGAGAGCAGTCTCAAACAAGGGCAGTCTTCAAAAGCAAGGAAAAGAAAATCACCATAAAAAATACCCCTGATCCTAGTAACCGGGCCTGCTTCTCCTAAGACAAGAGTCGAGGTTTGCGTAAAATGTTGAAGGGTTGTGCAGCATCATGTGTGTAACTTAAAAGAAAAATTATGAAGAAAGAAAAGCATGACAAGAGCGGCAAAGTCCCCATGGGTCATCACGAGCCCGGGCGTAAGCGTGCAAGTGAAAGTTCGACCCCCCCCACCAATATCATAAACTGACTCTTTGAGGGGTAACGCCCTAGGAGGGAGTCAAATCCTGACATCTCGTGTCCCAACATAAGGCTTGTCCCCATCCCTCTTCAATTTCCTACTTAAAGACTAGGTCCTACCTTAGGTATGGCCCTGAGAGAGACATCGTCATGCGAATTGGACCCCTGGCCAGGGGGTAGTCACCTTAAGCACACGCTGTGTTTTAGAAGATTCCTTGTGACCTAGTTTAAGGTCCTAGTTGCATAGCTTGCTTAAAGAATCTTCACCTTTTCATCTGACACGTGGCCAAGTAAATTTTTCAAAACCCTTGGGTGCCATGCGCCTAAATGGAATCTTGTGGGGACCACAAGACTCACGTTCACAAGGATAAATAGATGACAGAGCGTGTAATGCCCTAGATCTTTAATGGATCTTTATTGGGTCTTGTCGGATCATTATTAGGTCTTTCGGGTCCTTTTTTGAGAGTTCCGGATCACTTTTGTAGCTCCCGAGTTGAGTTTTACGATCCGTATGGGTTTTGTTCCTAAACTAGTTACCGAATCCTGTTGTGAGTTTATTCTTCAGTTCATCGACTTGGGGACGATACAGTTGCGATGTACTCTTCGCGAGGATCGTTTCAGCTATTTTTGTGTATTTTTCTGAATTAGTATATTTTCGGGCTGAAAATCAGATTTTCAGAAATTAGAAAAATATTTAATTTTCTTTTTTTTATTTAACCCCCCACCCTCTCTCTCCTCTCACTCTCGCGCTCACTCTCTCTCTCCCGTTCTCTCTCATTCTTACAACCTCTCGGCTCCAGCTATAGACGGAGGCGACCGTGGGCGAGTTGATGACGCCGAGAGGCTACTGAGACGTGTGGTGGAGCGAGAATCAGTGCGATTGTGGTGCGATCCTGAACGGTGGATTCAAAGCCGGCGATTTGGTTCGAGTGGTGATTTTCGACGCGGTTTAGTCGCCTCGGCGCTCGGTTTCATCGGTGGAGTTAGGGAGATGGATCACCACTTTATCCTCTACGTTTTCCCTGTAATTTTGTATAGAATGGTGCTCGATAGGGGGAGATCGGGCCAATTTAGTGAAAATCGATATTTTTGGGGTTTGAAGGGTTCGCCAGAAAATGGCAACCATTCTCGACATAGTTAGTGTCAAATTGACCGCTAGGACGTCAGGATCCCAACCCCACCAGTTTCGTGTCGATCAGTTGTCATTTGGGGCCGAAAGGAGTCCGGGAATCCCGGCGACTTGATTTGAGTCGATTCGTCGAAATCACCCAGATTTCACGTTTTAGTGCATGCATGTGGTGTTTTTAGCCTCCAGGGGTTGTTTTTCGTCGTGTGGCATTGTTTCCCCTATGCTTCGGCGTGAATGGGGTGTGGAATGGGCTGATTCGACCGTTCCCCTACTTTGCTCTCCAGATTCGTGTAACGGTCACTCCAGTGACCATCACACTATGTGACGGTCCCTCGATAGATCGCCACAACCGTGATCATTTCACATTCTTCGAGGTTGGGGTCATGTGACGGACTAGTACTAGACTGTCACATGACTATAACGCACCTATGGTGGTGCGTTATGCCCTTAGTGTGATGGACCAGTATAGGACCATCACATGCTTGTAACGCGCCTTGCTTGGTTCGTTATGTGCTGTAGTTTTCGAGGCCTACTGTTGTGTCAGACCCTCGACGATCGTGTTTACCTCGAAGATCGTGTCAATCGGTTCACTATAACAGGTCACCCCCTGTGCGTTGTTGACGTGTTTCGCTTCTGTTGAAGTTGAAGTGCTCGATTGGACCAATTTGGCTGAGAAGCTGTTCGAGTGAACTAGGCTCTTCCCTTCTTGGTGAGCTTCTGTTGCTAAGCTCGATGGTTCCCATGTTGTTTGGTGAATCTTATTGTGAGGTTGGCCTTGGAGTTGCCATTTTAGTACTGCCTTGTCCTGTGTCTGCTTAAGTATGGACAACTTAATTTGAGCCTGATCATCTCCTTGTTTTATGGTTGCATGACTTTTAACCTAATTTCTGTGTCGAGAGCTGTTGCGTACCGTATTTTCATCGTGCCGTGTCCAACGACCGATGTGATGTGAGGCTCATTTGTCATTTGCAGGGCGTAAAGGTAGGCCGAGATTATTGCTTTTCATTGGGCCTTGTGCTGAAGCTGGTACTCTTCTCTGTTGCAGTTAGACTTTTTCTACTCGGTTGCTCGCTAGATCAGTGCTCAAGGCATGCTACATTGCGATTTTCTGGGATTACGATGACGCCTAGTGTGTACTAAGATGCAGAGGCCGAGGATCTTTCTGATGCCTTCGTGCATTATTGAGTGCGCAGCGGAAGTGTATGGGCTGATGACCCACGAGCCGTGGATTCTTTTCGTATAATTCTAGTTGGTCGAGAGAATTACCTCTTCCCGATGTGACTCCGTCTTAGCTGCATGTGCCTAGACGTTGTTGTGACCGTGCCGTTGTCGGTCATTCCTCTGGTTTTAGTGTTAGCATTTACGAGTATTGGGGAAATCGTCAACTTCCCTGCTGATAAAGTGCCCTCTACTCTACATTCATTCTCATGGGTGTTGTGCTCTCGAGGCGTGTTTGTAGTCCTTGAGATACGTTCCCTGAGATTGTGGTGTCTCTTGTAGTTTTGCGATCAATTTAAATTGTGTGGGTCTTTCCTTGGTGAACGGCCTGATGCATGACTCGCTCCCCAGTAGTCGTGTGCTCAACTGCCGCATGCCTTAATGCGACCCTGCTTGTAGTGTGTCCCGTGGTTCTGTGTGCTGTACGGAGCCAGAATCCTACAAGTGCTGTTGTCGTTGGCTGTTATTTTTATAAGTGCTACTTTCGTATAATTCTATGTATATGCGCTGGACCATTGTCTCGCCAGTAGCTTGCTGTGCTCCTTTTTCCCACTGGCGTAGCTCGCGACTCGATCAGATGTGATATCTGAGTGAGGACTGACTTAATGCTGTATGGTCTAATGTTGTTGATTTTGCTGCTATTCTTCCGTGTAATCGACATTGGCGTCCTGTGTGCCTGGTGTTCCCTGTCTCCTTTAGCACTAGAGCCGATGATGTCATCAAGCTGTCAGCTGAGAGGACTATGTTTCCTTCTGTAAGCTGATGTTAGTTGTGCCTGTCGCTTCGGTCGCTTCTGTCGATTCGTTTCTTAGTGTTATTTACTCTGGTAGTCGTGTCTCTTGTCTTGCGAGACATAAAAGACATTGCCTTGCTTCAGAGGTGTCGGACTTGTGTTCCATTCATGTTGATGCGAAGATACCTACTGGGCAAGTGTGCTCATACCTACTTTCTCAATTTTTCAGGAAATAGAGATGAATTGGATTCAGAATATACAAGTATCGGGTCCGAGAGTGAGTGAAGGTCAAATGGATCAGGAGAAGCCATAGTTGTCAAATGTCTAGTCGAGTCTTATTGTACTTTTCTATTTTCTTGAGTCGAGATGTAAGAATGTTTAGAGTCAAGGATCTTATGTACTTTGACATTATTATTATGAAATAAAATAGAAGTTTTGGTTAATTACTTGTGCATTTACTTTATGTGATTGTCTTGCGCTCTGATTTCTTGCTTGCGAGAGGCTTACCATGCCGGTTGTTCATGTTCCTAACTTTTCTTCCGCTATATTAAAAGCTCGAGACGTGAAAAAAGACATGATAGATCATAAGAAATGCATGGGGATGCATGTTTTACATGAGTTAAGTCAAAAATATTAACTTTTCTTATTAAGGGGCAGGGTTCATGCATGTAGAAGTAAGTAATTGCGCAGTCTCAATAAAACATAAAATTTGATATGTAGGAAGCACGAAAGTACATGGAAATATAGGGCTTTTAATTCTAACTTGATGTTTAATCTGTTCACGAGATAACCTATCTCTATAACAGGCTCTAGACTTCAAATTTTGGACTGGGAGAACGACCTAGTTTCTGCACATCCTGTGCCAAACCAGCAACTTCTCGTCCCTCGTTCTCCTTACCCTTTTGACCTAAATTCATGAAAATTGGAGGGTAGGTAGAAGACATGAAGAGAATACTTAACTCTAAAGAATCAACCTAAAAATACTTCATTTAGGGCCTCTAAACTCCTGATCTTCCCCATACTGACCCACTATTTCTTGCGCACTCTATAGAGGAACAACAAGTTGCAAGACTTCTATCTCTCCAACGGCTTGATCTCCTAGCATGAGATGTGGAGAGATTTTAGACAATAATAAGAGGAATGAATAGTTCTAAAAGACCAACCTGCAATAATGTCGTTTTACCTCTGAACTTGGCGAGCCAAAACTAGGGTTCACGCAAGTTGAACATGAGACCTATTGTTTACGTGCACGGGGGAATTCCCTTCTCGTTCTTTCCCTCGCGGCGGGACGCACACTCGCCTTTTGACAGAAGGCTGAGATGGATCGATTTGGCACGCGAGTATTCCGAGGGTATTGAAAGGAGGGTGAAAAGAACGATAGGAACGCACAAGAAGGAACGGCGTATGGTTAATCATTCTGGAAGACTGGGACAAAGATGGCTGGATGGAATGTAGGCATGCCAGTCGATTTCTCGATGATCACCAGCGGAACCAAATGTTTGACTGGGGATGTGTCACCAGGGCACGGCTCGTGAGCATGAAATATTATGCGTCACGTGGAGAGAATGGGGTTCCGCTGGTACGAGTGTAGATGATTATGGGGGCTCGTGTACTGGACGTCTTCCCCACCGACCGCACGCGATCGATGTTTATTTTACAGCTGACTACTGAGTTTACGACTTTCTTTGCTGAACATTCCTATCATTAGGCTGCAGATGTAGTCTTTCACCCCACCAAGTCCTTTACTGAGGCTCCTGCACAAGCAAATCTTTCTTGAGCATTTTTTTGGACCTGAGCAACAGCAGTAATCCTCTGATGCATGCAGGAACTTCTCAAGCTTGTTCCAAAATGACATTAAGGCCTTGTTTGGAACAGAGACGGACTCTGTTCCTTTGCCCAGAATCCATCCTCCCTGCCATGCGCAGGGTGTCAGAGGATTACTCATCATTTAAAATCTTGAGAAGCAGGTATGAGGTTGCTTCAGAGGATTTGAAAAGTTCAGCCCTTTTGTGTCTGGCTTCTCTCTCCACTGAAAAATCCTCTCCTCACGCAAGTCGAAAAGTGCAGTGTTCCTTTGATAAAACTCCAACTCTGTCGGGGATTCCAATGATTGGAATTCCCGTAGGGTCTCTTCTCAAATGCACCCTAAGCCATTGACAGTACCGTATAGGTTTCTCTTAATCCTGTGACTCCAGTTTTGGCTGGCTTTGAACTCCTCGTGCCAGGGACTTTAGTGTCTCAGCCTTATTCATTTATTAATAAAAATGGACATAATATTCATCTATGTAGATGATGTTTGGTCACTAGATTATGACTTATCTGTTTCATTCAATGCATGTGCCCATGAGTCGGGGTTTTTTGAGGCTTTGCCTTGATTGTAACATTATTTAGCATCTAGTATGTCACCCTATGGAATGGCTTTTGCAGGGTGTGAATGTGATCATTGTTTGGGTCTCTATTTGTTAGTTGGTTCAAAGTTTTCACATGACTATTCAAGTCTTGTCTTCAGTCCATCAATGAACATTCATTTAAGGATATCACCTTTATTCATTTTTGATAAAGTTGATATTGCATTCCAAGTATAACCTACCTTCTTCGTTATCATTATCATCATCAGAGCCTTATCCCATTATTTGGGGTTGGCTTGCATAAATCATGTTCTACTAAAGAATTTTGTCAAGTGCTATATTTATATTTAAACCCAAAAAATCAATGTCCCTTCTAATAACATCACACCATCTCATTTTAAGTCTACCACGAACTTATCTACTGGCATCCACTAAGATTTTGTCACATCTTTAATTGCCACTGAGTTAGAGCGACAATGCACATGTCTAAACCATCTGAGTCTATTTTTTCTCATTTTACCATCATTTGGAGCTACACCTAAGTTCTCACAGATGCGTTCATTCCTAATCTTATATTTCTTAATTTTACCATACATCTATCTCAACATCCTCATCTCTGCCACATATATTTTGTGAATGTGTTTCTTTCTTATTACCTAACACTCAGTACTATATAACAAACTAGGTCTTTCGATCATTTTATAAAACTTTTCTTTAAGTTTCACAGGTATACTCTTGATACTCTTCTCTATTTTAATTGTGCAACCTGATCGCAAATCTCCTCATTCTCTTGAATAATAGACCCTACCTCCGGACCTGTATAGGCCAGAGGAACCCCCCCTCCACCTGCTGGTAGGCCAGAGGAGGCTCTCCTCTGTCCTGCAGATCAAAAAAAAAGAGAGAAGGAAAAGAAGAAAAAAGAAAGAAGAAAAGAGAGAGAGAGAGAGAGAGAGACAGAGAAGCCTGCTAAGTCAGAGGAGATTCCCTCTGCCCTATGCGCAGGTAGGAGGGACCCTTCCACCCTGCCCAGGCCGGAGGGAACCCCCCCTTCACCCTGCCCAGGCCGGAGGAGGATCTCCTCCACCCTGGAGCTCATTTAACAAAAAAAAAATAGAGAAGAAGTGAAAAGGAAGAGGAAGAGACTGGGAGGAGGAGAAGATAAATGGACTCACTTATTGGGATTCCACCGGAGGAGGGCTCAGAAGAGGCCTCCGCCCATTCTCCCTACTACTAAAAAATGGAGAAGCCCAGGAGGGGGAGAGAGGTGGCCGCCAGTAGCAACCCTGAACAGCATACGAAGGGAGCAACAGGACAGAGGAAGGTAGGAGCGTGGAGCAGAACAACAACAGGGGCTAGAGAGCTTCTCTGAGGCCCAGCCCCATGTAGGGAGAAGTTTGGAGAGCTTCCTAAAAGGCCCAGGAAGTAGTCCCGCGAGAAGGATGACCTTGGAAGTTGCCACGTTTAGCATGGAGAGCTTCCTAAAAGGCCCAGGCAGCAGTCCCACGAGAAAGAGGAAGGAGGACAACTTTGGAAGTTGCCATGTTTAGCATGGAGAGGGCAATAGTCCCGCGAGGAGGGCAACTTAAAGTTGCCATGTTTAGAGCAAACAATCTTAGAAGTGGCCTCTTGAACAAGTGAAGGGATATGGTCACCATAAAAAAGGCCCCCCTTGGGGATCCGGTCACATTCTTTAAGAATGGTGAGCTTAAGAGACTTTTCACCCTCTTGGGAGAAAAACAACAATGATGCAATGCTGTGTAGAAATGCCAAATGCAGAAATGCAACCATATGCAATGCTGTGTAATGCCAAATGCCATGTTTATGCAAACAGAAATGTATTTTAGAAATGTAGAAATGCGGTAACATCATTACAGAAATGCTGAAATGTTGTTGCAAAAATACAATGAAACATTACAGTAATGCATAGAAATGAAACATTACAGAAATTCATAGAAATGTAACAAGTTTCAACAACAACACATACATGTGTGAGACATTCAACAAGTTTCAGAAATACGACATTACATGTGAAACATTTGCATAGTTGAGGCTTTGAAGCTTTACAGGAATGTTGAAACCTCACAAAAAATATTACAGAAATATTGAAAATTGCAGAAACACCCTCTAGGGGTAGAAAATTGCAGAAGTATCCTCACTGGGTAGAAAATCGCAGAAATACCCTCAATGGGTAGGAAACTGCAGAATGTCCCCCGAGGACAGAAAATTGTAGAAATATCCCCGATGTTAGGGAAAATTGCAGAATTGTCTCCGATAGCGGAAAAATTGTAGAATTGTCCCCTGATAGATATACTTGGTAGTGTTGGTGGTAGCGGTGTGTCCTGTCCAATTGTAGAATGAGCACTCATACCTCTAAGAATTAAGTATCATAATCCATCTGACATAATTAATACATATTTACCCAAAAATTTAAATAGACAAACATGTACCGTGAGTAGGGCTAGCTCCCCTCCCACCAGACGCTGTAAGAAATAAATCACGTAAGTCGATATAAAATCAATATGCCTATGTAGTTAAAGATTTTGACAGATATACCTGTGCCAGAAGTAGATGCCATAGTGGAGCTCCTCGTACCGTGAGTAGGGTCGCTCCCCTCCCATTGCCACCTCTCCTCACACTCCCATTGCGTCCTCCTCGAACCATCTCTTTATTAAGAACAATAAAAGTAATACACATTAGTCTACAACTACATATGATTTACAATAGTCATTAATATTTAAATGGCAATGTTAAATTTCTTACAAATTTTTCAATCATTATTCATTCCATCTTCAGATGTTGATGATATGTTGAACTCATCCTCATCCACGTCATCCTCTTCATTCTTCGCATACTCACACTCTTCCTCCTTAGAGGATGACTTCTCCCCTACAATGGCTTGATTTAACTCAGATAGATTGACTTCTTCCACTTCGCTCTCCATATGCAACCGAAGTGGCTCGTCAGATTCAGCCAGATGAACGTGCATAGAAGCAACCAACGTTGCAGTGTTAGCCTCATCTGATTGGAAAAATTTTGTACTAGAATCCTCCAAGACAGCTTCAGTAAGATCCAACTCATAATTGGGCACAAGCCTTACCTATAACCTATAGACTGCCTACCAATCTTTATTCTTGGATGATGAATAACTTGAATGATACACTTGCTGAGTTTGTGAGGCCAAAATGGATGGCTTATAGGTATTCAATTTTGATCTATGTTTGACATCGACAATCCCAGTGACACTTAAAAAGGAATGTATGGTTGCCTTATCCCAGATACTGTAATTCTATGACCTCCTCGAGAATACTATAATAGTCAAGTTCGTTTTCATTGTATGTACTACCTTTCACGGATACGTCACTATTCATCATTGACTTATTTCGTCTGTAATCTCTCATGTGAAATCAATAACCATTCACAATATATCCAAGATAGGCATACGCAACCTTTGAAGGGCCATAGCTTATCTCCCAAACTCTTTCATTAGTAATATAACATTGTTCAACCTATGTATCAATCAGACTAGTTAAAAATTAAACAAGTTGTGCATGTGTGGTTTTTGATAATTTCTAACTATGATTCATTATTATGGTTTTAATATTGATCCAACTATGATTCATTGTGTGGTTCTGCTGCTGTGTTTTTGATAAGATCTTTAATGGATTTTAAATCAATTAACATTTGATTTCTCAATCTCATACTTTGGCTAAATGAACAAGTTTAATGGGTTCTCAATATCACCCCCCCTCTGGATTATGTTTGTACCAAGGGACCCAACAAAACATATATCTCAAAGTTTTACAATGTAAATTGGACACTTACTCGATATTTAAGCCATCTGGCAAAAGACCTCTCGTTCCTTTTTGACCTCCACATCAGTGACATGTTGATGTTGAGTAATTAATACTGAACCAAATTGATTGTCGTGCCATTGCTTGAGACATTGTGGTCTGTGGCACCGGCGAAATCGAGAGTTGAGAAAATATGACGGAAAGTGTGTCTGATGAGTACCCTATTCATCCGATGGAAGTGATGTCAGGTGTTAGGTGGTGAATCCAGTTGGGGGTCGCAGAGGAAATGGCCTGATAGAAGACGAGGACACGATGATTGGAGTTGGTAAGCTAGGTGCTCGACTTATGTTGGAAGATGTGTCCTCGGGATAGAATTGGGATCCAAAAAAGTGAATACAGGGAGAGGATTTGTGGGTCCCAGTTGGTAGCTGTGAGGAGTTCATGAGGCTAGCCCAGTGGTCGGCTGTGATAACATGTGGAAGGGATCCAGTTAAGTCCGAGAGTTTCAGATTGATGCGTGAAGGACCCAGTTGGGGCAAGGATCAATAGTGTCTGGAGATCCGTGTAGATTGGTGCATCGTCAACCAGACTTCTGCGGTAGAAAGATGGCCCTTGTTTGTCTTGGAGATATGTGGCGTGGATTGCTAAGATTATGTCCTGTGGCTCTGTGGCGAGAGTAGAACCGAGGTTGGCAGGTGTCCATGTGGAATAATGGAGATGTAGGCTTTGATGAGTCTATATACTGGACAATGCCCGAGTATGGAGGTCCCGGGAGGGATGTTGTCGAATGGGAGCCTTGGTCTGTTGGCCAGCATGGGAGGAGTTCCCTATAAGTCTGAGTCTAGAGTGCTGTGGACCGAGGATTTTGGAGTCTTGTCATTTGGTTTTGCCATCCTCCCCTTAGAGGGTAGAGTTGGCGTTAGGATCAGAATCAGACCTGGTGTGCAAGTGAGGACCGACTTGAGATACAATAACGGTCAGTGTAAGAGTCAACGGGTGGGCCATCGAGATTTAGAATGAGATTATCAGCCGTGGTAAGGGAGCAGGAAAGAGGGAAGTAGAACGAGTAAGGATTTCCCATTCACGAGTAACTGGTGGCTGGCAGATGGACCTTCGCTACTAGAAGGTGCCAGTTGAGGTGAATCTAGGATGGCGAGAGTTGTGTGTAGGCGAGGCCTTAGGTGGCCGATTATGATGTACCTTTCCCCGAGTGGGATCTGGATTCATAGGAGATTATGTTGGGACCGGAGTTGGTCAAGTGGTGTTATTGGCATTCGACTTGCCAGATATGAGAGTGTTCGTGGCGTGGAGCCAATGGATATGTGGCAGTCAGTTGAGATGACTGGTTGAGCTGGTTGAGGCTCAGAGATGGTTCTCCCTTGTGAAGGGTGTGAGGTCATTCGGTAGACAAAAAGTTGATGGTTGATTGATCCACTGAGTATGGAAATTTTATTGGTGGCAGGTTTTTGTGACACGGGTTGCGTCTCTTCGGTGTGCGAGAAGATGGCGATGATGCCATGGTTGGAGTCCCGATGGCCGTTATGCGTTTAACGCCCCTCATAGGGTGCGTTATAGTCTTGTGGTGGACGATCACTAGTCTGTTAAGTTCGAGTGTAACGGGCGGCCCTTGGTCCGTTACAACCCTTTGACCCTATTTAACTTAGATAGGTTGGTTGGCGTGGCAGTCTATCAGGCGACCGTCACAGCCTTGTAGCGCGCCCATATAGGTGCGTTACATACTTCCAAAAACTGTGAATTTTCTTATGTTCGGGTAAGTTTAATGGACCCAATGGAGTGCGTTATATTTCGTGTAGCGGACCACCCTTGGTCCGTTATAGCCTGTGCATTATGAGTTTTCATAAAAATAGTTCGGGTGACCATAGTGGACCAGTGGAGACGTGTTATATCATCCTAACGCACCATCCCTAATCCGTTATGTTAGGTAACGGGGCTAAGCTAGTCCGTTACAGTTCTAGTATTCTGAAAGTGGTAATTCCATTCTCTAATGCATTTAAGTTGCATATCCACCATGTTTAAGTTATTTTATACTGCAATGGCTTACTTTTAGATCCAGTATAGTGTTTTCTCTTTGTTTGTGATAAAATCACTAGTTGTAGCCCAGCGACCCCTAGTGTCGGCCCACTTTGAGAGGGTGGAGGGGTATTTCCCAATACACAGTTTGAAAGCTAGTTTCGTGGGCCCTCTGCCAATAGTAGCATCCTACTAAGAGGGAAAATTAGCTAGAGAGTCTTGCTCAGGCAGGAGTCAGTTTGTGCACATGTGGTCAGAGACTTGGACTGGCACCGACGAGTGTTACTCTGACTAGTTACTTGGTTTGGTACTTTTACGCCTCTCACTTGGAGACTCTAGCCATGTGAGTTGCTTGAACTTTCTTTGTTAGATCTACCTATTATATCATCTCGGACGGCAGACTGTGACACAATCTTGCCCCCTAGATTTGGAAGTTGAGGAGTCCGTTGAAGGTGAAGATTAAGACTTGGAGGATTTCGCATGGGAGGCTTTCCACTCGAGACAGGCTTCGTCAGTTCGTGCTGGGGATCTAGCCAACCTGCTGTTTGTGTGGCCTGGAGGATGAGATTATGGACCACTTGTTTGTTGGTTGCTCCTACTCGCATGCAGTGTGGGACGGGTTGGCTACAAGAGCCTATTGAGCACTTGGCTTGCACACAGAGTTTCACCACCTTATTGGGACTTGGGGGAGGAGTTGGTCTCTCAGAGGTGATTGCATTGTGTGGTGGCTCATTCTACATGCCACTTTATGGTCCTTATGGAGTGAAAAGAACGATCGAATTTTTAGGAGGGAGGTTAGAGTGGAGTACTCATCTTATTTCTTTTGTTGGTATTAGGGTGAGGGAATGGGCGGAGTTGCTTTATAATATCGATGGTCTCAGCTCCTCTCTTTTTGTTTTGTTGGGGGGTTAGTCTGTCACACACCACCTTGGTGTGGTCTTCTGGACAAGGTCTCTTTTTGGCAGTTTTTTTATTACACTTGTATACCCACTTTTTCATTTTATACAAACAGTGGTACTGTCCACTTTCAATAAAAATATTATAACCTAGGTCTTTAAAGATGGTTACCTAGTGTTTTAGGTTTATGTTGCCATGTTGGAATGTGTGTAGAAGATAAGGTACTGTTTACTATTCACTCAATGGATTGTCTCGATTATTCAAGTTTATGAGCAGGAGACTTTAACTGAGGTTTAACATCAGTTCGTTTTCCCTCTCTTGACTGTCTTTAGGATGCTGGAAGAAAAGCTTTTTGGTCTGTCAATGGACCGCGGATACTGCAAGTTGGATATGAAGATGAGGAGGACCCAAAAGTAATGGAAGCGTACGAGCAACTTGGCTCCTTGGTACTTTTCTCCCTCTCTGCCTCATGATGCTTGTCTTTCCTTTTTTTATGTGATTTTTTTTTTACATGTATCATTTGGCTTATTTTCCAATCATATCTTCCTATTGAACATAGAGTGTTTTTTTTTTTTAGCAATTTACTTGTTTGCTATTAATTGCCCGAGAGTAGAGTGTACCCTTCTGTCAACTCCCTTCTTTCTCTTTGGGGCCTGGGCAAACTTCTTTGGGTTTGTTCCCTTGTTGCATGAGGTCAAGGTAAAACCATTAGACATAGATGATAGGCATACCCAACTGGTCTCATGGGATGCTTTAACTCGCCCATCAGCTGTCCAGTTAGCCTTGTTCTGCTACTTGCGACCACCTTCTAGGAGGGTAAGACTTTTGTTGGATCCTTGATCTCTTATAATACCTAGCCTACTCTAGTTTATTGATAGTTTATGACCGTAATGATGATTTTTGCATGTCAAAAATGATGTTCCTCAGTGATATTAAACCCATTGTATTTAGTAATGAAATTGTACATGCTCTGACCGACACGCTTGATTACGACTCGTCGCGCTCCCGATATTTCGCGTCGGGGCGTGACACGTTGTAGTTTCAGATCAAAGTTTACATCTTGGTTCTATAGCTTCTTTCATTCTACAGAAGCTACATCTTTATTTCTTTGTCTTGAGATTTTATTTTGTGATCTTTATCTTGACTTTTCAGTGTATGTGTCCTGAGTTCTTCAGCGATTTTTTGGCACTCTATTTTAGAGAACGAAACTCATTTTTAGCTGCAGTGCAGCCGTGTGGGTTCGAGGAGCTTGCTCCTCTTGCAAGCTAAGTGCTAGCTGCTGTAGCGGAGTAGTTCCGCGCGTGTGTGTGTATTCTCTTTGGCCAAGTGTGGAATCCTCACCATGTTGGTGAGGGGTAGACGTAGGCCTGCTAGATAGCAGTCGAACCACCTAAAAAAACTCATGTGTTGTGATTTGCTGTGGCATACTCCATTTCCTCTACCTCATTCACAGGTGCGGCTCTATTAGTGTGTTTCACGTCCTTATACTTCAAACGAATCATGTGTTAATCTGCATTCAAGCTTAAGACCGTTACTTCTACTTCATAGTTTTCTTGTGTTTTTCAAAGTGGTTATAAATCGTGTGTGGGGATCTATTCAACCCCCTCTAATCCTCTCATACCACTCATTAATTGGTATCAGAGCGGGTTCCCTGAAAATGTGGTCCAACGACCAAGGGAGATCTGATGGGAACGTCGCTCGCAGCTTTGTAGCTGAGGGCCATTCTATCAATTGACCCCCATTCTTTGATGGGGCAAATTACACATACTAGAAAAATCGGATGGATGTTTTTCTTCGTGCCCAGGATCATCTGATCTGGCGGGTAGTTAGTCTAGGTCCTTATGAACTTTTTGAAGATGAGGACACTTAGACTACAGACCAGATCAAGTAGTCTACAGTAGATGAGGACATTTAGACTGTAGACCAGATCAAGTAGTCCACAGTTAACTGGAGTGTGATGAATGTGATGCAATGCACCATCTATCTTATAGAATACTCCAGTGTGTCAACCTGTAAATCGGCAAAGGAGATGTGGGATCGACTACAATTGATCTATGAAGGAACGTCTGAGGTAAGGGCCACCAAGGCCAATATGCCAATATCTGACTATGAAATGTTCAAAATGAAATCAGAAAAATCTATTTCTGAGGTGAAACTGTCTGATATCTTTGGGCAAAGAGTATTCTGACAGTCAGCTTGTGAGAAAGATCTAAGATCTCTCACACTTGTATGGCACACAAAAGTCACAGTGATTGAAGACTCAAAAGACCTGTCTGTAATGACAGTTGTTGGGTTAATAGGGTTGCTCATGACATATGAGCTCAATTTGAAAAGAAATGAAGAAGAACATAAGAAAAAGAAGGTTGTAGCTCTCAGAGCCTTGGAGAGCACCGATGAGTGAGTCTAATGAGGAAGAAGAAGAAGATGATCGTCAAGAAACCCTGGGTGATCTGAAAATGTCTGCAATCTAATTTTATGAGTCAACAAAATGGAGATCAAAATGATTTTAAAGGACTTCATCCCTAATGAAATGATGCCTAATTTATATATGCTTAGTCCTAGAATGCATGACTGAATTTTTTACAAGATTTATAGCACTTGTGTTATCACACAAAATGGGAACACATCCAAGATCTATTAAATAGTCTTGATGTTGGTGCTTGATCCACAGCACTTGGGTGCCACAACTCCCTGCAGTAACGTATTCTGCCTCTGTAGTGGAGAGGGCAACCGAGTGCTGTTTCTTGGAGGCCCAAGAAATCAAACACCCACTCAAGAATTGGCAATAGCCACCAGTGCTCTTGCGATCCAACTTGCAACCTACATAGTCTGCATCTGAGTATGAAATAAGTGAAAGCTCATAGGATGTAGGATACCATAATCTCAGATCTTGAGTGCCAGCAAGGTATCAAAAGATATGCTTGACAGCAGTCAAGTGGGACTCTCTAGTACCAGACTGAAATCTAGCACAAAGGCAAACACTGAACTGAATGTCTGGTCTAGATGCAGTTAAATAGAGTAATGAACCGATCATACCTCGATACTTCTTTGCATCCACAGGTGTACCTTGTTCATCTGCATCCAGTGAAGTTGCAGTCTCCATTGGAGTTCCTAATGGTTTGTAGTTGGTTAGCTCAAATCTTTTCAACAACTCTTTCACATATTTTCCTTGATTAATGAAATAACCTTCACTGCTTTGATTTATCTACAAGCCAAGAAAGAATTGGAGCTCACCCATTAGGCTCATTTCAAACCCATTAGTCATAAGTTTAGCAAACTCCTCACACATTTGAGATTTTGTAGACCCAAACACTATATCATCTACATAAATCTAAACCAACAAGATGTCCTTACTTGTCTCTTAGTGAATAGTATCTAGTCTACGGTACCTCTTGTATACCTTTGTTTGGTGAGGAATAAGCTTAGTCTATCATACCAAGCTCTGGGTGGCTGCTTCAAGCCATATAGAGCCCTGTCAAACTTATAAACATGATCTTTGAGATGAAAGCATTCAAAATCAGGGGGTTGCTCTACATATACCTTTTCTTTTATCAAACCATTTAGAAAGGCACTCTTAACATCTATTTGCTCCAGTTTGATTTTATGAGAACATGCAAATGCAAGCAAGATTCTAATGGCCTCTAATCTAGCTACAGGGGCAAAAGACTCTTCAAAATCAATGCCAAACTCTTGATTATACCCCTGAGCCACTAATCTGGCTTTGTTTTTTATTATCTTCCCATCTTCACTTAGTTTGTTCCTGAAGACCCATTTAGTACCTATGACAGATTTTTCTTAGGGCCTAGGAACAAGATGTCACACATTATTTCTTTCAAACTGGTTTAATTCATCATGCATGAAATTTATCCAGTTTTCATCTTTTAAGGCCTCTACAATGTTTTTAGGTTCATTTTGGGACACAAGAGCAAGTTATTCAATTTCCTCCATAAAACACAACTCAGGACCCACAAAAGTGATCTGAAAGCTCTCCGATCCAGATATGAAAGAATCCATGGTATTACACCAGGTATGAAGAAGGATGTGATAGACTTCGTGGCTAAATGTTTGACATGTTAATAGGTGAAAGCCGAGCATCAGAGACCTAGTGGTATGCTTCAACCTTTGGAAATTTCGATGTGAAAATTGGATCATATGACTATTGACTTTGTAGTGGGTTTGCCTCGAACCCCTGCAGGATATGATGGCATTTGACTGTTGGTTGATCATTTGACTAAAACAGCTAGATTCCAATCAAGGTTAAGTGGAATGTTCAAAGATTGGTCAAGCTTTATGTTGAAAAGATTGTACCATTGCATGGAATTCCAATATCTATTGTATCAGACCATGACCCACGCTTTACCTCTGGTTTTTGGTAGAGCTTTCAAAAGTCGTTGAGCACGGATTTGGCATTCAATTTGGCGTACCATCCTCAATCTGATGTTCAGTCTGAAAGGACCATTCAGACTTTAGAAGATATGTTGAGATCATGTTGTTTAGACTGGCAAGATTCGTGGAGCCAGCACTTGTCATTGGTAGAGTTTGCTTATAACAAAAACTACCATTCTAGCATCGGTATGGCACCGTATGAAGCCTTGTATGGTCGGCATTGTCGTACATCGTTAGACTAGTTTGAGGTCGATGATCGGTTGATGACAGGACCGGTTTTAGTGCTGCAGTGTGTCGAGGTAGTTCATCTGATCAGGCAGAGATTGTTGATAGCTCAAAGTCGATAGAAGAGTTATGTCGATCAATGCAAAAGACCAATGTAATTTGAGCTAGGAGATTTTGTTTTTGTGAAGATATCTCTGATGAAAGGTTTTATGAGATTCGGCAAGCATGGAAAGCTCAGGTCCCAATATATTAGTCTGTTTTCTATTTTGGAGCATGTGGGCCAAGTGGCTTATCGTCTTCAGTTGCCATCAACGATGGGAGTGATCCCCGATGTACTTCATGTTTCTATGTTGAGGAAATATGTGCTGGATGAATCGCACATTCTTAAAGATTCTTTGTGGCCTGAAGTGGCGGTGGATCTATCTATGCCAGAATACCTGATTCGTATTGAGGATCGGCGTGAGCAGCGGCCGAGGAGCAAGGTTATTCTGCTAGTTAAGGTGGTATGGCAGCGCCACTCTGGTAATGAGGCTACATGGGAACACGAGGAGGATATGCGTCTGTAATTCTCGTATCCATTTGAATAGGTTTGCCTCTCCTTTTCCTTCCTAGTGTTTTCTTTAAATTTCGAGGATGAAATTTTTATTAGGGGGGAAATAATTCTATTGATCATGAAAGATTCCAAATTTATTACAATAACCATTAAACCACTTAAACATCACTAACATAATCTCAAATGACTCTAATACAATAATCGACTCCATAAAGAAATAAAGTAACTAACACGACTCTAAGGCATAACTAAATGTAAGATAACTATGCCAACTCAGCAATTCAACAAAATTACAATTTATGCATATTTTAAGAGAAAAAAACTCACACACAGGCCTGTAGTTGATCTAAAAAGTTGACAATATATGCTTTTTCTTGCATGAAAGAATGGTGATAACTCTTAAAGTAACTTATTACTTTCTTCGTTAAGCTCAGAATAGACTCAGCAAATTAATTTATTGGATCAATGGTTAAGTATGGAGGGTCTCAAATCTACTTCCTTGTTCTTAAGTATGAACGAGAAAGAATTCATTTATATATATATTAAATTCGAATATAGATGGCAAAGTGGCTTGATTAATTTCTGATCCACGTTCAGAAATTTTGATTATAATTTTATGTAGCACATGGCAATTAAAGCGCTGTTACTAGCTAGTAGACTTGTGTATCCAAACTCATAATTACCGGGTCTAATTAACGAGTGTGTTCACGTGGCTCGACTATTTGGTAAGTATTAAGGACCAGTTTGATAACCGAAAACGCCACTCAGGGGTGGCGTATCCGTCGATTTCACGTCAATTTTACCGATTTTATCATGTTCTCAATTTCTTAAACATCCGAACAACTCACCCTAATCACCTGTTAATAGAAAAAAATCGGATTATCTCACTCGACCCCACGAGTGAGAATAAGCCATCCCAGAGATGGCCCATCCCAGCGTTAACCTGCTCGATTATCAAACCGGGGCTAATTGATTATTATAACTCCTATCCTATGCATAGAAGCCTTGCCCATGATGAAGCTAATGAACTGTATACATGAATTATGGATCAGATTAAGCATGGAATCAACACTAACTCCTCTCCATTTCTTTGATTTTTTTTCTTCTTTTTGGGGGGGAACAAGTGGTTTCGTGGTAGAATCATAAGATCAAAAACTGGGCACACCCCTCCTTTCCTCTCTGTTTTTATAATGGCTATTTTTATAATATATTTATATTTATATTTAACGGGGAGAGGAAATTTATTTGGGACCACTCCCATTGGAGCGGTCCCTACACCCAGGGGACATGCACTCGCATGAATAGAACTTAGGATCACTTTCCATTTGAGGAGAGTCTTGATCACCGAGGCACGACTCAAGGTCACCTCCCCTCCTCTCCTCTCCACTTGGTGGCGGGCATCTCCTCTCTGTCACTCATATAATGGAACATTGATTATAACTACTATGTATATCAAGCCTTTATTGGCCAAGATCATGTAGTTGTTCATGAATTGCTAATGATCTGTATGCATGAACTATGGATGGAGGACATCCTCTGTGACTCATGTAATGGAGCTTTACTCTCATCAGCCATTACATGGACTGCCACCTACATTTCTTATCCGGAGACATATCATAAGGTAAGTAACGATGGTACAATTTTTCTGTATTTTGTTTCTTCCCCTACGTACATTGGCCCTTAATTACCCTTCCCAACTTCTTTCTCCTCTTCCAATCTCCGATGTTTACTTTGATTTGGCTGTCCTAATTTTTCTCTTCCCCAAACACACAAAGCTTTCAGCTTCCGATCCAAACAAAAGGCATTAGACATCTCATGCTTCATGTCAGATGCCTAGTTTTGAAATATTCTCTACATATATTCTATTTACATTTTTTTGTATGTATTGTTTAATATTAAAATACATGGTTGTTGTCTCCAGACATCTATAATCTTACTTTCTTCATCTTTCTCCATTTTTTAATAAAAAAGATGGTGGGTGAATCATGTTGCATATTCAGTGAACAGTACACATTTCTTGCAGATATGGTCAGGCGATTAAGGTGAATTGGGCATATGCCAGTGGACAAAGGGAGGATACATCAGGTTTGCATAAAAAGCTGTTTCTCTCAATGTGAATTTTTTATTCATCTTCTACCAGATTGTTTCAGTTCTTTCTGAGATGTCTTCAACATTATTACACTATTGTCAGGGCATTTCAATATTTTTGTTGGTGATTTAAGTCCTGAAGTGACAGATGCAACCCTTTATGCATGTTTCTCAGTGTACCCCAGCTGTTCGTGAGTTTCTTCATACTTTGGCCTGTTATTGATGCTTCCCTAATGCAATTTGGTTTGAAGCATTTTACTGGCTATATAATCTATAGCCTCAGAAGCTGGATACATTTTTATTTTATAATTTATATGTTATGCTTCATGGTTGTTTCCCGACTATCTTCCTCTCTGACATAATGTAGTGACGCACGAGTCATGTGGGATCACAAAACTGGGCGCTCGAGAGGATATGGCTTTGTTTCCTTTCGGAACCAGGAGGTAACTTTTACTCATGATTCCTTTCTGATCAGTGGCTTAGAAAAAGACTGTCAGATTTCAATTCAAGATCTGTGGAGGTTTTGGTTCTTGTACATTCCATTCTTCTTTATTTATTATGTTTTGCTTTGACTCTTTTGATTGTTAAGTTCCATAGGATTGTGTACCATCTCCTGGTGGAAGGGGGGCATGGGGATCCTAGGTGCTTGAGCAAGTGAACCTGGACTTTGTTCCCCAACCGGACACTAATTCACCCTTGGTGGTTGTCAAATTGACAACTGTTGGAAGGCAGATAGTGGGCGTGAGCCAGCTGAGTTATGATAGATGGTCTAGGTCATTAGACTGGTACTGGTGATGATAATGCACAGTTCGCAATTTTTACCTGATTGACATGGCTACAGGACAGGGCTTGCCCTGTTAGGCCCCCGATGCATTGTCATGCCAGTTTGTTGACCTTCCTATCTGAAAAACATGTTTTTTTATCAGCATTTGTGTCCTACTCCTTACTTATTCTAAGGAAATTCTTTCTTTAATTGGTGCTGATCATAGCCTTTTTTTGACAATTTGTTTTGCAGGATGCCCAGAGTGCAATAAATGACATGACTGGTAAGGAACCATAGATTTTTTATGTTCATTTAGTTGTTTGGTTATTTGCACGAATGCTACTCTAAGCTTTTGTATACACAAAGTTAATAAATTCATCATAATAGAAAAACAGACATGGCTGGAGTGATAGTGCAAAATTCTTCAGATGGTGACAATTTTTTACTTATGAGGACAATCCTAAGATTTTCCTCAGTTTCCAAGTTGATTTCTTTGGTAGGTTCTTCTACTGAGGCTGACGATTCGTCAAATCTCCTCATTCTGTTAGAAAATGCGTCAACCTCGTCCTTATACTCATCGAACTCTTCATCCCCTTCTTCAACAGGGTCTTCATCATTCATAATCTCATAGACACCAAACCCTTCATCTAGAAAACCATCTTCCTCACATTCTAAGTCCTACAGAAGAATTGGATCCTCTAAAAACTGGGGAATGGCTAGACACACTTGGCATCTCCTAGCTAACTCTATCAAGAATCTACGGGGTACCTACTTACCTTTGGCTTTCTTACTTGCTACTGCCCCCAAACTCTTATTACTAGAAGAACTAGAGGAACTACGTTGATCATTAGATCCTAAAGAAGAGGGAGGAGAAAAGGGTACAGAGGAAGAAGGTATAGAGGAAGACTCCTCCTCAAAGGAGTAGAGGAAGTCTGCTAATAGATCTTGAATGAGCGGCCCTTAGATCAGAGCACAGTCATGAACAAGATAGGAGGTCTCTTCAATAGAAATGGAATTAGAGGATTAGAGAGTTTAAAAATTGACATTTTTTTATTTTCAAAAATGGTGAAGCAATGGGAGCGAGGAGTAGGGGATGAAGTTGAGATAGAGAGATGGGAAAATTGTTGGGTAAGAGATTGCCCATGGGGAGACAGAATGGAAAGTTGAGAGAATTGCTCAATGAGTTGAGGAGGAATTGAAGGATCTTGAAGCAAATCAAGAGAAAAGGAGATCAAGACCGTGGGTGGTCTGAGTATGTTGGCAATAAAGAGTTCAGAGCATAAAAATGTTATCAAAGATGGATGGATGGCATCAACAAGAAAGAGTCTGGCCCACAACCTGTCTATAATGAAGCCTTCCTCAAAGGGCACATCCGGCTCTCTAGTGCCGGTATAATTGCTGAGTAACTACCTTTTGTTAGTGATCACCATCAGCTTCTCTAGCACATCATGAATGAGTGACGGCCACTTTGAGTGAGTTGGCATAAACAATCGCCTTAGAGCTATAGTAATGTCATTCATATCAAACCACCGGTACCACTTACACTCGGGATCATCCATCTTTCTTCTTTCAAAGGGCCTTAATGACTCCAAGGCCTTGTAAGTGGCCAACGGTGCTATGTGGTGAGAAAACTGGCGTGAATGTACATCTCAATGATCTAGCATTAAAGTAATCACCGTGGTTCGCGCTTCGGCCTATTTAGTGGGCCCCTTTACAAAATGAGCGTAGAGAGACCATGTGAGCGGCCGCCTATCAGTCTTGAGTGTGGATGTCATGGTAGCCCAAGGTTCTTCTTCATTTTTCACAGATTTGTATTTACCCGACCCTTTGTACCCTAGGCCACCTCGGTGAATGAGCTTTTGATCTCTGACGGCTTCAATTTGCCTTGGAGGTTCACTCTTAAGCCTTTGCCAGATGAGGCTGTACAAGGGTTGCTGGGGGCGTCCGAAAGTGCTAGCGAGGGGAGGGAGATGGGCACACGGGGATACAAGGGGGGTTCGACAGCGAGGGCGGTGGCTGTGGTGGATGTCAGAGGGAGAGGAAGTGGTCTGTTGTGGGGAGAAGGGAGGGTGCGGCATTGAGGAGAAAAGGAGAGAGGGAGATGAAGGATGTCCGGCGGTTGTGTGGTGATTGTGTGGCTGTGAGGAGGTGGTTGCAGGCGTCGCCATGGCCGGTGGGCGCAGAGGCGGTGGTGCGCTGGGCGGTCTTCAGGCAGGGCAAACGTTGGTAGCAGTGGGGCGGACTGCCACGGGCGGAGGTCCAGCTGGGGCTGGGGTGTTGTGGCCGCTGTGCGTACTGGAGCTATCGGGGCTGGCGCAGGGGCGCACTGGTCGCGGCGGTCACGACTCTGGGTGAGAAAGAGAGAGAAATCAGGAGGAAGAGAGAGAGAGACAAAGATCTCGGGAGAGAGAGAAATAGTGAGTGGGAAAGAAATAGAGAGAGAGAGGGATTAACAGAGAGAGGGAGACATTCACGGGAGGGGAGATTTGATGAAAATTTTTTTCTTTTTTTTTCTGCTTCTCTCAACAAAGATCTTTTTTTGCTACTCTTCTTTGTTTGTTTCCTTTTTTTTCTTTTTTTTCCACTTCTAGCAACCGAGAGAAAGGAGGAGAATCGATGCTGACGTCGGGATTGACAGAGGCACCGTTGTTAGGCTCTGATACCAAATATGACGCGGAACGACGTCGATGGAAGGGTCAATGACAACTCCGGTATCACAAACAGGACTTTATAGGTTGCTACCACGCACAGCTTGGCCTCACGCCAGACGGTCTCACACCGGACGACTCTCGATTCTCACACGGGAGAAAGGAGGGAAGGGAAATGCAAGAGGGGAGAGCTCTCACGTACAAAACAATCTTTCATTCAATTCATCATGTTACAAACTCTCATTAGCCCTCCCTTTTATAGGGAAAGCCATTACACTCTTACCTTTAAACTTCTCCTATTTGCATACATATCCTAGCCTAATAAAATAAGATCCACCAACCCACCTTTTGACTTGTGGGTTTAAAAATAAAATACACAAAATACACACATGTCTTTTTGACTAGCCTAATAGGACGAAAGGAAACATACATGAAAAAATACATATATTTACTTACACAAATACATACTCAATACACATAAATATGCTGAGTCTTCAAGAAGCCGAATCTCCGAGCCATAAGCTCGGTACAGTCGGGACGGTACAGCGTCGGCGCCGAGTAGTGGGTCCAGTAGTGGGTCCAGTGTCCCCACCAATCCTCCCAGGGTGGCTAGAACTCGACTCCGTCGAGTAAGGGGGGACACTACTGTGGTAGTGCTCCAGCAGATCTGGATCGAGGCGCTAGAGATCTTCCCGACTGATCCAGGAATTATCAGAAGGAGGTCGATCCCGCCAGCGGATAAGGTAGCGTTGGTACACCCTGCTCCGTGTAGTGGTCACCTGCTCATCCAGTATCCTCTCAATTTACTCACGCAGTGCTCTCACAGGGGTGGGCTCACTCTCAATGGGAGGAGAAGGCTCGAAAGGGTCACTAGAAATCGCTGTGGGTTCCTTGTAGGCCACTAGGTCTGCCACATTAGTGGTAGAGCTAATCCCATATTCGGGAGGTAAGTCCATAACATAGGTATTGGAGCCAAGCTTCCATAGTTTTTGGAAGGGACCATCACTACGGGCTTGTAACTTTTTAATGGCTCCTGAGGGGAGTCGTTCGGGTCAGACCCATAGCATAACCAATTCACCCTCAAGAAATTCGTGGTGATGCCTATGCGAATTAGCCAATCTTTTGCGGGTCTCATTACTCAAGCTTATTTACTTGCTAATTGACTCATGCATACTTTTGACATGCTGTGCAAATTCCTCGGCTGACTTGGAGGTCCTGGACTCGAAGGAGAGGGGAATGAGATCCACAAGTTTCCTAAGTTTGTATCCATGCACGACCTCGAATGGTCTATGGACCTATTGACAGAGCTATTATATGCAAACTCGACTTTGGGCAAGAGAAGATTCCAATTGTCAGAATGATCCCCTACAAGACACCTCAATAGATTCCCTAAACTTCTATTGACGACCTCTGTTTGCCCATCAGTTTGTGGGTGATAGGCAATGGAGAATTTGAACTTAGTGCCAACTAGGTGTCAAAGTGTCTTCCAAAAGTAACTAGTGAACCGGACATCTCGGTCAGACACTATGGTTTCAGGGAGACCATGCAGACGTACAACCTCATCAAAGAACAGGCGGGCTACTCTAGATGCATCAGATGTTTTGGAACATGTAATGAAATGGGCCATCTTAGAGAACCGATCAACTACAGCAAAGATGGAGTCATGTTTGTGAGCAGTGAGAGAAAAACCAAGGATAAAATCCATGCTCACATCAACCCATGGTCTATCAGGAATGGGGAGTGGAGTGTAGAGACCAGTATTTTGTTTGACCTATTTGGCCATAGTGCAAGTCCGACACTAGGCTACAATTTTGGCCACATCTTTCTTTAGGCCAGGTTAATAGAAATGCTCCTCCACAGAATGGATGGTCTTATTTTGTCCAAATTGACTAGCAAGACCTCCAACATGTATTTCCCAAACCAGGAAGTCCCGTACAGAAGTCTTCGGGACGCAGAGTTGCTGTCCTCGAAAGAGAAAACCATCTTGGAGTAGATAGTCATCAAAGGTGGTCAAGGATCTAGTAGACAAGGCAGAGTAGGCAGGGTCAAAATCGGGACACTCTCCATAGAGTTCCTTCAGGTGGTCAAATCTGATGACCTCTACCCGAACAGTGGAAAGAAGGGAGACCCTTCGACTCAAGGCGTCGGTCACCTTATTCTCACTTCCAGCCTTATGTTTTAGGTCAAAGGTGAAGGACTAGAGGAATTCTACCCATCGACTGTGCCTAGGGTTTAAGCCCTTCTCAGAACTAAGGAATTTCAAAGCCCCGTGGTTCGAGTATAACACAAACTCTTGTGGTAAGAGATAATATCTCCAGTGTTTGAGGGCTTGGACCATGGCATAAAACTCCTTATCATATGTAGAATACCGAAGCTTTGCATCAGAAAGCTTCTCACTGAAATAAGCCACAGGGTGGCTATCCTGACTAAGCACTCCTATACCTACGCCAGGTGCATCACAAGATATCTCAAAGACTTTGAAAAAGTCTGGCAGGCGGAGGACAGGGACTTTGGTCATGAGCTCCTTCATGACAAAAAAAGCCTAGGAGGTGGCTTTGGTCCACTCAAAATTTCCTTACAAATGTAATCTGTAATGGGTGCCATAATGGTGCTAAAGCTCTTAATGAAACATCTGTAAAAAGTGGCTAGCCCATGGAAACTGCAAATGTCATGGACGTTCTGGGGCTCTGGCCAGTCAACTAAGTCTTGGACCTTGGATTAGTCCACAGATACTCCTTGACTAGATACCACAAATCTGAGAAAAGTGACCCAATCTGTCATGAATTCACATTTTTTGAGATTGGCATACAAGGTCTCTCTCCTCAAAGTCTCGCAGACTTCCCTCAAATGTTGGATGTGGTCTTGAGGGTTGTGGCTATAGATGAGAATGTCGTCAAAGTAGACGACAACAAAGTGACCAATGAGAGGAAGAAGGACGTCTGTCATAAGCCTCATGAAAGTGCCGGGGGCATTAGATAGCCCAAATGGTATGACAAGCCATTCATACAAACCTTCTTTTATTTTTAAGGCTATCTTCCACTCATCTCCCAGTCGGATTCGGACCTAGTGGTAGCCACTTTTCAAGTCAATCTTAGAAAAGATGGTGGCTCCACTCATCATGTCAAGCATGTCATCAAGACGGGAAAGAAAAACTATTAGCTAAGCTTGCTTCTATCATAGCTATATGTCTTGCATATAATTACATCTATCATTGCTTGCACATATGCTTATATGACCGAGACCTTGGTATATCAAATGACATTTAGCGGAAGGCCGAGTTATGTCTGACTGAAAGCTCTCGCTATGCGTGATGGTGGTCTCTAGACCTCAGTTCTCTGGCTCGTGCTGAGGATCGGATATAATAAAATTTTTGCTTGCCCCTGCATGAATAAACTAATAAACAAACTCCTTACATAGCATTATTAATCTCATTTCGTTCATATTTTTGTTCGCATTCGTGGAGCCCCGGTGGCTTCCTATCTTGACAATTAATCAAGGGTTTTTCTCTTTCTCGGATGATGTAATTAACGTCATAACCTTTATGGTATAGTAGACTTTCGGCCCCGACCCGAACATCACAATTGACTGACCAAGTCAAATCGAGCGCATAATAAATTCATCACTCTGGTAACTGGCACGCCTTCTCCCTCTCCTAGGAAAATATTTCCATCCACCGCACACTGGCACGCCCAGTGGGACCGAGTCTCCCTTCATCTCTTTGCCAAGATAAGATGCTTCCCAGGCTCTCCCCAAGAATACTGATCGTTTGCCCCTTTATTGCAGGAAACGATAATCACGACAGGACTTGCTGCTCTCACTTTTGGCCCCGCAATTGTTGCCAACCATGCTGCACACGGGTACTTGGCGGTGCCCACCATTTTTGGCACATTCACATTGGTGGTCAGCTTCCCCAACTTTTTGGGGTTTGCCTTCGCTGATCTATTACAAGTGGAGTCCCTGAAGCTGAGCGGGGAGAAGACTAACAAAAAGGCCGGGGTCCCGGAGGCCAGATGCTATGCAGGCCCGCTGAGAGGCCCAGTTGAAGTCACCAGTTGCATGGTGCATCACATCATTCACGGGGCTCACCCCGTCCACAACAGGAAGCCCGGAGGATGTCGGCAGAGGAGCTTCCGGAGGAATACTGCTACTACTATTACCGAGTGCCTCTCTGCATCTGGGAAATCCATTCTCATCGACGGTGTCTGAGTCTTTTTAGACGGCCGTGATGCCCAAGCTATTCCAGACCGGGTGGTCCCTACTGTCCCAACACATAACTCCTTCCAAGCTTTATGTGGGAGGAGGGTTGAAAAGGTAGAAGAAGGCTGCCGAGGCCGAAAGGAGTTGGCCCCATGGCCAAAGAAGTTCAAACAAGTGTGGGTCCCTAAGCAGATCCAACCTGCCCATGAAGAAGAACCCATCCACCTCCGCAATCCCAAACCGGAGAAGGTCGGGAGAAGAAGTAAAGGGGTCTGGCCCCGAAAGAAGAACAAACAGCCGTGGATGCTCCACGCCGAGAAATTTTCAACCCCTGTGTCAGATAGGCCAATGTCCAAACTGTTGGGAGAAGATTCAACCAGCCGACGGAGAGAGCAAAGATTTCCGCATTACCCGCCGTTTTGTTCGCGCTGCGGAGGAGGAGCCCCCTCCCATGGCTGCATGCAGACCAGAGGGTGGACCTCCGGGTCTGCAGACCCGGAGGAGCCACCTCCGGGTGTGCAAAACCCCCGAGGTGGGACCCCGGTCTGCAACACCCGGAGGTGCCACCTCCGGGTTTGCAGGCCGACTTGTTCAAGAGAGAGAGAAAGGAGAGGGGGCGGTCCCCCTAGTTCTTCCCAAATTAAAAACTATAAAATCCCACCTTTGGCTCTTCTTTTCCCCACTTTTTGAAGACTTCTGCTTCTCTCGGCAGAACAGGACACTGGGCGACTTTTTCTTTTGATTTTGTCGACTTCTCGGACGCCGTACTGCTGTTCTCATCGTTGGAGTATAGGGATAGTCTCGTGGTGCTTTGAAACAGCCCATTGAACTTCGAGAACCTCAGAATTTTGGCTTTCTTTTGTGTGGGTGCAGAATTTTAACACCGCCCGCTAGGTGTTTGATGAAATGACTGTGTTAAAAACACACTAATTCTCGTGTAGATCTTCGCCCAATGGAATACCAAGGGCATTTAAACTTAATTCATGTGTAACGGTCGTGGTGGACACCACTTTGCGTCGTCATAAGGATTGAATTTATTTAAAATTTCTTAGTTCTGAAATTAATCAGAAATTGATGGCATGACTATTGTAGGGTCAACAAATGTCGTTCACGGGATGCCCATCGGAGCCAAAGGTGACGGCGAGTGGCCCGTGCGCCTTGTTAAATTTATCGGCTTCGAGGAACTTATATTTTCAGCCTTGATAAGCTGATTGCTTATTTTTGCATATGTGATAACTGATTGGCCATGTTTTCATTTTGTAGATTTTCACCATGTCTCACATCCAGGAGAGCCGTGCAAGGGCCAAGGGGATGTGTCGGGAGAGATAGGGATTCTGCCCCTTCCTTATTGAAGGTTTTAATGCTGCCGCTGGGTACTCCTCGCATGACAAAACATAGTATTTTCTCCCTCGATCGGGGCATAGAGATGATTGCTAAAGGGCCCCTCCATGAAGATGCTTCTGAAGGGGGAGACATTGATCTTTCTTTGATTGTGAGATACAAGGGAATTTATCAGTACCAGCGGGTTGGTGACTATCCTCCGCACTTTCCCTTGGATAGATATCTGTTTGGATTCATCCAGAACTATGTCGAAGCACATGGATGAGGACTACCTCTGCTTACCGACTGAGCGCCATCACTTAGAGAGGGCTATCCTTGAGCGCCGAGACAACATGCTTGACACTTGCACTGTCTCATTTCCGAGCTTCCCTATTGGCTTTACTTGTCAGATTTAGTTTCTGGCGGCTGAGCAGCTTGGGTTCTTCAGTTCTGATGCCAGTTGCCACACCCGATCGCGCAGTCTGGCACCTGCTGTTTGGGAGTTATTCGGCCAGCGTAGGCTTGGCCCCGCCAGTGTTTCTGGATTATTTTTGACCCCTTCAGGTTCACAATATGCAGGAGAGGGGTATGAAAAGTCATGCTTATTGGATCGGATCAGACTGCGAGTCCAATCCCCCAGTTTGAGGCTGGAGGTCTCTTGTGTCCCTTTTCGAGGGAAGGGTCTAGGCAGTCGTGAATTGTCTCGCGAGTCATCGCATCGTGGTTTCAGACCTAGGGATTAGGCCAGATCGACGATGTTGTGCCGTTACGTGCCACGGTCTTGACTCGAGTCTCGTGACTCCAGGACCGTTGAGTTAAGTAGGTCTAGTGGGCTATCCAGAGTCTGGTAGCTTCGAGCTACCTGTTACTTCGTGTTACTCACAATGGGTGCGTGCGTGATTTTCTGTGTTCACGTTCTGTGAGCCCCCTCTAATCGTAGCCTTCTTACGGCACACGTGTGCTGACCTACCCGGGAGTGGTGGAGCGACGTACCCGAGAGAGAGAGACAATTTGTTGGCTGGTGACCGTAGGGCCCCCATGCACAGCCTGAGTCCGGGCTTAGGGGGAAGAGCCAGCTAGAGGATCCGACCTAGGGTGTATGGTCTGTGTGTGCACACTTGACTGAGGGCGGCGGACCCGCGCTGACGAGCACGACCTCAGCTTGTCCTTGTTCTGTGTTCCTGGTTACTGTGTGGCGTCTCAGTCTCTACCTGGGGCATTGTAGCGAGACACCCAAGGCTGCGGACTAAGTCGTCAGTGGACGCATCCGGCCTTACTTCTGGTGGGCGGTACTTCTGTCACGTGACGTGAGTTGTCGTGTCGCGGGTTTCCGTTTCCCAACTACGCGATGGGATTTCTTGTGTAGTTTGGATATTTTTCTCGGAGCTGAGGTGTAGGGTTTCCAATGAGCGTCACCGAGGACTTCTCCCTAGACGGCGTAGAGTTCACGACGGTGAGGTCGTGACTGTGTTCCCTGACCGCGTGATTTCGGAGTGGGCCCTGCATGTAAGCACAGGCCTCCACGACAGTGGCGTCGTGGCATTTTCCTAGTAGCGTGGTTAGGGCGGTTCGTGGTCTGTTGGTCCCCCGATTGCGAGATCGGAGCGTGTTTTTTGGTACAGTAGGAGTAGTTGTAGAGTCGAGATTTTACCGGCCGCCGTGTTTATTTTTCCTACTGTTGCTATTGTTCTTTTCTGTAGTTACTGCTATCCGTGTCGCCGTTGCTTTCGGTTGGGATTCCGCGGGACCCCTACTGAGCCAGTGACAGGAGGCTCACCCCTGATTTACAGGTGTGGCGATCCTTCATCGGGGTTCGAGGGTGGCGTGGAGGTTCTTAGTTGTCAGCTCGTCGGGTCGAGTGTTCACTCGGTATTTGGTACGTTTTACTACTTTAGACTGTGCTTTCTGTTAGACTAGACTATGTTGTAGTTAGTTGTTTATATCTGTTATCCTGCTTTATTTCCTATTTCTGTATACACCATACCTATCCATTTAGCCCTCCCAAGCCCTCCAGTTCGTGGGTGACGGGACAGGATTCGAATGGTATCGGGTCTTCCCCGTATCCGGATCTTGGGTCGCTACAAAGGCCCACGCCGAAATCACACGTAAAATCTCTAATCCATTTCCTGCCTTGCAGATTATTTATATGTGGTGATCGTGATCAAGGATTCCTCCAAGATCTCACGACTTAGGATCAGCACGAGATTACGCCTCTTCATCTGGCACCGTCTGTGGGAAACGAGTGAAGAGCCATAATGGTGCGAAGAAATTTTAGTAGGAGGGCCACCAGCGACAAAGGAAGGGTCGTGGGGGGAGAGGAAGGAGAGCCTATGCCTCCCCACCACACGGGAAGCTCCCCTCTGAAGGTAACAACCAAGCCGACGAGCCGCCTCCACTAGCCACGAGGGTGCAACCCCCCTACAGGAGTTCTAACGCTCTCCAAACCCTCAACGTAAAACTGGATATCCGCATAGAATTAATGGGGACCCAGGTGGCAAGGGAGGAGAAGTCACAACTTTCGCGGGAAAGCCCCCCCGTGCTGAAGCTTCCCAGTAAACAGTCGGAGGCTACTTCACCCTCCGGGGACGACGGCTTGTATGCAACAGGTCGGGAGGACTTTTGCAAGCCCCTCCTCCAGAACAAGAAGCCTCCTTCACCCCGAGGAGTGAAAGGCCTGGGCTGTGCCAGTAGCTCCCGAAGGTTGATGCCCCCGAGAGACGATGAGGCAGCTAGCAAGGATGCCCTAATAGCCCCTCGACCCAGTGACAACTGGAGTTATCCCTCCAACTACAAGACTTTAAGCGACGTTTCACAGAACAGGAGTGCGCCCTCCGTGCCTTACAGAAGACTTCCACCAAGGAAGATGAGGAGCTATCCCCATTCTCTGACCAAATCGTGAAGTTGAGATCTCCCCCAGAGTCTCACTGCCAACCTTCAAGTCATATGACGACCAGGGAGACCCGGTCGACCACTACGACAGCTTCGATGCCCTGACGACCCTGCACGGGGCTTCCGACGCTATCAAGTGCCGAGCGTTCATGACCACCTTGGTCGAGGGCACTCAAGCCTGGTTCTGAGCACTCACCCCCAGTAGTATTCACGACTTCAGATAGTTCAGATGAATTTTTAAGGAAAGCTTTGCCGGTAGCGGCCCTCCAAGGTCAGTTGCGGGGCTGTTGGCACTAAAGCAGGCACAGGGGGAAAAGCTTCGGGCTTATTGTTGACATCTAAAAAATGCACAAAAAAAAGAGAAGTCAAAGAGAGCTTAGGGCCTTGAACAATAATCAAGGATGCGGCTCTAATGTCATCCATGGAAATTCTGTAAACCAGGATAAAAGAAGATCCACTACCTCCAACACTCTGTCCGGCTGAAGCCTTTCTAGACAAGCTGCTGCCCAGCACTACTGTCGTTTAGACGGTCAAGCTGATCAAAACTATGTCAAGCCTCGGGCAATCATCTGCCGACTGAAAAGGGTCATCAGAATATCCTGGTACTTATAAAATGGAATCCACATCAGTTGCCATACATTGTGGATTCGGGACATCAAAAGACTACAAGAACAAATGTAATTGTTGGACAAATGTGTCATGAGCATTATTGAGAGCCCATATCAGCTCTGAATTTGTGAAAAACTACCCTAATGCTTATGTTTTTCTATATAGTAGGAGAAGAAAGGGGGAAAAGGAAGGAGGAGCTCATGGAAGGGGATTTTGATCTACATCAAGGTATTTTTGGAGCTCGTGATAGAAGAGAAAAGGGAGCGGATTGAACAGAGGAACGTGAGGACATCAAAATCGCAACCATCCGACAATGAGCCAAGAAGAACCGAAAGAAACAGAGAAGGGGGAGCTTTACACTTGTCATATCTTCTTAGTTTCAGTCTTTAGAATTTGTTTGGGGTTCATTGTATCTGTTTGTCTACATTTCATAAATTTTTGAAAGAATACTATGTGTGGGTGTTCAGAGAAAGGGTTCTCCGAGTGTTTGTGTTGATGCGTGCGTGTCGTTTGGTGCAGAGCATATCTACGTGTGTGTTTGGGCGTAGCTTGGGGTGTGTTCCCCTTGTGTGGTTGGGAGTTTACTCCCGTGTGTTTGTGCAGGCGTCACCCTACGTGTGTGTGTTGGAGCTTGGCTCCGTGCGTGTGTGGGGATTAGTCCCTAGGCTATTTTAACAGTAATGAACCCTCACTCAGTTGAGTGAGGGGTGAACATAGGGAGCCTGTTGTGGTCCGAACCACCTTAAAAATCGATGTGCCTTGTGATTTGAGTGTGTCTTGATTGTGGTTTACATTTCATCTATTTTAGTTATTCGTCATTCATAGTCTCGGCACATCGTTGCATACACACACATATTCACATCAATACTAATCACATGCGAGTGAGCTTTGAGAGCATAATCCAATTTGTTATATCTGTTCGTTGTTCATCTAGGTGCATAGGAATTAATTGCTTATCTTTCCATCATTCATCAAAGTTAATCTAAATTATTTAGAATTAATTTTTTAGAGGGCTAATCATTTCATCACCCCTCTTGATTGTTGTTGCACCCGAACCGAACAATTGGTATCAGAGCCTCTGCTCTATTTGTCTTAAGATCTCACGATCTATAGAGTGATCCTAGGCAATGACAACCTCGAGTAAAATAGCCAAAAGTTGTTCAACCTCTTATCCTCCGTGTTTTAATGGTTATGATTTTATCTTTGGAGAAATAGAATGTGTGTTTATCTTGCTTTGCATGAACCTAATATTTGGAAGGTGATATGTGAATGTCCATACAAACCTTCTGCTGAACAAAGCAAATGTGATGATGAGCATGTCGAGAAAAATGCAATGAATCTTAGAGCATTAAATCTTCTTAAGAATGCCATAGAGCCTAATGTACTTTCACAAATTCTAATGTTTAGGTCAGAAAGAGACATTTGGGACGAGTTGGCACGTAAGTATAAGAAAAATGCGATGGATTCTTGCATGATGGCTCAAGGAGAGTAATGATGAGGTAAATTTTGACTCTGAAGATCTTTCTAATGAGGAATGGCAATTGACATATGCTGAAATGTATGACAAATGTAAGAAACTCAAGTCTGAAAATAAAACATTGAAAAAGTATTTTGGAAAAAATATATATTTTTGGGGAGTGAGCCAGATCTAGCGTTTTAACCACGTTTTTGGGATTTAAATGAGTCCCCTCGGTGCTAGAGAGGTTAAGGACTAGTTTTCTCTTGTTTTCCCCTTCACGTGGGCGCGAACGGGACATGGAATGAAATTTTTGTCAAAAATTGCCATTTTCAGGTTTGCGGGAAGAAGGCAGTCCTACCAGGAACGGCCAAGGGTTGAGGCAGCTTGCTGGGGACCGCTACGCGACCCTTGTAGTGTCAGCCGAGTTGGCGGTCAGAGGGAGGCCGCCTGGGGCCCCTTACGGCCTTGCAACTGACTGCTACTCTCTAAGCAGTGGTCAGGCCAGGACCGTTCACAGTCTTCATCATTACGGGCGTGTGGCAGTCTGAGGGTGACCGCCTAAGTTCCACGGCGGCCTCGTGACTGGCCGCTACTCTCTGAATAGCGGCCAGGGCAGGACCGCCAAGTTCAGGTGAGGCCCAGAGGTGACCGCCCTTTTGACCGCGTGTTCATGGTTAGTTGCGGTCTAATGCGGACCACCGGTCGGGCTTTACGGTTCAAGGAGGACCGTTAGTTGGAGCTTTGCGGTCCAAGGAGGACCGCCTTTCATTGTGACGGTCTGGGGAGGACCGCCACTCTATTTCCTTGCCAATCGTGCTCCGATCATGTTGTGTTGGCTCCCGGTTGTCCCGATTGTGACCCAGCGGTCGACCTTCAGCCCAGTGGATGTCTTGGACACCCCGTGGGTTCTATGTCCCTATTTTTGGGGTGTCTGGAGGTACCGTGTTATCTCGATTAGCGTGCCCATGGGTCGTGGGGATTTGAGTGACCCCATGTGTTTCGGGCTTCTGTGCTTTCGCTAGATTGAGTCCCTGTGAGTCGGCATGAGTGCGGAGGGCTCTCCCAGCACGATGTGGGTTTTTTCCGGAAGGTGGTTTCCGAGTAGGCCATGCGTAAGGCCTTGGACTGCGAGTCCAGTCTCCCAGCCTGGGGCTGGAGGTTTCCTGCTTTTCCTTGGATGGTGAATCGGCTTGGCAGCTTGTGAGCTGCATTAGGAACCATGCTTTTGTATTTTCTACGTGGGCCGTGTGTGTGGCCTGTGGACTGTGAGTCCAAGTACCCAGCCTGGGGCTGGAGATTTTCTTAGTTCCCTTTTCGAGGGAATGGTCTCGGCGGTTGTGAACTGCCCCGTGAGTCATCGTGCTGAGGTTTCTGACCCTAGGGTTAAGCCAGATTGACGGCATGGCGTCATCCGTTGTGTAATGCCCCAGATTTTTTGGATATTTATCGAATCAGGATTCGCGGGTTTCAGATCGCTTTTGTGGGTCCCGGATTGAGTTTTGTGATTTATGCATGTTTTTGGCCTATCGAACCTACAGAACACTGTGTAGGGTGATCCGTTGCGTTCTCCTACTCCGGGACGATACCACTGAGTTGTGCATTTTTCGAGGATCGCGGAGGTCATTTTTCTAAATTTTTGAAATTTTCCATGGGGAATAAGCACTTCAACAGTGGGGTCAAGAGTGAGCGCCTAAATAGGCAGCCATCAATGATCATAAAGTGCGCCTCTTGTGCTCACGTGTGGAGGGCCTTAATGCGGTCATTAGGGAGTTGCTGTCGTAGGAGAAAATCTAAGATATGATCTGAAGAGGCGTGATCTCAGGCTTGTCCTGAGCTGGAGATACTGACCACGAAGTTATGAACTGCAAGAAAGGGAAACGGGTGAGAGGTGCCCAGGGATGAATCCCCAGGGTAAACCCTCTGATGCCTAAGTCAGTAGAGCCCTGGTGCGAGGGGGTAGAAGGAAGGAGATGAGGGCATGAGATTTCTCTCCACCAAGTGGTGAAGTGATTCTTGCTCAGGGAGCTTAGGCTTGCTCTAGCCTTACCTTTCGCCGGTGGGTTTCCCAGGTTTAAATAGTGCGCCAGCTACATGAGTCTTATGAGTAGAGGAGTTCCAGGAGGGGGCTACGTCCTCGACGTAGGCTCTTTATAACGTGAGGACTCTTGGTCTCCCTCATCCTTATAAACTCCAGGCTATTGAAGAACTCTCAATAGCTATAAGCGTCCGTCGGTGGGCTCGAGCATGGGGTGCTAACTCTTACCCGAGTGATGGGGGCGCAGCTCGGCGAAGGGGCATGAGGCAGCGGTGGGCGACCTTCCCCGTTCGGACCGACGCTCGGGCTTCCGAGCCTAGAGGCTGCCTAAGAAGTTCTTGGTTCCAAGTGACGTTATTAGGCTTATCTCATGACAAGTGGGCCCGGCAGGGCTGTCACTTGAGGGAGCTGGGCCTCGTTTGGTCTGGCAGGACCTTGTTGGGCCGCTTGTACATGGGCTATGGAAATCCCCCTCTTCACTTGTCCCCGTCCGACTCCCGAGCCAAGTTAGGCTCGGTCGAGTAGCTGTTTGGGCTGGACTATTGTGGCTCAGGTGGGTGGAGATCCAACTTTAATAGGGGCCACGTGAAGTGACTATCCTGGAAGTGTGCCCGTAATGATGATAATCCTGATGGATATAAGGCGAGGAGGCCCCTTTTTCTCTTAGATCGGAACGTCGCGCCAACTCCCGCTGGGGGTTATAAGCGTTGTGCGCTGTATGAGTTCTATACTCCCGTGGCTTAGGGTTTTGCTCTCCATCGCTTCTACTTTGGGGGTTTTCTCATGCGCCGTGAGGGTAACTCGGAGGAGCAGAGAATTACGGCGGCCTTCGCGGAGCAGGCTGAGATTATTGCAACAGCTATTTGGCAGCTTCCTCTTCCTCCAGAGTCAACAGAATCATCTTCCTCTAGCTCTCCTACTCCTTCCATGGTGGACCAACATCGGGCTGCTGAGGAGCAGGGGAGTGGGCAGGCCTCGAGGACATCGTTGGTGCTGCCAGCTCCGAATCACATTGAGTTGGACGAGGCGGATGTTAAGCGGCTGGAGCACCGGTACGGTCTCCCTTGGAAGTGTCATTTTTTTGCTTCTGTCCCTCACGAAACGAGCCTGGACTCTCACCCCGAATATTTCTGTTCTTTTCTTCTGTCATGGAAGAGTGGGTTCCGCCTCCCCCTTCATTCCTTCGTTGTTGAACTCCTTTGCTTCTTGCAACTGGCTCCTATCTAGCTGGTTGCCAAATCTCATCTCTTCATTTATTCTTTCTGCTTCCTCTGCCGCCAGTGCGGGATCATCCCCTTGCTAGATCTTTTTCATTATTTCTTTGAGTTGAAGGAGCACCCGTAGGCGGGCAAGGGGTTCTATTTTATCCAGGCGAGACGAAATAGGAGCTGCGTGTCTCTATCCCAGAAGGACTCGTCCCATAAGGGGTGGAAGACTCAGTACTTCTGGGTGGGTACATCTTCAGTGGATACATCTTGGAATTTTCCAATAGTGCCCAACTTCCACCCGAACATTCCTTCAAAGCCCATCGAGGTATCCCCGGAAGTGGAGCAGAGGGCTGCAGTTCTCCTGGAGAATCACTGACTGACGGGTGAGCTGGTGATTCTAGCTAACATCGAATAGTGCCTTTTCGAGCGGCTGTTGACGATGGGTAAGGGCCTCAGGAATCAACTTCTCCCTCTATTTGAGAAAATGCTCTTTTTTTCATGACCTTGTCTTCTTTTGTTCAGATGCGAGGTGATTGGTTGAGGAGGAGGTGCCATCGACTAAGTTGGAGGTGATCGATGTGGAGGACGCGCCAGTTGCCGTCGAGTCACGGGCTCCCGAGGGTTCTTCCTGAGCCCGGGACAAAGGCAAGTGGGTAGCCGAGGAAGGGGCTTTCGAGCGGCGGGGGGTCAAGTGCAAGGATCCCGTGGAGAAGATGCTACGGGATTCTATGAAGGCTCAGTCCATGGAGAAAAAGTGGGCAAATAGGGCTGGGGCCGCCCACTCGGTCGAAGATGGTGCTCGCTCGGCTCTCCCCTCCGTCGAGGTAGAAGGGGCCGAGCCTATTCGGCCGGCTCTCCCTTTCACTGAGCGAGAGGGGGCCGATGAGGTCGTGGAGGTCGCAGTGGGGGCGGGCAACTCTCAGGCAGTGGTGGTCGATGCTGGAGCGTCGGGCGAAGCCGGAGGAGCGCAGGGTGGAGGCGTCGGGGTCGAGCCAGTCGAGGCCAGAGGGGTGCAAGGAGGCGCGACTCAATCCCAGCCGACCGAGGTAGGAGAGACACAGGATGGGGTGGCCCAGTCCGAGCCAACTGGTGGGGCTCCCGAGGGAGTATCGCTCGGAGGGAGAGCCCCCACTCTGGCCGCTCCAGAGAGGACTGGCCCTCCTCCCGGCATCCGGGGTCCCCTATATCAGAGATGTCGTAACATAGCCTTGGGGGTGGTGCGAGGAGGAGATAGGTAGAATCCTCCGTCCGTGGTCCTCGAGATGATCATGGAGGGCAGTTTATTTCTGGCCCAGATGGGGGCCGACATAGCCAACGCCTACACTCGGGCGGAGTCGGAGCGATCGACTCTTGCTTGGGCCGTCGGTACATCTGACCAGAAGGTTGCTCGGCTCACTGCCGATCTCAAGGAGCTTCGGCGAGAGATTACCTCACTTCAGGAACAGGTGAAGTTGAGCCAGGCGGAGGCTCGGGCATCGACCGAGTAGCTAGCTCAGGCCCGCAGTTCACTCAAGTTGAAGAGTAGGCTCCTAGAGCAAGAGCGCGCAACTCAGATCGAGTGTGATGGGTAATGGGAGGCTGAGCGTGCGGAGCTTGAGGACCGAGCCGAGGGGGCTGAGTGACTTCGGGAGGAGGTTGAGGCTGCGCTGGCTGAGGTGGAGAAGAGGTCAGCCGAGCTTGCTATTAGGGCGAAGTCGGTCGGGGTGGAGGCGCTCGAGTGGTACAAAAGCTCGGAGGACTACCAGACCGATCTCCAAAAGGCTACCTTCCCTTATTACCAGTCGGGCTTCCGTCGAGGCATCCGAAAGGGGTTGACCCAAGGGTATCGTCGGGCCAGCTTTTGGGCGGAGGAGCAGGCGCTAGGGGCGGTCATCTTTCCGTCTGGGCAGTGCTACAACTCAGATTCGGCGTCTTCCGAATCTTCCAGCTCGGTGTCAAGTGAGGAGGGAAGCCGAGGGGACTCTACCTCGTCCGAGGGATCACCAACTCCGGCTGCCTCGGGAGGGCGCGCGACCGAGGTAGTTCCCACACCAGTGGGGTCAGTGCCTGGGTCGGTCGTCGCCGAGGGTGCCGGGGGCGGATCACCCGATGCCGAAGAGCCTTTGATCCCCGAGTCTCAGGACGGACCCGAGTCCTGATGTATCTTTGCTTTTTTCCTTTTCTTTTTTTTGTGCGGTTATGTAAAGACTTTTCTTGCGTATGAAAGCTTTTGTAATAGTAAATGCTGACTAGACTATTCCTTACCGCCTTTGGTGCAATTTGACCGCTGTACTTGTAGATCTGACCGGCAGCAGCGATCAGGTGCAGATCGGCAATGGCGACACCTTGTCCATCACCGGGTCTTCGAACGTGGTGGTGGCGACGGGGACCGGCGACGAGGTCAATCTGTCCGGCCTGTCCAACGTCATCGTGATGAATCTCGGTTCCTTGACCCTGGCTGACAATTCGTCGGCGCAGCTGCAGGGGGCGGGCAACAGCGTCTCGATCGGTAATGACGACACTCTGACGGTGATCGGCTCCAACAACACCGTCGTGGCGTCGGGCACCGGCGATTATGTCGGGGTGAACGGCACCAATGAGACCGCCGCCCTCAATTCCGGCGAGGTCGAGCTGGCGCAAGGCAGCCAGGCCGCGGTGATCGGCAATAACGATACCATCCAGGCCGATGGCCAGGATGACGAGGTCGATCTGGACGGCCAAGGCGACACCGTCTCGATGAGCGGCGGCCAATTGACGCTCGAGGAAGACGCGGAAGCCCAACTGGCCGGCAACAACAACCTGGTGCTGATGGCGATGACCAGCGCCCTGCTGGTGGCGGGCAACGCCAATGTCATCGTTGCGGCCGGACCGGGCGATCAGCTCGGCCTGCAAGGCAGCGACGAGCAGGTGACGCTGTCGGACGGCAGCATCACCCTCTATGACGGCTCCTCGGCCACCGTGGCCGGCGACGATGATTCGGTCACGCTCGGCAATGCGGTCACCCTGGACCAGACCGGGTCCAACAACACCATCGTGGCGGAAGGCACGGGCGATCTGGTCACCCTGTCGGGCACCAATAACAGCCTCGCCATGAACGAAGGCACGCTGACCGCGGCGCAAGGCTCCTCGACCAAGCTGACCGGCAGCGGCAATAGCGTCACCGAGCAAGGCGCGGGCGACAACTTGAGTGTGAACGGTCAAGCCGACACCGTCTCGGAAGGCTCGGGCGATCTGGCCTTGGCCGACAGCTCCTCGGTGTCGCTGACTGGCGATGCCAATAGCATCAGTTTGGGGGCCAGCGATCAGCTGATCCTGAGCGGCGACGATGAGAGCGTCACCGCGTCCGGCGCCAGCGATGTGGTCCAGCTGTCGGGTAACAATGCCAATTTGTCGATGAGCTCGGGCGGCTTGTCGCTGGCGGATGGATCCTCTGCCGCCTTGACGGGCGATCAGAACCAGATCCAGCTCGGCGTCAACGGCACCCTGACGGTGACCGGCGCCAATGAGAGCATCGTCGCCACCGGCGCGGGCAACACCATCTCGCTCACCGGTTCGGCGGCGATGACCGTCAGCAGCGGCACCATCACGCTGGCCGCCAATGGCGCGGCCAAGATCAGCGGCAGCCATAACAGCGTCACCGCCACCGGCGCCTCGGACAGCGTGGAGCTGTCGGGCAGCCAGAACACGCTGGCCATGAGCAATGGCAGCCTGACGATGGACGACAACTCCTCGGCCACCCTGACCGGCAATTCCGACGACATCGCGTTGGGCAACAATGACAGCCTGACCGTGATTGTGATCCAACATCACCCCATCTAGTAAAGGGCAGGTATGTAATATGTTCCATTGGGAGTTATTATAAACGGGGGGAGGACTGGCTAGTTAGGCAGTTTGCTACCTTCCCTTCTCTCTCTCTCTCTCTCTCTCTCCTAACATGGTATCAGAGCAGTGATGCTCCGGGATGTCATCTCTGTGCGCTGGAAGACCTTCAAGACTGGATTGCCCCTCGTCCGAGGGTTTCTGGTCCCTCTGTGGGTGGCGCACAGTCCTCTTCGTGGTTTTTTTCTCTTGGGAGGAGGCCGCCCGTCTAGGGGTGGCATCCTTTCTTCTGATCCGGCCATAGATTGGCCCTTGGCAAGGGCATTCCCTCCTGTGTGGTCTCTGTGCCTTCCACTTGTTGAGGGCCATCCCTCACTTTCTCTCTCTTGTAGTTACAAGCACCCTGGGTTCCTACGCCATCCTCTTCTTGCCTTCTTCTCGTTGTCATGGCAAAATCTACCTCTGTGGACTCATGTGTTTGCTCAGCCTATTCAACCCGCAACTCTGACCCCTTCGACAAGCACTTCTCTGCAGATCACTTCTGGCAAACTCACAGAGAGCAACTATACCCAGTGGGTTGTGGCTGTAGAGTTGTATAGTGTTGGATGCGACAAGCTTGGGTATCTCATTGGTGATCTCAGGAAGCCAAATGTCACATATCCACAATATGAAGCATGGTGTCTAGGCAACAGTATGTTTATGTCATGGCTCCTCAACTCAGTTGGTTCGGCTATTCGACCAACTATTCTTCACAAGTCCATTGCTGCCCATATGCGGGAAACAGTGGCTGGCTTGTATGGTCGCAAGAAAAATAAGATGCGCCTATATCAACTCAGTCATACTGTTCATGAGTCTCAGTCAATTGCTTCCTAGTTCTGCGGCCTTACAAGTCTATGGGATGAGCTTGACTGTTCTCGTGTGCCTACTTGGACCTCACTAGAGTGTGGAGGATTAGAGGACCTTTTTGTCACTTCAAGGGGATGATCACATTGTGAAGTTCTTGGGCAGTCTAAATCTCGACTATGTGACACTCTGAGGGCAAATTCTGAATATGGATCCTTCTCCGACACTTGAAGAGACATATTTTAAGGGCCTCAGTGAAGAACAACATAGACAAGTTATGAGCAGCAAGCTTGTCATTTCTGCACATTCCGATGTTGGGGAGTACTCTGTGCTTGCCAGTGCCACTGGTAAGACTCCTCAGGTTGGCGATTAGAAGCGTGGTGACAAGAAGTGTAGTCATTGCGGCCGCACCAGTTTATGCCTAGGCAGTGATGCATGTCCTATGCTGTTATGCATCCTTGAACAAGGAACAAACTAGATTTAACTTGAGCGCTTGGTAAAGCCTAACGATTATAACTTACTAATCGAAGAGTCAAGGATTGTACTTTAAAGGGTACCCATAATTTGAGTTTGAACCTTTCTAGGATGTAAACCTACATCTCCCTCAAATCTGAAATATTTTATCAATCTGGAGCATCGATCTGATGTCCTCCAACATTCACCACGAGAGGCCTATTCTAGCGAATGGGCTCTGCCCCCCCCCCCCTGCCAACAGGGGAAAACCTATTCCACCTGAAGAGGAATGCCACCTGGACCGCCAGCTGCAGAAGTGTGATCGTTGTAGATAATTGTGTTGTTCAAACCTCGACGTCAGCGATACACTTGCAGTGCTACCTTTCTATTCCTCCTTGTTCCCTCCTTGCAAAGGCCAGCAACGATTTTCAATGCCAGCTGGGAGATGGCCTGCTGCCAAGCCCCTTCCCCCGATAGCCCGCCCTGACTTAGCCTGGCCTTCCTTAGAAACACATCCTTCTTCACAAGCAGTGGAAAATTGATTTGAAATTTGAATGTTTAGAGTCACTGGATTTGGAACCCAGCCAACTAAAAATGGGCTGGTCCTGTAATTCCTTCCCCCTCAAAAATTGTATGCCTTTAGAAAGCTTACTATTTTCCTGTATTTGCTGAATGGGAGAATGATCCTCCAAAGATACCGAGTTATTCCGAGGTGACCAAGTAAACTCGGTCATCGTCAACCTTGGCACCATCAACCCTAAATTACCTGGACACCATAACAACATCCCTGTAAGACCCAACCTGCCTGCTAGCTTCTACTGTGTCCATTGAAGGTAAATCAACCTCAACAGTTGCGCAATAGTAATGACTTCACCATCTGAGCTTCAAAATTTTGGAATAACTACCGACGGGTTATATTCGACCAACAAACGTGCAAATTGCAGAGACCTCCACACCTTGGTGTTTTCATCTACCCCAACAAATAACCAAGAGAGGAAACTAAACATTAAACACCTCCACACCACACAAAGACAGCAGAACCCCATACAAAGAGACCAGTCGCACAGGACCCTTGAAAGCCACCTTCAAACCTCACCCCTCCTGCCACTCAGACCACATTAAACAATCAGATTAGCTTTGGCTAGAGCTTACTCTAAATATGTTATCATTTCATATTATATATAAAACGAAACTGTATTTGTTATTCTTAGAATAAACAGGATATCTAATCAGACCTACTATTATCCCAAGATCCTCTCCCTGTAAGTCCCATTCAGAGCTGTGAAGCCCCCACCTCCTATCATCCGAAGATACTTCGCTACTGCTTCATCATCCTCTTCCAGACCCTTCCCTTTGCCTTCTCCTTTTTCCTCCAATCGGAGAGGGGAAGGCCAGAAAGAAATCAACATGGAGATCAAGGGAGATCGAAGGTTGGAAGTGGCCCAAGCAGGGGTGGTCAAATACGAAGATGATGAAGGCCATCATTGCAAAAGGATGCAGAAATGTAAAGAGATCCAGCGAGTGGATATGGTACAAGCTCCTAGTTCTTTAAAACCCTCCCCCAACCCCTGTAAATCTATCCAAACACTCCATGCAGATTTTACAAGATTTTTTTCACAAAAAATACAGGACATATCTACAATTTCTGGAACTTGTAGAGTATTTCTACAACCCTAATGTGCTTATTTTTCTATCTTGCAGGAGAAGAATGCCAAGGATGAGAAAAGGAGAACTTGGGAAGGGGTTTTCATCTACATCAAGGCATTTCTGATGCTCGTGGATGAAGAGAAAGAGGTGCAAAATGAAGAAAGGAGCAAGGTGATGTTGACTTCATGATCATCCGTCAATGAACCAAGGAGAACTAGATCTTGTAGAGAAGGGGGAGCTTTATACTTGAGTGATTTTCTTTGTTTCAGTCTTTAGAGTATATCTTGGGCATATTATTACATTTGTGAACATCACATTAATTTCTAAACGAATTTTATGTATGGGTGTTCAGAGAGTTGGTTCTCTGAGTGTAGGTATTGACTTGTGTGCATTGTTTTGTACGGAGAATATCTGCATGTGATTAGGGGATTGTTCCCAGTTTGTGTAATTGGGAGTTTACTCCCGTGTGTGGAGCGTTGCTCCGTGCGTGCAGGCGTCGTCGTGCTTGTGTGTGGGGAATTATCCCCGTGTTGGTTTTCAGCAGTGAAGCCTCACTCTGTTAAGTGAGGGGTGGACGTAGGGAGCCTGTCGTGGTCCCAACCACCTTAAAAATTCTCTGTGTAGTGGTTTTCTTTATGCGATTGGTTCCATATCTTCTACCCCATTCATAGGAATTTGTTCTTCACATTATACTCATTGTTCAGTTTGAAGAATCACACACACTGTGAGCATGTCACTTCATAATACACTTCTTGCACTTTAACAATCACTCACACATACATACATTGAATGTGTTCGATCTTTGTTTCACACACTCACACTGTTAAGTTCTGTTCATTAATTCATTGCTCCATTGAACATCTTAACACACACCATGAACGGTTCTATGTTAATCTGAACATACATCGTTAAATCTAAAACTACTTGCATAGTTTCTGCTGTGGGAAGTTGTTGTTTTATAATGGACATAAATTTTTATAGAGGGATATATTCATCGCCCTTCTAGATCTGTCTTCCTGCACTACGGGACCCAACAAGCAAGAGATACATGAACATGCACCCCTACACTCTTTTTCTCTGATATTGGTGCTTACTGTCTCCGTGCTGCTTGCTCAGCGTCTTGGTGAGGCTCTTTTCCTTCCTCCTCTTCCCCTTGAACTTATGGCATCTCGCAGGAAGCTCATCCTGACCAGCTCCAAAACTTCTAGTGAAGGGGAGAGTAACCGTGGTTGCGCCTCAAGCTCCTCGGGTGCCCGTCCCGATCCTTGTCCTCCTTATTTCAATGTCTCCTATCGAGTTGTCTACGGTCTTAGGGAGGCCTTTAAAATTTTGACAGATATCGACATCTTCTTCTCCTCCAAAGATGATTACTTAGGAGGGTTCTTCCATAGGGGAATCAGCGTGTTAATAGAGGCCTTCAAGGTTGGTTTCCGCCTTCCCATCCACCCTCTCTTTAAGTCGATCCTCCATTTCTACTGTCTGGAGAACTCTTGGAGCTTCCTTTGCACTTTTGCATATAGGGCGCCAACATCAACTTCGTGGTTGGCACGCCCAACGCGGTGACCGGATTCGGCACCACGGCGCTGGATCAGTCCACCATCGCCACCACCAACACGCTGCCGTTCCGGATTGTAGGGCTTCTGTCCGATTACACCGGCCCGAATGGCGGCAACGGAACCGATAATGGCTCGACGTACAACCGGGTCATCGTCACGGCGAACAACTGGGATCGCAAGTCCCTCACTGGCATCGTCTAAGGAGGGATTGACCAATGCCCGTTGCACTCTCAGCAATCCGCAATCTTCTCCTGCCGGGCCTGTGGGCCGTCACGGGGAAATACGACCAGCTTCCGGCCGTTCGCAAGCTCATCTTCAAAGAGCGCAAGTCGAACATGGCGCTGGAACAGTCCACCAGCATGCGCTACATCGCGCAGGCCTACATCAAGCAGGAAGGCGCTCCGACCACGGCCGACAACGCCTCCGGCCAGCGCTACACCTACAACCAGACCCACAACGAACTCGGCGTTCAGTTCGCGATCACGCGCAAGGCGATCGACGATAACCTGTACAAGACCGAATTCGGTCCGGCGGTCATGGGGCTGAACGAGGCCTTCGACCGAACCAACGAAGCGTTTGCGGCCGACGTGCTCAACAGCGCATCAACCTATAACGCGGCGATCGGCGGCGATGGCGTGGCGTTCGCGTCCACGGCGCATCCGGTCGATGGTGGCACGTTCTCGAACATGGCGTCTCCGGCGGCGTCTCTCAACGAAACGTCTCTGCTCAACGCTCAGGTCGCGATCAACGCGAACTTCCGCGACAACGCCAACCAGCGCATGAATGCGAAGCCGAAAAAGCTGGTCATTCCGCCGCAGCTTGAGCCGGTCGCGATCCGCCTGCTCAAGACCGAGCTTCGGCCCGGCACCGCGAACAACGATGTGAACGCCATCCTGTCCACGCAGGGCGGCATTCCGGACGGTTACGCCGTCTGGAACTACCTCACGTCGCAGTTCGCCTGGTTCTTGCAGACCAACCAAGACGGTCTGGTCTACATGAACCGCGTGGCCTACGAGACGGATATGTCGGTGGAGTTCACGACCGACAACCTGTTGGTCAAAGGTTATCAGAGAAACAGCTACAGTTATAACGAGCCACGATCGATGTATTTCTCTTTCCCTGTTTCATAAGAGGGAAGAATGTACGCGATCACGTCCGAACGTATTGAAGAGGCCTTGTCCTACGATGAGGGCACCGGCCTCTTCAATTGGAAGATCAGACCTTCCGGTCGAGCGAAAATTGGCGACGTCGCTGGTGTGATTTCTTTCCATGGGTATCGGGTGATTACCTTGGACGGCATCAAGATGCGGGGCAATCGTCTCGCGTGGTTTATGAAAACCGGCTCATGGCCCAAGAGCCAGATCGATCATATCGACGGCAACCGCGCCAATGATGCGTTTGCCAATCTGCGTGAGGCTACTCAGTCGCAGAACGCCGCCAACGGCAAACTTCGCAAGACCCCTCATCAGTCTCTTGGGTGGCGTCCCCAGTTCTTGGCAGCGGTAGTCCGATATTTATATCGGGTTATCGGTACCCTAAACTCTGGGTCTTTACAGAAGGATTCTTTAGAGAGAGGTAGAGAGATAAGGGAGAGAAATAAGGAGAGATGTAGAGAGAGAGAGAGGGAGGTGGGACTTAAATCAATAAAACATAAAAAAAAGAAAAAATTGAAAACTGTGTGCGGTGTGTGTGCGTATGTGTGTGTGAGAAGAGGGAGGTAGATGGGCAGAAGGGAACTGAGAGGGGGGAGGGGAATGGGAAAGGAAACGGAGGTGTGTGTGCATGTAGTGGAGAGGTGGAGAGGGGATAAGTGTACGTGTGTGAGGGAACAGCCGTAGTGCTAGCGCGGTGAGGAGGGGCAAGGCCGTAGTGGTTTATGCGTGTAGTGAGGAGAGAGGGTCCGAGACAGGAGGAGAGGAAAAAGGCAAAGGGAGTTGTTGGGTGCAAGCCCAGGATCTAGAGGGGGGTGAATAGATCCCCTTATGAAGAGTTACGCTCAATTAAAAACTTCACCCCCTGAAACTAACTGGAAGGAAGTGAATGAAAGTTTGTAAAACTCTCTCACTGAATGAATGCTTCAAGCAGAAATGATGTCAAGCACAATGCGCTCAAACCAATCTAAGATTGAGTTATGAAGAACACACACTTGAGCAAAAGCTTCTACTAGACACACAGACAAACACTTAGCAGCTATGTCAGTTTCGAACAGCTCTCATAATATTAATCTCAAATATTAAATGCACAACCCAACCCGTGAACTTGAGGTAGAGGAGAAGGATCACACGCACAAACGTAAATCACACTCCACAAGAGTTTTTAGGTGGTTCGGCCAGACACCCAGTCTACCTACATTCACCCCCCACTCAACTTGAGTGAGGATTTCATTGACTCATAGCTTGAATCACTGAGCCTCAGGGCTTGCTACATAGAGGAACAAATCCTCACACCGTTGAGCAACACAGCTTGCTTACAAGATCGCTAAGCCTCACAGCTTTCTAAACGAGGAACCAATCCTCACGAGGTAAAGTCTCCACTAACTAACAGCTTAATAGAAGTAGCAAATAAAAAACGAGGAACAAAACAAAAGGAACAGAAACAAAAACGAGAAACAATGTAGCTCTCAAAGAGCACAATGGCTTGGATCTGATCCAGAGGCCAACACATAAACATGTCTTCAATGAAACTCTGGCTGCACTCAACTCTCACTAGCTTGGCTTCTTCTCTATACTGGGACTCGAACTTCTTTTTTTCTTCTCACAATCCGTTCTCTCATATCTTCTTCTCACTTTTTCTCTTTCCTCTTTAGACTTCGCAGCCCTCTTCTTCTTGCTGCTTCTTTCTTTTGTTCGCAGCAGCTCTTTCTTTGGAGGAAGAAGCCCCAATATATAGAATAGGGCCTCCAAAATTTATCTGATAAAGATAATGATTATTTTTCCATTTGGCCACGTGACAGGAGCTAATACAATGTTGTGGTACCAACCACTTTCCAAAAAAAAAAAAAAAAAGAAACTACCAGACTGGAGTGACAAAGCAGTCCTCAAGAAGGCTGATCAAATAGGTCTTCAGGTGCAATGCAAAGTGGGCCGGTTGCCTAAACTTTGGGCTGGTGCATGGTTATACACAATGAACCTCTTGGAGTAAATGTAAAATAACAATTGATTCTTCAGATGGTCCCCTCATATCCAATTAATGGATGTTAATATCAATTGAAGGGCGTTAAAGAATTGCAATTTAGTTAACGATATGTAGATGAAACCACAATTACTATTTTGCATTATTAGCATGCTCCTTTGCTGAGCTTATTTAATTGTTGTTTACTGATTCCTTAGTGTTTTTTTTTATTCTTTGTTGGGTGTTGCAAAATGTGTTATTCCACCAAATTTATATGAATGTTTCAAATATGTTTGGCTGACGCAGTTGGGAGGATGTGAGGAGACATGCCTTTTTGAGGTTCTTGGTGCATCTAGCCACTGTTTCATGGCTTTAGTGGAAGAAATGCCTTGTGTGACATGAATACAAGTTGGACACGGCAAATCATCCAAATCCACACATTTAAAATATATCCTTAGGGATGCATACAGACATATGTATTAATATATGTGCAGCCTGTATGACAAGGCCCATGTAGTCAATGTCAGAGATTCAGGTAGTAACCTTTTAGGTGGCTGACTTATGGCACCTAGGCAGCCATCTGTTAAAACAATATTCATTGCTCATGTAGATATCTGTGCCGGTTGACCATCCTATATTCATGTCCTATACATTTGTAGACAATAGGAGGTGGCAAGATATGTGTATAAGGGTTATGAGGCAAACTCAGAAATCTTCTGAGGATTGCAATGTACAATGGTAGCGTTCACATTTAGACATTAGCATTATCAACATGATGTCTCTGTTATTGGATTTGGATTAAGTTGGAGAGGGATTTTGTATTTAATCTAGATTTTCTGATGGTGGTTCCAACCTCACAGACAATGATCATCTTTCTTTTTATCTCTTAGCTTTTCAAAAGATGTTTCAGAGAAGATGGATGGTTGGATAAAAGACAAATGACATTAACCTGCATTTTGTAGAATAGTCATACAATTGAAAATATTCAATGCATGCAAGTATCCTTTTCAAATCACAAGACAATTGATTTAAATTAATCTTGTTCTTGTTTGCTGTTGCTCAGTGCTCAAAGTACAGCGAGGATTGAAGAATTGCTTCAGGAGGATCAGAATGTAAAACGCAAGCGGGAGCGCTTCCAGAAACAGTCATCTCTTCTGTCCAAATTAACACGTCAATTGAGCATCCATGATGATCGAGGTGGTGACTGGTCCACTGTCAGTTCTGGTGCAGGTAAATTTTGTTAAAGTTACTTAAATTTATGGATCAATGTATTTAATCTTTTGGCTTTCTATTTTCAAAAAAAAAAATGACGTGAGAATCTGGGTGTTGTGTCTAATGTCTAGAAGGTACATATTTCTCAAGCCCATCAATCAACTTTTGCAATTTTTGCAGAGGAGTTAGCTCCTTATGCGCTTCCATGGTCGTAGCATGTTCGGCTTGTTGCTTCAACCTTCTCTTGAAATTCTTTTTTCTATTCTTCTCCTACTTTTTAACTCGTACTAATTCAAAGGGAGAATGAACATCCATTTTTACAAGAGGCTGCAAGATGCCCCCAGCATTGGAGCCATTGAACTTGCCTTTTCTTTTCAGGGGTTTGGGGTGACCATGCTTCTTCGGGGTCACATTAACCCAATCGGCTTCTTCTTCGTGCACCCAAAATGTGGTGTTAATTGCTTGACTGATTATTTCAAATGGCAATTCTTGAAATTTGACCAAATAAAGGCCAAAATTTTGGGGTGTTGAAGCCACGTGGGATTTCTTACTTGCCAGTTCTTGTCTTGGTCTGAGACTTAGCTAGGAGAGCCCAGGTGTGGCCCAATCCTTTTGACTTGAGCCAGAGATTAACTTGGGGTTCTTCTGTCAAAGATTGCTCTTATGGCTTTGCTCCGCATGTTGCTTGAGGATTTCTTCGGATCTTGCCCCTTTGGCTTTGCCCAGAGTTTAACTTGAGATCCCCTGGCTGAGTCTGGCCTTTTCAGGTTTGCCTGGTGTTTGCCTTGAAATTTTCTTGCTGAGGCTTGCCTTTCGGGCTTTGCTCTACATTCAACTTAAAATTTTCCTATCGAGACTCACCTTTTTGACTTGGGCGAGAGCTCTCTCCTCCTAATTAATGGAAATCTTGAGTTTCTTTTCAGGTCGCCTAGCCCTCCATGCTCACATGTGAGGCAGGCGAGCCTTGCCCCGGGCTTCTGGAATTTGCTTTAGAGTAACGTTGTGGAGAATCGCGCACCAAGATTTCTTTCCCATCCAAAAGAATCTCGAGTAGCCTCTGAATTTCTTCCTTCAGAAAGGGCAAAGACTTCAAGTCCTACCACAGTCACCACTCACGGCACTATATTGTGGGTTGACCCAAACTAGGACCAGACTTCCATGTTTCTGACCCGAAAGATGTGTGAGAAGTTGATGCATACACAACGTTGACTGAGAACGTCAACAGCTCCCCTTCATGGGGCGCAGAGGATTCAATTTGAGGCGTTATCCCTTGCTGATCACAAGAGACCGGGTCTTCTTTTCTCATCATTTCTGTCGAACGGCTTTGACTTAACATTTGTTCGGTAGCTTCTCGGAGGTTTCTCCTTATCATGCTATCCCCTTAGACATTGATCTCCCCTTTTTGAATAAGGATTTCGATTCAGACTTGAACTTCTTTACATTTCCTCATCGGGTGAGTACCCTAGCATGGTATTCGCAATAACGAAGATTCTTTTTCTCAGCATCCGTGTAAGTTGTCGGTGGGTCGTGCACCATAATTCGGCCCTCTTTAAGTAGAAGGTCGAATATCTTCTAAGTATTCTCCTTCGGAAAGGAGCACTGATGGGAGAGCCTCGAGCCTGGATGGAGAAGAGATAGTTTTGGGATGACTTGCTTCATCACCACCTTGCTTCAGACAGGCCGTGGTGTGTTGGAGGTGACTTCAGTGCGGTGGCAGCCTCGAGGGAAAGGTCTGGTGGTGATACCTTCAGTGGTGACATGGAGAACTTCTCAAATTTTGTCCAGGAGGCGGCCCTGGTAGATCTGGGCATTGCTCATGGTTCCTTCACCTGGTCCAACTTGAGAGCATAGGCCTCTTGCTCTGGGTTTGACAGATTCCTTGTCTCCGTTGACTGGGAAGACAACTTCCCTCATGTGCAGGTGGTTCCTTTAACGAGATCTGTCTCCGACCACAAGCATATCCTCTTAAAGACTAGCAGGTTGTTTGACAGGAAACACTTGTTCAGGCTCGAACAATTTTGGTTCAGAGAGGTTGACTTTATATCCACTGTCTCTACGATGTGGTTTGCTCAGACTGCGGGCTCCTCGGCTATGGGCACTTTTGTTAGAAGATTGAAGCATACTACGTAGGCCCTCCAGGCTTGGGGAGCTGAAAAATCCTTGTCTGGAAGGGTAGTGAAGGAGAGGATTATTCAACAACTTGAGGGTCTTGATTGCTTGAAGGAAGTAGGGCTTCTAGATGATGAAGGCAGGGCGTCTTGGGATTCTTTGAGGCAACAATTTGATGAGATCCTTGCTAGAGAGGAGATTTATTGGAGACAAAGATCGAGAGATAGGTGGATCAGATAAGGGGATTGAAATACGGCCTACTTTCAGCGCATTGCGTCGGGGAGAAGAAGGGTTAACTCCATCTCCCGCGTCAAGGTGGGTGACCTTACTTTCACGGCGAAAGAGGACATCAGAGACCAGGCGAGGCTGTTCTGCTCCTTGCTCTTCTCAAAAACTGAGCTCCACCAGTCTTTCTCAGGAGGAGAGGGAAGTTATATCCCGGCCCTTCTCTGAGGAGGTCCACCGGGTTGTCTTCTCCCTTGCAGGTGACCGGGCTCCTAGGCCGGATGGCTTTTTGTTGGCCTTCTTTCAGACATATTGGGACATCATCAAGGGCGACCTTTTTGCAGCTGTGAGAGAGTTTTAGGAGGGTAGGGCTCACTTGGGAAATGTTAATAAAACTCTTCTGGTACTCATCCCTAAGAAGCTTGGTGTGCAAGACTTCAGGGATTTCAAATCTATTAGCCTTCTGAATGGCACGTATAAAATCATCACTAAGGTGCTTGCAAGGAGGTTGGTCACTGTGTTGGACAGGCTAGTTAGTCATTTCTAAGGAGCTCTTATTAGGGGTAGACATATTTTGGATAACTTCTTGGTGGTGCATGAGTGTATCTTTGCAATGAAGAACCAGAAGAAGTCTAGGGTGGTCCTCAAGCTCGACTTTGAGAAAGCTTACGACAAGGTAAGCTGGCAGTGTCTCTTCCATGTATTGGAGCGGATGGGTTTTGGCGAGAAGTAGATTGGTTGGGTTAAAGCTTCTATCTCTTCGGCATCTGTTGCAGTCCTCATTAATTCATGTTTCTTCAACTGTCTAGAAGAGTATGTAATAACTCTCCCTTGTTGCATCAGCACACAACCGAGGCCGGTACCGAAAGCATCGGTATACACCTCATACTTCTCTCCTTCAATAGGTAGGGCCAAGACTGAAGTAGTGGTCAAGTGGCCCTTTAAGGCTTGAAAACTCTTTTCACATTCTTCATTCCATTCATAAGGTACTTCCTTGTGAGTTAGTCGAGTGAGTGGCACAGTAATTTTTGAGAAGTCCTTGATAAATCACCGATAGTAACCAGCAAGTCCCACGAAACTCTAAATTTCAGTTGCATTGGTTGGTCGTTCCCAGCTCTTCACAGCTTCGACCTTTGCAGGATCCACAGAAATTTCATCCTTCGACACAATATGGCCTAAGAAAGCCACTTCTTCTAGCCAGAACTCGCACTTACTAAATTTAGCATACAATTGATTTTCTCTCAAAATCTGTAATGCTATCCTCAAATGCACTTCATGTTCCTCTTCAGACTTTGAATATATCAGAATGTCATCAATAAAAATCACGACAAATTTGTCCAGATGTGGTCTAAATATGCTGTTCATGAGCTGCATAAAAGCTGTAGGGGCATTTGTTAGTCCAAAAGGCATAACAGTAAATTCATAATGCCCGTACCTACTTCGAAATGTAGTTTTGTGAATATCCTCGTCCTTGATCCTCAATTGGTGATAACCCGATCGAAGATCAATCTTCGAGAAGTATCTTGCTCCAGAGATCTGGTCGAAGAGTTCATCAATCCTTGGCAGTGGATGCTTATTTTTGATATGGAGATGGTTCAACTGTCAATAATCGATGCACAGCCTCATCGATCCATCTTTCTTCTTGACAAACAACACTGGTGCTCCCCATGGGGAAGTGTTTGGTCTAATGAAGCCTTTCTTCAATAATTTCAGAAGTTGTTCCTTCAATTCCTTCAATTCTGCGGGGGACATTCTATAGGGTGCTTTGGAAATAGGTCCGGCAATGGTGAAAGAGACTTCTCTCTCCGGTGGCACACCAGGTAAGTCTTCAGGGAAAACATCGGGAGTCTCCCGAACGGCTTGAATGTCTTCCAGCCTCGCCACCTTGGCTTCCGTGGCAGTTACAAAAGCTAGGAATGCCTCGCGTCCCTTGTTGATGAGCTTACTGGCTCGGAGGGTCGAGATAACTGGCGATCTCTTCCGTGGAGTAATGTTGGTTAACTCCGGGTAGTCTACAAAGGTGACTTTCCCGTTTCGGCAGTCTATAGTTGTCCGATAGGTGGATAACCAATCGGCACCTAGAATGACATCATACCCCTGTATATCTAAGCATATTAGATCAGCAGGTAGATTGTGACCTTTGACAATGACCTTACAGTTTGGGAAATGATATGTGACATCGGACTCATTCCCTAACGGAGTGGAAATTACTAAGTTCATCTATTGTGGTTCCATAGAGAATGAAGCAGAAAATTTTCTTGAAATAAATGAATGTGTTGCGCCGGTATCAAATCGAACTTGAGCAGACTTGGAACAAATAGACAGAGTACCTTCCACCAATCCACCTTCCGTTGGTTCAGTCTCCTACAGAGCTTGGAGACGTCCTTGCTTCTTGGCTTGGCACTTTTCATCCTTGGTCACTTCAGTTTGCTCATTCAATAGCAGACAATTAGGAATTCTGTGTTCCTGACTCCCACATCAGAGGCACCCTCCCAGCTTCCTCCAGCATTCGTCGGCCTTATGGCCAGGCTTGTCACAGTATTTATAGTTCTCTTTAGTGATAGAAAATGGCTTGTTGTTACCCTTGGGCTTCTTATCTTTGGAGGACTCACCCCCACTAGAAGGTCTCTTCTTGTTGAAGGAGGGCTTGAAGTTGTTAGTGACAGTCTCCTTCTTGTCTTTACCATGGATTTTATCAGACAACTCTGTGGCATCCTCCAGCAGTTGAGCACGTCAGACCATTTCTGGATACACTTGGATATCCAGTGGGGACAGTTGTGTGATGAATTGGGGCTGTAGTCCATTCAAGAAATGACGTGCTTTCATCGTTTCCGTGCACACCAAGTGTGGTGCATACCTGGATAGCCTGGAGAACTGGGCCTCATACTCGGCCACAGTCAGGGTTCTCTATTTTAGAGTAGCGAATTCCACGGCCTTCTTCTCTTGGACACGGTTGGGAAAGTTTTTATTATTGAAATGGCCAACAAAGTCGGCCCAGGTCACATTATCATCCATTAAGGTGGCTTCCATAGACTCCCACCAACACATTGCATCTCGTTCCAGCTGGAATGTGGCTAGCAAAACTTTCTCATCGTCCGCGCACTACATAACGTAGAAGATTCGTTCAATCTCCTTAAGCCAATTTTTAGCATCGTCGTGGTTAGAAGAACCTAAAAACTTCGGAGGGTTCAGGTTCCTGAAACTCCTATGGAGATCTCCTACTCCACGGTGTGCTCCGCCCTGCGCCATCTGTTGTAGTGCTTGGGTAAAGTTCTGGACGGTTTGTTGCATCTTATGCCATTGTGCGCATTCAGCAGCCATAATCCTACAAGGATTTAAATTATAATTAGTCTCATGCATTTATGTTTACAAAGTTGGACAAGATAGGATAGGATGTATGTCAATATAGGACACCCTACAATAACTAAATCCCTCTGCTCTACCCAATCTCACGGGTTAAGAGTCAACCTATCCTTAGACTTGGGTTTTCCTAGGAATTTGAAATCCTTGGCTCTGATACCACAAAAACTGTCACGCCCCAAGCGCAGAAGGAACCTAGAGAGCACGATGAGTTTATATCATTCATGTCAATCAGTGAATTGAGAATTTCGACCATGACAGAGTGCGCAATAAATAAAGACATCACTAACAATCAATCTGATACCATCAATACTAAATCACATAACCATGATGTCAACAATATCCTTAACTGATACCAATATCCAATGATCAAACGTTACTAACAGCGGAAGACTTTGAAGGAAAAGTATCTTGAGGACATAAGCCTCTTACATCACGACTCAATTAAATAAAAAGATATCATCTGACAATGACACTAAAGAAAAGACATGACGTGGTGGGACTTGGCACGATGCTTGAAGGTTCTACATGCATCACTCTTGGCCATCCCCATCTGGTTGTGAGTCAGAGTCCGAGTTATCTAAAAAATATTAGAAAATACTTGAGGAGTGAACGCTCAGTAGAAATTATATCTCTAGACCCAGACTATCTTTAAGTGATTAATACATTATGAAGTATGGCATGTTCGTGCAAGTAAAATGACGAGAGTGGAATGACAATAAATATCAAGAATGAGCTAGCAAGATATCATGTGTATCAAGTAAACTTTATCAAGGGGACCAAGCATGTAATATCAAGTCATGTCACGAGATAGTGGTTACTTATTTATTTGAGTACTTGCCCATACCAGGCCACGCAAGTCACGCAAGTCAAGTCAAGCATGAGAGAGAGAGATTGCAGAACGTCATAATCAAGATAGCCATGCACTTCGGTGCAATGCCACACTGTGATCATTTAACTCCCATGGGCACAAGAACTTTCAGATTTTCCTCTCAGGACCAGATCGGGCCCTATATACATAGGCAATGATTGTGTGATTTGACATTCACTATAGTTTTAGTAGCCAATAGAATTCCAAAGAAATAGACTATTGTAGGATGATAAGGTAGATTTACAGAATTTGGAATTCAAGGGCAGAATCCAGTAGAGATGACTTATCTAGAAATCTGAGACATATTCATAAAACTGGATAAATGGCATCCTCTATGGGAGCCGCTTATAAGAATTGATGTCCATATGAATGGGCGCTCATTTTGGTAGTAGACAAAGGCACGAAATGAAAAGTGTCCACTTACCAGGGCGAGTGTCAATAGTAGGGAAATTGTTTCACTCAAATTGTTAAATTTCACAAAACATTCTCCAAAAGCACTTCAAAAGCCAAGAATGATGCTCTGATTAGTTTTAGGCAACAGAAGTTATAAACCTAATCAGCTGAAAGTGGTTGATGTATTGGGTCCAGTTCATAATATAAGAGTATGTTTTCTTTCTTGGACTGAACGACAGTTAATCCATTTAGACAGTTGTAAAACCATCAAAAATGAGATAAGGCAAGTAACCATTCCAAATTCATACAGAACAGAAGCATCTAAACTCAATGTACTCTGTGACACCATAACTTCAGGAAGCAAAAATCCTGAAAAGGAACACACTGCCCTGTATATCCATTTCCTCATATGCCACTACTAAGGCGATTACAGTTTCTAAATCTAACTAATATGATGGCATTCACCATTTTAATTGACTCAATCCTGTATTTCATTGAGCACACAATCAGTGAAATATTTTTCAGCTCTTTCACTGTTTCTTATGAAAGACATCTAGAAGGAAATACAATTTCTGGGAAACTGATTCATTTATCCAACAGAACCCGGATACATCAACTTTTCACCTTCATATATGGCTCTACAACGAAGGTTAATTATAACGAAAGGTCTCATATGTTTCTTTTAGTTGAGTCATGCTAAATTTCATTACATAAGCATGTGTTCTTCATTAATGTATTGACAAATATCAAAGGTCACCTAGATTGTAATTAAAGCACCTCTACGCTGAAATACATATAGCATTGCTTGGTTAATAAACATTGACCTCCTCTAAGACTCCTTCGATTATAGCAGGTGCACCCATCCCAAAATCCTTCAGTAAACTGAAGCCACAATATCTAAATAGAAAGCATATCCAGAAAATTAAATAATTAGGAAATGGCATGTAGCAGCAAGAACAGACCCGCTGTGAGTTTCAATTGCCTCCATCTGCCTCAGAGCGATCCACAGCCAGAATGTGATCATGTGCCCCGGGGCGATTGCTGGCCCAACGAAAGATGGGATGCCAAGGATCAGCACCTCAGCCCAGTGTGCATATGGGGCTGCAAAGCCAATTGGCGCTGTGAATTCGTGGTGCACAATATGGATGTTCTCATACCCCCACTTGCAGTGCAACAGCCTGTGGATCCAGTAATTCCCGTAGTCCTCCACAAGGAAGTAGGCCAGCAGCTGGAAGAACATCTCCCATCCGGAAGGCAGCGGCAGCCCCGTCCTAATCCCCACCAACTGCCATCAACATTGATCAAAAAAATAAAAACTCTTGAAGACACCTAAACTTTGATTCCTGTCACTGTTTGATACGTATCCTAGAATCTGACTCCGAATCACCAAACGGGCATCATTACAGCAGGGGGAAAAGGAAGAGAGAGAGATACTCCGGAATTTTTCGAATGCCCAAGGCATCAACAATGACATAAACAAAAAAAAAAGGAAAACGAACAAATCCCAAAATTTTTACCCGCCCCCTTTAATCATATAGGGTACCTCGCCACGTGAAAACCCGAAAGGGCTCGTGGGCAAAAAGTGAGAGGGGGCTGACTTCGGTGAAAACCTGAAAGGAAACTTGAGTCAGCAATGTGATTCAAAAAAAATGATGATGAAAATGATGTTGCTGCCTTATTTATCATTTATGTCCCACGGGAATTCCTGTGTGCGACATATATATATCCCACCAGCATAAGCCTTACACCTATGCTGTAATAAATCCCTTGCTTCGGCATTTAACTGATGCAGGACGACAATGAGACTCGACGCTAAATAGGTGTGAACCTTAGACTCTATGAGACGACGCGACTAAAATGACAACTCGACCAGCAACGACACTAACGATTTGGCACCTAATTGGGTTCCTGAAGAGGCGAACGTGCCCCAAACAGAAGTACTTACTCACAGTCGTCCCCAATGAGGGAAACGTGTCGATCAGCACGATTGAGAAATCGACATTGAGTCTCGAGTGGTCAGCTCACTCTCGTGCTCGAAACGAGTCAAGGGATGGGTCTCGCACTCACAACTAACAGCGGTGACTAAATTTAGCTATCTAGGAAATAAACTACTTACATGCAGTGGCATCTAGAACATATACTAATTAAGCAAATACGACAAAGAGGATGGCCAGTGTACCTCCACGCTCGGGGAGTGGGGAAGACGTCCCGGCCAAGTCCGTAACTCTTGGTACAATGGCAAAATTAAATTTATAGCAGTGATTTTTTTATTGCCCACTCCACGCAGGGAGGTAAAGGCCTCCACAGTGGTGCCGAGAGCACTGAAACTTGGGTTGGCGGGTAGCAAGGTGGCGGGTTCCGGGCGGCGGCGGACAGTGACTCCGATATTGCGAACGGCTGGTCGACAAGACTGCGAACAGGGACGTCCAAAGGGACGCCGACCTTCGGAAGGCTTCTGATAGCGACAGATCACCAAGACGACGGCAGGGGGTCCCTGGTCGACCCCTGGGAGCGGCAGTTGCTGAATCATCTCTGGCGTATTTTGTTGTGGATTTCCACAGTCGCCCTCCTTGCTGGTCTAGTTCAGAGTAGAACTGCGCGCCTCCACAAAATCGGTCAGTACGACTAGATTCGACGTCAGATCGGGGCAAGAGTGCCGCTGCGAAGAGCTCTCAGAGATATTCGACATACTTGGAGTTAAGATCCGTCCAATGGTCTGAACTAAAATGGGAAACTCTGCAAGTCAGATGTTGATTCTATCCTGGAACTCAGATCTTACATGGAAGAATGGGACTTGCCTGTTTATGGGGTTTGACCAAAAATCAAATGGTAGAACTAGGGCTTGGGGATTTTTGTGGAGAGATAGGGGAGGATGGTGATCACGCACATAATTTGTTTGTATTTTTATGACAAGGTTTGGGGGTGGGAAAAATAAACTACCAGGGGCTATCTCGCAGATCTGCAGTGAGATAGACTGTGAGAGGTGGAAATAAATTACTGGGAAGGGGGGCAAACGGGCTCTGATCGGGACAGTAGAACTCTGAGGGAAGCTTTTATCTCTGGCCGAGTAGGGTGGTACGCTAATCCAAGGGGCTGTCCCAATATTTCTCAACTATTATTTGCAGATGGCACTCTTATTTTTTACAATGCATCCATTATTTTAGTTCGTAGGCTCATCAAGATTCTTAAATCATATGAAAGAGCGTCGAGACAGCTTATCAATGTGGGAAAAAGTGGCTTCTTCATTCACCATAAAGCTAATGCAGCCTCTGCTAAATGCATTAAAGACACCGCTAGGTTTTCACAACATTCATTTCCTCACAAATATATGGGTTTTCCTTTAGTTCATGGCAGGAGTTAAAAGGTCTATTTTGCTGGCCTTATCACCTTCATCCAGAAACCTATAGAGGACTGGCAACCTAGATTACTTTCCCAGGGAGCTAAACCAACTTTAATTAAACATGTTCTTACCTCCATTCCCATATATACATTGGCTTCCTCTCCTCTTCATACTGGAACCCATCAAAGTCTGGACAGGTCCTTTGCCAATTTTTTCTGGGGTTCTACCACTCAAGGAAATAGACACCATTGGAAATCCTGGCAAGCTATATGTAGGCCAGTCAGTTATGGTGGTCTGGGTATTATGTCTCTTAGACAAATGGAACTTGCACTTCTGGTCAAGATGCTATGGAGAGATCTGCATTCTAATTCCCTGTGGGCAGTATATTTCAGAGCTAAACACATCCGACAATGTCATCTAATGGATGTTAATTTCAGAAATATGAAAGGGCATAGTAGAAGATGCTGGGTTTAAGCCAGAAACTTTATTGTACAGCACAAAAGAGTTATCATTGGAGATGGGAAATCAACCAACTTCTGGCATGACACCTGGCTGGGAAATCAACCACTGATCTCTTATGACCCAGCTACAGCTATCCTCAACAACAAAGTTTCAGTAAGCGAATGTATTAAGCAGCCGACAATTGAAGAAACTCTGGTAATTGACACTTATTTACCAGCAGACATTATCACAGCTATCAGAACCACTAATTTATCTTATTATCCTGACAAGGAGGTATGGAGTCTATCATCCTCTGGTGAATGTGTGGTGTCATCATTTTATAAATGTGCTTGGAACACCTATCAATCTCAGCAAAATTTACCCTGGACACAACTTTGGTCCAAATGGCTGCCCCCCAAAATTTCAGTGCTATTATGGAAAATTGTTAATAACTACATTCCCACAGATTCAAATGTTTAGGCGCTGGGAATTCAACTTTGTTCTAAATGCTACTACTGTAATCAGTCCCAAGGGGAAACGACTAATCATCTTTTCATCACTAGCGAAAATGTTGCTTTCATTTGGTCCTCTCTCCAAGCTTTAGGTCTGCAGTTTGAAGGTTGTTCTGCAAAATCCAGGGTACTCAGTTCAGTTAGTCAAATTAATCTTAAATCCCTGTATGGCCTATTCTCTTTGGCTATCATTGGCTTCAGTATATGGGAGTTGTGGTCTGCCAGGAACATGGCTCACTAAGGTTGGGCCCACACGCCCAAGGTGCCTCCCCTCAGTTCCTACGGGCCATCATCCTCGTCCCGGGGCCAAATATAAGGTCCACCGGGCAGCTACCTGAGCCGTTCGACAACTCAGAGTGTATCGGGAATTTTCCCGAACACTTTGCGAGCGGTAGCAACAACATCAAGCAAGTGACCCCCACGGGCCAATCCCAGCACCTCGAAGGCTCGAGTCCTTCAAAAGACAGCACCAAATGACAGCGGAAGGCCCCCGGGGCCACCCCCCATGACAACGACTCGCCCTGAGGGGGAGTTCGCACTAGGCACGGTCGCGCTCAGGTGGGGGGCAAACTCCCCCTGGGGGTCCCTCCACCCAACCATGCTAGTCCCAGTGCAAGCCCATCCCGGTCCCAGTTCTGCCCAGGATCGATCAACGAACCAGCTCGGAGGTGCTCGCGAAGACGGAGTCTAGGGATCGCACAAGAAGCAAGTCAACCTCCTCGTTCTACGCACAACTAGCCAACAAGTCCAGTCCTCAGTATCCTTCGTCTTGTGTTCACAGAGTCAAATGTGGGCCGAAGAGATAAAAAATGGGGGATTTTTATCGACCCCATGCAAAAACCCCCAGCCACGGGGGGGGGGGGGTTTACGCGGACCTTCCATGCCAAAAGATAGGAAGGGGAAACAAAAGCAGGATGGAGCCTTGGCACGACCGTGTCGTGTCTCTCCATCCAGCATGCCTTCGGGTTCCCTTCATATACCCTGTAGTCCAGCTCAGATCGTAATGAAGACATCTTCGGAGTCTTCAGCAACTCTGGCAAGCCAGTCGGGCCCTTCATAGCAAGACCCGATTAATGCGCAAGGCCAGGGCAACCACCGGGAGAGGCGATGGGGCAACCACCGGGAGAGGTGATGCCCTGCTACTCATCCAGTTAGCACAGGACGTCGCTCAAAGCCAGATACCAAAGGCAAATCTTAAGGAGCAAGACTCTAAGCAAGTCTCCTAGTCCACCTCCTAACAAGAACCTCGCCACCGCAGGTAAGGCATCAAACCGCGCATACGTCCTCGAACGCCAGCCCCAGTATACCAGCATACCAAGAGCTACCACCTAAGGTCATCGAACAGACAATTAATGCTACCTTCCAAATACAAGCGGAAGGTGCCTGGATCGAGATCCGGGCAAAGAAAAGTCGTCGGCCTCACTCTGCCAAGACAATAGCTCGGAGATATCCTCATGGGGATTTGTCAACTCTAGCTCCAGTACCTCCCCCTACTCCCCTAGAGACAACCATCGCCAAAAGACGAGAGGAATAGGAGGAAGAATCTCAAAAGATGGCTCAAGAAGCATGCTGAGCAAGTAGCTGCCTTACAATTGCCCGCCGAGCTAACACCTCTCCAGAGGCTACAAAGGCTCATCGACAACTTGGAGGAATACATTCCTCCTTGTCCCATTGGCGCACTCCCACTCAATAGCTACATCTCGTAGGAAAAGCGAGCTCGCCTTAAAAGGTTCTCCTTCCAATTTACACACCCAAGTCAGGTAGGGATCTTAAACCTTCAAGTACTGGATTAAATTTCAAGTAAAGTAAGATGTCAAGTGAAGAAGGGTCAATGCCGTGAGACCTTGGAGTCGACGCATGTATGTTATAACCTACAAAGGAGAAAAATAAGCTAAGGCAATGGCTTCCTATGAAACAAGGGTGACAAATAGCTGCTTAAGGCTGACAAATAGACTCTTAGTGGTGACAAATGGATATATAGCAACAACTAAGGTAGCTAAGGGTGACAAATGCCTTTCTAAGGCTGACAAATAGCTCACCAGTACAGAAAAATAGGTAAAGCTAGGAAATTCATTTAAGTTGACTTCGTGCATTCGAACTTGTGACTGGCATGAGTTCCTAGGCCGCATGGTACCCTTCCAGATGAACTTTTGTGTAGAATATTTTCTAACTTCAATCGGACCAATCCAAGAACTCCTCGAAAGTTTTTTTGTGTCTGAACATGCACCGTGTCTTTAGGAAAAAGCTTCAAGCTATCGTGTACTGCATGAAGGGGACTTGCAGGCCAATGAGATGGCGACGTATCTTATCACCTTCAAGCCAATCAATTGGCACTCTTCTCAGGATCTAGAAGTCTCTATGAATCTGGAAAGTCCAGATTTCTTCCTACCAGATCAGGGACTATGTATCTTGTACCCTGCATGCAAAAAGAAAAAGATGCTGGAACAGATGGAGCTCGTGGGGGAACATACTCTGAAGACAAACAGAAAGATAGAAGGTTTGAATAGAACGTGTGAAGAGAAGGGGAAGAGAATTGGAAGAAAAGAGAAAAAGGAGGAGCCCTCATCCAGAGATAAGAGGAGACACAGAGAAAGAGAGATAATAGAGAACGAGAGAGAAAGTAGAGTGTCATCCCCTCCTCCTGTTAAGTGAGCAAAGGAAGACCCATTTCCAGCCTTCAACGAAGAAGAAGTTCTTCGTTCATTTGCAGGGAATGTCATCTAGAGAGGAGGTTGCCCATCAGGAAGCTTCAAGGAAGCCTTCCAGTCTGTAGAGAAGAACTTTTAGCCTTGTGTCCCATTGATATACTCTTGTTTATTCTTAAAGATTTTCATTTTTCTTCTTTTCATCTTGTAACTCAGATGCAGTGATATCATCCCTACCTTGTGCGTAGGAAGACATGCTGTGTGTGCTTCAGTCTGTGGTGTTTGGGCCCGGTGTGCCCTTTAGCAAGCTTTGACACTCAGCTGTAAGAGGATCTGTTCCTCTATGACGCAAGCTATGAAGCACAGTCGTTGTTTGAGGATTTGTTCCTCGTCGTTCAAGCTGTGTGGCAGTAGGAAGCCTCACTGGTTCAGTAAGGGGTGGACGTAGGTCTCAAGGTTGAGACTGAACCACCTTAAAAATTATGTCTCCCTATATGGTTTGCTCGCTCTCTCTACTGTGTGTAAGTGCTTTTCGTTAGATAGAAGAATAGTGCCGTTAGTATTGCATCGCTAACTTGACGCCAATGGAGCATATGGTGCTCCTAAACCTAATCCTAATGCTGGACAAGTTGTTAATGGTCAAACAGTACCATTGTATCCTAATCCAGGATTCTTTGCTAGAGCTTTTAGTCCATTAGCACAACAGGTAGTTCAAGCTAATATGAATCCTGCATTATATCAGCAACAAACTCAAGAGCAGGCAGGAAGAGCAGGTGCTTATGCTGGTGAATCAGATAATGTTAAACAAGGATTAGCTGGAATGGGAGATTGGAATGCAGGTAATGTTGGAGAAGAACAGCAAAGACAAGCTGATACTGGTGCTAATGTATTTAGTAAAAGAGCTACAGCAACAGGTAATGTTGCTGGTATGACTGCAGCACAAAATGACCCATCTTTGTATGGTGGTACATTATCTAACTTATTATATGGAACTAATGTTCTTGGGTCTGACCAGCAACTTCAACAGGACTTATTGGCTAAGAATCTTGGTTTAGGTTCTGGTTCTCCTCTTGTACTTCAACGTAATGGTTTAAATTGGAGCTCTGCTGGTAATCCAATGAATATTATGGGTAGAACTATGGGTGGTGGGGCTATAGGTCCGACTGGTAGGGCTACAAATCTACCACCTTTATTTCAGAGTGGAGCAGCAAGTGCTGCACCTGATTATAGTGGACAATCTGGTGCTAGTGTTTCTGCACCAAATCAAGCTGCTACTCCACCCCCTATTCAAACATCAGGTTTAGCTACTCCATATCGTCCAGTCCAACCAGAAGATACTAGAAATTTATTATCTCAGGGATTACATGGATTATTGAGTGGACTAGGAAATGCTGGCAAATATGCAATACAAAATCCTGTAGATGTAGCTAAAACTTATGGTACCGCATTACTTGGTTCTCCTGCTGCAACTGCACCAACTGAACAACAAGTAGATGCTGCTAGAAATCAAATACTATCACAAGGTAAAAGATTGACTATAGGTGATGGTTATGAAGTAGATAAAGATGGCAATGTATATAAGAATGGAGCATTTGTTCCAGAAGAACAGTTAAAAGGTACATCTGTAGAAAAGATGCGTAACTCTATTATGTCCTTCCATAAAGCAGCTAGAGAACATGTGGCAGGCAAGAATTTACATAACCAATAATATGCCATTAGACCCACAAGACTTAGCTTATTTTAAGCAAATGGGTTATAGTGATGCCCAATTATCTCAGGCTGATTATGTAGGTGGGGGCAATCAAGGGACTTCTAATGGAGTTATTGCACCTACCTTAAAAGCTCATGCTGGCGGTATATTAGGTGGTGGTTTAGGTTCTATAGGTGGTGGACTGTTAGGTAGTTTAGCTGGTTCAGAAGTACCAGTTGTTGGCAATATTATTGGTGGTATCTTAGGCGCATTGGCTGGAGGTTATGGTGGACAGAAGGCACAGCAAGGTATTGAATCTACTGAAACTTATTCTGCACAACAACAAGCTGCTTCAAGTGCTGCCAGTAGTCATCCATATGAAGCAGGGGCGTGGGGAAGGATGATCCTGGCCAAGACTCGTACTCCCCATACAATAGAATTATCAATAATTATAGAAATACATTTTATTGTCCACTCTACACAGAGAGGTAAAGGGCTACAGTGGGACCCGAGAGTAGCGAACTCGGGTTGATGGGCAACAAGCCGGAAGGGCTTTTGGGCCGGCGACGGGCTGTTGGACCGGTTCGATTTTGCTAGGCCCACGGGATAGAAAGTAGGTCCGACTGCTGGGACAGCAGTGTCCAGGCATCTCCTTGCAGCGGTGGCTGGTTGGGACGCTGTTGGGGGGTTGCTGGTCAATCCCCGGGAGCAGCGGCCGCTGGTTCGGGGCTGGGGAATTTTATTGGGAATTAATTCCCAGCACTACCCCGTAGCCCTATCTCAGGACAGATCTGCGCACCTCCACAAAAAGAATTATTGCGCCTAGATCCGGAAGCAGATTGGAACGAAACTGTCGCTGTTGGAAAGAGGACTCGAAGGGCTACAACATATATTAATTTCTAGACTATCTAGCAAGCGAATTGGAAATGAAAAAGTCTATGGGTTGTAGTTATTTCTGGCTCGAAATCTAGATCAAGCAGGACAAAATGGTATCGGCCTGAAAATGAATATTGACCCAATAGAAAATGGAGGATCTAGACTCTAGGAATTTTATGGGCCAAAGGACGGGATGTGAGGATGATACACAAATATTTTGGGATTTTTTTGACATGGTTTAGGGGATGGGAAAATAACATAAGAGGATACTATCCTCCAAATATGCTGATTGGTAGACTATTAGGGGTGGAACTAAATGACTGGGAAAAATAGCAAATGGTGGAGGATTGGCACAAAATTTAAACTGGAGATGGATAATAAGGAGGGGAATGATCTCTTAAAGTTTCAAGATCATCAGATACACAGATTTTGAGAACCAGCCTTTTCTTTGAGCTTTTGTCCTAGATCTTAGAATCCTAAACAGTACTCCAAAGATCGGGCTGTGGCGGCTCGACGGCGGCACGAACGGAGGCGGCGGCTGGAAGTCGCATCTAATGGAGGTGATATACCTTGGAATCCACCAAGGTTATGGCATCACACCATAGAATTCACAGCAATCCAGCTGCAAGGGGGGAGAGGAGGGATAGGGGCGGCCTTTGGCTCTCAAGCAAAATACTGAATTTTCTTCTCATTAATTCTTCAAAATATGGAAATACATGGGTTTTATAACTCTAACCAAAAGACCTAATTACCCTTAGATGTAGGGTTAGGGAGGGGCAAATAAGGGATAGGAGAATTATTCTCCCATGTGGTCAAATACAACATTAATAAAAAACCATAAAGGGCGGGGGAATATTTTATTCCCCACATGGGGACAAGAGAGGGGGTGCCCTCCCCTTGGGGGTCAAGGAAGGGGGCTTGGTCAATATTCTCTCTTGGACCATGAACCATCCCTATGGGCCCTAGAGAAGCTAGGTGGCCCAATGGGAGAGAGTGTGGGGGTCCCCCTAGTGTGAAAAATGCCCAAGACTAGACTTGTGAGGACAAGTCTACGACCGCTCTGATACCACTTGATGTGGCACATCCCTATGACGTATGTGATGCAATGACGACCCCTTGGACCAAGAACAACAAGCATATAGCGAAGACTACGGACTCACGCAAACAGTGTGCTCTCACGGGGCACACGATCCCCCGAAGGCGACCGGGCGATAATGGCAATGGCCCACCAGAGTCTTTGAATTTGTTTCAATCTGCATTTGGATATTTTAATTTGCTTTCGTCCTGATCGGGTCATTGAATTTAGTTGTCCTCTGATTGGACAATTGAATTTGAATTCCGTCATGATCAGACCGTTGGATCGCCAAGATGGTCGTTGTCGGTCCATCAGAATTGCTTCATGGTCATAATCTCTCTTTTGATTGTGATTAGACCCTTAAGTTACCTTGGTGTCTATAATGGACATTTCCGCCCAAGGTGAGGTATATCTATAATTTTCCCTCGATCAGGATATTTTTGCAGTTTTTCCAAACATTGGGGTGTTCTTGCAATTTCTTATCCTTTCTAGGTATTTATGTAATTTTTTGACTTTTCGGAGATATCCCCATCCTTTCTCGATTTTCTGGGCATTCCTGTCATTTCTTGACTTTTCGGAGATAGTCCCGTCACTTATGAACTTCCTAGACATTTCGACTTTTCTTGACTTTTTGGGAATAGTCCCGTCACTTCTTGACTTCCTGAGCATTCTTGTTATTTCTTGACTTTTTGGGAATAGTCCCGTCACTTCTTGACTTCCTGGGCATTCTTATTATTTTTGACTTTTTGGAACATATTTGACATTTCTTGATTTATCGGAGATAGGTCCGTCACTTATTGACTTCCTGGGCATTCCTGTCATTTCTTGACTTTTCGGAGATAGTTCTGTCACTTGTTGACTTCTTGGACATTCTTGTCATTTCTTGACTTTCAGGAGATAGCCCCGTCACTTCTTGACTTCCTGCACATTTCTGTCATTTCTTGACCTTTTGGGAATAGTCCCGTCACTTCTTGACTTTCTGGACATTCCTGTCATTTCTTGACTTTTTGGGAGATATCTCCGTCACTTCTTGACTTTTTGTGAAAGTCTCGTCACTTCTTGACTTTTTGGACATTCTTGTCATTTCTTGATTTTTGTCGGAGATAGTCCTGTCAATTCTTGACTTCTTGGGCATTTCTGTCATTTCTTGACTTGTCAGGGTTTATTTGTAATTTCACCATTTTCTGATTTTTTTGGACATGATAAGTCTTGGCCATGAAAAGGGTATATGGACTTAGATGACTAGCTATATGCTGGACTCAAGAGAGCGCACACCGCTTCAGGGAAGGGGTGTGATCCCGCTCCATCGAGTTGTGCAAACGGCGTAAACTGGAACGAGGGGATTTTGGTGATTTTGAGACAAGTTGGGAATTTTGTGCAGTTTCTGGATTGAACAATGGTATTCATGCAACTTTCCCACAAATAGGGGTTTTGATCCGGTTCCAACCGCCCCCCTGGGGGGTTTGGTCTGGGTCCAACACCGGCCCTCCATGGGGGTTTTTGGACCAGGTCAACTCCCATGGGTTTTTTTGGACCGGATCCATTCTTACCCCTTAATTTGGTCCGGATTAATAGTCCCAAAATGAGATTTTGGTCTGGGATAAAACCCTCATCCTTGGGGGTGGGTCCGGATCAAATCCTTGGTTGGCCCTTGGTCCAAATGAAGGGTATAACCGTAGAAAACCACTTCGGGGCTCTATAAATACCCCAGTGGGGGCACCATTTGAGAGGACACAAAACACAGACAGAGCGCAGAGAGGAAAGAGCGCAAAGGACTCTTGTGCTTGGGCTTTTGAAGGCCCATCCTTCGAGAGGATTTGTGTTGTGCTTGTCATTGTGCTCACAGTGAGGGTATGTTATAAAATTGTCCCTCCTTGGGTCCGCACACATGTTCGTGTTGTGGTTACTGTAACCTTATTGTAAATGTCTTGGGAAAAATAATGTGATTCTTTGAAATAGTCAGGAATCCTATAAGCACACCAACCTTTACAAAAAGAGGCTGTATAGATGCCCTTGTGATGATGATGTCTCTTGTGTCACTCCTTGGAGAGGGATTATAAGAATTTTTTTTCCAGGGGGCTCCGCCCCCTGAAAACCTTCCGCAATGGGCGCTGCCCCCTTTACCCCCACGACCTGACCGAGCAGGTCGATCCTGGCGTTGCGCCAATGGACGTGTGAAGTTGAATCCCAACCTATGAGAGCTCGAGAAGGAGAAGCAATTTTCCGAGAGTCTTTGGCCAACACGCTCCCGCCAAGGAGGGACTTGCGTCTCATGCCAAGCTTACACAAAAACCCATGTTTAGTCCAGATATTACAAAGATATCTCTGGTCTGTCCAAAATTATGTAAATACCTCCAATTGAGGAAAAAATGTAGAAATATCTCCAATTGAGGGAAAATTGCAGAAATATTCCCATGGTGAAAAAATTGCAGAAATACTCCCAATGGCAGGAAGATTGCAGAAATATCTCCCAAAGTGGGAAAATTGTAGAAATATCCCCAAAAGTGAGAAAATTTCAGGAATATCCCCTAAAGTGGAAAAATTGCAGAAGTACCCCCGAAAGTGAAAAAATTGCAGAGATATCCAGGATGGGTCCGAAATTACAAATATATCCAAAAAAGAGTGTTCGATCTCTATGATACTCAAATTCAACGGTCTGTTCTAGTGGTGGAATTTAGGCCACATGTAAATCAGATGACCCGACTATGTAATCGGGATTTCATGTATTTTGTTAGGATGAATCCAAAGAATGAAATGTTTAATTTTCTCCCGCAAATGTGTATCTCTAATGGGCGATCCCTTTGATTAAATTCGTTAGATAAAATCCCCAATATCACAGCTGAGATTGTGGAGGTCGAAGAGTGTTTCTTTGACAGTTAATCAAGGGTATTCGGACTTTACGCCGATATAAATAAACATCGACGGGTCGTCGATCTCGTTCAACCACACCTTCACCGACCCGAAGCAGCGCGGCAAAGGGTACGCGGCGGAAGTCGTCGAATTCGCCATGAACGATGTCGAGACCACGAGCGATCGTCGCGTGATCCCGATGTGCTGGTACGTCGGCAAGTGGTTCGACGAGCATCCGGAGCGCGCGGAGCTGCTCAACCGCTGAGCCGGGCCCAGGCGGGATGGCTATGCCGTCCGCTGGAACCAGGGCGGGTAGACCGAGATCTTGGGCGCGTAGTCCAGCCCGTCCAGGAGCTCGCGCACGGTCGATCTCACCTTGTCGTTGCCGACCCCGATGAGGCCCACGAGCTCGATGGGCACTTCGCCGAAGACGAGGAACTCCGCCTCGAGCAGGGCGTCAGCACCCGCATCCGCTCGCAGCCTTCCGAGCATCCGTTCTATCTCGTCCCGGCCGACAGCGAACCGGGTGTACGTGCCCTCGGCGTTGCCATCGGCGGCGACGATCTCCAGATCCCCGTCCACGACCTGTCGCAGCGTCGTCACCAGGAAAACGAAGTCCGCGGGCTCGGCCGACGCCGCTCTCGCCCCGAGACGCGGGTGTGCGGCGCCTTCTCGGAGCGAGAGCCAGAGGCCGGCATCGGGAGACAGGAAGAACGGCACGTATTCGTCCAGCGCTCTTCCACTCGCACCGGGCGCGGGTGTCGTCGCGCGTTCGCTCCTGAGGTCGTCCGCGGCGATGTCGAAGACCGGCGCCGCCCCCGCTCGCAACGCGGTGCTCGCGAGGATTCCCGGGAGGTTGCTGAGGTGAGTCACATGGTAGAGGCGCTGCTCCAGGACCGAGACGGGCGGATGCGCAGTCGCAGCGTTGCCCACCGTCGTGCGAGAGCTGGTCCGCGTGACTTTGGCGTTCGATGCCGCCCGTGGTCGGGGCGCTTGCCGCACGGCACGCTCGGGCTCCGGAGTCGCCCTGGGAAAGCAGATCGCGCACATCCCGTCGGGAAACCCGTGGATACACTCGTCGGTCACGCGCAGCCTTTCGGTGTGACACCGGCGATCCGCCGGCTGCAGATCGGTATCCACCAAGGCTATGTGCTGCTGGTCGACGCCGATCCCCTGCGGCACGCCGACGCCGACGGTCTCCCGCGGAGCACTGTCTGCGCCGTATCCTCGATGTGCGCGGTGGCGCTCCGGGCAAACGCGTACGCGCAGCCATCGGGCGCTGGGAAGGATCTCGACATGTCGGACGGCGGGAACACGTCGGGTTCGAGCATTTCCGGCCCGATCCCGGCCGGGTGGTACCCCGATCCCGCCGGTGGCCAAGGCAAACGCTGGTGGGACGGCACGCAGTGGACGCACAACACCCAGGAACCGGAGCCCGCGCCGGCGTTGCCAGGTTTTGGAAACTACGTGCCGATAGACCAGCGTGTGGTGCGTCCCATCCCGACCGCGGATGTCGGGGTCGCGTACACCCGCTCGTCCTGGTGGCTGGCACTCTCACCGATCTGGATCAGGGCAGCTGTGCTAAGACCCTCATATAGGTAAGAAAGGATGACCTGGGAGATGGAAAGGTCCCGCCATAGTCCACTGATGGTGCTAAGGATGGGAAGGTCTAGGACATGGTCGGCAGAGGGGAAAAGTATGACCCCGCATAGGCAAATAGAAGCGGCCTTGGCTATGGTCTCATCCCACCTACACTTGTTCTTGCAATGTGCTATGACCCACTGGCTCAAGGGTAACAAATGAATTTGGCGTGGGCTAACTATGGTGCGGATGTCCTTGGTACTAGCTATGAACTCCCCTAAAATGAGGGTAGGATCTATAGGGACAACTGTATGGCAAACTAGATCTTCCTCACCCACTTTGGATCTGGGAAGGGACAGATAAGTCTCTACCTCCTCCAAAAGGATGGTGGCCTCAAAGGATGGGAAGATGAAAGTATGGGTCTGGGGATGCCATATCTCCACTAAAGCTGAGATGCTGCGTCAATCTGGGGAAAGCTTAGGGTAATTCTTGGCAAGGAATAAAAGAGGGTGCAAATGCCAAGATCTACGGATGGAAGTCACTACTATAGGTAGCTCACGGATCATGGGAGACATCCACTTCAAGGTGGAATAGCGCCTAGGACCGGGAAGGAGTTGGGGTGATAGAGGAAAAAAGAAAAAGAGAAGAGAGGAAGGACACGTAAGCACTTTTGAAGGGAATTGAATGAAATTGAATAAAATTGCTTACCTTTCTCAAAGGGCTAGAGCTCAAGTGCCCTGGGATAGTAGTCAGCCGCTGCGGCACTCCGTGCTCCTTCCTAGCTGGCTTTGGCCCATCATAAGTAGTCCCATCCATAGTGCTTCCTTCAAGGGCCCTCTTCATGGTATTTTGGGGAGGATTAGCAAGGTTTTCAAGGTTTGAGAGAGGGGTGTTCTGTGAAGGACGAATTTAGAGTACCCTCCTGTTTATAGAACCCAATTTGTGGCCTAATCCCACTAGGATCAAGGTAGGATAACTCTAGATCGGGTTAGGATGGACTTTGGAATGAGTTGGGACTCTCTACCCTCGGGTTGGGACTCTCCAAGAGAGTCCCCATCAGAGCTACCAGGGTTTCTTTGTACGCAGTCTATCGATCGACCACGTGAGGCTAATCACGATCTTGAATGGACCATTTTTACATCTTCTACACACTTCACCTCATGACGGTCCAAACGGCCTTGTGGAGGCCGTGTTTCAAACCTCACGGTCAAGGAGAGACCTTCTTTTCTTTCTAAGCGGTCCACTAGGGACCGTTTACAACCTTCTTTGGGCCCATGGCCGAACAAACCTCCACGGTCTACTTTGAGACCATCTACATCATGGAGCAGCCTTTTGTATGACCTTTTATATCCCTATGCATTGGCTTTGCCTTCTTTGCATCATTCCATTCAAGGTTTTTCATCTTTCTCTCTCTCACTCACCCGTGTCTGCTTAGGCTTCGTTGTTAGTCAGTTAATGTCAAGCATACACACATTCACCCATACATAACATACATTCACAAAATGAAAAAAAAAACATGTCATATCATATCATCCATATGTACATAGGTCGCATAGTACATCAGGCCTATCCCTCTGGGCCTCTGCTATCACCCGTCCCCTCATGCCTCTTCGATGGCAGGGCCATCGCTGAGCTCGACTCCTCCTGGTGCCGTCGACGTCGCTCCTCCTCCTTGTTCCTCCAGCAGCCAGAGGAACTCGTGAAGTACCCGCGGAAGAAGCTATGCGTGTCGTGCATACTACCACTCGGAGCCCCACTATGCTCCAGCCTACGGCTCATCCTCTCATACGCTCGTACCTCTCCTCTCAGCTCGGCTGCCTCTATCCGAGCCCACTCTGCCTCTGCCTGAGAGCGCTCCACCTCAGCTCGGTAGCAGTCTACTGACGCTGCCTCGGCCTGACTGTGCTCTAGCTCTGCACGGAGGAGCACCAGCTCTGTCGGGACTACTGTGGAGCTACGCTCTGCCTCCTCCCTTAGATGAGTGACCTCACCCAGGGCCGTCGTCAGCTCAGTCATCTGCATGTGCATGCATCATGGTCAACTAATCACATTTTATAAACATAATCAAATGGGAAAGCGTAGCTGTTTACTTACCCTCTCGGTGAGTGCCGCCTCGACCGCCTCGGCCCACGCCACCATCCTCGCAAACTCCGCATCCCGCTCGGCACGGTCCGCGGGTGTCTGAGAGGAAGTCGGTGCGTCAGCTCCCTGACGTTAGGTCCCCTCGGCTTGCTGCATTTAGAAGTCCAGGTTAGTCAACATCATAAGCATATGCACAATAGAGTTTTGAGTTCAGTGAAACTCACCAGGAGGTCCAACGCCTGCCGGAGCTCGTCTTGCTCCTGGACAATGGAGTGGAGGAGGCCCAGGAGCTCAGTGATCCACCCCTGGGGGTCGAGCTGCATATAGAAAGTCAAATGTCAGTGCATCATAACCATAAAAGCATAGTAGAAAGCATAGAGTTTATAGTCATACCAGACGTCGAGGGCCACGGAAGACCTGGTCTCCGTAGCACTGGGCTAGGCCGTCAGATAGGCCTCCTCGCTCTCTACTCGGGCGGCTACCACTCGCCCGAGTGCCATCCAGTCTTGGATCTGCTCGGCTGCTTGAGTAGTCCAGTCGATCTCCATTGCCAAGCCCCGTGTGTGCCGACCGACCCGCTCCTTTGGCTTCTTGGGCGCCGGGAAGTCGATTGCTGCCTGGTGGACCCCGATGGTCCTCATCACGAGTCGGTGGTAGAGGGGCTCCACTACGTACATGCAGTGGAGCCAGATATCCCTCCTCGCGTAAGCCAGGGCCACCACGACCCAGGGCTGGCCCTCGTGCCCCTCACTCTGGTAGGGTGTCCACCAGACCTGTCAAATAGGCAAAGTGCATCAGCATACAAAGCATATAGTTGCATTAATTAAAAATTTATGTTCAGAACCTTACCGAGGCATAGGGCAGGGTGTCGAGGTCATCCTGGGTCACCCAGACCTGGCATTGCAGGGATCCGACCTCCCATGGTGCCGTCCACCATCTCACGATGGGCAGTCGCTCTGGGTGGGTCTCCTCTCCTCTCCCCAGCCCGGGGAGGTGCATGTAGGCCCACACCTGCATTACATTTCATTAAATGTCAGCATATAGAATTCGTATAACAATTGCATAATCATTTAGGAAGCTAGTCGTGCTTGGAGCAGAGGTGAGAAGCCACCGAGCATCTTCCACCAGCTGGTGGAGCTCAAAGTGTCGAAGAGGAAGGCGAGGATGGCCGCTCCCCACACGTACTCTCCGACGCGGTCGACGTCCTCTAGAAGTGGGAGTAGGCGGCAGATGACGATGTCTGCTCAGGTGGCGAAGAGGAGCCTCCCGAAGAACAGCATCAGGAACCTCCTCAGCACCACATTTGCCTCCGGTCCCGCTACGGCTACTACTCGTAGTCGTGCCAGGTCCATGAGCCTCTCGAGGTGCTGCTCCGGCAGCTCCCCTGTAGCGATCCCGGCTCCCCTCAGGCCGAGGATCTCCTACAACCTCACTCTCGTCAGCATCATTGACTGATGCTCCGATCGCAGTAGCTCCAAGCCCAGTAGCCTCTGGGCTAGCTCCCCATAGTCGGGGAAGGTCCTCCCACTGACCGACGCTCCATGTTTGCGTAATCTGGTGATGTGCGCGACGTCCTCTAGTGTCAGGACCATGTGGCCCCATCGAAAGAGAAACGTCTAGCTCACCAGATCCCACTGGTCGTGCACGGTGTATATGTAATGACCCAGTGCTCAGGGTACCGATAACCCGATACAAGTATCGAATTACTGCTACCAAGAACTGGGGACGCCACCCAAGAGGCTGATGAGGCCCCTGAAGGGTTAGTGGGGGTTGTTGAGGAGACGTCTGAAATTTCAAACGGAAAAAGAGACGAGAATACCGTCGAAATTTGTACATCTGAAATTTCTAATGAAAATGGAGAATTATTTCTGTCTGAAATTTCACACGGATATTGGGAACGGATAATGTCAGACCGAAATTCAGATGGAAATTATTTCGTCTGACATTTCCGACGGATTTACGAACGACATTTCAAACGGATCATTTCACACGGAAATTCAGACGGAATATAGTTCGTGTGAAATTTCACACGAAATTTCTGACTGATTTTTTCTCTGTCCGAAATTTGTAACCAAGAATATGTGACGGCCTCGTTCCGTCTGAATTCTGTTGGAAATCCGTTACAAAAGTGCTTTCCCATAGAATTTCAGATGGATTTCAGATGGATAATGCCCGTCTGAAATCTCGCAATTTCTTGTGGTGACTTGTATTTACTGCGTGAGGTCCAAGGGACACTATAACAGAGAACTGCAGTACCGAGGAGGGCAAACCGAGCCTTAGGGTGAGAACCTTAAGTACAAAGTGTTGCCTGTCGAACATTGAGGTCGAGCCTCTTGTACTGGAAGAGAAGTCCCCACCGGGCGTTAGGGACTCAGAAGAACACTTCAATGTTTAAGTCAGTAAAAGGCAGGAGAGAACGATAGAAGAAGAACAAGGGGAGTTCTAGAGAGAGTTAATCTTGCATACCTTGGTGGAAGCCATGACTAACTTTTTACAGGGGAAGAGTCCAAATCCCATCATTACTTCCCTACTTTGGACACTGGACGTGATCATGGAGATAAGGTAAATCATGCGGAGATCCCGAGTTGATTGGCAGTGGGAAGGCCCAAATCTAAGTAAGCCATCCCAAGATCATGAGATTTCCTACTTCGATAACATACGTAGGATTCGTGTCCCATAAGAAGAGTTCAGAAAGGGTTTCCTAATGATATCATTGTGATCATCTGACGTCAACTTCTGGAGATATGTTCCCTCAACCATCATATTGTTTTAGAGTCAAAATATGGCGGGAGTCCGCCTAGGAGAGGGAGCATGCCACGTGTTATCGCTAGGTGAGATCCGCCTGCATCACTTATGAAGCCCGAGTCTTGCTTATGAAATTTCTTGACTGAGTCAATTTTTGTGGCCCAATCCCAATTAAAACTATGCCAGACCAATCAGGCCTCAAGCCGGCACGTCCTGGTTGACGCCCCTATGTAACATAGTTATTTTGCAATTATCTCTTAATGATAATATGTTTATCAAGAGATTATTAATTTATTTAATTTTCCGGGTCTTGATATGGTCCTCCGGGCAAAGCTTGTCAATAGCTTGGATGCGCATTTGGGAATTATGTTAGGTTTTTAATTTTATTCCAAAGTCATTGGAGTGAGAGAGAATAAACTCTTTTAGGCTCTCTTTATTTTTCAGTTAAGATAACCCCGGACCTCGTTGACCTTACTGCTTTCATCACCAGCTCTTCTTGCAACTTGAGCTAAATGTGCTTCATGACGGGATTCTCGGACCCTCATCCCCCATCGCCGGGCCACCTACGGACCCAGGTGTGCGCTACGCGGGTGAGTCCGCTCGAGTGAACTTGTCGTTTGGTCGCGCTTGCAATCTTAGGTCTAAGGTTCATTGCTCTTGTGGCTGCCACCCCCCCATAGTGGTGTCACATCACACCCTCTCTTCAGGATCCTTGGTATGTCAACCTTTGGAAAACTGGAGAGGCGAGGGCTGAGAAGGAATATCTGAAGGAAGTGTCTTTGACGGAACTAGAAGAGATCTTGGAGGTTGGCCACACGGTTCCCCCGGGCTGTGGGTCAAAGGGGCGCGGGTATCGCGACGGGTGCCCGCGCTCTCATCCTCATGTCGCGACTGTCCGCAATGGTGTGGGCTACGTGGCTGGGCGCGGTTCGACTTGGCGGTCGCTGCCGCGCCCTTCTTTCTCGCTTCCTCAAGCTGCAAGGCTTCCTCGTTCGCCCGCTGCAACAGGCGTCCGAGCCGCATGAGCTGCTGCCGTACTGGCACGCTGATGTGGACCCAGGTCTCCGTCTTCACCTTCGTTCGCTTCGTCTCCATGTCTCAAACATGGAGCAGGACGATGCGATTTTTTTTGCCTCCGAAAACCAAGGACTTCGCTGTGAATAGGGAAGTTCTTCGCTCGCGCCAGATGGCTGCGCTTCAAAGCCGATGCGACGCCGGCCTGACCGATAAGGTCATCGCCCGAGCGATCGACCGCGATCCCGATACTGTCGGCAATTGGCGCACCGGCAAAACCGAAATGAAGATTGGCGACCTGATCGCGTTGGACAACTTCTTCGCCTCGATGGGCGACTGGATGTTCATGGAGGCCGTGTGCGGCGAGCTTGCCGTGCGCCGTCGTCGCCGCGCCGATCAACTGGAACGTGAAGCCGCGCGGTTGCGCAGCGGCGCTGATTTCTTTGGCTCCAACATTGCTGGAGCCGTGGCCTAACCCAACACGGGGTGAGGGGAGTTACTCGGGCCGACAGCGCGCGGCCTTCAATGCCTGAGATCGCTAAGCGTCGGGGCCCCACGTCCAAGTATCCCCCGGCGCGGTGCGCAAACCGCCCCCTCAGCAAACATTAGCGGAAATCTCAGGAAAGCGCGTTCGGAGCAACAGGAGGTCGAAATGGCGGAGAAGGGACACAACAGCGGCGGCGTGGCGGCGGATCAACTCCGCAGCTTCATCGAGCGCATCGAGCGTCTGGAAGAAGAGAAGGCGACCCCTGGCACGACTTCGGAAGAAAATTTGGAACTCTTGATGCCGGGGTCTGAACTGCATTCCACTTCTTGGGGATGACAGAGGACTGGTAGAAGGTGCCCTCAGCCAAGTTGCACGCCCATATCTATCAGGGAGTGACCGTGGTGAAAACTTTTCTAGGGCTCTAGTTCACTGCCTGAGAGTTCTTGCGCAGTCGGGGAAGAATCACTCTCGCGGACAGCTCGGAGCTCGGACGAAGATGAAACCACCACGCTTGGAAATCCCTCTGGATAGAAATATATAGGAATACAAGTTTCCCAGGGATAGGAGGTTGTAAGACCAGGGGATTGGATAAATACACCTTCAAATTATCATAGGCCTTCTGACAATCTTGATTCCATTCAAATTTGGCTCCCGCCTTTAGCAATTCATAAAACGGGTGGCACCTCTGAGAATACTGGGATATAAATCTTTCAATGAACTGCAAACGTCCAATTAATCCTCGAAGTTCTATGATGTTCTTTGGCGGGGGCATGTCCATAATGGCCTTGGCCTTATTAGGATCAATCTGAATTGCCCGTTTGCTAACTATGAAGCCTAGCAATTTCCCTAAAGATACTACGAATACACATTTCTTAGGATTCATTTTCAGCTTGTATTCCCTAGCTCTTTAAGGCACCTTAGCCAGAATAGCGGGATGTTCTTCTTTGGTCTTTGAATTTATCAAAATATCATCCACATAAGCTTCCATATAAACATGCATCATATCGTCGAATATGGCCATCATTGCCCTTTGATAGGTGGCACCTACATTCTTCAATCCAAATAGCATTACCACTTAATAATACATGCCCCAGGGTGTGGTGACGGAGGTTTTCTCTTGATCTTCGAGAGCGAGATGGATTTGGTTATATCCTGAATAACCATTCTTAAATGACAAAGTTTCATACCCAGGTGTGTTATCCACCAATACATCCATATGAGGTAGCGAAAAATCATCATTGGGACAAGCCTTGTTCAGATCCCTGAAATCGATATAGATTCACACCTTCCCATCTTTCTTGATTACAGGGACTATGTTCGCCACCCACTGGGGATATAAAACAACTCAAATGAACCTAGCCTTATGCAATTTATCAACTTCTTCTTTCATCCTTATGGTCATGTGGGGGGGAAATCTCCTTAATTTTTGTTTCACGGGTGTTGCCCCTAGTTTAAGCACTAGTCGATGTTCTACCAAGGAGGGATCATGACCCAGCATATCCTCGTATGACCAGGCGAAAGAATCACTATACTCTCTTAGAACCTTGATCAACTCCTCTTCAACTTTTGTAGGGAGATTAGCGGTAATGATAATGGGCCTAGGATTCTCGTTAGTTCAAGATTAATTTCCTTTGCAGGTTCATCCACTACCAATGACGATTCATCAAACATCTTCAAATCCTGGGCATATGAATCGACAATGTCATCTACATTGCTATCCTCAAAATCGACTGGGTCTTTCTCATCCATGATTTCATAGACACCTAATCCATCGTCGCTCCACACCCTGTCTTGCTCCTCTTCTTCTTCCAGCACAATCGCCTTAGCCATGAACTCCGGGCATTTGAGAAGAGCATGGCATCACTGAGCCAGATCCTGTAAGAACCTATTAGGAATAGATTTGGAATGACACGCTGGTGGGCGCGCCTCAGGTGTGGAAGGGTTGGACTCACTAGAACATGACCCTACTTCTCTAGACCTGATAGACTTTAATTCCCTAGACTCGACGAACCCTAAATCTAACCTCAACATTTCACGGACTGTTTTTGTTCCATGTTTTAGGGCATATTCCTTGATCCGTGTAATCATATCAATCCACAGAGATACCTTTGCTACGTCAAACGTACCGTGCATATGGCGGAACTCTAACGTACCAAACTCACCCAATGGTTTGGCATTCAATGCAGTGTACTTTTCCCAGTATCTTGGGGCGAGGCCTCGTCGTGCGACTGCTTGTAACATGGTTGTTTCAGATACAGGAACACAATAAATATTCTTTGCTCGACCTTTACCAACGAAACGAAACAACAGACGTTCAAACACTGTGTACAGCAGAATTGTATCCAGTGCCGTATCTAAAGTATCTCCAGAAAAATCCACATGTACGTGTACACTAGTACGTGGGCTGAAGCTGGCTTCTTTTGGAAGAATATCATGCAACACATGCTGCAACATTCCCGGAGCATCGCATGCAGGAATCGGACGAGAGACAAATTCCACGCCACTATTTCGCAACGAGCCATCCCCTTTTACACCCCAACCGGGATCAATTCGAGGCAGAATATCTACATTGACATTTTCCACTTCAATCTCAATACCGATAAGAGTCTTTGACATAACTTTTACGCCAGAATCATTAGGAAGGGCACTTCCATTAATGTATGGCTTCGGAGAACTCAAATCAAAATGCTCTTTAATACGTGCCATTTTCTTCCCTAACCAAGAACTGATTAATTTGTGGCTCAAAAGCTTTCTCATAAACCAAGACCAGTTTACCTTTTTCATCAAGCCTTGCAATTGGCTGATCCCAATGCGTCAAAATGTAGTCGTTGCTTTTTGCCGTTGTTGATTGGATCAAAGAAAGTTGATCGACCATTGCTACTGATCGATACTTACCAGATGCCAACATCTTCAACGCTTCCTGCAAACGATATGCACGACGTTGGAACGCAGCATTTACCTTAGCCCAAGTCATCCCCCCGTCAAATGGAACAGCGGCAAAGGTGTGCGATACCGTGGAAAGCTCCGTGTTATCTCCACAGATGCCTCGACGCCATTGGCGGCGTGGAGTACGGCGACACAAGAAAGCATCAGCACCAAACTGGAACGTGCCCACAGGTGGGGGAACGAATCGCAGCGTATGCTGGCTACCAAAATTCAACGTAATCGAACCAACTTCATCCGAAGTCAGAGAAATAGTAGCCACTTTTGTGGAACTACTATTAACTCGATCAACATAGAACAGGTGCTCGTCATCCTCATTCGGAGACTTTACAAACACAAACGTGTTTAGATAACGCCTCCGCCAATCGTTCAATACTTCTTCTTCATTCATTGTGGCAATTCCTTAGACAGTTGTTCCAGAATCTCGGCATTGGATTCATTGATACATTTCTGAATCAATTCACCTTGTTCTTCAGTGAAGCTACCACCATTCACAATGAAGTTCACAGCTTTATCCGTTTGGTCCCATGCCCACTGGATACGGTCAGCAGTCTCGATCCATGCATTAGACGCAGTGCGACCCCTTGGTCGCCTCGTGTCTCTGACTACATAGGACAAAATTAAAGAAGCCTTTCCTCATTAATATAAAAATGGTTTAACCCTTTTTTTAAAAAATAGGGAAAATGTCAGATCGGCTGAGGGCTTGGATAGCCCTATCTAGATCGGATTTGGGCCGGGCAATCCGATCCCAATCCCCGATTCTTCACACCTTGGTTTTGGAAGTGTCAAATTTCAAACACATAAAAGGTCCAAAAATGAAGCATCCAGGTAACATTGGTTTGATGAAGATTGGCCAATCCAGCCTAATACGACTTGTGGAATTGAACAGTCTTGCATTAGCCGGAGGAGAATCAAAAGGATATTTACATTTGAAGACAATTCTACTACTACGACAACACCTTTTTGCAGAACAGTCATCAGTAGAAATTTTATTTTTTCTTAGAGAAATATATTATTTCTGGGAATAGTGGACTTAAAGTTGTTAGCCAATAATCTGGAGATGTTCTGTGTTTCTTGTAGTTTAAGCTTTACCGTTGTGTAGGTCTTTAGTGTATGGTGGCTTATGTTTCATGACGCTCTTTTAACAGACTAGTACCTTTTGGGTCAAGAATCATTTTATGTCCCTGTGGATTGACCCATAAAGTTCTAATTGGTTTCTCCTTGATTCCTTTCATGGTTTCTTTTTCACCTGAAGTTCAACACCATTTGCTTTCACGTCTTATCCCCCATTGCCTATTGGTGGTATTTTCTAGTACACCTTTTTTTCCCTATAATTTCCAAAGGTATGTATCATCCGTTGCATACATGTATACTATTTATTTTTTTACATCTTGATTGGCTCACCTGTGGTGCTGTGCAGTGTAGCTACTCTTTATCATTGCTGCATTATTTGTCTTTAGGTTGTACACTGACGAATTATTCGTGCATCTGTAGATTGATTATCCTTGCTATATCAAAAAAGGAACCTCATTGAGTTGATGCTTTTCTTATTTATTTCTAGTGCACCCTCATATCAACATGATACACATTGAAATGTGTTTAAATTATTTGTTTGGAAATGGAAGAGTCAAAGTGCATTTCTCCATTTGTAATGATTCTTGGACATATTTTTCCACCTCTTTTGTCCTTTTGGGATAACCAGGATCGGCCAGCCTTGATCAGTTTCATCTAACTGAAACCTGCGGTACATACTATGCTAGGTATCATAATAAGGTTCCCATGAACTGCCTTAAATAGAATTCTAAGTTTGACGGAATATAGCAAATGACCATCATATTCAATAAAACAAACTTGCAATCTTAGAAGTTCATTATCTAACCATGAAACAGAAACACGAAACTCAGCCTGTCATTCTTGCTACATTGCCTAAGCAGAATTTGCTCGAGAACACAAATCGCACAAAGATATGTGATAATCAAATATTTTCTGTCTGCCAGGATTTAGTGAATTTGACATTAGGTTCACTAGTAATAGACCTTTGACAGACATGATCGATGCTATTTGACACGTATGTCCCACCGAGCGTGCCAACTTGTGGAATGCACTAAGATTCATTGTATATAAAAATATCGGGTGTTCTTTTGATTCGGGTTTATTAGTTTATCTAGTGCGAGGGCGTGCCAGTCACCTAGGTGACAATGTGTTTGGGCTTCGAGACTGGAATGGTCCGAAGCCCGTGGTGAGCTCTGTCTGATCGACCAGACGATTGTGGGTATCGGGTCGGGACAGAAGACCCGCCGTGTCATAAAGATCACGACGTTAATTACATCCCCTCAGAGAGGGGAAATGTAATGTCCCAAATTTTTTGGATATTTTTCGGATCAGGATCCTTGAGTTTCGGATCACTTTCGCGAGTCCTAGAGCGCGTTTTACGATTTACGCGTGTTTTTTCCTGATGAACCTCTGAAACCCTGTGTAGGGTAAACCATTGCGTTCTTCTACTCTGGGACGGTACCAATGTGACGAGGGTGTTTTGAGGATCGAGAAAATATTTTTTTTAATTTTTTTAATTTTTTAATTTTTTAGATTTTCTATAAATACCTCCTCTTTTTCCCTTTTTCTTTTCCTCTTCTTCTTTCTTCTTCTTCTTTTTCTTTCTTCTTCTCGTTGGAGAGCTCCCCCCCATCTGACCGTTGCTTCATTCCGGCGCGGCCCGTGGCGTCCCTTCCTCCTCCGACTGCAGACGGTGGACCGACAGCGATGACGTGGTGATCGTGGCAGCGGTATTCTCGAGGTGTGGGGCATGGAGATCGTGGGTTTAAAAGTGAGATTTCAAGATCGACGGTGATCCAGTGACCTTCGAGTTTTTTTGAGGTAGGGGGACAGATCCCTGCACTCTTTACCACTTTCCTCGTGATTTGTAGGCCGAGGAGAGGTCGAGAAGGGTGTTTTTGAGCCGGGAGGGTCAAAATACATGTTTTGGGGTTAAGCGCCAGATCTCTTGTTTCGTGAGATTTTTGACCGATCTATAGGTGAAAAGTCATGCTAGGAGGGTTGGGGATGGATTCCTCTTTATTTCCCCATCATCGGGCGATGATCGGGGCGCGGATCGGGTTTTTTGGTGTTTCCCGTCGATTTCGCTCTCGGGTGAGCCTTGCGGCTGTTGACACTCATTTTTTACCAATAAGTTGAGTCATTCTTTTTACCACCATTTATTGATGCCTCGAGTTGTCCATTACTCATTGGGCTATTTTCAGGCACATCTTTGGGCTTATTTTATGGGTACCTCCCTCCCTGACTCGGTCTACTTTGATTTAGGGCTTAATGGGCCTTGATTTTGCTTAATTTACCTCATTTTTATGAATTTCAAACGCCCAGGACTTACACGGTCCATCGCCTGGCCGTTCAGTAACTAGGTGGCTGGAATTGAGCCGTTCATATATTTATTGGATATTTAGGTGATTTTTTAAATTTTCACCAACGGGCTGTGGCACGGTCTAATTTTAGTCGTTTAACATCATTGAACGGTGTGAACTTGGCCGTCCAAATCCCAGAGCCCTAAGGGGGTGATGACATTGAACTCGCTCCTGCGTCTCTCTCTCTCTCTCTCTCCCCCCCCCCACACACACACGCACGCACACGCACGCACACACATTTTCGTATCAACCACTCTCGCTCTCTCTCCACACACACACACACACCCACCCCGCTTTTTACCGTCATAGTGTCTGGCTGCAATAAAGTCTTGCGTGGATGTGACAATGCTTTGAATTCATTATTCCACGAGTAGAAAGAAGCATGCTCCCTAAAGTTCTGTTTACCATGCTTCCACATATATGTCGTTTCTTCATTTGTCATACTTATCCATGATGGTCATGGCATGTGAGGTTTCTTGTTATAGAATAAAAGGATGGCGAAGTTGACTAATTGCTGTACTCATTACAGTTAAATAGACGGATTGCATAATTGGATCAGGTGATTCAGGTCCTGAGTTCAGCTGGGCTTGATCCAATCTAGATTGGGATTAGGATAATAGGATTGGCGTAGAATCCGGCTCAGCTTGGGATCAGCCATTTGTAGATCAATTTCAGCTAAGCCAAACAGTTTCTCTTCTTATTCTTAAATTAAAATAGGTATCAGATTTCCTCCATTGAAATAGAATTGGAATTGGCTGATCCCCATCTGAGTTGGCTGATCCAGATCAGGATTACTGCAAGCCATAATTGCATTACCCTTTCTTGTTCTTCCATGGACCATAGGTGGAGACATCCTTCAGGTAGGCTTTCTTGTTTTAATTTTTGAGAACATCATGCACAAATTTTACATCATTACCAACTAAACTCAGACTCCATTTTACATTAACAAACTTGGGTGCTGTCCATGTTAAAAGGGGCAACAACAATTTTCAGCCAACAAAAGAATGCATCAGAAATGCTTGAGCTTTTTTGTTTTGCATGTTTTTTGTCCTTGAAGCATGGTTTGACGTACCGTACCATATTGGTACAAGTTGATATCAGGGCCGTCTCTTCCTCCTCCTCCTCTCCTTCTTCCTCTTCTGCTCCTCCTCGTACATGCTTTGTACCTCTCTTGGCCACCTTCGCCTTGGTCTCCTTCTTGCCACCATTGCCATCGCTATGGTTGCTCCTGCTGCAGCTGCTATCGCCGTCCTTGCCGGAGCTGAGCTTGTAGGTCTCCCAGAGCAGGTCCATCCCCTCCTCGCCACCATTGACGACCATGCGCTCCGCGAAGAGCTTGCAGGCCAGTGTCCGCCTCCACTCCTCCTTCCTCATCGACTTGGAGCTCGACAAGGCCTGCAGCGGCGCCCGATTACTGACGCTGATCCCCAACCACTTACTTGCCGAGGCCACGTGGGAGAGGCCGGCCCTTGCTGCCCTGGACGTCAGCGATGAGGACGATGTCCTCTGCTAGAGCTTGCCTGACCTGGAGCTGTCAAACTCCGACCTCGAGATCCCTCACCACCGGTTCCCGTATATTTAAGTTGTTGCAGTTAAAAAGCTCGTAGTCGGACCTTGGGTTGGGCCGGCCGGTCCGCCGCTCGGTGTGCCTTCAATTTCTCCTAATCTTGGGTCCGACCCAATTTCTCCTACATCGATTGCTCTGGGCATCTATCCATTCTCCCACTATTTTCAAGGCTTTAGTCCTCACTCCCCCTCTTGACTTTCCCTCCTTTTGTAAATCTTTCATGTGATCAAGGTTTCTACATCTTAGTGAGGGAGTTTTAGCCCTCACCTCTTTCTTTTTTTCTTACTCATTTGAGTCTGGTCTAGGCATCACTCCTTCATGTTAAGCCACTTCAAATCTTTCCCTCCTTCTCTTTCGTCTGCCAAATGAGGAAGATAACTACCATAATGACCAAAATTGCCTCCGGTAGCTGCTCCTATAATGGGGTTCACTACAAGAAAACTAACTTTTACCTACGATGAATGTGGTAGGTCAAGGCCCAAAAAACTGTAGGTAAAAGTTTTACCTATGACACTCCCTATGAAGTAGTGTCGTTGGTAAAAATTACGTGGGTAAATATTTACCTACGCTACAAAATTTCGTAGGTATAGGGTGGTCAATACCTATGACATCATCGTGTAGGTATAGGGTGGTCATTACCTATAGATTTATATCGTGCTGGTAAACTTTTATCTACGTAGTTTTTACCAATGACAAATGTCATGGGTAATTACCTACAGTGCCCATCGTGTAGATATTTACCTACGGTTTTCTCATGTAGGTAAAGATTTACCTGGATAGTTTTTACCAATGACACTTTTCATGGTAATTATGTACGAATTTTATCGAGTAGGTAATTACCTACGGTGTATATACAATACCTATGCAGTTTTCACCTACGACGAAATAGTCTATATTTACCTACGATTTATGTCGCATAGGTATTCTCCTATGATTGTTTAATCACGTAGGTATAATTTACTTGTGCAGTTTTCACCAACGATAATTATAGTAGGCAATTGCCTTCGACTTTTATCAAATAGGTATTTTCCTATGATTTTTCAAGTTGTTAATAAAATATAGGTAACGTGAACGAACCGTAGGTGAATGTTTCTTTTAATCTTAATCCTAGGTAATCTATACTAGTAGGTAACCCATTTGAACTGTAGGTAACCTGAATTAATTATGTACGTAATAAATTCATTTATAATGCCTATGTGAACCATAGGTAACCTGTAACTAAATTCATAAGTAAATCATATAACTTGTACACATTCATAAAATTTACACACATTCAAAACTTGCACATTCACATCATTCACATATCATATATCAAGAAATCTGCACATTCACATTCAAACCATAACTTGTATACATTCATAAAATTTACACATTCAAAATTTACACATTTACATCATTCGCATAGATCAAGAAATCTACACATTCACATTTAAACCATAACTTGATATTATATACAAAATACCATCATCAAGTATGATTGTGGCAATGTAGCAACATTGTAATCACAAAAAATATAGCAAAGTTTCATGAACAACAAACAAGTGCATGTATGTGAAAATATATACACAATCAAAATTCGTCGGTCTCTCCGGCGACCACGACCAGAGCTACCGTTACTTCATGAACGAGCAGCTCTTCAACCATGTGGACATCGACAAGGCGAACACGCACGTCCCGCTCGGCACGCTTCCGGACGACAAGATCGATGCGCATTGCGCCGCCTACGAGGAGGCGATCAAGGCCGCCGGAGGCATCGACATCCAGCTCCTCGGCATCGGGCGCACCGGTCACATCGGTTTCAACGAACCGCCGTCCGGCGAAACCACGCGCACCCGGAAAGTCCACCTCGACGAACTCACCCGGAAGGACAACGCCTCGTTCTTCGGCGACGTCGCCAAGGTGCCGCATTACGCGGTGACCATGGGCGTCGCGACCGTGCTCGACGCCAAGAAAGTCGTCCTCCTCGCCTGGGGCGACGCCAAGGCCGACATCGTCCGCAAAAGCCTCAAGGATACGCCGAACGACCAAGTCCCGGCGACATGGCTGCAGAAGCACAAGGACTGCACGTTCATTCTCGATTCGGCGGCAGCGTCGAAGCTCTGAAAAATTAATCCGCAGATAACCGCAGAGCGCCGCAGATGATTCGTATTTCCAATCTGCGGTCATCGGCGGCCATCTGCGGATAAAATCAAAAAATCCCCTCACCTCACCTTCTCCCCCAGGTCCCGAATCGCCCCCCGTCCCAAGTTTGTCGCCGAAATCGATCCGGCCTTCGTCCCCGCCTCGCTCTGGAACAAGAGCTACCGCGAAACCGCCGCGAAGTATTCCGGTACCGAACCGCTCGCCATCGGCCTCGCCCGCCCGGACGGCACCGCCTCCGTTTACCGGACCGCCGTGATGTCTCCGGACGGCAATTACGGCGTCGATACGATCACCTACGTCGAGCGCATCGTGAAGTTCCTCCTGTGGGCGCGCGGCGGCAACAAAGTGTATCTGTCCGGCAAATACGCGTCTCGCCTCGCCGACATCCTTTCCATCGTCTACTCGCCGCACGGCGAACGCGCGTTCGACGTGGATTTCGTCCACAAGCTCTTCGACGACGCGCCGTCGTTCCATGTCGTCGATGAAGCGCATCTGCCGAAAGAATCCGCTTCGCACCTGCCGCTCGGACGCAATCTCGACGGCGTCCGCATCGGCTTCGACCTCGGCGGCTCCGACCGCAAGTGCGCCCTGCTCGTGGACGGCAAGGTCGTCTTCTCCGAAGAGGTGAAGTGGGACCCGTATTTCCAGAAAGACCCGGCCTACCAATACGAAGGCATCAGGCACTCGCTGAACCTCGCCGCCTCGCACATCCCGGCCGGCCGCAAGCTCGACGCCATCGGCGGTTCCTCCGCCGGCGTTTACATCAGCAACACCGTCCGCGTCGCCTCGCTCTTCCGGGGCATCACCGATCCGGCGCTCTTCAACGCGAAGGTGAAGAACATGTTCATCGACGGCCGAAAAACGGCAACCTCTCGTAGCGTAGTTAGTGTCAAACTGACCGCTGGGATGTCAGGATCCTAACCCCACCAGTTTCGTGTCGATTGGTTGTCATTTAGGGCCGGTAGGAGTCCGGGAACCCCAGTGACTCGATTTGGGTCGATTCGTCTAAATCGCCAGGATCTCGCGATTTAGTGCGTTTCGCGGCGTGCATGTGGTGTTTTTGGAATCCTTGAGGGATTTTCCACCGTTTGGATGTATTTCCCCTGCGCTATGGCGTGCATGGGGCGTGGAATGGGCCGATTTGACCGTTTCACTATTTTAACCATCGGATTGGCATAACGGTCCTACCAGAGGTCGTTATGTGCATAACGGTCCCCCGATAGATCGTTATGCATCGTTTATGGATTTTTATCTTCGGAGGTCTTGGAGCATAATGGACCAGGCCTAGTCTGTTATGTGGAGCATAACGCCCCTCCCCAGGTGTATTATGGTCGCGTGATTTTCAAGGCTGACTGTCATGTCAGTCCTCTCGACGATCGTGCCTGCCTCGAAGACTGTGGCAGTCGGTTTGCATGACGGATTTCTCCCCATGCATTATGATTAAGATAACGCTCAGGTGCAGATCCGTTATGGTTCGTTGACCGATGTTTTGACTGGGTATGGCGATTGCTATAACGCGCCTCACCCCGTGCATTTTGTGGCTATGAGGGATGGGTTATGGTCCGCTATATGCCCTTGGTCTGTAGTTAGAGTGTTTTTGTGTCTGTTGGGTATAACGCACCTGCCCTTGTGCATTATACACGTATGACGTGCCTGTTGTGGTCTGTTATACTTCGTGTTGTTCGTGTTTTGGGTCTGCTGGACATAATGCCCCTCCCTGAGTGCGTTATGTCGATATAACACCCCTATGCTAGTGTGTTATATCATCTGTACGTGGTTTTCGGTCTGGTTGGCATAACGCCGCCCCCGTGGTGCGTTATGTGGGTATAGTGCCCCTATGCTGGTGCGTTATAGTCTTGTTCACCGTATTGACCGTTTGCTTGTTCCGTGTTGTGTGTCTATCTTTCTTAGGTCCTTGTTTAGGGCGGTGTCTGTCAGTCGATGGTTGTCTGGATCGGTCAGTTTAGGCGACTGGTTATGGTCTTTTCCTAGACTACGACAGTACCCTAACGACTCAATCTAGAAGCTGCCATTGTCCTTATCTCTGGTCGCATAGCAGTTGTCTCTTGACTGTTGGGTTTCCCCTAGCAATTGACTGACAAGTTGCTCTACCCAGGGTGTTGTCGTCGTCCGCCGCTTTTGTCCCTGTTGATTCTACTTGCTTATGCTGCTGTGGCGGTGGACGTGTCAGTGTGTTAGTATGTCGGTGTCGTGTCCGATTCCGGTCGACCCGGGGTTACCTATTGGTTGACAGGAAGTCTTGTTGTGTCTCAGCAGCCTTGCCCAACTCGAGACATTGGTTCTGGATGCTTCGAGGTGCCGTTTTACTTCGATTCGCGTATTCAGGTGTGTTGAGGGTTCTCAGTGTCCCCTCAGGTCTTCGTGTGTCGTCCTCTCGGAGCGTCATTTTCCTTGGCTTAGGATTAGATCGATTGGCGGCTTGTTCCGCTCTGTGCGATGATCCTGACTCAGAGTCTTAGGACTCAGGGTCAATTGTAGCTGTGGGTCTAGTTGACTTGTCCTGAGTCTGTTGGCAGTCTCCTACACTGCCTTTGGTGCTTCGAAGTTCGTGTTACAGGGCACTCTTGCCTGTATGTACTTCGGCGCTTGTGTTTTGGAGTCCGTGTCTTGTGAGCCTTCACTAGTCGTAGCGTTGCCGCACGCTTCGGCGTGACGGCTTTTACAGCGGGGCACTTCCGATTCACGATTTTTAAGCTAGTTTCCGTCGGCCCCCGCAGTTACCGTTGCATTCTATGGGGGGAGAAAACTAACTAGAGGCCTGGCTTAGGCAAAAGCCAGTGTGTGCACACGTGGTCAGGGGCTTTGGACTGACGCCGACAGGCATTCCCTTGTCTAGTCACTCGCGATGGTACTTTGGTTCTGGTTCTGACAGTGTCTTAGTCTCGACCTAATCCTTGCGGTAGGGTACGCGGACAAGACACTAGTAGGCACAACATAAGACATCAGTGGACACAGCTTGCTATTCTTCTTGTGAGAGGTACACCAGTCATGTGGCACGTGACTCTTTGTGGTTCTCTTCGCAGTTCTTGTGCGTCGTGACCCTCCGGGATAGCCCTCTCGTGGCTACACTCGAGGTCAGTGTCCTATCGTATGCATGACATTCTAGTCATCTGTGGGGCAGTGCGCACGACGTTCTGGTCGTGTCGTCTGGGTCCGCGTCTGTCTAGATTTTTCCTAGGTTTCTTTATCTGTTTTGCAGGTCCCTTGCAGCATCGACAGATCGGCAACTCCTGACTTCGTCAGCTCAGAGTTGCCTTCCTGTTGCTGCTTGGAGTAGTTTGGGGTGCCGCTTACAATAAATAATTGTGAAGAGTCAATCTTACGTTTGCACAATCTTGCAGCCTGACGGTTGTATAGGTGCACAATCTTACAGACCTGCACTTGTATAGTCTTTTGGTAAACTGTGCTTGGTGTCAAGAGAGAAAGAAAGGATGAGGATAGGTCCCTAGGTCAGTTGTTCCAATCGATCTGGATTGGCCAATCACAATCCAAGTCATGCTGAACTAGGCCGATCCTGGCAGTTCTGTTGGCTTGGATCAACCTATTTTAGCATTCAAAAAACTCTAAAAAGATGAACAATAGGAAAGAGAAAAACTTGCCTTTAACGTAAAAATGTGCAAATTTAGAATGGAAAACGTAGATGTAACGTAGACGTGCTCTCTCTCTGTCTGACTCATTTGCACCTAGTAGTGACCTTGTCACTGATCTAGAACAGGCTGTCTATGCACGACAATTGGACCCCTTATATGTCTCGTTGTCACTCTAGCCTCTCTCGTCTTCTTACATGTAGGCTTGAGACTTGGCTGGAAGGTGGCAGAGGGGCTGTAGCCCAAAGGGCAGTGTGGGGACTGTAGATGTAAGAGAGGGATGTGGGTTGTGTAGTGACCCTAGATCTGGTCGTAGCTTGTCTGGATAGAACTGCTCGGGACTGCTACCTGCGGATCTGATTTGTGTTTGGTTGCCTGAAAAGTTAGATAGCCAAATATATAATATGAAAGATAACATGAAATACAGCATGCATACCATGGAAACACAGCTTAAGAACTATATTCATACTCAGTAAAAGAGAAAATTATTGTTTCATTACCGGAAGGGCTGCATGTGGATCTTACATAGTCGGAGTACAATTCTATATAATACATACAGACTTGAGCATCCTGGAAAACAGAAACTAAAACTCACCCAGAAATATACATAGTTGGACCAAACCACCCTGGCCAGGTCTACGACACTGGCACACATGACTGTTACAAGTGGGCGTCTTGTCCCAGTTTGTAACTTAATTGGGTTCCATGTATCATCTTCCTCCAATTTGGGATGGTTCACTATGAACAAAACCAAGCAAAGCAAGGATAGGAAAGCCTTACTCGAATAGTCGAATAGTGGAACAGTCATTCAGCTTGGCTTTCATCTCAACCCCCAGACAGGAATACGGATAGAGGAGTAGGATTAGATGAACTGTCCATAGTTGTGTCATCCTATGACTCAATTAGATGTACACACATGACTAACCTCTCTATGTCATATGACTAATCTCGTTTGGAGATGTGGTGGGGACTATGCAGATTGGAGGATGAGAGCTGAGAAGAAGTGATGCAGCTTATCCCTTGTGCTGTGTTGATGTTCTAATGACTTTGTCTTTCTTTGCAGTTCTTTTTACGAGAACATGGTGCGAGTTTCAAAATGTGTCACATTTAATAAGGTTTGCTTTGAATATGCTTCCCATGTTCTGTTGAATATTTTTCTTACCCTTTGGAAAAGGGTGTGACTATCTTCTTTTTCTGCGTAGGTGCGAATAGTCCTCGTTCCCTACCCCATCCTTACCGTACAAGTAGGCGTTATGGATTTTGGTTTCCAGCCCGCCCTCGTCCCACTGGGGTTGGCAGCGTGGGTTAAAGTGCTTCCACATCACTCGGAAGCACACATCGCCATCCAGCCCCAAGTCTCTGGCAGTCAGCGCCACTTTCAAGGTAGTCTCATCCCCACGACAACCTTCAACTGCGGGTGGACAGTTCTGGCAGTAAGTGGTAAACTGTTGCACAGCAGCCGGAGAGTTCGTAAATTCCCGGTCTTCCAACCGGCGCTCCACTTCCCGCTTCATCGTCGCCGCAATCCACTCGTCATAGTAGACTGGGCAGTATTCAAGGTCGATGCACCCGGCTAAGATACTGTAGGGCGTTCCTGTCCCAAAGTCCGTACCCGGCCCAACCACATAGGCTCCCTCGCTGAGAAAATCCACATCGGGGAAGCCGGGAGGGTTCTTTTGGATGCTCACACCGTCTGGTAGCCTGAACCAGTGATGCCGCCCGCCGGTCATAGTGACTGTCTGCAAGCGTTCGGCCACCCGGTCAAGCTCAGCCCGCTTACGGGGTGGGAGCATTGCCCGCATCTTATTCCAAGTATCCTGCCCCCGCTTGTTGTTTTTGACATCCACATCGACCACAAGGAACCGGGAATCCAAGCGTATCCCATAGTTTTGATAGGCTGGCGGGCTGTCAGGGAGCGGTAACTCTCGCCACTTGGTTATGCTCGGCTTCTTAATCTGCTTCCCGTCTGGTGTCATAGCCAGATGAACCGGGAAAGTGAATAGCCCAAACTCTTTGTGGAATTGAGCAGCTAGGTCATGCCTCTTCATGCTGTCTTTCGGCCTCAAACTCTTCTCTGATTTTAGCTTTACGTCGTTTTTGGGGATACCCGGCCCGCAGGAACAGGCCGAGTATCCATTGTACTATTTTCCGGGGCGCTCTGTCGAACGCTCAGCCGCTTCCCCTGCAATCGCCTTGTACGCGCATCCATCCACCCAGCTATCCCGGTGAAAAGGGTTGTGCAATGCCCTTGCGGTCTTGTACGCATCCAGAATCATTGCCCCTCGCACCGCCTTGGGGAGGTTGGGTGCGTCAATGACTGGCTGGGCCAAGTCCATAAACAGTTCCATCGCGGGAATCGGGTCGCCGTGGATGTCGTTCCGGTCGCCCACTGTAAGGCGGCTGGCTTCCTCCAGAATCGACGCTCTGGGGCTGGGGGTACAGATATGAACCCCAAACCCTTCCACGGTGAATACGAGGCCACAGAGCGTACACAGCTTGCCCGGTTGGTAGAACTCTTTGGGTTCAGGCGGCAGACAGGTGTGCAGTGAACGCCCCGGAACGTGAGTACGGCATATCTCGCAGTAGAACGTATCGGCTTTAGATGTCATCGTCATCAATCTCAAAGGCTGCGGGCTTGGCGGGGAGCGCCTTCGGTGCGGCTTTGGGCAGTGCTTTGGGTTTGGGAGCCGGTGTAGAAGGCTTCCATATGGTTCCTTTATTTACTTGTTGTTGTATGTAGATGACATGTTGATAGTTGCCAGAACATGTTAGAAATTAATCATTTAAAGTCTCAGTTGAGTGGTGAATTCAAAATGAAAGATCTTGGAGTAGCAAGGAAGATTTTGGGCATGGAGATTCGCAGAGACCGTGGCATTGGAAGGTTGTACTTGTCACAGAAAAAATACGTGGAGAAGGTATTAGAGCGATTTGGCATGAAAGATTGCAAGGCTGTGAGGACACCATTAGCAACCCACTTCAGGTTCTCTACAAAAGGTTCACCAAAGATAGAAAGAAATGGAATTGATGGCTAAAGTTCCATATGCGAGTGTAGTTGGTAGCATTATGTATGCTATGGTGTATACTCGACCAAATATTTCTCATGTTGTTAATGTAGTCAGCAGGTATATGGGAAATCCTGGGAAGGTCCACTAGGTGGCTGTGAAATGGATTCTTTGTTACCTCAGAGGTGTTTCTAACGTGAGCCTGGTATTTCGAGAAGGAAACAATGATGGCAGTCAACTAGTTGGCCACGTCAATTCAGATTGTGCTGGTGATCTGGATAAGAGGAGATCCCTGACAAATTATGTCTTTACTTTCTCAGACTATGCTATCAGTTGGAATGCTATTTTGCAACCTACCGTGGCTTTGACGACGACAAAGGCTGAGTATATGACAGTGGCAGGGAGTGAAAGAAGTCTTATGACTGAGAGGTTTGGTTGGCGATCTGGGACTTGTGTAGGAGATAACTCCAGTGTATTATGATAGCCAGAGTGCAATATATTTGAAGAAAAATCAGATGTATCATGAAAGGACTAAACACATCAATGTTAGGTATCATTTTGGTCGTGATGTTTTGTTGCAGGGCACAATGATTGTTCAGAAGATTTCTACAACAAAGAACCCAGTAGACATGTTGACGAAGCCTATTCCTTCTGAGAAGTTCAGGCACTGCCGTGCTTGATCGGCTTACAGAGCATGTGAGGTGGCCCTGATGAGGCGTTGGCGGTAATGATGATTGTGATGGAGCTTGGCACTAGATGTGACTTGAGAAGACGAGCCAAGAGGAGAATGTGTCGTGTGTGTCTCTGTTTTACAAGCCACCGAGAAAACTGCCTTTGCAGTTACATGGAGATGAGAGGTGGAAGTCCCACATGCACCCGACTGGAGACCAGCTCCCGTGCAATGGATGCGATGGCCATCACTCGTGCATTGGAAAGAGTTCGAGCAAGACTCGGAACGCAAGCATTGATGGCCATGGTAGCTTCAGATCAGAGCCAATTTCTCACGCAAAAGGCTCATTAATGTAGCAACTGCACGAGCGTTCTCCTCCCCTATAAATAGGGGGTCCCTCTCCCTTATTTTTTCACCAAGCCAAGAGAGCTTCTCAGAGAGAGAGAACCTAAGAGAGGGCTTGGGTGAGAGATAGAGAGAGAGGTATCTCGTTTGAGAGCTTGAGAATTCTTGTAGAGAAGCTGTCGGCGCGCGCGGCCGGCTGGCTCACGGGCGCGCTCGGCGTCGTGCGCCCCGCCGCCGTCGCGCCCGATCGCACCGACCTGTGGTGCTTGCCGATGCTCGCCGTCGCGTACTGGATCGGCCGCGACGAGCTGCGCCGCCTCGGGCGCTGAGGCGTTACCATCGCCGCATGCTGGATGCGAGGCGGACGCTGGTGATCGCGCTGGGGCTCGTCGTCGGCGCGTGCTCGGACGACGGAGGCCCCGGCATCATCCATCCCCCCGACGGCGGGATCGACGCGGATCCGTACCAGACGCTGATCGAGCTGCCGGTCACGATCAACCGCAGCCTCGATCTGCTGCTGGTCGTCGACGATTCGCCGTCGATGGCCGACAAGCAGAACAACCTCGCCAACAACCTGCCGAACCTGATCAACGTGCTGAACACGGTCCCCGGTGGTCTGCCCGATGTCCACATCGGCGTCGTCACCACCGACATGGGCACGAGCTCGTCGAGCGGGCCGCCGGGCCCCGCGGTCGGCGTGCTCGGTCAGGGCGGCTGTGCGAACACGGGCAAGAGCGGCAACCTCCAGACGTTCAACGCACCGATCACGAACACGTTCCTCAGCGACGTCAAGGAGCTCGACGGCACGCGGACGAGGAACTACACCGGCGACCTCGCGAGCGTGTTCGCGACGATGGTCCGCGCCGGTGCGCAGGGCTGCGGGTTCGAGCAGCCGCTCGCCGCGGCGCGTGCGGCCCTCGACAACAACCCGGCCAATGCGGGCTTCCTGCGCCCCGACGCGCTGCTCGCGGTGGTGTTCGTCGGCGACGAGGACGACTGCTCGCTCAAGGACCCCGCGGTGCTCGGGCCCGAGAGCCAGACGCTCGGTCCGCTGCAGTCGTTCCGCTGCACGCGGTTCGGCGTGCGCTGCGCGCAGGGCGGGCAGACGCCGGCGGAGATGAACCAGATCGGCGCCAAGGACGGCTGCACGAGCAACCCGAGCTCGACGTACATCGACGACGTCGCGCCGTACGTCGAGTTCCTGCGCGGGCTCAAGGCCGATCCGCGGCACGTCATCGTCCACGGGCTGCTCGGCACGACCACGCCGTTCAACGTCGAGCTCAAGGCGCCGCCGGGCGGCCAGACGGCGGTGCCGACGCTCGCGCACTCGTGCACCTACGAAGGCGCGATCGGGCCCGAGGTCGCGGATCCGCCGGTGCGGCTCGCGGCGGCGCTCGCGCAGCTGTCGACCGGCGACGCGCTGGGCTCGGTGTGCCAGCCCGACCTGTCGGGCGAGCTCGTCGACCTCGGGCGGCGCCTGACCCGCGCGATCGGCAGCCCGTGCCTGAGCACGACGCCGCCCGACGCGGATCCGGCGACGCAGGGCCTGCAGCCCGACTGCATCGTCGAAGATCAGGTCGGCGATGCCACGACCACGATCCTGGCGTGCACGATCGGCGGGTCACCGTGCTGGGAGCTCGTGCCCGATCCCGTGACGTGCGTCGAAGGTAAGTAATTGCCGCAATCGGATTCCAAAAGCCAAAAGCGCCAGACCGATTACCAATACAACGTACTGCAGGTAATCTAACTGTTCGAACACAAACAATTGAACGAACATCCACGTAAACAGGATCATTCCCTGCAGGATTAACAGTTCCGGATAGCCGTTCCGTTTAAACAGCGCGAAGAGCCCCGTAAGCATTCCGAGCAAGCCGTTGAGAAAGAAAAGAATGATGCCGGGAATCAGAAAGTCGTCGAACGTGGCCGGCTCCAGCTGTTCGATACTTATGCCCAGTAGTGCCCCGGAGGGGTCCTTAATGAGCAGCGCACCTCCTGCAAGCGCATTTAAGCTCACAAACAGAACAAGAATAGCTGAAATAATGCGTAAATTTTTCATCTGTATAGTGTTTAGGGAATGATAAAATGGTTTCAAGTGGTGTCAGGTTCTGGCGTGAAACAGCTGTTTAAAGAGAACCTTCCGGTAATCGGCACAAAAAAGGACGCGCCAGATTTGCCAGTCATTCCGAAGATTTCGGGCCAGCAACGATAAGAGAACGAAGAGAGTCAATCCGTCCATGTTTTTACGGTTTATGTGATTTGATTTTGCTGGCAATACGCCTTCTTACGGTTCGAACGGCATCCATTAAAGCGAGGATATGTGTTGATCCGCATTTTGTAACATGGAGCTCATTATCCTGGAACCGCATGTTTATTTCGCAGTATTTTTCCCTCATTCCGCGCACATCCTCTATCCACATGTTCACGTGGATCCAATCGACCTGCTCAAAGCTTTCGCGAAGCAGGGAAACCTGGTCCGAAATCAATTTACTCAATTCCGGACCAGGTGAAAACACACGTTGGCTGATTGTTTTCATTCCGCTATAGCTTTGGTTTCTCTATTTTCCCGATCAGCAGTCTAAGTAATCCCGACATGGTATATGCAAACGCAAAAACCAGATACATCATGTGTTTTTCAACTACCGACACGACCATGAGCCCAAGACAAATCACGCCTGAGATGCTGCAAAGCACCAGCAATCCCGCCTCGGAACGTGTCAGCATCTTTACCAACCCTTTGGCCCGGGATTTCATCCTTTGCTTGTTCGAGAGATCACCTACTTTACAGAAATCTCCTTTTTCCCGCGACCGTTGGAAGGTTCCTTTTTCGGAACTGTGAGCGTCAGGATGCCGTGCTTATACCCGGCATCGATCTGCGCATCGTTACAGTTTGACGGAAGCGTGAACGAGCGTGAGAAAGAGGTATGCCGGAATTCCTTACGCGTGTAGTGCTTTTCCTCTTCGTCGATCTCCTCTTTTTTTTCTGCGTCGACAGAAAGCACATTACCTTCGAGGCCGACCCGAAAATCGTCTTTTGAAAAACCGGGAACAGCCAGCTCGATCTCAAAAGCGTTTTCATGTTCGATCACATTTGCCGGTGGCAGAGAAAATAACGGTTCGGACAACGGCCAGCGGCCATCAAAAAAGCGGTCGTTAAACAGATCGGACGGAAGTTCTGGGTCGGTGAGGGGCCCGAAGACGTTACGGGCCACGGTGTCGAACGTCTTCCCGATGACGACCAGGTCGCCGCCGCGGGGAGCGGTGTGGACGTACATCAGCCACCGCAGCAGGGAGGAGATCGTCTTGCCGCTGCGGACCGACCCTTCCCAGCAGTTCAGCCAGGAGTTGGCGTGGGCGATCGACAGCTCCTGCTTCTCGGACAGGCCGGGGCTAGCCGTCCCCATGGCGGTCTCGCAGCTTGTCGTACAGCGACGTGAGCAGCGATCCGACCTGCTCCGTGCCGTCGTCGTCGCGCGGCGGGACGAGCTTCAGGCTCTTCTCGATGGCGACGTTCGCGGCGGCCATCAGGTTGCGCTTGTCCGCCGCCGGCGGTTCGTCGACGTCCCGTTCGGAGTACGTGTTGTCCCGGCCACCGAAGGAGTAGACCTTGCCGGGTTGCCACATGGCCTCGGTGAGGCGTTCGGCGTCGGCCTGGAGGGCTTCGGCGAGGATCGCGCGGCGTTCGGCGAGCTGCGCGACGCGGTGCCGAGTCGCGTCCTCGGTCATGGTGACGTCGAACTCCAGGCCTGCTTCGGCGCAGACGAGGGAGACGGTGCGCAGGCTTCGCTGGGTGAGGCGGGCGATTTCGTTGCGGCCCTTGCCTTCGCCGTGCAGGCGGACGATCTCCGCGCGGTCTTCGTCCGTGAGGGGGGTGCCCTTGCTGAACTTCGGTGTCGGCACGGTGGTCTCCCTTCCGGACGTGGGACGGCCCGGCCGCGGGTGGGTGGCACACGCTGCGGCCGGGCCGGACTATGGGGTGGTTACAGCTTGCTCTTGTGCTCGGGGCAGAGCTGGGAGACGGCGGCGCCGACGATGTACGCGCTGTTCTCCGCGCCGATCTGCAGGCCCTCCTCCGCGCGGGCCGCGACCGCCGTCGGGCTGTTCCCGGCGTCGATGGCGGTGCAGGAGGAGTGGCCGAGGTCGAGGATCTGCTCGTCGGGCACCTTCTCCAGCGCGGGGATCTTCGCCCTCACGGTGAGGAGGAACGCGGTCTCCTGCGGGGTGTGCCCGGTGTCCTTGGGGCCGGCGCTCTTCGTGGCGCTGGCGGTGGGTGTCGGCTTGGTGTCGCTGGTGGTGTCGTCTTCTCCGCCGCCGATGGCGATGATGATGCCGACGAGGACTGCGATGGGTAGACAGCCCCACTTCGCGATGTTGGTTCTGGTGCTCATGGTCCCCCCTGGGATGAGTGGTACGGGGGGAATGATGCTGCGGCCGGTGGTTCTGGTTCCGGGCACGCCAGGACTGGCCTCATCGTGAGGCATGATCGGCGGAAACGTCAAGCAAGGTTCAGGTTCACGCTGCGGTCTCGTTGGCGCGGTGCTCCTCGATGGTGCGCTGCACGACGCCGTCAGCCACGATTTTGCTGAAGCCGCACGAACAGCTCACCAGCGTGCTGCCGGTGGGCTCGGTGCGTACCCAATTGTTCTCGTCCACGTACTCGGTGGCGTACTTCAGTTTGGGGTCGACCCCTTCTGAGTTGCAGGCGTGGTCGTCGGCGACGATCGCCGCGCAGGTTCTGTTCCTGGTCTAGAGGCAGTCGCGGTAGCGCCCCTCCGCCCCGTTACCCCCTGCTCTTGAGGGGCAGTTCGATCGCTTCGTTCACGAGCGCGGTGACGGTCGCGCCCTCATTCACTCATTCAACGAAGGAGAGTCATGGCTGCCACTAACGGTCTCGGCACCTACGGCGACGACGAAGGCACCGTCACGCCCCTCGATCACAAGATGGCCCAGCTCGGCCTCATCGTGAAGACAGCCGCGAACACCATCCGCCCCGGCCTGTTCTGGGACGGCAACACCACCATCGTTTCCGGCACCGCGAACATGTCGTACAACGTGGCAGCGTTCACGGCTGCGGCGACTCGTGGCAGCACGGGTGGGGCGTACATGTTCGCCAACGACGGCACGGTGAACGTGGCTACCACTTCTGCTCCTGGGTCGAACTCTCGTTACGACGTGGTTTACGCGTGGCAGCGGGACTTCGCTATCGACGGGTCGAACTCGACCCCAGTTATTGGGGTTGTGCAGGGTACGGCTGCATCGTCCCCGTCGGTTCCGTCTTTGTCGGCGTTCCCTGGCGCTATTGAGTTGGCCCGCATTCTGGTGCCGTCCGGTGTGACGGCTACGAACAGTGGAACGACCATCACTCAGACGGCCCCGTTCACGGCGGCAGCCGGCGGTCTGGTTCCGGTGCGGAGCACGACGGAGCGGGATGCGGGGACGTGGGTTGAGTCGCAGCAGGTTTGGGATATCAGCACGGACATTATTTGGACGTATACGGGGTCGTCTTGGTTGGCGGACCCTGGGTCGTTTGCGATTCGTGCGGTTCGGTCTTCCACGACTCCGAGTGTGTCGTCTTCGGCTTACACGGATCTCAGCACGACCGCGAACTGGTCTACTGCTTCGACTGCGGGTCAGGTCAAGAATTTCTCGTCGTACAGCAACGGGATCACGATCCCGGTGTCGGGGCATTACCTGGTCGGGTACGAGCTCGTGACGGGTTCCTCGAACATTGGGCTGCTTGCTGGGATCACGGTGAACAAGTCCTCGAGTGTGGCGTACACGGATTTCCGTGCGGCGTCGTCTGCTTCTCCTGTGCAGGCGGTTGCGGCTGCTACGGCTACACGGGAGATGTATCTGGCTGCGAATGATGTGTTGCGGTTGTACGCGATTGCCGCTTCTGGTACTCCGTCGCTGGCGGCGTCGCAGGGTGTGTTCTTCGCGACGTTCCTGAGGTCTGCGTGATGGCTGAGAACGGGCGTATTCCTCTGTCGGAGTTGACTGCGTTTGATGGTGCGTTGGGCACTGTGTGGTTGCGTGCTGACGCGTACCGGTGGTGGCAGGCGATGGCGCATGCGGCTGCGCAGGATGGTGTGTCTTTGGTGGTCCTTGAGGGGTACCGGGACATTGATACGCAGTGGGAGTTGTGGAACCTGTACGGGTAAACATCCTCTTCGGGGACCGCCTCGTCAGAAGAGTAGTCATAGTCTACCTTCTCGCTCGAGGAGGACTCGCTCGAAGTCGGTTCGCCCCTGGTCAGAGTAGGAACACCTGCTTGGGCGCCCTCGACCTCCTCCTCGTGTGAGCTTGCGGACAGCGAGGCCCCGGATCTCAACCACCTCCTCGTGTATATCAGCGTCGGCTCAGGGATCGACCGTGCCACTATATGTGCAGGGAGGGGAGTAAGGGGAGCTGTACGGTAAATAGAAGCCATGGCTAGATAGAGGCTCATCAATCCCTAGCATAAAACCCTGGACCCGGGAAGGGAATCACCTTGTTCAGTCACCACTTCTGGAAGCAAGACATGGATCGTCTCGTCGGCGAGAGGTACGGCCCCGAAAGCGCCGGCCTCCTCCGCAACCGGGGCAGGTACCGGCACAGGCTGTTCCGTCGGGGCTGAGAAAAAAGGGGGACCCATGTTAAGAATTTTGTCTCACAAAGTGAAAGGACCCCAGGCAGGACAAGAATCCTACCAGTGGGTTCACCTGGTTCAGCTAGAGCGGCCGAAACAGCTGCCCGAAGCTCCCTCATTTCGGCCATCTTCTCCTCCACCTCCTGCGGGCTGAACGTCAAAGGAGGGGGGCCCACCAAGAGCCTCTTCACTATAGCTGAAAGTAGAACAAACCCATGTCACGCAAAGGCAAAAGGTTTCTCGTCGAGGGAGATCAAGCGACAAAAGACATCGATAGGGGAGGGCTTACCCGCGGGGCTCTTCGGCTCAGCCCTGGGAGAGGCAACTTCGGCGAAGGAGGAGACCGGTGGAGGGGGAGAGGCAGAGGTCATCTGTGACACTTCCACCCTCCTCCGTTCAGCCTCTTGTTCGGTCGCCGCCCTCGCGGCTGCAAGCGCCTTCACCACCGGGGATGTCACCGGAAGCTCCTCTACGGCCCCAGACGGACGGATTGGAGTCGTTGGCAGCTCAGCTCCCGTCCAAGGCTCGCCCGTAACAGGAGTCGGTGAATGCGTCGGCTCCTCCCTAACTGATGAGCATGGAAAAACATCCGACATAAGCACTCCGAGTCAAAATAAAACCAACCTCCTTCCGGGGACAAAAGGGACGCAAGAGGCTTTACCGATCGGTTGGCCCGGTGCAACCTGGCTCGCCTGGAATTCCTCAAAGGAAGGGATCGTAGGCGGCGCAGGAACGTCCCTCGAAGACTGGGCGGCCTCCGTCTTCCGACGCTTCGTCTCCCGCCGTCTGGCTGCTTTCACCTTACTTATTGCCTGCTCCACTGGAGATCGGGCCCGTGGTCTCTTGGCTGGAGGAGGCAAGGGAGCGGTAGTCGGAGCAACCGGCGCCGCCTCGAAGTACCCCGGCTTTGCAGCCTGCCGGAGGAGGTTCCGATAGGTGGCCGTTTGGGCACCGTCCGGGTGGTCTGCAGTGAAAGGAAAACAAGAAGAGGCCAGGAGTTAGTGGGTGATAGATGTTAAAGAGAAACAGAACACCTCTTCCTTGGCAACCCATCCCATGACCCCTTTGATCCCTTCCAATGGAAGCCAAGGAACCCATGGGACCCAACCACCTTACCCACCGCCCACCCTTTCCTACCCTCACCCACCTTATTAGACCAAGCCCACTCCACTTTCCTAGACCCCTTCGACCCCTATGAGTGGAAACTCCCACACCAAACCATACACATAGAGGATGCCATTTGGGTAGGAATGCATGTGCCTAGACATACTGCACCACTTGACATGATTCATCAGTCGGGTCCATTCATTCATATCACCCACATGTCAAGTAGGAAGCATCAGTGGCCCACATTCGGATGTAATGGTCCACCTTCATTCATCATGAGTCTTAAGCATATTAGAAGTATTCATGGATGTCCAGGTCCTCCGGCACTCATCACACCTACGCATGAGAGGGACATTTATGGATGCCCCGGACCTCCCAATTCCATCAAAATCCTCATGACATCTCTACATGATTGGTCTAAATTTGGTTGTCCTGGCCCCCCTATGCATATCATACATTCCCCACTCACACCGCATCATAGTGCATGGCATATGCATCCAAGCAAGTATCAAGCAACAAGCGGTGAGAGTCATAAGAAGCAGGCAAAAACTCATGAGCGCCACTTGGACTTCCAAGTTGGCAACTTAGTGATGATGACTTTGGAGTGGCTCAACCTTAGGGTCACCTCCAATTTGAGGGCACAAGGACTTGGACCTTGCCAAGTTCCGAGTGACTTTGGCAAACCGACTTGTGGGTTGAATTTTCTAATGGGTTTTAGAATTCACCCCACTTCCCACGTGGTGGATCCGGCACCCTCTAAGGGCACAGCGGTGGATCCTAGCGAGTGCCTTGAGATTACCCCTACCCTTGTGAGAGACACACTCGGAGAGCCACCACATATCAGCCTGAAAGGAGACAATACTGGGCAAGTAGGGTACCATCGCCAGCAAGAGGGTGTGCCCAAGCCCTATGAGAGGATGAAGGACCGTCCCCTAGTTGCAGACGCAGGATTGAGTTTGGAGGCTGAGGTTCACCCAGAGCTATGTTAGAGGAACACTTCCCCGGTGGACCCATACTCGACGGAGTCGAGTTCTCCGCACCCCGGGGGTATGATGGGGACATCACCGACCACTCCATACTTTTGGAGCTCCAGATGATCGCCAGTAGTGCTACAACTTGATCGCCACTTTATTCTGAGTCATATGATGTATTTTTTATTTTTGTATTGTGTAATTTTCCTTTTATTTGAGTCAAGTCCCTAGGTTAATTAGCATTAGAGTGGTTAATTAAGTCAGTTGGGCCCAATTAAGTGGGCCTGGCCCAGGGGCACCCTCCCCCTTCCCCACCTTTTTTGGTTTTCTGTCATTAGCACTTATTCCAGGGACTTATTGTAAATTATGGGATCCCTATAAATAGGACCCCACTCTCTCCATTTTAGGGTAATGAAAGTTGAATGAAAAGTTATTGAAAATTTTGATTGGCGATCACGGTGGGACTTCCTACTATTTTTCTTGTGATTACCCTCCTCCATTAGGCACCCACGTGTGCCATCTCCCTTTAGTGCTCCGCGAGCACTCTTTTCCTCTTATTTTCTCACGTGATTGCCAATTTATAGATTATTTAAAATTTCACTTCTGTTATCCTGTAATAAAAAATAAAAAAATTGTGTCCACCACAGTGGACACCCATTTTATGGGCGCCCACATGGGCAGTCACCCATTCTTTTTGTAATAATAATAATAATAATAAAAATTATGCCCACCATAGTGGATGCTCATTCATTGAGCGCCCACAGTAGCAGACGCTAATTCCCTATCATTCTATTTCCCCTATTGCATATTTTTCTGTTGCGTTGGCTACATATTCACTCGTTGCATTTTTGTTGCATACCCCTGTTCATACCCTATGACTTCCTATTGCATGCATTACACATTCACATCTCCATTACATTTTGTGACCTCACATCTTTGTTGCACTGCCATTGCATATAGTCACAATTCAATTCCATTACATTTCATTGTTCTGTGAATGGTTGGCATTGTTTACAAGCATACTATTGTTCATGTTAATTGGTGTGTTTGTCTTCCATCCACCATTTCCTCGTTCATAAGAATTAGTGTAGCGTTTGTTCTAAGTTTTCATCCCTCATTTCTATCTTGCATCTTTTGCATCACTATTCACATCATGTTGGTTCTGTTCATTCATCATATTGTATATGCATCATTCTGTGACTCTTATTTTTCTTTTGCATTAGCTTGCATTACAGGAGCATTCTGGTTTGGGAGACCTCCTCTCCCCACACTTCTAGGAGATCATACCCCTCTCTTGGTTAAGGAAGGACCCTACATTGAGCACTCTGTCTCATTAGATTGGGAATTCCTAAACCAAGGCCTTCGTAAGCCCCCGCACCTATGAATTCCCTTACAGATGCTGGGCAGGTTGTACCTTTTAAAGTCCCCGATTTTAGTTGGCCAAATACGTGGTGAGAGAATCCACCTAGTTGGCATCGAAGAAAATCTTATTGAAACTAGGTTCATGACCTTGAGTGGATCACATCAACTTTGACAAAATCATTTAATTCACCAAGGTTCAACATAAAATAAAATCATGGAGATGACCCTAGGATAGAGGCATTCCAATCTCACCATCGCTAGGTTGCCTACTTATAATCCCAAATGGCACTCACAAGCCTTTGCCCACTCATTATGAATCTCACCACCCGTTACTAGATGATGCGGGATGACGACGCGGACTCAACGACTCGGCCTAGGACTCTAGATGAGCTCGCAAATGTCCCTTAGCGAGGGAAGCGTGCAGATGTGCGCGGTTGAGAAATCGGCATGAGCTAGGGTGGTCGGCTCTCTCGTGCCCGGATCGGGTCACGGGACGGTACACTCTCTCTCGCAGCAGCGGTAATAACAAAATAAGCGAGCTAGATATCCCTAAGCATGCTCTCTAGCAGCGGCATATCTTCCCTCCAAGACTACGAGTCCTGGTGGGACCAAATAAGTCTAAATGCAACAATTGAAGGGGTTTTTCTGTTGAGACAATATTTTTGCATTTGAAAGATGAAGTGGTTTGTTTTCCTTTATTACATGCTTCACAGACTTTTGATGTTTCAAAATTCAACTTAGGAAGTCCTCTAACTAAGTCATGACGTTTCAACTTCCTAAGCACATTAAAACTGGCATGCCCAAAACGGCGATGCCATAACTAAACATCTTCATTTTTATTTGCAACCAAGAAAAGTTTTTTACATGCAAGATCATCAAAATCTACTTGATATGTGTTGTTGCATCTCACTCCAACAAACTTAAGGCTCTACCAACCCGTTGGCCTGGGGGTGCCCCACCGAAGTGTAGTGGTTCCAAATTCCCAACTCTGAATGCTTCTCTTGGAAAGCGGTGCTCGCGAACTGTCTGCCATTGTTGGTTGTGAGAACCTTTGGGATCCTGAAGTGGCAGATGATGCTCCACAATATGAACTTCCACATTGCTTCGCTCGTGATCTTCCCCAATGGTTCAGCTTCGATCTATTTGGTGAAGTAGTCGATGGCCACTATGAGGAATTTCTTCCTCCCTTGTGCCTCAGGGAAGGGACCCAGCATGTCCACCCCCCAAAGGGCAAATGGGCGAGGCTCCATCAGGACGTGTAGTTGCGTAGCCGGTTGGTGGTGTAGGTGAGAGAGTTTCTGGCATTGAGGGCACCTTCGAACATAGTCAATGTAGTCCTGTTGCAAGGTGGGCCACCAGTAGTGTAATATCTTGGACCCTTTGGATCCTTCTTCTCAGGTCCCGGATCTATTTTCTCAGATATTTTTTTTTCATTATGTCTGAAATTATTTGTCGAACATCTTTTGGGTTTTGATCCGTACATTTCAGATCAGTTTCGGAGGTCCCGGAACGTGTTCCGCGGTTTTCGCGTTTTTTCTCCAGCAAACCTACGAAACCCCGTAGTGGTTGAACCGAGTCATTCACCTATTGTCGGATGGTACCGGTGTGACCGACGTGTTTCGAGGATCAAGAAAACATATTTTTCTATTTTTTCATATTTTTTGAAAAAGCCAGATTTTCTATATAAACCCCATTTTCTTGTCTCCCTCTTCCTTTTTTTCTTCTTCTTCCTCCTCCTTCCCACCCGTGGTGAACCCGTGCCCCCTTCCTCTCTCTCTTCCTCCGGCGAGATCGCGACAGCGCTCCCCTCTGACTGCAGACGGCGGTGAGGCGACGGTGCGGCGGTGATGGCGACGGTGCATGGTCTGTGAGATTTCGTGGAAGAATGAGCGTTTTAAAGCTTCCTCCGCGGTTTGACGATGATCTGGCATGCCTCGGGCGAAATCGAGGTAGGGTGACGGTCCCCTAGCTCCATAGTTTCCTTTCCCGTGATTTCTAGGCCGAAGGGAGGTCGAGTGGGGTTTATTTGAGCTCAGGATGGGAAATCCATGCTTTGGGGATTGTGGCTTGATCTCGAAGCAATACGGAACGTGCACGAAATCACCAGTAGGTAACTCCACCGCCATGTCACAGGACACCTCGGTCACCGGGTCCTCCACGCTCTGAGTAAAATCCTCCAAAATGAACGAATGAGAAGCACCCGAATCAAATAAAACATGAGCCGCACAACCCAAAATCAAAAGGGTACCTTTCACCAGCTGTAACGCCTCAACCTCTGCCCTGGTCATGTGGGTCACTCTCCCTCAGGATCTCTGGCTCCCTACAGTAGCTGACCGAGACAACTGAGGGAACTGGTCCTGTCGCTGGTACTGCTACGGCTGTGCTAGCACATGCTGGGGCTGAAACCCAGATGGCTGACTAGGCCTCTGCGGATAGACACGTGCCATGTGCCCTGGCTAGTCACACCTGAAGCAAATCACGGGTGCTGGACATGACCTACCTGGATGAAAGCCGCCACACCTGGGACACCTGTCCCGAGCACCACTCACTGAACTCCAGCACTGCAAAGCCACCGGCTGCTAAACACTGCCAGATGACTCCTGCTGCGCCTGCCCCTTCGGACTTCGACGCTTCCCGCCAAAGCCCGCATCCCTGAACAACTTCCTGAGCCTCGAGCTAAAGGACGACGGCTCTGGCACGGGAGCAACCGACTACGTCGCCATGGGACCACCTGCTGAAAGCTGGACAGTACTCTACTGCTGAACCACTGACGGCTGACCAAAACCCGCCTGAACCTGACTGGCACTGCCCTGCCCTCGAACCCGCTGCAAATCTCTCTCCAACACTGACGCTGCCTTGCACGCTGCATCCAAAGTGGTCAACCTTGACGCAAGAAGATATTGCCTCAACTTGACCCTCAACCCATTGACGAACTGATCGGTCTTCACTTCCTCATCTGTCATGATGTGCGATGCATAACGGCTCAACTCGACGAACCTGGCACGGTACTGCATCGCTGACATGTCGCCCTGGGTCAACTCCATGAACTCACGTAGCCTCTGAGTCCTGACGAAAGATGGACAGAAGGCATGCTCAAATGCCACGATGAACTCCTGCCATGTGATCTACCGGAGGGGACGAGACTAGAATGCTGTCTCCCATTCTGACGTCCACCAAGTACGAGCCGCTCCCTGAAGGCAATGTGTAGCTAACACCACCTGATCCTCCTCAGCACACTCCATCGCACTGAAGATCCTCTGTAAATTGCCCAACCACTCTCTAGCCTCCTCTGGATCTGGCTGCCCTCCGAAAGAAGGCGGCTGGAACTGCAGAAACTCCTTCAACACCCGACCGGGACCTCCTCGAGAAGACGAACCCTCGCCGGCATCTCCTCTCTGCTGGTCCACCTGCTGCCGCTGTCGAAAAACATAATCGAACATGCCTTGGAAGAAGTCATCCATCCCTGGAGCTCGCGCACCTCCAGCCACATCCTCTGGAACCGTGGCTCTGCTCTGCTCCTCTGGACCACCGCTCGACTCCCCCTGCTGGGAACGAGCCCTCCTCCGTATAGGCCTTTTAGGGTCCCTAACAGGTTAGAGTTTGAGTAGGGAAAGTATTACTAGATTTAACCCTTTCCCAAGTCGATCATTACCCCACAAAGCTCCCTGTTCGAATAAAACTCTGCAACGTTTCCGTTTACGATTCTCAGAGGAATGACGCCTTGTTAAGGGGCGCTATTAAAAATGACGTCAATATAAGGGGCGTTATTCAAAGTAAATGACGCCATCTATAGGGGCGCTATTTAATGATTTACTCTAAATAGGACTCTTACCGTCTTTCTCTCCGTCTTATCCAGATTAATTGATGCCTTTACAAGGGTCGCTATTTGATTCCGTAGTCGTGTTTGCATCTGGGAGCCATAGCGTTGACGCAGCAGTCCAAAGCGTCGACGCAGTGGTCATGGCGTCTACGCAGTGTGCTTAAAGGGTCGACGCTGTGGGCTTGTTGAGTTTAAAGGGTCGACGCTGTGGGCTCGTAGGGGTCGCATTATTTCTTAAATTGGCGACTTTTCGAGCGTCGTTAGTTTATCAAGGGACGGCTGTCAGAGTGGCGTTATTTCTTAATTTGACGACTCTCATTAAGTCGTTATTCAAGATTTTTAAAATTTTAAAAATTCAGGGTTGCTACACGATGTAGCACGTTCAGAACGCGCTATTGGGCTGTAGCGTGTTCATAATCGGAGGATGGAAGGAGACGGTTTAATCCTCAAATGCTGGTTCAGGGGCATTCCGCCCTCTACATTTGCTCTAATGGGGTACCTCCCCTTCTCATTATCTCTTATTTGAAATAAAAATGCAAAAAAATGCTCAATGGAATGGGTTCGGTGAAACTTACCATTCTTCGCCTCCGCGCCATTGCTTCCCCAGCTTCCTCCTCCATGGCTTCTTCCGCCATTGTAATATCTTCCTCTTGAGCCTCGACCGAAAGATCCCCTGCTTGTTCTTTTTCGAGCATGGCCGACACCGTCACCTCAGAATCGGAATGTTCCTCCACCGGGGGTGGCGCTTGTTCCTCTTCGGCATGGGATCTCCCACGGCCGCGGATGGCACGCCGTTTGGAACGTCGAAGTCCTCCCTCCATTGGGTTTGGGCTGTGAGAATGTGGAGAGTTTGGGGTGAGAGAGTAGAAGGCAAATATGTTGTTTGGGAGGCAAATGAGGGGGCCAAGGTTTTTAAAACTCGCGGGTTTTTAACGCGCTATAAAGGTATAGCGCGTTCTGAACGCGCTATAACCCTATAGCGCGACTATGAAAATTTAAATTTTGGATAAAAATAATGAGAAGCAACACCCTATGATGTGTTTTGGGATGATATTTGTATTATCTTGCTTGAATAATGATATTTTACACTTGTGATTAACATTTTTGTCCTCAGGAAGAGAAAATAAATGACACGCCGTCAGGTATGTATCCCGTTATCCCTCCTTTTTATTGCATTACTATATGGTACTTACATAATTATGTTATCTCAAGGACCGGCTGGTTCTCGACATGTTTCAGGATATTTATTTCAACTAGCTATAAAGAGGGCTGCATTGTAAAAAGAGGGGCAGATCTATTCACCCCTCCCCTCTAGATCCGCCATCCACTACTCAACAGGATGCACTTGTGTGGAGATCATACCTGTGGGATGGCCAGTCCTAAGTGAGCCTTAAGTGCTTCTAGACCATCAATTAATTGGTGATGATCGCTATGGGCCTAGCAACGTTGGGCCATAGTAGGCTTGGAGTTATTGGGCCGTGCTAGGCCCTGGCACATTTTCCCATCTTCAATATTGAACTCAAATCCCTTTCTCACAAGACATGAACCACTAATGATATTCCTACGAATGGATGGCACGTGATGCACCCTATGTAGAGATATAACTCATCCTAAAGTGAACTTCAAGTCCACTCGTCCAATCTCTAGGACCTAGGCAACACTAGCATTACCTATGGTCACGGAGGTGCCATAGATGGCTTGGTAAGACCCAAATGCAGACTTATCAGCACATGCATCGACATTAGCCTCTATGTCAAACAACCATTCATATGGTTCATATATAGTAAATACTTGAGGATTACAGGCACATACCCTTCACTAGAATGAGCCTCACCAATCACCATATGAATCTGTGGTGCTGACTGTTCGCGCTCAAGGAAATCTCTAGGTGTTTTTCGCGACGATGACACACACTCGCCTGATAAGGAAGGCTGAGATGGGTCGATTTGGCACGCGGGGATTCTGGGAGTATTGACAGGGACATACAAAGAACGACATAAACGCATAGGGAATAGTGTGATTAATCGTCCTAGATGACCGGAACAAGGATGGCTAGGTGGAATGCGGGCGTGCCAGTCAATTTCTCGACGATCACCCGCGGAACCAAGTTTTGACTAGGGAAGTGCCACGAGGGCACGCCACATGGGCACGGGATAACGGGTAACACGTGGTGAAAAGGAGATTCCGCTAGTATGAGTGTAGGTGATTGTGGGGATTCGTGTACAGGACGTCTTTTCCCACCGAACGTAAGTAGTCGATGTTTATTTTACATCAGAATGAATCCAAACACCTTTCTTCTTTCCTGAAGGAGGACTTTGAAGCCATTAGTAGAGGACTGGGCATTCACTGTAGCTATAGGGTGACCGTCACACTCAACTGGCAGGGTTAACCCGATTCGATTCTGGAGGACAGGTTGAATATGGATAGGTGTGAAGGCTATGAGAGAACACGGCGGCAGGCGTGTGTGAAAGACCGGATTTCTGGCTATTCTTTCATTGTAGATGCCATAAAGGCTTTACAAGTGGGCCTTGAATGTCACGCCCCGACGCGGAATACTAGGACGTACAGTCAGAAATAGCTAGAAATAATAATAATATGCTAATCTAAGCACTTACACATGTGCTATGAAAGAAATAATTCTATTGATCATGAAACATTCCAGATCTATTACAATATCCCAAACCAACTTCAATATAAACTGATACAACATCAACTTAACAATAATATCATAACTGTAAGTCCCCACTCCATAAAATATGGATTTTCTTCTATTTTAGTCCTACGTTGACCAAGAACAAGAGGATAAAAAGATATGTGGCTTGAACTGGCTGGCTGGACGCTTGTGCTTGTAGACTGAGGGGGGAATTGACCCACGAACTTTCGCATGACCTCGGGCTTCGTTCTTCATGACTCCTTTCACGCGCGAGTACGCTGAATGAACTTTGCATGAGATCGGGACTGGGGAGGGCCGTGGGGCCTCTCGGCTGGGTGGAGGGCGTGGCCCCAGGGAGTTCACCCTCCCTGGGGCGCCACTGCGCCCTGGGGTGAACCAGCCCCGGGACCGAGCTGTGGCCGCAAGGTTGGCCCGACGGCCTTCTGTGATTGTTTGATGTTGTCCTTTGAAGGACGGAGTGCTCAAGGGTGTTGGGATTGGCCCGTGGTGGCCTGTTGTTGTCATGTCATAGTCATCACTTACAAGTTGTTTGGGTAAATGCCTGACACCCCCGGGTTGTCAAACGGCTCGAATAGGTGACTGGGGGGCCTTGGATTTGGCCCGAAGCTGAGGGTATGAGCTCGTGGGAGCTGAGAAGAGGCACTTTGGGTACATGGGCCCGACCTCGTGGTGTGTGCCACGTTGTATGGCGGGTTGACAGGGTAGCCCCGGGTTTGCCTGGGGGCTAAGAATAAGTGATTTATCACCACGTGTCTAAGGGTCGGGGTGGCCCTAACTTGCTGGAGGGTTGTGGTAGAACCTGGCTGATATGCTGGAGCCACGGATCGGCCCGTGGTTTGTTGTAGAAGGGTTGGGAGATGCGCACCCACAAGGTGTTTGGGGAAATGTCAGACACACGCGTGTGAGCCATATATACGTGCTGCGAGCCTCCAACGCATGTGGATGACTTAATTAGGTCTCCTTTTGACCTTGGAGGGCTGGAGGAAGGCTTCTTGGGGGTAGGCCCTGGCCTTATTACTGGGTGCCATGTGGCACGGCTTGTAGTCAGGGCGCCCCCGAGTTGGCTCGGGTGATCGTGTAGAATGCAGGGGGAAAGCCCACCACTGAGCAGTTGGGAGTAATCCCAATCAATTGTTGATGCTGCCGTATGTCACGGCTAACTGGTTGGGACCCTTGGTTGGGCCCGGCGAGTTGAGGAAGGGCTGGGTAGCCCATGCCTTAAAGGTGTTCGGGGAAATTCCCGAGCCCTTATTCCTTAGCATTTTTGCTGGGAAATTGTCTGGGTTCAATAATCAATAAGGAATAACAAGCAAGTATATATATCAAGTCATGAGTCATTGGCTATTCATGTATACAAGTACTACCCACCGGGCCACACAAGTCACGATGGTCAAGTAATATCAAGCGTGAATTGTGGCATGTTGGATCAAGGTAGTCATGCACTTCGATGCAATGTCACATCGTGATCATTCAACTCTCCCCGTCTCTCCCCTCCCCGCTTGGCCGGCTGAAGGCCCCTCCCTGCGTGGAGGTACATTTTGGTTGTAACACATTAACCGGCCTCCGCTCTCTCGCTCCGAACGCCGCCCCCGCGGGCGCGTGGTGGCGGCGCGCGGGTTGGCGATGGTGAACGCGACCTGTCTCGCGCGCACCGCAGCGCGCCAACCCGCCGAACCCGACTCGTCCCGAGCCGGGTTTTTTCATGCCCGGAAAACCGGGCGCTCGTTCCGCAACCCGTCACGCATCCCTCACGTCTCATCATGAATTCCTTCTCGTCTGTTTCCTCTTCCGGTTCGTCGTCCGCCGTCTCCGGCGGCGAGGCATCGACTTCGTTTGAACTGTCGTCCGTCGCGTTTTTCGGCCGTTCGGCGTCCGAGTATGCGCGGTTTTTTGATCTGAAACTCGATGCCTTGCGCGGGCGTTCGGTGCTGGATGTCGCGGCGGGGCCGTCGGCGTTCACGGCCGAGGCGGCGCGGCTCGGCGCGCGGGCGACGGCGGTCGATCCACTTTATGGATACAACCGGGAGGCGCTGGCGGCGCATGTGCTGCTGGATTATGGGAACATGGAGCGGCGGATGCGGGAAAAGGCATCGAGTTTCCGGCTGAAATCGTTCGCCTCGCTAGAGGAGGCGGCGTGCGAACGGCGCGAGGCGGCGCAGACTTTTTTGGCGGATTACGAGGACGGTTTTTTGTGCGGGCGCTACGTGGGTGGGTCGCTGCCGCGGCTGCCGTTTTCCGACGGGGCGTTCGACGTGGTGCTGTGCGCGCACCTGCTGTTCATTTACGAGGCGCTGTTCGATTATGCGTTTCACCTGGCGGCGTGCCGGGAGCTGGCACGGGTGAGTGCGGGCGAGGTGAGGATTCATCCGGTGTGCGGGCCGGACGGGCGGTCTTACCGGGAATTGGCGCGGCTGCGGGCGGAGCTGGCTGCGGAAGGCATCGAGTCGGAGGTGGTCGTGGTGGACTACGAGTTTTTCCAAGGGAGCGACTCAATGCTGGTGCTGCGGAGGGGCGACTGAATTAAGCGCAAAAACGCGAGGGGCCGAGAAGATTCTCAGGAGAGAAAGGCATCGAGTTTTCGAGGCGGAAAACTCGATGCCTTTTGGGGACTGATGAGGAGGAACCGTGGGACAACGCGACGTGGCGGGATGCCGCGTCCGCTTTTTTACGCGCGTTCCATCTCGGTGAGTTTTTCGACGGCTTTTTCCCACTCGGACGTCGCCTGGCCGATAAGGTCGGCGGTGGCGCTCAGTTCCAGGTTGAGGTGGTGGAATTTGCCTTTGTCGGCGTAGGTCTCGGGCGACTCCAGCGCGGCGGTGATCTCGGCCTGCTTGGCTTCGAGGTCCACGACTTTTTTCTCCAGTTCGCCGACGTGCTCGCGGAAGCGGCGGAGTTCGTTGGCGCTGGGTTTCGATCCGGCGGGCGCGGAGGCACCGACTTTTTTCGGGGCATCGACTTTGGCGGCGGCGGGGCGGGCGTCGGTGAAGCCGGCGGTGATGGCGGCGCGGGCGTCGGAGAGCTTGGATTTTTCGAGGTAGTAGTCGTAGTCGCCGGGGTGGTACCGTTGCAATCGGTGCGTTCCAAGGATCGTAGAGGTATGATTTTCTATTTTTTGATATTTTTTGGAAAAATTAGATTTTTCTATAAATATAACTTTTAACCCTCCTCTCTCCCCATTCTCTCATTCTCACTCTCTCACCTCTCTTTCTCCCCTCTCTTCTCCGGGCGGCCGACAGAGCGACCGGGGGCGAGGCAGAGGCAGTGCGGGGGCGAGGATGTCGAGAACGGGTCGAGGATCGCGGGCCGATCGCGCGTGGAAGCTCGGAGGCGCGGTCGTGTCCCGGTGGGGTTTCTAAGGCGTTTTCTTCGTGGTTCGGCGTCCACGGTGCGCGAAAACTTCGGAGGAAGTAGGGGGGCGGATCCTTAACCCATGTACTTCATTTCCCGTGAGTTTAGTGGGCCGTGGTGAGCCGAGCGGGCCAAACGGCGCGTTTTGGGGAAAATCTCCTTTTTGGGGTTCGTGAGCCGATCTACCGATTCGTGCGGCGATTTCGCGTTTTGAGAGTCTAGATGCATGCTAGGCGAGTCGGGGGAGTGTTTCCCTCCGTTTCCCCCTCGATTGGGCCCGATTTGGGGCCGGAATGGGGATTTTCGGCGGAGTTCGCCGTCCTCGTTTCTGTTTCGATTGCGCGGTCCTCACAGAAACCGCGCAATATGGCGCGGTCCTAACAGGAACCGCTTGGGCGTGGCACGGTCGGTCGACTGACCGCCCCGTGCCCTGGAGCGTCTGTGGTTAAGCGGTCGGTCGACCGACCGCTTAGTCATTGGGCGGCCTGGGGTCGACTGCCCAGTGTCGTTTGGTTTCCGATCGGAGTCGGTGTAGTGGATGGCGCGGCCCGTGTGGTGACCGCGTAGTCCATTGGGCGGCCTGGAGGCGACCGCCCTATGTTTCGCGTTTGGGTGTTGAGCGGCCGGGTGGCGACCGCCCAGTGATGGAGCGGTCTGGGTCCGACCGTTTAGTTCTTTGGGTGGCCTGTTGTCGACTGCCCTGTGTCGATTGTGTTTCGACCGGTTTTAGTGTTGTCGAGTGGCGCGGCCCGTGTGGTGACCGCGTAGCCTTTGGGCGGCCTAGAGGGGACCGCCCTGTGTTCCATGGTTTGGGCATTGAGCGGCCTGGAAGAGACCGCCCAGTTCTTGGAGCGGTCTAGGTCCGACCGCTTAGCCCCTTGGACAGCCTCCGTCTGACCGTCCAGTCCCTTGGCGGTGGCCACGGGACGGCCCGTTATGGACCGTTCTGTCCATTGAGCGGCTAGGCACTGACCGCCCTGTGTGGGACGATCCTGAGCGAACCGTTTTCCCATGATTGGCACGGTCCGGTCTTGACCGCCCAATTCATGGAGCGGTCTGTGTGTGACCGCGTATTGGTTGAGCGGCCCTTGGTGGACCGCCCTATTTCTGAGGTTTAGCCGGCGAGGCTTTTGCGTTGATTCGAGTCCCGGGTGAGTGGACCTCGACCCACGTGCTGACCTGTGGTCCGACTGATGCTGGGGGCCGACACACGCGTGCCGTGGAAGCTACGACTAGTGGATGGGTCACCGGAAGTACAGACCCTCAAGTCACGGAAAACGACTCCGAAGGTAGACGAGTACAAGGATCACTCCTCGTACAACACCGACTCATGGTGACGTAAGCCGAAGACGCCACATCCCGGGACCCCCCACGGCTTCCCACACCTGGTCCCCACATGATGCCTAGCATCAGTCAGACCATGGGTCAGCACGTGGATCGAGGTCCGCTCACTCGGGACTCGAATCGACACGGAAGAAACCACCGACTAGGCCTCAGACGATGAACGGTCCAGCATTGGCCGCTCAAGGATGCACAGCTAAGTCTCAGCCGCGCGTGGGAGAAAGACGATCCCACCTAGCCGTCCATCAATCCCAACAGTAAGAAACAAGAACGGTCGGACACTAGCCGCTCAGGGGAAGGGCGGCTAGGATCCCGTCATTCCAAGGCATGGGCGGTCCCACCTGGGCTGCTCATACACCAACGGTACCAGAAGATGAACGGCCAGACCGTGGCCGCTCATGGGGACATACGGCTAGACCCTAGCCGCTCACCCCGAACACTGCGTAACGGTAACAAACAATGGTCGAAAACTCACAGGATGGGTGGTTGGTCTTGGGCCGCGTATGGATGCGCGGTCACGGGACAAGCCGCACATGCCCCACTGTGCGTCGAGCCAATGGAGCCAGGTGACGTGCGACCAGCCCATGGCCGCACAAAGGGTCATGCGGCCAGACCCTGGGCGCACGCCCCAGTGCACTGTGCAACGGTCACAAGCAATGGTCGAAATCTCAAGGGATGGGCGGTTGACATGGGGCCGCACATAGGGGACGTGCGGTCCCATGATAGGCCGCACAAGCCCACAGCACTCCGAGCCATAGTACGGTCCCCACAGGGCCGCACATGGGGATGTGTGGGCCCTGGTTCAACCGCACAACCCTCACTGGCGCAAAAACGGCGAACCCGCCAGATTTCGCCTATTCCGACCCCATACAAGCCCCACGGAGGTGGAAATGAAGGAAAAATAACCCCCAAGCCCCCTAGCATACTTCTACGCCCCTAAAACGCAGATTCGCGACGTAAAACGGTGGATCGGGCGAACTCTCCCCGCGACATGGTTTCCCGTTCTCGGCGCGAAATCACCCACGCTCGACCTCATCTCAGCCTACAAACCGTGGGAATGGAAGACAAGAGCCAGAGAACGTCACCCTACCTTCGTTCCGCATCGAGGAACGCCGATCCGAGCTTAATCCACAAAGAACGCCATTAAGAACCTCGAGCCTTCATACTTCCCACGCACGCCGCACGCCCACGCGATCGCCTCGCCGTCACCCACGTGGTCGCGCCGTCGCCCCGCCGCCATTTGCAGCCGAAAGGGAGCTCGCCGCGGTCGAATGGGAGAGAGAGAGGGAGAGGGGGCGCGGTCACGGAAGGAAGAAGAAGAAGAAGGAAAAAGAAAAAGAAATGTGATATTTATTCCAAAGTAATGCTAGACTTATAAAAGAGCCAGATTTTGGAGGCATCACCATTGTTGCCAATAACAGACTGAAGAGAAATTCTTCTAGCTATCCCCTTAGCACGACTTAAACTAATGCAGGGTTCAGAGATGGCTGCAATACTGATATCATGAGCTCTAATATGCTGAGCAAGGCCTCGTACAGTAGCCTTGTTCCCAATCCCTCTGGCATTCCAGATCAAAGCTGTCTTAAACATTATTTGGAGCAGAAATGGAGAAAGCAGCCAAAACCTTGGCTTTGGCCCTTGTAAGATGGGCATCACTGAATAGCACATCAAAGCTGTCTTAAACCCTGACAACTTCTACTCATTTAGCTTAGGCGAGAAGTTGATAACTAGGAGGGAAGGGTTGCCAATCTCTAGGGGAATCACAGCCTCCGTGCCATACACCAGTTGGAAAGGAGTTTCACCGGTAGTAGCTCTGAGAGTAGTTTGGTACGACCATAGTATGCTAGGCAATTCCTCGAGCCAATTACCATTGGCCTTCCCGAGTCTGGTCTTGATGCCTTTGAGGAAAGTTGCGTTGGCATTTTCAACCAGCCCATTAGCCTAGGGGTGGGCTACCGAAGTGAAGTGGTTACGAATGTGTAGGTCGACGCACTTATTCTTAAAATAAGCAAAATTGAATTACCGATCGTTATCGCTCACGATCACTTGGGGGATGCCAAAATGATAAATAATCGACCTCCAAACAAAACTCCAAATGTCTGCCTCGGTAATTTTGGCGGTGGCCTCAGCCTCGATCCACTTGGAGAAGTAGTCAATGGCGATAATGATGAACTTCTTCTGAGCTTGCGCCAGGGGAAAAGGGCCCAGGATGTCGATTCCACACCGAGCAAAGGGATAAGGCCCTGTTAGGGTCATGAGTTCCGAGGCTGACTAGTGGACTAGGTGGTCGAACCGCTGGCATCGATCACATTTTTGAACATAAGTCGAGCAATCACGCTGGAGAGTGGGCCACCAGTAGCCTTGTCGCAACAGGATCCTTGCAATAGATCTCCCCCCTAGTGTGTACCACAGATGCCCTTGTGGACTTCTTCAATCGCTCGGTGAGCTTCTGGAGCATCGAGGCACTTGAGAAGAGGACCGGCAAAGGATCTTCAGCATAGGGTCTCCTCTAGGAGGATGAAACGTCAAGCTTGATACTTCAGTCTTCGGGCTTCCCGGGGGTCGGGGGGATCTTGGGAATCTCAGAGCTAGGATATATATGGGGCCCGCTAGTCACTAGGAGATACTCGTACAATAGCCACGAGCTCAGATTCCACTCTTAGTCATTCTAGTTCCTCGAGGAGGACCAACCGGGTGCCTTCTGGGCTGGTGGAGGAGGCCAAGCGAGAGAGGGCATCCGCTCGGGAATTTTTTTCCCGAGCTATCTGGATTACTTGGAAACTCTCGAACAGTCGGGCTATCTCCTTCATCAGCTAGAGGTACTTGATCATTTATGCTTCCCGAGCTTCGCTTCCAAGAACCCGATCTACACGGACGCTCTTGGCGAGCACAACAACGTCATCCTCAAGAAGGCCAACCACGTCACCTTGGGGGCCAGTTCGGCGGCTCCGGGCACGTCGGTGGCCAATACGCGCCGCGCCGTTCTGCTCGGTGCGCAGGCTTGCGCGATGGCCAATTCCAAGGATGGCGGCGAGACCGACTATTCGTGGAACGAAGAACTGCTCGACCACAAGCGCAAGCTCGAGGTGAGCGTCATGTCCATCTTCGGCATGAAGAAGACCCAGTTCAACAATGCCGACTTCGGTACTGTTGTCGTGTCCTCTTATGCCGCGGCCCACACTTCGTAAGGAGGGCAGGAAATGGCTACCAACACTGCCGGCAATACCGGTAAGCGCTACGAGACCGATCAGACCCACTACCTCGCAAAGACCGTCACCTACGCCACGCTCAACGCTCTGGGCACTGGCGCCGGAACGGCCAATGCAGTCGTCACGGTGGGATGGCTTCCTCCGAACGCCATTGTTCGCGGCGGCTTCACGAAGATCATCACCGGCTTCAACGACACCACCGCCGACGACCTCGACGTTGGCGTGGAAGGCGATGATGACGACCTGTTCGCGTCCGCCGTGGACATGAACACCGGTGCCACGACGGCTTTCGATGATCTCGCGACGGCCAACGACTATTCGGCCTCCGCCCGGAAGGTGACGTGCAACTTCACCACTGCACCCACCGGCGACGGCACCACGGGCAAGGCGATTGTCGTGGTCGAATTCATCGTGCCCCGCGACGCCTAAAGGGCCTGTGAGGCGGGCTCGGGCACTTAGCCCGGCCCGCCTCCCCAACAAGGAGAACTCACATGGCCAATACTGGCACTCACGATCTCCACAAGGACTCAAAGGTTGTAGTGGGCACCCTTGCCCATACTGGCAGCCCCATTGCCATCGGGGACGCCAACTACACCTTCCTTGCGGAGAACAGCGGCAAACCGCACCACGTCGCAAACGTCTCTGCGGACCGGACCTTCACGCTCCCATCTGCACAGGCAGGGCTCGACTTCCCCATCTATGCCACGGTTGGTGCTGCTGACGGTCACGACTGGATCATCAACACGGCAGCAGCTGCGTCACTGTACTATGGCGGCGTGCTTGTCGTGGACACCGATGCCGCGCCAGCGCTTGCATCTGCTGTCGTGGCAGACCAGTCCAACGACGACTCGTTTCAGGTCAATCTTCCGCAGGGCGGCACATGGGTCCGGTTCATCTGCGATGGCACTCACTGGGTCGTTTCCGGCACTGTGCTTTCCACTGCCGTCCCGGTCTTCAGCTAAGTGGACCTGACCATCACACACCTCTGGGCGGCGGGCTACGATCTGCCGCCTGAGACCTTGCCAAAGCCGGCCGTGAAACCTGCTGAGCCGATGCAACGCCGCGGCAAGAAGGCTGCGCGGGCCAAGCGAGCGAGGGCGAAATGACCACACGCGGCGCCATGCTTGCTGAGATGTTTGGGTTGAGTGCCGGGTGAGTTGGCCGCCGATATCGACCCGTTCGGTTGCGAATTGTGCTTGTTTGCCTAAGTCCAAGGTCGTGTCACATCAAATAGGCTAACCCAGCAAGGTCACGACGCTCGAGAAACACGAGACTCACAGAAGAGTAACTGGTCACGTGACTGGAGTACCCACCACTAGAAGAATAGCCAGCTACCTCCCCTGACGTCTTATGCTACGCCTACATGTGGCTCATCTACCTATCGTCAAAAAGCACGACTGAGACTAAGACACTATCAGAACCAAAATAGTACTACCGTCGCAAGTAACTAGATAGGGTAATGCCCATCGGCGTCAGTCCAAGCCCCTGACCACATGTGCACACACAGGCTTATTGCCTTGAACCAGGCCTCTAGCTATTTTTCTCCCCTAGCGGATGCTACTGCAAAGCAAGGGAGCCCACGAAAACTAGCTTATAAACTGTGTATCGGGAACTACCTCGCCACCACTCCCAGGTGGGCCGACACGCCAACACAAGTCATCAGGCTACAACTAGTGGAGGTTCACAAGACACAGACTCTAAAATGTGAGTGTCGGAGTACAGACAGGGAAGAAGCACTATCACACGTACTACGAAGCACCAATGGCAGTATAGGAAACTACCGACAGACTCATGACAAAGCAACTAGACCTGAAACTACAATGATCCTTGAGTCTCATGACTCAGAGTCAAGATCATCGTACAAAGTGGAACAAGCTGCCAATCGGTCTAATCCTAAGCCAGAAGAAATGATCACCGTAAGAAATGACTCATGGAGACCGGAGGGAACACTGAGAACCCTCAGCACCCCTAGATACGTAGAATGAGGTAAGATGATACCTCACGGCATCCAGAACCATGTCTCGAACTGGACAGAATCACCGAGACACACACAAGGTCACCTGTTAACCACTGGGTCACACCGGGTTGACCAAAACCAGACAATGACAATAAAAGCAGTACGGAGTACTACTCACCACACGAACACTCTTAGCTACCTCACATCATGGTTTTAGCCCTCATAGGACATCAAGAGACATCCATGGGACAACGGGCAACCCACAAGGTCAAGCCAAGATGAATGGAAACCAAGACATCGGGAAACGACGTTCCGCATAATGGTAGTCCTAGACTGAGTCGTTAGGAAAACTACGACTGTTTGAGAATAGACCACACTCAGTCAACCTTCAACCGACCAATCGAGCGCACCACCGACACATAGACACTGCCCTAGGACACAAACCTAAGACAGACAGACACAGCATAGGCCATCACGGCCAACTGACAACACACAGGGATGAGCAGTTCTAGGAGGACCGCACAAGGGCATGAGTGGTCTGGGATAGGTCACTCAAGTGACAGACCACTAAAACACTAAAGGGGGATAGGCGGTTGGGGCAGGACTGCCCAAGGGGATGAGCGGTCAAGGTCTGGCCGCTCAAGCCCACCGACCCAGAAGAGTTCCTGGTCCACCCCACCCCTCTGTCTCTCGTCGATCACTCTCTCTCTCCCATCTCACTCTCTCACTCACCCTCTCTCTCTCACATCGCCACTCTCCCTCTCTCCTCTAGGGTTCGGGCGAGACAGTGACGGATTGAGACGAGGAGCGCGCCGTTGGACTCCTTGAGACGAGTGGAGAGCATTGACGCCCACCTCGATGCGGTTCACGACTCGTGGGGCGGGATGGGGCGAGAGGGCGACGGCAGTCTTCCTCCCTTGCATGCACCCTTTTCGACCGTTTCGGCTCAATCCTAGTAGGGGGATGGAATCTTGAGCTCGCTAGGAGCCTTCCCTGAAGCATGTCCATCGTCCCTATGTCTTTAAAGCATGCACATTGTCTATTTCTCATTTTTCATGCCATGACTATTATTTTATATTTTAATCCACCATGAACATCATTTCTGAGTTTTATAGCGGTAGGATGTTGTTATGCATGCGTGGTTTGGTAGGAAAATAGGTTTCGCGATAATTCTCATCGATTTCGGACGACCGGGAGGTGTTTCAGTTTCGAACCGAACCCACTCACAACCTAGATGGTGTAACAGTCCTTCCAGGAGCCGTCACACTGGTAACGCCCCTCATTGGGTGCATTACAATACTGTGGCGGACCAATAGATGTGTGTCACAGATGGTGTAATGGCTGGGCATTCAACCGTTACAGCCCTTTGAACCTGATCGACTTAGATAGGGCGATTGGCCTGACGGTCAGTCGTGGGACTGTCAGAGCCTTGTAACATGCCAATAAGGGTGCGTTACATTTTCTGAGAAACTGTGGATTTTTCAAACATTCGGGTGACCTTAATGGCCCGATGGGGGTGCGTCACAGTGCTGTAGTGCACCACCCTTAGACCGTCACACCCTGTAACATGGTAGCGGTAGACCATTACATTCTCTGGCATTCTAGAAGTAGCATGTTCAATTCTTAATGCATTCCATATTGCATGTACGCCATGTTTAAGTTATTTTATAATACAATGGCTTACTTTTAGATCCCAATAGAGTGCTTTCACTTTCCTTGTGATGAAACCACTAGTCATAGCCCAGCGACCCCTAGTGTCGGCCCACCTGGAAGAGGTGGAGGGACATTTCCCATACACGATTTCTAAGCTAGTTCCGTGGGCCCTCGACCAATAGTAGCGTCCTACTAAGAGGGAAAACTAGCTAGAGAGCCTAGCTCAGGCAAGAGTCAGTGTGTGCACATGTGGTCAGAGACTTGGACTAACACTGATGAGTGTTACTCTGACTAGTTACTTGGTTTGGTACTATTACGCCTCTTGCATGTTGTGTCGATCTGACATGCGAGTTGCTTGAGACGTAGTGTAAGCCATCAGTGGACGCATCTTATTTCTACCTTCTAGTGGGTTTTTCTTTCCTTCTTCCTGTCACTCGATTAGCTGAAGTTTATTCTATTGGTAGATTTAGCTCCTGACGCTAATATTTATATTAAATTGGCATATAGTTAGCTGTGGCACCAAAAGGGATGCACCGGGGGAGGCAGGACAGGCGTACCGATGAAGGCTGGAGTGCAGGGTGTGCCGGGGAAGAATTGGGTGAAGCGTGCCAGGTGGGAGCTGGGTGGAGCATGCCGGGCTGGGCGCTGGCGAGTGTGTCAGGCTGGGCACTGGCGCGTGTGCCGGCGAAGGAGTTGAGAGTGTATCGCTGAAGGTTGGGGGCTAGGCGTGCTCGCGAAGGGCTACACCGGTGAAGGGTGAGCTGAGGGAGGCTAAGGGTGTGCCGCTGAAGGAGGGGTCGAGGTTGTGCCGCTGGAGGAGGGGCTAAGGGTGTACCGGTCAGGGAGCTAGGGTTGTACCGGGTTGGGGCTAAGTCCGTGCAGATTTCAGCGAGGTGGGGCAAAGTCCATGCAAATGTACACGGGCCAGGGGCAAGGTCCGTGTATGTCTGGGCGGTGCTGGGGGACAAAGTCCGTGCAGTTTCCAACAAAAGGGGGGCAAAGTCCATGCAGGTTTTCACAGGCCAGGGGCAAGGTCTATAAATGTTTAATGAAGTCCGTGCATGTTCTGGGGTACATCCGTGCATATGCACGGGGTCAAGGGCAAGGTCCGTGCATATGCACAAGGATGTGTCCATGCATGGTTGGGGTAAGTCCGTGCATATGCACGGGGTTTGGGATGAAGGTCCATGCAGGTTCTGGAGTAAGTCTATGCATATGCACGGGGTCAAGGGCAAGGTCCATGCATATGCACGGGGTTGAGACAATGCATGGTTGTGGTAAGTCCGTGCAGCGGTTTGGCAAGTCCGTGCGTATGCACTGGGTTTGGGATGAAGTTCGTGCACGTTCTGGGGTACGTCCGTGCATATGCACGGGGTCAAGGGCAAGGTTCGTGCATATGCATGGGGTTGAGTCCATGCATGGTTGGGGTAAGTCCGTGCATATGCATGGGGTTTGGGATGAAGGTCCATGCAGGTTCTTGGGTAAGTCCGTGCATATGCACGGGGTCAAGGGCAAGGTCCGTGCATATGCACGAGGTTGAGTCCATGCATGGTTAGGGTAAGTCCGTGCAGTGGTTGGCCAAGTCCGTGCAGATGCACGGGGTCAAGGGCAAGGTTCATGCAAATGCACGGGGTCAAGGGCATGGTCCGTGCAGGTTTTGGGGGTTGAATCCGTGCGTGGTTGGGCAAGTCCGTGCATATGCACAGGGTCAAGGGCATGCAGTTTGGATGAAGTCCATGTAGCTTTTGGACGAAGTCCATGCAGGTGTATGTGGCCAAAGACAAAGTCCGTGCAAGTCTAAGAGTTAGTCCATGCAGTGCAAGTAGGGTCCATGTATGCTCATGCAGGTCCGTGTAGGTTTGGACAAAGTCAATGCAAGTCTTGGGCTAAGTCCATGCAAGGTCCGTGCAGGTCCGTGCAAGGTAGGAATGAAGTCCATGCAAGCTTGGGTAAGTCCGTGCAGGGTCCGTGCATGCTAGGGGTTAAGTCCATGCAATGCTGGGCAAAGTCCGGTGTAGCTGTTCCTGGAGCCAACTTGGCTAAAGTGGGACGAAGATAGAGGAGATGAGTGCGTCTATTGATTTCACTGATGGTGACGAAAATTGGAGGTGAAGTTTATTCATCAACATGGGTTAAATGTCGAAGCAATGGTAGTTTGCTTATTAACGAGGATGGAAGGTCCAAGTTAAAGGATAGCTGACTGATCTTGCCGATGGTGACAAGGGTCGAAAGGTAGCGACTGATCTTGCCAATGGTGACGAAGGTCAAAGGGTAGCGACCGATCTTACCGATGGTGACAAGGGTCAAGAAGGTGCTGATCGATCTTACCGATGGTGACAAGGGTCGAAAGAGTAGCGACCGATCTTGCCGATGGTGACAAGGGTCGAAAGGGTAGTGATGCGGGACGACGACGAGGGCTCGACACAGACGGGTTGCGGCCTTGGACTCTAAAGGATGACACGATTAGTTGGATGATGCGACCAATAACAACGACACAATGCGGCACCTAAAGAGCTCCAGAAGAGGCTATATGCCCCAAACACGAAGCGCTAACTCACGACTGTCCCCATCGAGGGAAGCGCGACGATCTGCACGGTTGAGTAACCGGCCTTGAGTCTCGGGTGGTCGGCTCACTCTCACGCTCGGAACGAGTCACGGGACGAGTCTAGCACTCACAACTCACAGTGGTAATTAATACATAGCAAGCTTATAAAATATCCTACTCACAAGTAGCGGCATCTAGAACGCATACCAGCTAAGCAATATACGACAAAAGAGGGATGGCGAAGTACCTCCACGCTCGGGACGTGGGGAAGACTTCCCGGTCGAGATCTGTCACTTTCGGTACAATAATTAAACAAATTACAGCAAGTAAATTACAACCCACTCCACGCAGGGAGGTAGAAGGCCACAACAGCGATCCAGGAGCGCCGTTCACGGGTTGACGGGCAGCAATTGATGATGCTCGGGCGGACGCAATCGGCCGGTTCTGCACTGTTCACTCGGGCCCGCAGGACAGCACGTGGGACCTGCTACTGGTACGACGATGTCCCTGGTGGCTCCTGGCCCCAGCGACGGGCGGGGGTGCTCCTGGAATGTCCCGGGTCGGTCCCCGGGAGCGGCGATCACCGGAGTGGAGGCCGGCGATTTACTCGGGAATTATCTCCCAAGGCTGTCCCACAGCTCTACTTCTAGCCAGATCTACGCGCTCCGACGAGATCGGCTGGTGCACTCAGCTCCGACGTCGAATCGAGACACAAAAGGTACCATTGGAAAGAGGACTCAAAATCCTACAACATACTTGAACTGCAGACTCGTCCAACGGTTGGAATGAAAATGGGAGCGACTGCAATCTGACTATGTACACTGTCCCGAAATACAGAACAGGTTGGACAGAAATTGAACACCCTGATCAAGGGCTTTGACCAAGGATCAAATGAACGAATTTGGATCTGCGATTTTTATGGTGGGTAGAGGGGAGGGAGACGGTCACGCACATAGGTCTGCCTCTGGACGGGTTAAGCTGTATTTCCCCAGCAGGAATCCACACTCAGGTTAGAGTGTGGGGTGGACGTAGGTTTGTTGGCTGCAAACCGAACCACCTTAAAATCCGGTGTCTCCAGTGTGTTTGTTTGATTGTCTGATCTGATTTCTTGTTCCAGTTTTTAATTCCGCAGTTGGATCTATTCACCCCCCTCTAGATCCACTTTCTACTAGGTAGATCATGTCCATCTAGTCTACAACACCCCCTTTGGTGCCTTTAACGGCCTAATGTTAGTGTGTTAGAGTGGTGTAGCGCACCTACCTTGGTGTGTTACAGTTTGAGTGCTTTGTATGCCCTCTGGTGCCTTTAACAGACCATGAGAGGCACAACTCCTTGGTGTAATGCACAACTTTACGTGTATTATAGTCTGTATTCTCTGTGTGTTTCAAACCATTCAGATAGATTTAATAGCCCTAAGGAGGCACGTCACAATCATGTAACACCCCTACCCTAGTCTGTCACAGCTTGTGACGTGGTGTTCTCCGATCGTTACATTTTCTGGCATGTCAAATGTAATGTGTTCATTCTTTAATGCATTCCTTATTGTACATACGCCATGTTTAAGCTATTTTACAAAACTGTGGCACTATTTTAGATCCCGATAGAGTAACTTTTTCTTTCCTTGTGATGGAGCCACTAGTTGTAGCCCAGCGACCTGGAGTGTCGGCCCACCTGGGAAAGGTGGAGGGGTAGTTCCCGCTAAATGATTTTTAAGCTAGTTCCATGGTCTCCCGGCCAACAATAGCGTCCTACTGAGGGAGAAAACTAGCTAGAGGGCCCCGCCCAGGCAAGAGTCAGTGTGTGCACATGTGGTCAGAGGCTTAGACTAACACTAACGAGTGTTACTCTAACTAGTTACTTGGTTTGGTCATATTACGCCTCTCGCTTGTCGCGTTCTAGACTTGCGAGTTGCTTAAGATGCAGTGTAAGCCGTCAGTGGATGCATCTGGTCTCTACCTTCTAGTGGTCTCTTCCGTTTCCTATCACCGGATTAGTTGAGCTTCCTTCTATTGGTAGACTTAGCTCCCGACGCTATTATTTATATTTAAACTAGCATATAGTTAACTGTTTCAACTGTTTAGATAGGCTTTCTAGCTTTATTTAACAGTGTTTTATTTATGCCATTGCCTATTTACTACTTTAAATGCATGCTCTAATTGTTGTTATATTTGTGTGCCTGCGTGTTTAGTACGAGTTAGGGATCCGCGTGACCCCTACTGAGTCTAACTATGACTCACGCTTCATACTTTCAGGTGAGCCACTACCGTCGTCCCCTGGAGCTTTAGGAGGTTTTGAGTAGCGTGCCAGCAGTAGTCGAGTCTGTCTGCTTGTACTTTTGGCTGGGGTATGCCCCGTGTAGTTGTACAGTTAGACTTTTATTTTGTGTTGGACTTGTGGCGGTTGTAAATCTGGACTAATGTATATATTTTATCACTCTGATAGTTTAATTTGCTTCGAGGATACCCTCGAGAATGGAGGGACTTGGCTCTGGTAGGGAGAGAAAGAGTGGCACAGACTCTGAGAGTGCCACTGAATGTATGGGTCCGTCATTTCTACAATGGGCCATTCTGCTTTTATCAGGTGTTTACCAGAGACCAGACTCCATGGGAGGAGTACACTAAGGTGGAGTTACGCTTCCGGACGTACTCTAGATATGTGTATGCGCCACAGAAGGAATCCCCATGGTCTGCCAGACGTGACACACCTTGCAGCGTATCTGGCGTATTGGTTGGCGACTTTTTTAGTACCTCACGGAGAGGACGGACTGTTGAGAGCTGAGTTGTTGTGGCCAGCTTGTTTGTTGGCCAAGGGGAGATAGTTGGCCCTAGCTCCCACTTGCACTGGCCAACATCTACTAGGGGCTTAGAGTTCTAGCGGCACACTCAGTGTCGAGAGAGAGAAGCATACTCCTGCTGACCCACTACCTCAGTGCGTGGGTCGGGTTGTTGTTTCCAGGCTTGGTGACGCGGGGGACAGTGAGCAACTCGACAGCACCGCTCTTGTTTAGCTTCCCCGGGTAGCCTGACGGGGATGCAGAGACGTAGCTGGAGGGGGCTAGGAGAGCCCTTTGTTACATGCCCGCCAGGGGTGAGGAGGGGCTTCCTTTTGACAGTGCCACGAGGGATTCCAGTATCTTCCTGGGGCCTTCAGGTGGAGGGGCGACCAACACCCACGCTGGTCAGGAGGTGGCAGAGACAGGGTTGTAGATAGAATGGATATGGAGTACCCGGTCGGCGGTGTTGACATTGCGCTGGTCAGCGATGAGTTCCTTGGAGCTGTACTACCCACACCAGTTTGCGAGGAACTTTGGGTACGACTAGAGGATCCCGTCGAATCGGGAGTTCCCTTTGACCGAAAGGCAGTACCGTGGCAGGGACACCCACCTTCTTGTGGCATGGCAGGACTTCTACAATCGCTGGGAGTTGGAGAAATTCCCGATGTCGGGACAGGGACGTCAAGGGAGGTTTGACGTACACTATGCCAGGTGGTGGTTCGAGCACAACCACTTGTACCGGTAGAAGGCCTCCACGATTCGAAAGGAGGAGGAGAGCCACTTGCTGAGGGAGGATTTGCCTCCTATTATGCTAGACGATAGGTACCTGAGGACCCGCGTTGCTCGGGTCCACCGAGAGATCGAGCGGGTTATGGAGCGGTGGCCCCGGGGTGGCCGGGGTTCAACTTCCAGGAGCCGGAGCAGTGGTGGGGCCCTGAAGCCCCTGGTACCGGCTTCGGCAAGAGCAGCGGTGACAGGAGTGAAGGTGTCCCGGCCGGGGGCACCTAAGTCTTGGTGGGCCCTATTTTTGGCCGATTGTGGCTTTATGAGTAGGGGTTTACTAGATCGGGAGCTCCCGCACGGGAGCTTTGCCGACTCAGTGATTGACGACTGGCGGCGACACATCAGCCACGCGATTGGGTCTGCCAAGCCCGTGGAGTTCTTGTCCCAGATTGAGGTCCCATGTCACCTTCGCTTCACCTCCGCTCGCTCCCCTGCAAAGAGGGCGTTAAGGAGGGGCATCTGTTGACACCCGTTTTTACCGATAAGTCGGATCTTTCCTCTTGCTCTTATTTGTTGATGCCTCGAGTTGTCTGTTGTGTGTCGGGATCGTTTCTGGTAATATTCGGGCTTATTTTATGAAAAGCCTCCCTCCCGGGCTGGGTCCAGTTCAGTTCAGGGCTTGATGGGCCTTGGAAATGTATTGTTTTCCATTTTGTTACAAATTCCAGTGCCTAACACTTGTACGGCTCATTCCAAGCCGCTCATGATTGATTTTGTTATTTTCAACATTTTTGAATTATCACCGACAAGCACATGTGCGGCCTACTCATGACCGCGTATTAGTGTTGTACGGTGTACAATGAGCCGCACAACTCTCAGAGTCCAACGCCAAGTTCTTCGGCCAGTTTAAAGATAAATTGAGGGCTGTTGCTAATTATCACCGACGGGGATGAACGGCCCATGATCAGCCGCATAAGGGGTACGTGCGGTCTATCGCGAGACCGCACATCCTCTCGAAAATGGGGCAATTAAAGGCTTTTTCTCTCCCATTTCGGGTGTTTTATTCTAAACTTCTCCCGATGATTCCTCCGCGATTTCTTCACCATTTTTGATGCCGTTTCTTCCGGGGGTGAGATAAGTCAATTATCTCCATCTTTTATTTTATTATCCAAGCCTGAAAATGCCTAATTATCCTCAGTTTCGAGCTAAGGCCCCGGGTGCTCTATAAATAGACCCTAAGGCTTAGCTTGGAAGGGGGGAGATCAGGGATCAATGGCGAAGCTCTAACGAATTGTCAAGTGATCCTAGCACAAGGAGGGAGGCCTTCTACGTCCTTATAGGCCTCCGGTTCAAAGGGAGTAGTCCATTCATGGTGTAGTCTGTCGTCAGTCTTGTCGGTCTTCCATCATTGCATGCATGCTTTCTTATGATCGTTGCTAGCTTCTTCTCACCCTCATTGTCATTTTCACACACCCACCCACGTTTTTGGTGCCCCTAGGGGTTTAAAAATCTCCAGGTGAATCCCCCATTCATGTTAATTCATTTCAGTCTTGCCATGTCTAGCATATACTGCACTTCATAGATCTAATTTGGGTTTTGTCTTGTTGGTCGCATGTTGTTTTGCAGGTCAGCAGCTATTCAGCACGAGGCCCACTACTTCTAGTAGGTCAGAAAGAGTGGAGGTGGAATTCCCATGATTTGGAGGTAGGTGGAGTAGCGCGGATGATCTAGAACCGCACTATTTCAGATAGGCGGCTGGAAGGAAGCCACACAACCTTAGGCAGTTCGTCCTTAGCCGTTCATCCTCCCAGCGTTAAGCAAAGGCGAGTGTCTCCCTCTTTCTCAAGACACGGCGTGTCTATCGCGTCCGGGGTCTTGAGTGGCGATCACACAGGTTTTATCTCCACCTTACTCTTCTGGTTTCTTAGCTTCTTTCATACTTTCCTAGTCATTGGTGCTACACCACCTTTCATATGACTTGGGCGACGTGTACTCCATAGGGGTTGGGGATGGGGAGGCTACATGATAGACTCTGGTTACAAGGAGACAAGATGGACTGACTCTCTAATGGTCTAGACAATGGACTAGACACGACCCTAAAACACACTTGTTTTTTTCTTTGTTTTAAAACAATGATGATCCTAGACTCGACTTAGACCATGCTTTGATACAAAGACTATCCTAAACTCAGATCGGCTTTGATACCAAACTGATGCGGGACAAACAGAGGGACCGACTCTTGGTGGAGACGCGACCAGCAACATGGGAACACTAGAGATGCCTTGGCCCGACCCTAAGAGTTCCTATGGGCTATACTTCGCTAATAGAAATGCAAGCTCGCTCGTCGTCCCAAGCGAGGGATAGCGTGGATCCGCGCGATTGAGAAACTGGCAGAGTCAAGGGTGGTCGACTCACTTCCATGCTCGGATCGAGTCAAGGGACGGGTCACTCTCTCACTCACAGCGGTGACATGAACTCACGAGCTAGGATCCTATCGCACTCATAGTGGCATATGACCAAATATTAGATAAGCAAATGTAATGCCAAGAAGTAAGACCGTTACCTCCATGCTCCCGGCGTGGGGAAGACAACCCCGGCCAAATCCGTACTCCCGGTTAACAAATATTACAGTGGTACAAAGTTTCGACCCACTCCATGTAGAGAGGTAACAGGTCGCATGTGGGGCCTGGGAGTAACAGGAAGTGGGTTGACGGGAAGCATCTTGATGTTGCTCTAACGATGCCAAAACTCACGTTTTGGTGCTATCCGGATGGCGCGATATGTGGGTCGTGGCGGCCACGTATTGCTCAGTCCTCCAGAACTGATGGGTATGTCCCTCTGTGATGGTGACACCTGGTGGCTCACTCCCCTAGACGACGGCCGGGCTGGACACCGATCGCAGGCCGATTGGCTCCGATCTCTCAATGTCGGAGTTGCTGCCCACGGATCTGAAGCTCAGTTTCAGACCTGTGCGGTCCGACGATAGAAGCTGTTGCGACCAGCACCGACGTCAGATCAGTGCAAAACCAGTGCCGTTGGAAAGCTCTCTTGAAATCCTTCGACCTCTGTGACTAGGAATTTTAATAGGGCCGAAATTGTGATGGCAGAATTTTGAATAGGGCAGTTTGTAGTCTTAGATCTGGTCTGGCAGACTGAGATCTGACTGAGAACAGCCATTGACCGCGATGTAGACCCCCGATACAGATGTTGAGGTCTTCATGAAAGTTATAGAGGGGAGAGAGAGGAAGACGAGGATATTTTTTATGAAAGGTTTTGTGGAGATTTGGTTAGGAAAAAGTATTTTCTACTGCTGGGTGGTCGGATCTAGATAGTGGCAGACAGAACTGAGTTGGGATGTGAAAGGGATTTGTAGAAAACACAAACAGGATTCTAAATTCACAAGAAAATTTGTGGAAGAGGGATTAGGTGGAAAGAAACCCCAATCAACTTTGTATCATGCATCTTTAGCCCCTACTTTTTGCTGGTGTCAAAGGGGGAGAATTTGTGTGAGTCATTGGTTGCTTATGAGTCTTAGTTGGCCATTGGTTGGCTACATCTCATGTATGTCCCTTGTCAACTTGATGCATTCTATTGTGTTTAGTCAAAAGGTTTTACTGACTTGATTGTCATTCAGAATTGCAATGACTCATAATACTGTCATCATCAAAAAGGGGGAGATTATTGTGTCCTTGTGATTTTGATAATGTCAATTTTATGAGTCATTCATTATATAACCCTGATGTAAGCTTTTATGACTGTGAAATGTACTTAAAATAAAAGTCAACGTAGGACAGTCAACGTAGGGCATGAGGTCAACGCTACTAAGTTGACATAACATCAACTGGTAAAATTGATCGAGCCAACAACTGCATTTGAAAGGTCTGTGCATTCTCCCTCTGTCAGTCAGGTAAGTCCGAGCACATTCTTCTGTTTGCAATACAAAGTCCGAGCACATTATTCTGTTTGCAATACAAAGTCCGAACACATTCTTCCTTGTGCTATTATTGGTGCCTGTGAAGTCCGTGCATGAATAGTTCCATGCATGTTATGTGTTAAGGCTGAGTTATTAGGTCTGACGTGAAGTCCGTGCAGATCTAACTCCATCGCGACAGCACAGTATAGCAAGTCCACGCATATATGTGAGTCCATGCATATGAGTCCATGCATGTTCTCGAGTTGAACACCAAAGTCCGTGCATGAACAGTGCACGTATGTTTGGCAACAGAGTCCATGCATATCTTGGTTGGTCCATGCATATCTCCCTTATGCATCTTCAAGTCCGTGCATGAATAGTGCACGTTTTAGCATCTCTCTCTCTCCTGCGTCTCTTGCACATTCACCTGTGCGTCTCAGTTTGTGTCTCATGTGCTAAACAAAGTCCGAGTATCCGTAGTCCGTGCAGGTTTTTGTATTCTAAGTCCATGCACGCTTTATTCATAGATAAGTCCGTGCATACATAAGTCCGAGCACATTCTTTGTTCCATAGCATATCAAGTCCATGCACGCTTCCTTAAGTCCGTGCACGTTTCCTGAAGTCTATGCATATTCGAGTTTACTCGTTTGTTAAGTCCGTGCACATATGAGTCCGTGCACGTTTCTTCCAAACCAAGTCCGAGCACCTTTTTTCTGTTAAAAGGAAAACCAAGGTCTGTGCACTTTCTGTCTAACTAAAGTCTGAGCATCTTTTAGTCCGTGCACATTTTCAGCAAAACAGGTCCGTGCACATTACACTTGTTAAAGTCCGTGCACCTTTTGACTAACCTAAGTCCGTGCACTTTGTGTTGATATCCACGCACATCAAATCCCGTGCACATTCTGGACTTAGACTGTTTGCTATTGGGTTGCATCATAAGTCCGTGCACGTTTTACCCTCCAAGTCCGTGCACGTTCACTCTAGTCCGTGCACATCTCTGTAAGTCCTTGCACTTCTTCATAGAGTGAGAACAGATTCGTGGGCCTACGCCCAAAAAGATGTATACCAATGTTTCTTTTCCATTTCAGAACAAAAGGGGTACACATGCTGCGGGGCGTACCCCCGGGTTACATGTCAAAGATAAAAGAAGGGAAGAGACAGAAAGAGGAGCGGGATACATTGGAAGGCCCGGGGATGGCAGCGCTCAGTCGATCCCCCGGAAGATATCCTCGAGGGGGAGGATGCCGATGCAGGGGAAGCTCACCATGCCATGCAGTCGGCCCCTCTGCCCCTCGAGACGCTCTAGCTCCGCTTCAAGGGAGACCGCCTCAGCCCTAGCAACGGCGAGCTCCTCGCCCGTCGTCTCCACGGTCGCCTCAGCTTCGGCCAACGCGGATCTAGCGGCAGCAAGGTGGCCCTCCAGTTCCTCAATCCTGCCTTTAAGGGCGTGAACATCCTGACAACCACCCGTCAAGACCTTCTCGAGCCACTCCCCGCTGATCTGGCGCTTCTCCAAGGCTTGCGAAAATTCACCCTCCTGGGCCCTAATGGCAGCAAGCTCATTGGGGGCCCGAGTCTCGAGGAACTCGCGACGATTTACGTACTTCAGCAGTAATAATACACGTCGCGACCATTCCTCCAGAGGGCAGCCGAGCACTTGAAATGCCCCAGTCAGCTACATCGCTATTGCATGCGCCCCTCGGTACGTGAAAGTGGGGTCAGCAAATATCATGGAGCGCAACGCCAGCAGCATCTGCCGGACCGGTGCATCCGAGGCGGTGTGACTGATGGAAGGCACCTCTGGCGGGCTGAATTCAACCATCACCTCTACGGCAGCCCACATCTCTGCGTCCATCGTAGTCGATGAGGAAGGAAGCGCCACGGACAGGTCGCTCAGGCCTCCCGCTTCAACATGCAGTCCCCGTCCAGCCACTGCCAAGGGAGCCGTTAGAGCCACGGCCGCCCCGCTTGGCCCGACGATCGCAAGGGGCTCCTCCTCCTTACTCTCAGTCGAGGGAAGTGCAGGGAGTGGAATAGACTCTGCCGTCGTCACTGAAGGCCCGGTCGCTTAGTCCACTGGTGTCCCCTCTTCGCAGCGAACCGTGAGCTCGGCCAGCATCCTCCCCAGGAGCCTACTTTCCTCGGGCGTCACGAGCGGCCGGGGAGGGGGAAGTGGAACCATGAGCTTCAACCCACTCTCTGACCATAGGAACCATACAATCTGTTCCACTTCCGCTGCTGAAAGTAGCTTCGGCTCATCCGTCTCCGCCGGAGACGCTATCCCCCTCCGCCTAGCGACGGCTCCAAGGGCTTTCGCAAAGTGTGCCTCAGGGAGGCTCTCCTCCTCCTCGAACACGAAGAGACAGAAGAATTAGTCTCGCGTCGAGCAAAGCAAGTTGCCCGAGTTCTGAAGAGCATAGAAAGAGTCCCGGGGGTGTCACTTTATGATGGGGTCATCACCATCTGATCCCACACTTGGGGCCCGTCTTCTTACAACGGGGACATCCAGCATGATCAGATTTGGATCAGCTTCCCTGGTCTACCGATTAATTTTTATCTTGAACATATGGTTCGGTCGATTGCTGGAAATGTTGGTCGTGTTTTAAAAATTGATGCTTCCACACTTAATCTTTCAAATACTGCTGCTGCTCGTGCCTGTGTGGAGCTTGATGTATCTAAACCTCTCCCCAACCGAGTTTGGATAGGCATTCCCGGTGGAGGAGCTTGGCAGGAGATTTGCTACCCGGACCTTCCTTCTTATTGTTCATCCTGTTTTAGGCTTGGTCATACCAGTTCGGACTGTAAGAGATCTACTAAGAGTGATTTTTTGAAGGAACCCATGGTTAAAAAATGCTGGAAGCCCGTTGAGGTGGCTCGGGCAATTCAGGCTACTACAAGTGATTGCTTCACTGATTGTCTAGTTGAGAAATCTGTTCAAGCACAGCGCAATGAGGTTGGAATTGCATCTGCCACTCAAATTCCTACTTTGTCTATTAATGAGATTCCAAATGCTGATGTGGAACACTTAGGTGTTAACACCTCTCATTGTCAGAATAAGGAAGCTGGCCAACTAGAGCTCTCTTCAATCCAAAATCAGGAGACGAATTGTGATTCAGACTCTACTCTGGATTTAATTGTGTTACATGGTGACAGATCTTCATATTGTAACAGGTCTTTATGTGATCAGAAGATGCCAGTTGAGAATCATCATATTCATCCGATTGCTTTGCACAATGGAAATTCAGTTATCAGTGATACTCTTCCCATGGAGAAATCTCAACCCAATTCTCATCGGGAGGACACATCTCACATTTTCTCAGGGAATTCCCAAGTCATCAGACAAGACATTGCAAAAAATGCTTTCCTTAAAAATGCTCGGATCATTCACAAAGATCAACCAGGTATTGTTACTCGATCCATGAAAAAGGTTGGATCCCTGGACTCTATTCCTAACTTGCAAGGTTAACTATGTCTTTCATTGTTTGGAATGTCCGGGGTGTTGGTAATGACATTACTCAGGGAAGGGTTAAATTGATTGTGAAATCTCATGGTACCAAATGTCTTGTCTTGCTGGAACCGAAAATTCATGCTTCCAATATACATAAACTCTGTCAGAAGTTTGGAATGGATAAGGCAATTGCTAATAATGATGGTCATGCCCACATTTGGCTCATGTGGAAGGATCCTTTAGACTTTGACTTGGTCCACAGTGATGATCAACAACTGACTGTTATTCAAACAGCTGCCAATTTGCCTCAATGTCATCTCACTTTTGTATATGCTAAATGCTCTACAAATGATAGAAGGGCTCTATGGTCATCCCTGGTTAGCTGTCACTCTTCTATTTCTGGCCCTTGGCTTGTAGCTGGGGATTTCAACTGTGTTACTGATATTGGTGAGAAGTTAGGAGGTAATACTCCCAATTTGAACTCGATTTCAGATTTTAAAGAGTGTATCCGGGACTGTGGCCTTATTGATGCTGGTTTCTTGGGTTCAAAGTATACTTGGCATAATAAGTGGATGTGTCAGTGTGTCGGTGTCGTGTCTGGTTCCGGTCAACCCGGGGTTACCTAGTGGTTGACAGAAAGTCTTGTCATGTCTCGGCGGCCTTGTCCAATTCAAGACATTGGTCCCGGATGCTTCGAGGTACTGTTCTACCTCGACTTGAGTGTCCAGGTGTGCTGAGGGTTCTCAGTGTTCCCTCAGGTCTCTATGTTTTGGTTCTCGCGGAGCGCTGTTTTCCCTGGCTTAGGATTAGACCGATTGGTGGCTTTGTTCCGCTGTGTGCGACAATCCTGACTCAGAGTCATAGGACTCAGGGACCGTTGTGGTTATAGGTCTAGTTTGTCTTGCCCTGGGTGTCGGTAGTTTCCTATACTGCTGTGGTGCGCGTGGTATGGTCTGTCTGTACTCCAGCACTTGTGTTTCAATGTCTTTGAGTTTTGTGGCTCCTGTTTAGTTGGTGCCTTACGGCACGCTTCGACGTGACGGCTCTTGTAGAGGGGCACTTTTTCCCTGAGACACGATTTTTAAGCTAGTTCCGTCGGCTCCCGACTACACCGTAGCGTCCGCGGGGGAGAATACTAGTTAGAGGACTGGCTTAATGGTCTACAGCTAGTGTGTGCACACGGGGTCAGGGGCTTAGGACTCACATCGATGGGCGTGACCCTGACTGGTCCTTACAGTGGTGGTTTCCACGTGGACCTGTAACGCGGACTCAGGAGTGGCAGACCACGTTAGGCTGGTAGTCGAGGTACTTGTGGAGTGAGCTGTGGTGCAGTGTAAGATGTCAGTGGACGCAGCTGACCACTCCTCTTTCGAGTCACGTGTGGTGTGACTCTAGGCATTTCTCGTGCGTCGTGACCTTTCGGGTCAGCCCTTTCGTGGTTGTACTCAAGGTCGGTGTCCTGTCGCTTACGTGACGTTCTTGTCATGCAAGTGGCAGTGGGCACGACGTCCTTGTCATGTCATCTGTCATCTGTGTCAGTCGTCTGTCATCCATGTCAGTCGTCTGTCTAGGTTTTCCTAGGCTTTTCTTGTAGGTTCCTTGTGTCGACAGTTTGGCAACTCCTGACTTTGTCAGCTCTGAGTCGCTCTCCTGCTCTTGCTTGGAGTAGTTTGGGGTACCGATGTTAGTTCGGTAGCCGTTGTCTGGTACGACTTCTTCCTTCCCCCCTTCCTTAGCCTGTTCCCTACTCCCGCTCCATGTTCTGTTCCTTTTACAGCTTTGTAGTTTAGCTTTCCTGCTTTACTACTACTGTTGCTTGCCTACTATTTTAGCGTGTTACTGCGTGTTTTTCTCGGTGGGGATCCGCGTGACCCCTATTGAGCTAGTGACACGAGGCTCACCCCTGCTTACAGGTGGTGGTCATTCTTTCGACTTCCGTGTGTACCTGGGGCGCGTGCTCGTAGCATCTTGTGTGGCTAGCTGGTACCCTCATCGGGCTTCCCCCGACTTTCTGGTACGTCTCTTCTTTGCTGTCGACTATACTTGGCACTTGTTGTCTTTTCCCCTTTCTCTCTCACATGATCACTCTCTCTCCCTCTCTCTCGATTTCGGTCGAGACGACAGCGGATGGAGGCGTGGAGGGTACAGACGGATTCCTCGTGGTGAGTGGAGTGCGTTGACGCCCACATTGCAGCAGTTTGTGAAATGTGGAGGTGAGATGGGACGAGAGGAGCGACGGCGTCCCTTCGCTTGCATGCGCCCCAATTGACATTTTCAGCGCGATCCAGGTAGGGGGATGGATACCCGAGCTCGCTAGAAGCAATCCCCGTGCCATGCCCATCGTCGTTATGTCTTCTATATCATGCCCTTCGTCATTTTCATTTTTTGTGCCATGAACATCGTTCTTATGTTTTAATCCACCATGAACATCGTTGCTGGGTTTTCTAGCTATAGAATGTTGTTATGTGATGGTGGTTTGGTAGGAAACAGGTTTTCGGCGTGATTCCCATCGATCCGGCTCGATCGGGAGGGGATTCGATTTTGAATCCCGTGATTTTGATTTTCTGGGAGGGTAACGGTCCTACCAGAAACTATCATATTGTATCAGTAAGGCGGTGGACTTTAACGGTCCACAACTTACGCGTCACAACCCGTGACGGCCTAATCTTGGTGCGTCACACCCCTTGTAACGCCTTAACCTTAGGCCGTTACAGACCTTTGACTAGGTCATTTGACCATTGACCTATTTATGCAGTTTGCCTGATGGTTTATCGTGAGACCGTTCGATCCTTGTAGCGCACCAACCCTGGAGCGTCAGAGAGTGCATTTTCTGTGGATTTTTAGAGTCTCGGGTGAGTGCAGCAGCCTATTAGTGGTGTGTCACAGCCTTTGTAGCACATCATCCCTTGACCGCCAGAGATTGTGATGGGCTAATGATCGACCGCCACGTTCCTTATGAATTCCATGTTGCATGTTTGCCATGTTTAACGTATTTTGTAAAACTGTGGCATATTTTAGATCCCAATAGAACTACTTTCTCTCTGCCTGTGATAGAACCACTAGTCATAGCCCAACGACCTCTGGAGTCGGCCCACCTAGAAGAGGTGGCGAGGTAGTCCCAGTTTACGGTTCTTAAGCTAGTTTCCATGGGCCCCCTTGCTTTGCAGTAGCGTCCTACTGGGGGGGAAAACTAGATAGAGGCCTGGCTCAAGACAATGATCCAATGTGTGCACACATGGTGAGGGGCTTGGACTGACACTGACGAGTGTTACTCTTACTAGCTCTTATTTTCTAGTACTATTACGCCTCTCGCTTGTCGCGAGCCAGACCTGCGAGTTGCTTGAGACGTAGTGTAAGTCGTCAATGGATGCATCTGGTTTCTTCTTTCTGGTGGTTTTCCTTCTTCTTGTCACTTGGTTAGCTGAGGTTTATTCTATTGGTAGATTTAGCTCTTAACGCGTATATTTAATTAAATGGGCATATAATCAATTGTTATAACCTGTTTAGATAGGCTTTACAGCTTTACTATCATTGGTTTAATTATGCCATTGCTTGTTTTTCACGCCCTGGCGGGCAACAAGCGCGGCGCGCTCGACCCTCACGCCTGCAAAATGGCATTGGCGGCGGTCATGCCGGAGACGACCACGGCCTCTATGCCGGCGCCGCTGCCGGTACCCGCCCCGACCAGCATCATGCCGGGAACGGGTGTCCTGAGACCCGGGCGCCATTGCCCGCAGGCGGCGCCGTAGATATTGCCGTTGCGGGTTCTGGCGAAACGCGTGAAGGTCGCCGGGCTCGCGATCTCCTGATAGACGATGCTGCGGCTCAATCCGGGCAGCACCGTCGCTTCCGTCACGCCGATCAGACGTTCGGCGAAGGCGGCCTTGCGGTCCTGGTAGAGCGATTGCTTGCGCTGCCAGGTCGAGGCCTCGTCGCCGGACAGCAGATAGAGAATGGTGACGGCCGCATGGCCGGGCGAGGCCAGCGAAGGGTCGATCGCGCTCGGATTGCCGATGCCGAAGCGGAGCCCAGCCTGCTTGACGAAGGTGCGCGCGGGCAGATCCGGCACCTTGTCCAGGCCGAGGCTGAGCAGAATGGCGGAAGGTCCGCGCCGCAAGGCGCCGATCCGCTGCGCGTATTCCGCCGGCAGATGCTCCTGGCCGGCCAGATCCGAGAGCATCGAGACGACGTCGCCATTGGCAAGGACGAGTGGCGCCCGCTCGACGCGGCCGCCAACGGTCTCGATCCCGGCCACGCCGCCGGATTCGATGAGGACCTTGCGGACCTTGGTGCGGAGCCGCAGCCGACCGCCATTCTCCTCGATGATGGCGACCAGAAGATCGGCAAGGGTCTGCGACCCGCCGACCGGATAGGCGCCACCTTTCAGGTAATAGCCGAAAAGCGGCGCCATCTCGCCGACCGTGGTGAGGTCGGGCCGGTCGGTGATGTATTCTGACAAGGTCGTCAGCAGATCCTTCAGGACCGGATCGGCGAAGAAGGCATCCAGCATCACCACAAAGGGTTCGCGCATCCAGCGCCAGGCATGAGGATGGGTCGCCGGCCAGGCGATCATCGCCTCGTAGCTCTGCGGCGCCATGGGAATGCCGTTGGTCAGTTCGATATCCGCGTAAAGCTCGCGATACACGGCCTCGATTTCCGTGAAGAAATCGGCTACGGCACGAGCCTCGTGAGGAAAGAGCTGGGCCAGGTCGCCGATCAGGACGGCAGGATCGTCGGCAACGTGCAGCGCCAGCCCGTCATGGCGATAGAAATGCCGCACCCGGCGCCATTCAAGCCGGCGTTCGGCACCGAGCTGCCGCAGGAGATTGCGCAGTGGTCCGCGATCGCCGAGGCCGCTGAAATCCTGCACCCCGGCATCGAAACGGAAGGTGAGCGTATCGCGGCCGCGCGCGACGCTCCGCGTCCAGCAGGAACAGTAGCCGCCCGCCTCTTCTCCTCCGTGAGAAGTAGATCGAACAACCAGGGAGCTGTTAAGGGAAGACTTGTGGAAGAAGCCACCGCCGCTCCTGTTCGTTCCAGCAGAAGAGAAAGAACACATACTTTGAGTGTTACACCATGTCCGAGGCCGGACAATTCTATTTTGCCAAGGATAGGCTTCATGACCAGGCTACCAAAAAAATGGAGATACATTAAAGGCTTAAGGCAGGTTAGGAGGCAATGGCCCATCGAGTCATGGTGGGACATGAAGAGAGAACTTAGGAAGGTCTACGTTCCCCAACCGATCCCCTCCAACCAGCCCTACCAAGTGACTTCCAGTCGACCCCACCAAATCATCTCCAACCAAGTGGGTCACACCTCCAACCAATCCCACCCGAGCACCTCCAACCAAGTGGGCCACAGTTGGAGGCAAGTAGCCCCTCACATAGCCAAGCCTAGGTCCACACCCAGGCCGAGAGCCGATGAGCGAGTCCACCACGATGCCCCTACTCCAACCCACTCCTTTGACGAATTCATGAAAATATTTTCTGACTGGTTGGATAGGATGGATAGGACACGTGCTCCTAGTGACGGGCTCCTACCCGAACCTAAGGAGGTCATAGCCGGTAGTCTTGACCCAGCACCATCTACGATGCCCTCCCAAAGCCCTCTCCCCAGCATGGAGGACTGCCTTCACCACCCGTGAGTGCTCCGTTGCCACCCTCTCCTTTCGATCTTCAGTCGGAGCCACTTCAGCCAGAGCTACCCGTGTTTCTAAAGGGAAAGCTACTCATAGCTGAGCCACTTCTTAGCTAGCTTAGGATAGGCTTGGTCCCTATCCCTTCTCGCTACCAATCCATGGACCATGCGCTACCACTAGTGCCCGTCAACTCATTCCACACGACTTTCCAGTCTAGTCACCATGTCGATACCTTAGATGACCTTCTTAAGGGCTTAGACCGACAGTTACAGTTGATGCACTTGTTGGCCCCAAGCTTCGACCAGCCCACGAGTCGTAGCTTTACGCATCCCATGTTGGGGTCCATTACCTCCGTGTACACCGTGGGTCATGTCACTATGGAGGTCCTTTTGTTCCTCCTCATGTCGGCCGAGCCAACTTTCATGCCACTTATCCCAAGGGAGGAACCATGCCTAATACCCATGACCACCATCCCACCTACTACAATGCATAAAGGTGACCATCAAAACCTTCTAGAATTCCACACATGGGACCATGAGATGAGGGAATCCATATCGAGGGGTCATACATTCTTTGATCCCTTCTATCCCTTTCTTGAGATTAGGGAACCCATGTCGAGGGGTCACACATTCTTCGATCCCTTCGATCCCTTTCTTAGTTGGCCTCTTGACCCACAACCCCCATTCCACCTCCTTAGGGAAGTCCCCTGTCACACCCCTTCTTCATGGGTAAGTCACCCCTCACATAGTTGGGAGCCAGTTCATTCGAGAAATGGAGAAGGTCAATTCGGCTTCCTCGGCCCACCCGAACCTCTCGAACCTCCCACGCCCAATGGGAAGTCATTGCCAGATTGGTTCATACTTGGGAGGCTAGGAGTCCCCTATGCCACCAACCTCCGGTTACGTCAAACAGTGGTGGTAATTCGATACTTAGTAACGAATTATTGGCATTATGGACTCTGGGACGTTACAGATGGTATCAGAGCGGTGTTGGGGGATTGTATTAAGAATTGAAATCTGCATTAGTCCAGAGCAAGTCCCTTTTGAGTCATTTCATTGCTGGCTTAGGATGTTTCTTGCGATGCTAATATGTTTTCTGTTGTCATGCTTTCTTAGATTCAAGATGTCGCCTCGAAGGCGTAGGACCCCAGTTCCTCAGAATGAGGCTAGTGATTCAGCCACTCCTACTGTACCAGTTCCTGCCCAGGCTGCACCTGTTCCTGATCCACCTGCGGAGTTACCTGGTAGTCGTGGACGAGCACTGAAAGAATTCCTACTGTTCCATCCACCAACTTTCAAAGGCCAATTTGATCCCGAGACAGCGAGAGAATGGTTGGATGCTATCAAGCATGTTTTCCAATGTATGGAGTGCGCCGAGGATGAACGGGTTATGCTGGCTTCTTATCAACTTCATGGTACTGCACGCACGTGGTGGACCTCAGAATGGGAAGTCGCCTTCCGTTCTCGTCCACTTCAACAGATCTTGTGGGCTGAGTTTGTTGCTGCATTTGACTGTGTCTATACTCCAGCCTGCCTGAAGTTAGCCAAGATGTATCAGTTTCTGGAGCTGACACAAGGTGAGATGTCAGTGCCGCAATATCGTGATAAATTCATCGAGTTGGGCCGATATGCACCTCATATTTTTGCCAATGAGACCATGAGGACTTAGTAGTTTCTGCGTGGACTAAAAGTAAAATTGAGCCTGCCACTTTTCGCTACACGTATCGCTGAGTTGGATTCTGCATATCAAGCCGCTGTTGCATTGGAGTTAGAGTTGGCGAGGACTCGAGGTTTTGCTCAGACTGGGATGGTGCCGTCGGCCGTGCAGCATCAGCCGCCCCACCAATCGTCTGCTTTAGGAGTTTCTCCCGCTTTCTCTCATGCCGATGGTGCTCCTTTCCAGCAATCTCAGGGCAGAGGCTTTCGTCACAAGAAAAAGAGGAAGAGGTTTGATCAGTCGTCATTTTCTGATCCGAGTCAGCAGTCTGGTTCTTCCGTTCGGCCGCGCTCAGACTTCATCGCTTTTCAGTCGAGGTTATGTTCCCGATGTGGTGGCAGTCATCCGGGTGTGCCGTGTTCTCTACTGGTTGTGTGTTATCATTGTGATCAGCTGGGACACATTTCCCGTAACTGTCTGTTGAGGCAGCAGACGGTGCAGTTCTCGCAGACTTCGCAGTCGAAGCAGCCGCAGTTTCGTCTTCCTCCGCCGCCTCAGCCATCTCAACCATCTCAACCATTTCAACCGCCAGTTCCTACACCTTCTCAGCAGTTGTCTGCCGCTACTCGTCCACCGAGAGCCAGAGTTACACATATCACTCGTGCGGAGGCGTTGGCATCTAATCTGATCGAAGGTACGGTTTCGATTTATGATCGCACAGCGCATGTTCTTTTCGATTCAGGTGCGACCACCCGCGTGCGCAGGAAGCTACGACTAGTGGACAGGTCACTGGAAGGTAGACTCTCAAGTCACGAAAATCGACTCCTAAAGTAAACGAGTACAAAGATTGCTCCTCGTACAACACCGACTCATGGTGACGTAAGCCGAAGACGCCACATCCAGGGACCCCTCACGGCGCCCCACACCTAGTCTCTACATGATGCCCAGCATCGGTCAGACCACGGGTCAGCATGTGGATTGAGATTTGCTCACCCGGGACTCGAATTGGCATGAAAAATCACCGACTAGGTCTCAGACGATGAACGGTCCATCATTGGCCACTCACGGATGCATGACCGACTCACAGTCATGCGGGGGAGAATGGACGGTCCAACTTAGCCGTCCGTCACTCCCAACGGTAAACAGACTATAACGCACCTTCCCAGGGGCATTATAGTGCTTAACGGACCAACACGGGTGCGTTAAGCCCCAAGCCACGGAAGGGAACATAACGCAATCCTCCAGGGGCGTTATGTACATAACGGACCAAACATGGTGCGTTATGTCACAAAGTAAAATAGACTATAACGCACTCCTATAGGGGCGTTATAGACCTTAACGGACCATCTCTGGTGCGTTAAGTGGAAGGTAAGGGCGTTAGGCATAACGTACCTTCTCTGGGGTGCTATAGTACATAACGGGCCTCCCTAGGCGCGTTATGTGACCAGGACCCCCAATGGTCAAAAATCAACGGTCGAAAAATCATAACGCACCAGCACCGACACATCATGTCTGACATAACGGTCAGTCGAGGGACCGTTAAGCCCACGAAGACCAGACTCAAATCATGCGAAGTATAACGCACCTGCCTGGGCGCGTTATGCTCATAACGGCCTCTGGGACGACCGCCATATCGTCCCGGTGGCGAAACGACGAATAAAACCCAAAAATACCAACCACGCCCTCATACCTCCACAGGAGAGGGGGAAATCAAGGGAAAAGCTCCCCTGGGACCTCTAGCATGCATCTAAGCCATCGAGATGCCGAATCGCGGCCTAAACCCATAAATCAGGCGAACTCTCCCCAAATCATGGAAAACCCTCCCCGGCATGAAAACCCCATCTCACGGCCTCGCCTTGGCCTACAAACCACGGGAAAGGAATGCGGGGATGATGTGACACGACCTTGGACCTACTAGAAAGCACAATTCGCAACTCAAACGGGCCGTAATTGGTGGCCGACTCACCCGGCACTCACCCCAATCCCATAGGTAACTAGGCGATGCCGAGTGGAGGATGTGAGGGCTGGTCCCTTATTGGTAGAGGGCCAGCAAGGCCAGAGGGTCTCCCAAAGGGGTATGACGAGTCCTATCGTAGTGGCCGACCCGGTGCCGAGGGCACGGGTAACACTCACTCCCCACGGTGATCACTCGAAGTTTGGGACTTGTGAGTTCGGGCTCTCTTTCTCACCGTCCAGCGGAGCTATGAGCTAATATGGAATGAAAAGTTCTGTAATAGAGCAGGGAGGGTTTAAAAGTAATTAAAAGTTTAAAAACAAAAAAAATAAAATTAACAAAATTTTCTATATAACCTACGTAACCCTCTCTCTCCCTCACTTTCACCTTCACTCTCTCTCTCTAACCGTCGCCCCCTCTCTCTCTCTCTCTCCGGGTTTGGTGAAAACGGGACCGGACCGTGGCGCAGGAGGTACCTGCGGGACCGCAGCGACGCGAGGAGCTCGCTGGCGCTAATGGTTTTCCCGATCCGTAGCCGTGGAGACGGGTAGGAGCGAAAAAGGCGCGGTGTACCTCGGGTTCGCGTGCGCGCTTTACGGCACTCTCGTCGCGATCCAGGTAGGGGGATGGAATCCCTGCTTCACTAGGAGCATGTAGGATCCAGTTGCATCGTCATCTGTGCCCATTTGGTTAGGTTTTGGAACATGTTTCCATGTTGGCCTGTTTTGGGTTGATTTTGCAAATTGATCGTTTTGGGGTTGTTTGAGTGATTTCTTGACATGTATGCGTGCGGGTGGGTTGCACGGTAGTTGTAGTTATTTTTCTGCAATTTTTCTACCTTTCTGTAGCCCCCTGGGCGTGATTTCACCCCGGGTGAAACCCGATTCGCCGTGACACGCCTACGCGGTCACTCTTGGACCGTTTCACCATTGAGCGGCCCTGCCCTAACCGTCCCATTCCTTTGCGCGGTCTTGCCCTAGACCGTTTGAGACTTGTGCGGTCACACTCTGACCGTTTATCCCGTAGGATGGCACAGTAGAGTGGCACTCCATCAACCGTTCAGTCATGAAACGGTTGAGGACGGACCGTCTCATATCCATTGAGCGGTCTATCGTCCGACCGACCCATGCCACCCTGGTCAAAGGCGGTAACTGGTAGCGGTTTTGACCCTACCGTCTTCATGGAGCGGCCTGTACATGACCGTCCTATTGTTGTAGGCGGCCCGTTTCTGACCGTCTAGTCATCCGTTGCTTTCCATGTGTTTCTATCGGTGGATTGCGCGGTCTGTTGGGGACCGTTTTATCAAGTCGAACGGTCATAACCCAACCGTGTATTGGTGTTGAGCGGTCTGACCCTGACCGTTTGGTCATTGAACGGCCGGTAGGGAACCGTCTCATCACTGAACGGTTTCTGTTGAACCGTTTACAGATAGCAGTGTGGATTGAGCGGTCTGGCCATGACCGTGTGATCATGAAACGGTCCAGATGGAACCGTCTCACCACTGCGCGGCTTCTGTGGAACCGTTTACATACGGCAGTGTTATAACTTGCCGATACTTTTCAAAAAGTGTATAAAAATGATATTTTTATATCCCAACAGAATTGTTCTCATCCCTCGTGAGGAAACCACTAGTCGTAGCCCGCGACTGTTGAGTCGACCCGCTTAGGAGAGGTGGAGGGGTTTCCCGTTGACGGTTTGTAAGCTAGTATCCGTGGGTCCCCGGACTGTTACTGCAGAGTCCTGCAGGGGGGAAAAACTAGCTGGAGGCCTGCCCTATGTCAGGGGAGGAGATGGGCAGGCAGGTTGGTTGATGGTTGGGGAAGGGCTTTGTGAGGGAGAGTCTTAGCCTTTGTGCTGTGCCTGCATTATTGACTCCCAAAACGGATGACAGTTGGAGAATGTGCATTGACAGTCGAGCCATAAATAAAATCACTGTCAAGTATAGGTATCCCATACCCCGACTTGATGATATGCTCGACATGATGGCTGGGGCGAAGGCGCTTTCAAAGATTGACCTGAGGAGCGGATACCACCAGATCCGTATTCGCCCTGGTGATGAGTGGAAGACTACATTTAAGACCAAAGATGGTCTTTATGAGTGGTTGGTTATGCCTTTTGGGCTAACCAATGCATCCAGCACCTTTATGAGAGTTATGAATCAGGTGCTGAAGCCATTCATTGGGCAGTTCTTGGTAGTGTACTTTGACGATATCCTGATCTACAGCCAGACTCGAGATGAGCATTTGCTCCATCTCCGGAAGGTGCTCATTATTTTGAAGAATGAGAAGCTCTATGCCAATCTGAAGAAATGTATTTTTATGAGCTCTCGTGTTATTTTTCTCGGGTTTGTAGTATCGTCAGAGGGTGTATCTACTGATCCGGAAAAAGTGAGAGCGATCATTGAGTGGCTTGAGCCTACTGATGTCCATCAGGTGCGGAGTTTCCATGGTCTCGCCACTTTCTATCGTCAGTTCATTCGAGGATTCAGCACCATAGCAGCCCTCATTACTGATTGCATCAAGAAAGGGGGTTGGGCATCTCGCCAGAAGGAGGAAACACACAGACGTACTGTCATTTTTTTTCTAACCATTGCTTAACCCTAATTAGGGTTAGCTTCTCTTATTTATAGAGAAACAAAATTACAAACAGACCCAAATCTCTTTTTACTCTAACACCTACAATATCCTCACTATTAAAATAAACAAAATACATAACTGACTAAATAAACTCTAAACTAAAAATAACCTATAAATCAACTGTAAAAATATAAAAAATAGTAAAGATGATCTTCCGACTGGATGTCTTCAGCGCTTCCGCATAAATAAAAATAATTCCCCGTAAATCTTGTAACTCGCTCTGCATTACATAGCAATTAATGAAGAAAAATCTCATTTGTTGCTCAAGAAGCCCAAGGGCGCCCCTCTCTCCTCTCCCCCTTGCAGCAGTGATTGCTGCCCCCTTCTAGGGTGTGAAGCCCTCATCTTGGTGTGACTCCAAGATCTACCACCTCTGCTGGATGCGACTTCCAGCCGCCGCCTCCGTTCGTGCCGCCATCGCACTGCCGCCGCCACCTCATCAGAGTTCTGTCCACCACTAGACAGAACCTTACAGCACAATTTTTAACTCCCCATCAGGAGTTCAGATCATGATGAAAATTGGAGGGTGAGTTCCCCACGTCCACCCCAGCATCCACAAAAAAATTCACATTTTTTCTCCTTTGTTTACCTTCCTTTACCATTTATCCCCCCTAACCTACAGATTTTATCTTTGTGCAGATCTGTGTTCCAGCAACCCACCCCTTCGCCCTTTTCACCCCCTTACCACTTTCAGATCCATCTGAAATTTAGACTGGAAGTTCTTTCCATCAAACCGCCATTCTAATTTTTCCACGATTTTTAAAGGTCATTTACCCCTCTGTAAAATTAGTTCTCAGGTGGGATTCTGTTCTGTCCTCTGCAGTCCAGATCTGACCACCCCAGCCATTAAACCCATTTCCTCTGTCAACCACCTCAGAAAAATACACAAAAATTATCCTCGTGTTCCTTACTCCCCCCTCTATCTCCCATAAAAATCCCAGCATCCGGATCCGCCGTTTCACCTCCGGTCAAACCTCATTCTCAGGTAGATCTAATTCTGTCCTGCCTGATCTGAATCTGAGAGCCAGCCTGTTATAAATTCAACCATGGTAACTACAGAGACAGGAAAATTCCTGTCACAGGCTGGGTTCGTAGATCTTTGAAAGGGCTTTCTAACGGCGCTGGTCTCGCGTTGATCTGACGTCGGGGCTCATCGCAGCAGGCGTTCTCGCCGGATCGCGCATTGCTGAAACAGAAGAACCAGTTCGGGATAGCAAGCTGCCACCCGAATAGCAGTGCACCAGAACCGTCGGCGCTGCCCAAGAAGCCACCCGTCAACTCAAGATCGGTCCTCCCGAGCCCCACTTGTAGCCCTTTACCTCCCTGCGTGGAGTGGGCAGTAAATTTCACTTCTGTAATATTTGGCTAATCACTGTACCAGGAGTTCGAGTCTTGGCCGGGAGCGTCTTCCCCACGCCCGGTAGCGTGGAGGTATCGTGTCCGCTCCCCTCATTCGACATTTTTGCTTATTTCATATATAATTCTATATGCCGCTGCTAGGATGTTAGGATAACTTAGCTTGCTCAAATTTCAATCACCGCTGTAAGATAGAGCGAGACCGTCCCGTGACCTGATCCGGGTACGAAAGTGAGAGTTTGACCATCTTAGCTTATTGCCGGTTTCTCAACCGCGCAGATCCGCACACTTCCCCCGCTTAGGGACGCCCGCGAGTTTGCTTAGAGTCCCAGGTTCGTGTCGTCATCCCGCATCAGCTGATCCGTTCCCTTTGGCCTTCTTATCGGAGTTGCTTAGAATCGCTCCTTCGCTGGACCCATTTGTAAAGGAGAAGTCGACGGCATTTGCCTTCTTCCCAGTGACATTGCACTCCTTGGGTGCTTTGCCTTTAGAGGGCGTAAATGTCGGATTATCAGCGAAGAATATTTCTATCTCCACGACGATCGAATTTAGCTGGTTGAATCCTTTAATATTTGCCCTTAGGAGTTTTTCGTTGGCCTCTGCCGGCAAGCCCTTATTGTTATTGCATCTTCTTGGGAAGGAGGGTTGTCCCATCTCATGCTGAAATCCCTCTAACACTTAATGAAGTCCGACGCAGTCTCCCCTCTCTTTTGCTCAAGTGAGCACAACTCTGCGAGGGAAACCTGTCGAGAAGGAAACCTTCCTCTCGGTCGTCTCAAAGCGATTAATGAACTTTTTCTGGAGATCGGCCCAGTCAGTCACAAAGTTGGACTTCAGTCTTGAGTACCATTGGAAGTCACTACCTACGAGAGAGGTCGTGAAATAGCGGAGGAGGTACGACTCCTCAAGTGTCAATTCACCCGTGATCGTTATGTAATAGGTGTTCATGTGGGTACCCTTGCCCTTTGAACTTCTGTAGCTTTGGTGCTTTTGGGCAATCTGGTGGAAGCTTCTTAAATTGGTGATGCACTGGATATGGCACATTCTATAAATCAACAATGGCGATACTCTCGACACATTGGGCGAACTTGTCTTCAACTATTTTTTCTATCATACGCTGTTGGGCAATGACATCTTCAGCTGCCGGTGTCTGGGAAGATTGGACCTTAGGCGGAGCACAAAGTGGCTCGGTCCCTACTTCAGCAGCCACATTGTGGGGCACAACCATTTGTCGGTTGGCATGGCGGGATTACCTAGTCGTTGCTCTCGTGGGGGATTTTGGTTATGCCCCAGTGCTGTAGACCTTCGAGCATTTACACTCATTTGCCGTTTTAGCTCGAGCATGAGATTAGTCATATCTATGTGCCAACGTTGTATCATTTCGAACTTGGCATCGTCGGACATCACTTGAAATGAGGCCCTCGTAGCTGGCTCAAACATTGGGTTAATGTACCCACCCATGGGTTGAGCTTTCCCTTCTCCATGGATGCTTACGACTTCATCAGGGTCTATTTCTTCTTGGAGCAAATTCTCATCTTGATTCTGAACTTGCTCCTGTGCTTGACCCTGATGTTGACCTTGGCTGGAAGTCCCCGCATGGCCACTAAATTGCAGGGTTGGTAGTATCAGTAGAAACCGATACGTTTCTGCCGAAAGGTATCGGTTTCGGAAAAATAGTCAATATTTAGGGGAGATGTTGTCGATATTTTCTTAGAAGTAGTGATAAGACATATTGATATGAATTTATTAATTTGTTAGGTAAATATGGCTAGAATTGATCGTTCATGGATGAATTGCAGGGTAGTTGATGGAGTGGTGTCAGAGGAGTTTAAGGATGGAGTTGATAATTTTATTCAGTTTGTTTTTGGCCATCCAACAGTAATGGACTAGCGTGGTAACATCTGATGTCCTTATTTACGCTGTAAAAATAAGAGATTTCATTCGCTATGGGATGTGCAAGTTCATTTATATAGGAAAGGGTTCACAAAAGGTTATATGAATTGGGTGTGTCATGGTGAGGACTTCAGGTCGTATGGGCCCGGCCATGTTGCAGGCACAAGTACCTACGCAGTCATGGTAATCGATGCTGTTGGCCCTAACTTTAATGTACAAGGGGAACACGTGTACAACGAAGAACCACCAAACAAGTTGTCTGAAAGATTTTATCAGTTACTTCGGGATGTTGATGAGCCGCTATGGGATGGTTGTGAAAATCACACTCAGTTGTCTGCTGTCTCACAGTTGTTGAATTTGAAATCCGCATTTCACCTTAGTGAGAGTTATTTTGACCGTATGCTCCTCTTTATCAAGAGTATGCTGTCTCGAGATGAGAAACTGCCTAAAAATTTTTACTATGCAAAGAAGATGGTCAATGAGTTAGGACTTGGATACCAAAAAATAGATGCATGCCCTACTCACTATATGCTATATTATGAAGATAATGTAGATAAAATATCATGTCATATTTGTCATCATGATAGATTTAAACCTAAGAGAGGGAACAATTCAAAGTAGAAGGATGTGCCTTACAAGTCACTGCGATCCTTCCCTCTCACGCCCAGATTACAGCGGATGTATATGTCATCAAAGACAGCTCGGCATATGATATGGCACATGGAAAGAGTACATCGTGTAGATGATACAATCAGTCATCCCGCCGATGGTGAAGCTTGGGGTCATTTCAATCATACCTATACTGCTTTTACTCATGAGCCATGCAATGTTAGGTTAGGTTTATGCACAAACGGCTTCAACCCAGTTGGAGGTTTAGTGGCGTCTTACTCATGTTGGCCAGTGTTCATGACATCGTATAACCTTCCGCCAGACATGTGCATGAAGCGAGAGAACCTTTTCTTAACTTTGGTGATTCCAGGTCCAAAAAATCCAGGAAAAAATTTGGACATATATCTCAGGCCACTGATTGATGAGTTGAAAAGATTATGGAATGATGGAGTTGTTACTTATGATGCATATAGAAAATAAAATTTCACTATGAAGGCAGCATTGATCTGGACAATAAGTGACTTCCCTGCATATGTAATGCTATCTAGCTGGAGCACACATGGGAGGTTGGCATGTCCTTACTATATGGCTGATACCAAATCATTTGTCCTGAAATATGGTAAGAAATCATGCTGGTTCGATTGTCATCGACGGTTTCTACATTGGGCAGAAAAGATTAGGTTGGAACCCTTCCTTCCCATCCTTATATCCCCTCAGCCTCTTCTTGACTTTTATTTAACTCCCTGCCCCCAAGACACTCCCGCAAACCCCATGCCAAAATTAGTCCATTTGAGAAAATTCCCTTTGTAAGCATTTTACCTGCGCTGGCTACCCCTGTGCAGACCTGCATAAAATCTGAACCCTGAAGATCACCTTATTACGCCCCTTTCCCAACCTCAGATCTCAGTCACCTCTTCTGAGTTTTTCTTCCTCCATATGTCCCCTATATGCAGTTAAAATTTCACGTCAAAACTCTATCGTTGGCCAAACTTCTCTTCATATCCCTTTTTGTTGCGCAGACCAGCCTTGTGCAGCCCGATGGGACAGAACCTGACCATGGTAATTATTCCGACCCCCAAACCTTACCCAACTACTATTAAAATTGGTACACATCCTTTCCACATCCAAAGCCTTCCACCATAAAAATTTAAAGTCACTCAAAGCCCATTTGCCCTGCATACTATCATCCTACTTTCCTAGTTCCCTGTTGGTCTGCGTAGGCCTGCAGACTGAGCTCTGCATTCCAGTGCTCCCCACGCCCAAAATCTACACTGAACACCACCCCGCCACTACTACCAAATCATCCCACGACCATCACCTATCCACCAGAGAAAACCCCGCCCCACTGGCCTCTAGGAAGCCCCAGTTACAGCCTTGTCTTCCACCCCCTGTCCTGCTGCCAGCAAAGAGACTAGATCGCGCAGAGTCTGCTACGAAATTCGTCACAACTTCCTCGGTGCTCAGTTGCAGCCGCCCCTTCATCGGCGTCCCTAGGACATTCCGAACAGCGTCCATGGCAGATTTTGTGACCGGTGGACAAGCAGAAGTTGGCCTACCGGGCTCGTCTTCCTACTGCTTCCCAGCATCGAGCAGATTGGCTAGCAGTCTGCCCGCCCGTTCGAGGCCGCGCCGAAGCTTCCCTCCCACGCCGACAGTGTCCAGCGTCTTCCCGAGTGGTCTTCGTCCCTTTCTGCCTGCCTCCAGGGACCGTGTTCCCTCCTAGGTGCCCGGGACTTGCCTTCCTCACTCTTGGACTCAGGCTGGTTCGTGGGTGCAGCGCAGTTCGCTCCATTCGCAGCCGTACGTGGATGATGAGCTTCACCGACCCGGTGCCCGTCACCCCACTTTGCATGATCCTTGGATTTCACTATGTAACCTTTTACCTCCCTGTGAGGAATGGGCATTATCTAGGTTGTACTTATTTATCTCTTGTACCATGTGGTTGTGTGGTTTGGCCGGGCATCTTCCCCACGCCCCGAGCGTGGAGGTACGTGCCCACATCCTTGTTTGGTCTCTTTCTTGCTTGTTTAGTATATTCTCTAGCGTCGCTACTTGTGTGATTGTTAGGATTCTAGCTCGTATACACTTACTTCACTGCTGCGGTGAGAAAGTGTGACCGTCCCGTGACTCATCCGAGTCACGAGTGTGGAGTTGCCGGGTGGCAGGCTGCACCTAAGAAGAACAGGAGAAGACGGGCTCCCGGGCCTGCCCCGGAGGTTCATGTGAGGGGTGTTACTCCCCGGCCAGCACCGCCACCGGTGAACCCTGTATGGCATGATACGACCCACCTACAACAAGAAAGAGCACATCCCGGTGGGGATGCACAAAGAGGTCAGTCCGACGGTCGAGAGACTCTAGGCCATCATTAATGGGTTTGAAGATTATGAATAGCCCAAGATCCGGCCCATTGAGCTGAAAGAATATGTCCCCTGGGAGGAGTTCGAGTCCCTCGAGCTGGTCCCCGAAGTGAAAGCCCGAGCAGAACAAGAGCCTCCCTTGTGGGACGAATTCCCTCAAGAGTAGCCACCGACTGCTGCAGAAAAGAAGAAGAAAAAGAGAAGACCCAGAAGTAAGAAGAAAAAGGAGGTCGTCGTCACCTGCAACACCCTCTCGGTGTTGTTTGACACTGCCCTCTCTCTAGAGAAAGAAGAAGAAGGGTCATCCTGTGACCCACCAGAAGCGAATCAGGCGAAAGCATCCACCACTCAGCATGCCACCCGGTCGGGGAAGAAATGGGGATGCCCTCCTCAGGACAACCGCAACATCATACTAAGGGGCGAGCAGCCATACCAAGTCTCTGAACCCAAGGTTTGAGGTACAAAGATCCCCCCACCGTCGGGTCTTTATCCCGAGAAGCCAAAGAGTCAGGGTGCTCCCTCATTCGCTGAGTTCCTTCGGGCTCGCACAGAAAAGCAGGTGCACCCGCAACGACCCCGACCAACCAAGGGAGCCAGCAACCTCCCGGCTCCCCCTGCAAGCAATCCTCTGACTCTACCGGCGGTGGTCCCCTCCCAACCGGTGGAAGAATTTGACGGCGTCCCTAACCTTGCCAAATTCATGAAGGAAAAAGAGGAGGCCCAGCAGGCCCCACAGGCTCAGGTAGCTGTACTAGATCTAGCGGAGGAGTCACCTTCTGACCCAGTGCCCCAGGCCCAGGCTGGGGGCAGACACGGCAAGGCCAAAGAGATGAAGCCGCTCAAGGTTTGGGCTGCCGACCGAATAGTCAGGCATCTCAAGAAGATCCCGGCCCGATTCACCATCTGGGAGATGCTATCCCTGGATGAAGAAATACAGCAAGCCATCATTGTCGCACTCCAGACGCCAGCACACCTTGAAACCTGTTTGGTAGAGATGTCACCAGAAGTGGCTGTGGCCTTCACAGAAGATGACATGCTTCTGCCCACCTGCAGTCACAATAGGCCGCTCTACATAAAGGGGGCAGCTGAATGGGCAGCCTATCAATAGGGTCCTGATCGACCCAGGAGCAGTAGTCAGCATACTCCCCTACCGGGTGTACCAGAAGCACTACTTTGATGTGCACCTAATCGAAGTAAAGAACGTCAAGATTGCTGGCTTTAACCAGAAGTGCGAGGTGCCCATGGGGGTTGCAGAATTTGACCTGGCCTTCGGCGACTTCATCACCAAGGTCCATAAGAGTCGTACCTGGAGTAAGGGGGAGAAGCCCCCGAGCATGGTCCGACGGGCCGTCGAACTCAGTGTGTCGAACATGAAGGCGAGGACTGTCGCTCCCCTCGCGTAGTCGCCCACGTGGTCGAGCTCCTCAAGGAAGGAGAGGAAGCGGTAGCTCATTGCATCTGCTCGTGTGGAGAAGAGGAGCCGTCCAAACATCAGCATCAGAAAACGCCGCAGCACCCGATCGGCCTCTGCTCCTAGCTGCACAGCTACCCTCAGTTCGGCCAGGTCCACCAAGCGCTACAAGTGCTGCTCCAACTGCTCCTCGACCGCTATCCCCGCTCGCCGCAGACCCAGGCTGTCCTGTAGACTCGCCCGAGGAAGGAGGGTCGACTGCCTCTCGGGGCACCACAGCTCTAGGCCCAACAGCTCCCGAGCCATCTCCCGGTAGTCAGGATAGGTGATCCCACTAACCGACAGCCCGTGCACTCGAAGGCCAATGAGCCTGGCCACATCCTCTAGCGTGGGGACCATATGCCCCCATGGGAAGAGGAAGATCCGACTCACTGGATCCCAGCGATCGTGCAGAGCGTAAAGTAGAGGTGTGTTGAATCTACACACCTTAATACTCAGGAACGGGGTGAACCCCATGACGGTCAACCGCTCACGCTGAAAGTCCGGTAGTGCCAAGTACACTACACGGACCTGTAGCCATGAGATGCAGGTCCTACGCTTTCCCTGCATCATTCATCCATTTTTAAGCATTCAATAAATTAATTCAAGTATTCACAAAATAAAGGAAGAGAACAAAAAAAGATTCTTTTTTCTGCAAGATGGGCGGTCCTCACAGGACCACACATCATCATGTGCGGCCAGAGTTAGGCCGCTCGTGATCCCCACGGCGTTGAGGTTAGTGCGGCCAATCTTGGGCCGCAAGTCATTTGTGCAGCCTAATGTAGGCCGCAGGTTCTTTGGGCGGCACCCTAGTGGCCGCCTATCGTGCGTTGGTTATTGAAGTTGGTGCGGCCGTTCTAGGGCCGCAGGTGGTTTGTACGACCTGATGTGGGCCGCATGTTAGTTGTGCAGCACTGCCTTTCGTATGTCGATTGGTGAGGATTGTGTGGCCGTTCTTGGGCCGCAAGTGTGTTGTGCGGCCTTATGTAGGCCGCATGTTCATTGTGCGGCCATTTATTGCCCGCCTTTCCTACGTTGGTTATCAGGGTTGGTGCGGCCGTGCCTAGGCCACAGGAGGTTTGTGCGGCCTTATATAGGCCGCATGTTCATTGTCGTGCGGGCGATCGAGGACCGCACAACCGTCGTCTTCCCAGACGATGGTGACAGCCCTCCCCACTGGCGGGAGCCCTCCGTAGGCCCCCAAACCGGTCCTCTAGCATTCAAAAACCCCACCCCCTAACCAAACTAAGCACGCATAATTAAAAAAAAATGACAATGGGGGTGGTTTGAAGCCTACCTTGGGGTCTGGTGCAACTCTCCCTGTCGTCGCCGGCTCATCTCCTATCAACCCCGAGCACCACTCATCGAACCCTGACGCTGAATAGCCACAGGCTGCTGGACACTGCCCATCGACTCCTGCTGTGGCTCCTTGTGACCTCGTCGCCTCCTACCAAAACTAGCTTCCTTGAGGAGCTTCTTGAGCTTCAAGCTAAAGGATGACGACTCTGGCACGGAGGCCACAGACTACACTGTCATGGAACCACCTGCTGAGATTTGGACAGTACTCTACTGCTAAACCTCTATCGGTTGGCTATAACCTGCCAGCCCCAGACCAGCACTGCCCTACCCTCGAACCTTCTGTAAATCTCTCTCCAACGCTGCTGCTACTTTGCAAGTTGCATCCAAGGTGGTCAAACCCGATGCAAGAAGATGATACCTCAACTCTACCCTCAAATCACCAACAAATTGCTCGGTCTTCACTTCCTCATCCGCCATAATGTGAGAAGCATAATGGCCCAACTCAATAAACCTGGAGCGGTACTGCATCACTGACATATCACCCTAGTTCTGCTCCAGAAACTCATGCAACCTCTGTGACCTGATGAAAGACGGATAGAAGGCACACTCAAAAGTCGTGATGAACTCTTGCCACGCAATCTGCCGAAGAAGACGAGACTAGAACGCTGCACCCCTCTCTGACGTCCACCAAGTGTGGGCCGCTCCCTAAAGCCGATGCATAGCCAACACCACCTGCTCCTCCTCAGCACACTCCATCGCACTGAAGATCCTCAACAAATCATCTAGCCACTCCCTGGCCACCTCAGGATCCAGCTGCCCGCTAAAAGGAGGCGGTTGGAACTATAAGAACTCCTTCAGCACGCGACCACGATCACCTCGAGCCTGGCCCTCGCCAGGATCACCTCCCTGCTGCTGGCCTCCCGACTTCCACTGAAGCACATACTTGAACATGCCTCGGAAGAAATCATCCATCCCTGGAGCTCGCACACCTCTAGCTACACCCTCAAAAACTGAAGCTCTGCTCTACTCCTCTAGACCATCACCAGACTCTCCCTACTGGGAACGAGTCTTCCTCCTCAGTGCCATAACTCACCTGGCATCAAGGGAAACAACCATAAATCAATAAAACACACAGGCCCTAAGATAGTCACCGACTGTACAGGACATTCATGGACCTTCTGGACCACTACGGTCATTTTAGATTCTTATATACTTTCATAACCTCGCTCTGATACCAACTGTAGCGACCCGGGATCTGAGTACCGGAAAAGAATCGACGTGACTTGAATCTCGGCCCGCCTCCCACGAGCCCAAAGACTCAGAAGGGATAAAGGATGGTGTGAGGGTACGTAATAAGTCAAAATAACTACAGAGATAGCATAATGATCAAATAAATAATAATACAAAAAATGAATAAATGATTAAACTACTACGAGGTCTAGTACATCTCATGTCTAAATATAAGTACAGTCAACTGAAAGAAGAGTACAAATACACGGGGCATACCTCGGCTCTCGCAACTAGCGACTAACCTCCTATCCTAACCCGATCTATGTTGTACCCCTGTGGTTTTGATGATGTCAACACTTTGATCATTCTGGTGTTGCATTGGTATAACTTTATGGTTTTGATGATGTCACACACTGTGGATCATCTGTTCTGTGCATGACTGTGGATCAAATGAGCATGATAGAAATGACTTCTGTGCTTGATTGAACCATTCATGATAGAAATAAATTCCTTTGAACTCTTGCTGCATGCATCATGATAAGCACTTCATAATGTCTTCATAATGTTAGACATATGCACAAATGGAAGTCGACCCTAAGTGTCGACAGTTGTCTTCGCGTGTGGTTAGGCCTACATCTGTGCATGCATTGTTTCATGTGCACTCTCTTGCTTCATCATACCTAAGTCCATGCATACACTTGCCATGTTCATATTAGAGTCTGTGCACGTTCTGTCTATGTCATTAGCTATAAGGTCTGTGCACGTTATGTAGAGTCTGTGCATGTCTCACATAAGTTCCTCAAGGTCCGTGCATATTTTAGTATGTAACACAGATGCAAGTCTTCATGCAGTTTAGCATACAGGTCTATGCATTTAAGTCCATGCACATTTGATTGGTAGCTGAAAGTCAATGGATGGTCCGTGCATATATGCATTAGGGATGAAAGATGGTCCGTGCATTGTCTGCCTTGTGCATATCATCTCGGTGCAAGTTTTGTTAAGTCCATGCATATAGCTCATCCAGTATATAGAAGGTCGTTGCATCTTTTGTGTGACTGAACCAAGTCTGTGCTAGCGTGAATAAAGGTTGAACATAAGCCTGTGCACATTCTAAGTCCGTGCATGTTAGGTCTTATCGCATAAGGTCCGTGCATATTCAACATCATGCACTTTCTTAAGTTTTTGCATATCTTAAGTCCGTGCATATCTTAAGTCTGTGCATATCTTAAGTCTGTGCATATCTTAAGTTCGTGCATGTCCTAAGTCCGTGCATATTTTAAGTCTGTGCATATCTTAAGTCTGTGCATATCATAAGTCCGAGCATATCTTGAGTTCGTGCATGTTTTGGTATAAACACCAAGTCCGTGCATGTTTTTGGTTTGAACACCAACTCCGTGCACATTTTGATTTGACCACCAAGTCCGTGCATGCTTTTGGGTTGAACACTAAGTCCGTGCATATCTTTGCTTTGATCACACGAAGTCCGTGCATGTTTTTAACTCTACAAATACAAGGTCTGTGCATACTAGAGTTACAGGCATACACACGAAGTCCGTGCACATTTCATTCACATGTGATGCCTAGTTCGTGCAGATTTTCACCTGTGCACTTGACAATCCATGCACACTTATCTAACGCCCTAAATTAAGTCCATACACTCTTTATATTCATGTGAATGAATCATGACTAACTAATGCTGACTAAAGTGTTTGTTATATTGTCAGAGACTAGAATTATAAATGCTTCAGTGAATCATCCTCCTGGAGTTTTGGGGGGAGTGTTTCCTTCACACGCCTCCTGGAAATCCTCAGAAATGAAGGAGTGAGAAGCACCTAAATCAAATAAAGCACGGGCTGCACAACCAAAAATAGTAATCGTACCTTCGACAAGGTTGGAAGCTACAGCCTCTGCACGAGAAATATGAGTCACTTTGCCTTTCAACTTTCTACTAGCAGTTGCAGAAGATTGGAAAGAAGACGCTGCTGAAGCCTGAGGGTGCATCTGCTGAAATGGCTACAATGGCAACGGTGGTGGAAGTGGTGGCCTGAATTGAGATTGAGATGGCTGGGATGGAGCTGCTGGAGCAAACTGCACTGGAATCGCTCACATCGGATAGTCTCTCACTACATGCCCTGGCTGATCACACCGAAAACATACCATCGGCAATGAGCATGGTTTACCTGGGTGGCTGCCATCACATCATGCACAACCTTTAAATTGGCTTCTTGCAGAACTCTGTCAATGCTGAAAAGATGGGGCTGACTGCTGGGTAGTGCCAGATGAAGCCTGCTGGTCAAATCGCTTCTTGTGTCTCTTCTTGTTCTTGAATTTCCTAAACTGGGGCTTGCCAGAAGAAGCAACACCACTTGCTGCAGGAGTGGTAGAAGAAAATCCTGGAACAGGAGGCAGATAAACCGAAGGAAGTTGAACTGTTGGCTGGACCGACATTGCTGGAGAAGGAACCATGGATCTTGCCAAATCCAAATCCAAAGCTGCTGCTGCCTGATAAACTTTATTCATGCTGGTGACACGGGCAACAATCAGTGGCTGCCTCAATTTAGCACGAAGGCCACGCAGAAATTGCTCTGTCTTTAATGCCTCATTTGCAAGAATGTGGGGCGTATAACGGCCCAATTCCATAAACCTGTTCCGATATTCGAGCACTGACATCCCTCGCTAGACAAGCTGTAAAAATTGATGCATTTTATCCATGCGGAGATAAGCCGGGCTGAAAGTAGTTTCGAAGGTAGCTACGAACTCAATCCATGAAATCTGACGGAGTGGGTGAGATTGAAAAGAAACCTCTCACTCGATATTCCACCATGTCAATGCCACACCCTGGAGTTGAAAAGTACCGAGCATCACCTTTTCATCTTCCGGGCATTCCATAGAATGAAACACGCGCTCGGTGGCGTCCAACCAAATTCTGGCGGCATCCAGATCGGTCTGGCCTTCAAAGGTCGGCGGATGAAATAGCAAGAATTCTTTTAATGCTCGTCCGCGACTGCCAGGCGCATCCTCTTGAACCGGAACAACAGGAGCTGGAGCAGGCACACTACTCACTTCCTGAGGAACCGGGACTCTCCGACGCCGAGGTGGCATGTTGAAGTGACTAGCAAATAGATAAGAACCAGAAAAATTCATTAATCTTACGAAAAACATCCTACGCCAGCACTGGACAGTGTAATTGGACTAATTCTGGACAATAGCTGTGTAATTTTGATTCCTTACACGTTTCTTCAACACCGCTCTGATACCAACTGTAACGACCCAGAGCTCCGGATATCGATAACCTAATAGAGTTTTTCACTGAATTCACCATTTTCAGTTTCTAGAATAGAGGCGGTCCTAACAGGAACCGCCACTAGGTGGGGAGGCCCTCAAGAAGGCCGCCATTCATTCGTCTTACCGTGTTTTGGGTTCGCGGTCTTGTGATAGACCGCCAGGTGGCTTAGCGGTCACGGGGAGACTGCCAAGCAGGGCCAAGCGGCCTAGGGATGACCGCTTGGGTCTCACTTATGTCGGTTCGATCCTAGCGGTCACGCGATAGACCGCTACTTAGCTTTTCAGTCTATAGGGGACCGCCAGGATGTGGCTTGCGGTCAGGGTGTGACGGTTTCCTGGTTTTGAGTCACGTGAAGACTGGAAGCATAGCAGCCATGCAACTGACAACTAGGTGATGCCCAACGGTCAGGTAATGGACCGCCATGCTTGGTTTTGCTATCTGGGAGCGACCGTCGAGTTCAAGAGGCGTCTGGGGCTATGCGGTCCTGGATAGACTGCCATGCTTGGCTATGCGGTCCTAGCCAGACTGCCAAGCTCTGGGATGGCCCAGGGAGGACCGTCTCTTGGTTTTCGTATTTTTCGTGCCCGTTTAAGCATTGTGTTGGTCTCCGGTCCACCCGGTTGTGACCCAATGCTCGACTTTCGGTCTCTTGAAGGTCCCAAACACCCCAGGGATTCTATGTCTATGTTTTAGGGTGTCTGGAGGTACCATGCTATCTCGATTAGGGTGCCCGTGAGTTTGAGAGTCCAGGTGACTCCATGTGTTCTAGGCTTTTATGTTACGCTTGATCGAGTCACCATGTATCGGTGTGAGTGCAGTAGGGGTTCCCCGGCACGTCATGAGTTCTCCGGAAAGTAGTTTTTGAGTGGGCCATGCATAAGACCTTGGACTGCGAGACCAGTCACCCAGCCTAAGGTTGGAGATTTTCTTGATTTCCTTTTTGAGGAAATGGTCTCGACAGTCGTGAACTGCTCGTGAGTCATCGTGCTGAGGTTTCTGACCCTAGGCTTAGGGCAGATTGATGGTATGGCACCGTTCGGTACAACGGTCTTAATCTCGAGTCTTGTGACTCAAGGACCATTGGATTTAGTAAGTCTAAAGGATTGTCCAGAGTCTAGTGACTTAGCGCCACTTTGTTCTTCGTGACTTTTGCGCATGGTGCGTGCGTGGTTCTCAAAGTTTCTCCTCGGAGAGTGGTCACATCAGTGACTCCCCACCAGTCATAGCCTTCCGACATGCGTGTGGTTCCACTAGGGAGTGGTGGTGAGGCTACCCGAGAGAGACGACTTTAGGCTAGTTACCGTGGGCCTCCTATTGTGGTGGCTCGAGTCCGGGCCGAGAGGAAGAACCAGCTAGAGGGCATAACGTAGCGCAGTCAATCAGTGTGTGCACACGTGGTCAGAGACTTCGGACGCGTGCTGACGAGCACGAGCACGACCCCGACTAGACCCTTGTCAGTGTTACTTGTGTGTGTGTCTCAGTTTTCGCCTGGGGCGAGTAGGGAGGGAGCAGTCCCTATAGTAGTGGCCCCAGCACTTTAGCATCCTCGGCGCTAGCTGCAAGCCCCCAGCTTCCCTGGGCAACGATCTGGAAGGTCTGCACATCGCCGTCCGGGGATCGACTCCTCCGTCCTTGCTGCAACTGCCGACGATTGCCCCATTCGCCGGTCTGCCTACCTGCGCACCAAAGATAGCAAAGGGATCTCCGGGCCTTCTCAGCAATAGCTCCAACCCGTAGCAGCATCTTTGCCACTACCCTGACCTGCTGCTAGCAACAGGGAACCTGCGTCACCACAGCGACTTCGACAACACCTGCAACACCGACCAGTGGATCGGGTTCAGCCACCCTCACTAGCGACCTGCCTCGCTTCCCTCGTCCTTCGGCCTGCGGGACTCCTCTATTCTCGATCTACAACTACTGGTGATCGTGCCGAGAGCATAGCGTCGTCGCCGCTCCCTCCGTTAACCGGTCTGTCATCTCCCGAGTGCAGCCTAGCAGCGAGCACAGCACCCCGACGCAGGCATCCCGGATCTCCGGCGGCCATCACCCTGGGAATCCCCTTCAGCAACTCGAGATCCCGTCGGCATCAACGCCCTTCCTTCCTTCTCGCTCATCGTCACCGACAACCAGCAAGCTCGGATCAGGCCGGTCTGCTCCCCCCTCCCTGCGTAGGCCTGCAACAGCGACTAGCAGCCATTCTCGCTCAACTCCAGCACCACACGACGTTCGACAGGGGACCCCGTCCATTCCTCAGGCTACCCCCACCCCGCCAACCACTTCTACGACGACCCGAGGATCGGCAACAACTCCTACAAGCGTCGGCGAGGAGATCGGTTCAGCCTGCAAATCGGATCTGCCTGATTTTTCCCCTCCCCGCCTGGCTGGCTGATCGCCCCTCCCTACATGGAGGTAAACATTGGTTGTAATTAAATCAATCCCCGCCCCGAGCTCAACCCTCCTGCGTGAGTAGTGGTGTAATTATGGTTCCCAAGCAAACTTCTACGCCGCAGCGTATGGGTGCGAGCCTACGCTTCCCCGCTCGCCCACCACTTCGGCCGGGATCGGCTTCTTCAAGCCGATCAGGTGAGCGTTGCCCCTTCCTCCGGTAGTTTTTGTTAGTTTAGTACCTTTTCACATTCCGCCGATGAGATACGAGAGCACCCAGCCCGTGATTCCACCATCTACGTGCGGCCACCGGGGCTAGAGAGTGTGAGAGCTACCCGTGCCCTCAAGGCACGAGTTCTGCCCCGCTGACATCGAGAGCTCCTATCCTTGGGAAGGGACAACCTAGGTACTGCTAGCGCCCCAATCCAGCAAGGTTCTGGTTCTCAGATTCGACCTCCCATCCCCGAGTCACCCCAGGAAGGGTTGCGCCGCATGAATCTGTCCGCCGAATCGAGTGTGCGCAATTGCTAGTGTATTTGCGAAACTAGGTCCAAGGATCGTCCGGTCGGTCCCTGTTGACCCCACAAAATATCTTTACAAGTTTTACATTTTTCAAAATTCAGATTTTCTATAAATATCAAACTCTTTTTCCTTTTTCTTATTCTTCTTCTTTTCTTCTTCCTCTTCCTCTCCCCACCGTGACCGCACCCTCTCCCCCTCTCTCTCGTTCGGTCGCACGGCGAGCTCCCTCTGGTTGCAGACGGCGCAAGACGACGGTGTGGCGACGACGGCGAGGCAGTCGTGGCGGCGTAAAGATCGTGAGATTTCGTGGAGGAACGAGGGCCTCTAAAGGCGTTCTTCACGATTTCGGCGTCGATTCGGCAGAGCATTCGCTCCATTGAGGTAGGGTGACGTTCTCTAGCTCCCCGTGTTTCATTTCCGTGGTTTGTAGCCCGTCATGAGGCCGAGAGGGGTGTTCTTGAGCGGGTTAGGGCAAAATCATGCTTTGGGGAGTGATGGCCCGATCTAGCGATTCACCGCATTTTTTGCCGATCTGAGACTATAGAATCATGCCTAGGGCCATTGGGGAGCTTCCCCCTTGATTTCCCCCTCTCCTGTGGAGGTACGGGGACGTGGTTGACATTTTTATCTTCCATTCGCCGTTTCACCGCCGGGACGACATAGCGGTCATTCCAGAAACCGTTATGAGCATAACGCACCCAGTTTGGTGCGTTATGATTTGTACGATTTGAGTCCAGTCATCGAGGGTTTAACGGCCCCTCGACTGACCGCCATGTCAGGCATGACGCACCAGTTCTGGTGCGTCATGGTTTCCAACCATTGGTTTTCGACCGTTGGTTTTGACCATTGGGGTCTTGGCCACATAACGCACCATGTCTGGTCCGTTATGCACCATAGCGCCCCGGGGAAGGTGCGTTATGCTTAACGCCCTTACCTTCCACTTAACGCACCAGAGTTGGTCTGTTAAGTCCCATAACACCCCTTGAGGGGCGCGTTATGGTTTGCTTTGCTCCGTGACATAACGCACCATGTCTGGTCCATTATGTACATAATACCCCTGGAGGAGTGCGTTATGTTCACTTTCGTGACTTGGGGCTTAACGCACCTCTATTGGTCCGTTAAGTACTATAACACCCCTGGGCAGGCACGTTATAGTCTGGTTTCCATTGGGAGTGATGGACAGCTAGGTTGGACCATCCATTCTCCCCCGTACGACTACGAGTTAGCCGTGCATCCGTGAGTGGCCAATGATGGGCCGTTCATCGTCTGAGGCCTAGCCGATGGTTTTTCGTGCCTATTCAAGTCCCAGGTGAGTGGATCTCGATCCACGTGCTGATCTGTGGTCTGACTGATGCTAGGCATCATGTGGGGACCAGGTGTGGGGCGTCGAGAGGGGTCCCGGGATGTGACGTCTTCGGCTTACGTCACCATGAGTCGGTGTTGTACGAGGAGCGATCCTTGTACTCATTTACTTCGGAGTCAATTTTCGTGACTTGAGAGTCTACTTTTCAGTGACCTGTCCACTAGTCATAGCTTCCTGCGCACGTGGGTGCAGACCCACCCGGGAGTGGTGGAGAGCTTGACCTGGTCGATCTCTGGAGGACATGATAGCTCTACTCATGGAGCGCATGGATAGGTCCGAACAAACTCTTAGGGACCATACCGAGCGCATGGAGAGCCGATTCAAGGCCATGGAGGGCCATGTTGAGGCTTCCGATCGATCTGTCCAAGGTCTGGTTGGAAGGTTAGAGAGTGCGGAGAGAGTCCCCCGTCGGGACCAACCCGGAATTCTTCTGGCCCCTCAGGCGCCTGCTGCCCAGGCCGCCCCACCTAGGGCCAAGGAGTGATGGCCACGTGCCCTCCATTTTGAGGACTACGAGTCCGACAACGATTATGAGGGAAATGGCCGACGCCGGCATGGTCACCGACCACAAAGGGATGATGAGGACGAGCGGATCCTCAAGACCGTTCGTGCGGACCCCCCGCATTTGATGGGTCCAAGATTTTAGACCCAAAGGTCTATCTTGATTGGGAGGCCAGCATAGATCGGTACTTCGAGTGGTTTGAGTTGACGGACCACCGGAGGGTCAAATATGTCAATGAAGCTGTTGGGGCAAGCACAAACTTACTGGAGCAACGTGGAGAGCTTGCTATTTTAGCGTCATGAACCCCATGTTGGTTCTTGGGATGAGATGAAGGACAGGCTTAGGCGTGACTACCTTCCTGCCACGTACCGTCAAAGGCTCATTGATAGGTGACAGAATCTCACCCAAGGGGATCGATCCGTATTTGACTACATTGCGGAGTTTGACGAATATTTTTTGCGATGTGGTGTCACAGAGGAGAGCACCATGCCTATTTCTCACTTCCGTCATGGTCTGCGGCCCCACTACCAATATGAATTATTTCACCGCAATGTGACCACCTTGGAAGATGCATATCAGGTTGCTCTTCAATTGGGCCAGTTCGAGGCGGAGCTCGCTCCCATCCAGCGATCGGGGGTCACCTATCAGCGTGGGATCGACTCCCGTACCACGCCCAGCTCTTATAACCGATTTTCAGTGGTCCATCCCCCGGAGCCCCCTCGCTAGGACCCCGCTGCTCCTAGGCCCCACATTCTCCCTCCGAGGGACCCTCCCCCTCGCCCGCAAGCACCCGTCCCTGCCCCGCGACCTTATCAGCCCATAGTGCCGACTCGGCCTCTCCTCCCAACACCCCCAGTCCATCGTGAGGACAAGGGTAAGGGGCCGATGATCAGTGGAACATCCCAGGGCACCGGGATGCGAGACCGTTGTTATAGTTGTGGTGGAGTCAGCCATTTTGTGAGCAAGTGTCCCACTCGGGAATCACTTGTTATTGCTGACACGTCGGCCCGAGGCCCCACACCTGAGTTGGTGCCAATTAGTTATGAGCCAGACCAAGATCTGGCTGAGGAGTTTTTTGATGAGTTGTTGGAGGGCGAATAGGTTGACGTCCCTGGTACCCAGTATCAGGATGACGTACAGTTGGGTGTAGTCAGGTGCATCCTGACCCAACCTCAGGTGAGTGACGACTGGCGTCGTACCACCATCTTCCACACATTCCGCTCATTGTTTGCTTGCTAGGTCCGAGGGTCATTCGGTCTTGTGACTACCACCCCCAAGGTGGTTTCACATCACAAGGGTTTCCTGAGGATGGCACTTGGCGTGAGTGATCCGCGTCAGGCTTCGCACCTCCCGATTCCACCTCGGGGGCATTTCTCCCGCGACCTAACAACGTCGGCTCCCAGCACGTGTCTGCCTCTATGGGACGCGACGACCCCGGCATGGACCGAGGGCCCTCTATTGCACCTTTCAATGTGGCCAGCTCCCTGTCTAGGCTCAAGGCCTCGGGTCATCGGTACCCTGGTACCCCCTGTAGTGTCAGCTCCAGGTGCAAGCACGTCGTTGCGAGCATCTATAACGCTATTGTCGGCTCGGGCGAAGGCCTACACTCGAGTCATCCAGCCACCAGCATTCACTACAGACTTTACGTCTTGAGGGCCTATTCCGGTATTCTCAGTGGGTGGCTCCGCACCACTATCATTCGCAGACTGGATTTTCTTGGTCTACCTCCTCAGAGCGGAATCATCTTTAGCTCCCAAGAAGAAACATTGTCGTAGCCGTAAAGGAAAGCGACCTGCCGCTGCCACCAGCAACTTTGGCAAGACCATTCTTGTCAGGGACTTATGGATTCACCTGGACGGGGGTGAACCCATTGTACCTCCAGAATGGATCGTCTCTACGGTCGCTACTACCAACCGCTTTAGCCTTCTACGTCGAACACGGGGAGACAAGGCAGAACTCAAAAGGGTGAATGCTTTGGCAACGGCCCAAAGGCACTAGTGCCAATTTAGCATCCCAGCTCCCAAGTCCCGTCGGAGAAATAGGGACAAGGGGGACCAGCAATCCAACTTGAGAAGGATCTGGGTTACCCCAGAGGAAGCCCAAGCTTTCCCGGAGGCACGTCTTAGCAACCCCTTTCGGGCACTAGGACGCCGTGCCAAGCAAGGTGTGACTAGCCCTACAGCCACATCATTTGATGGCTCCCAGCCCCTCATTGCCTCTCGCTTAGATAGGTGAAAACAGAGATGGGCTCATTCTAGGCCCCACCAATATCCAGCCCTGAGTTCTCCTTAAGCAGATGCCGCAATGGAGACTCCTCTGGAACGCGCCTTGGTCTTTGATAGGTTGGGGACACCCGTCCACCCCAAGAGGCGTTCTCAGAAGAGGCAGACGATCTGGCTCCTCAATGACGCGATCACGGGGTTTGCGTGCTACACCGTCGTGCACCATCCTGAGGTTCAGACTGACGATCTTAACCAGATCATATCTCACCTTAGGAGACCTCACCACCCGACTTAGCCGTCGGCTCCGGTCAGCCACGTCGGCACTTCTGCTAGGCCTCAGGCATCGACACGAGTGAAGGAAGTTCCTATCGAGGAGCGTGCCACCCTCGTCAATGTAGAACCGATCAACAACAACTCTTCGGCTGGTGAAGTCCAAGAGATGACTCTTGAGACTCTCATGAAGGAGAACCAGCACTTGAAGGCCCTTCTGGAGCAACCCGTCGGAAGAGCCCGACTGGCATACATCCCTCCGACAGGAGGTCGACAGTTATCCCCCATCCTACATCGAGAGCGGGGGCAAGAAGAAATGACTAGTCTGGTCAGGAACTATTTCAGGGGTCTAGGCAACCCCTCAGTAGGCCAACAACGGTTGCTGCAAGCAGCCATGGTAGAAGAAAAAGGTTGCCCATCAACGGCAATCAAATAAAAAGAAGAAAGAAGAATGACATCGTCCTTGGACGATAATGCATATGAGAACGGCTCGGATCTTGAAGCCGATGAAGCCGCCCCTCGGTGGGAGGAAAGAAAGAGAATCTCCGTATTCGAGAGGTTAACCTTCCCGAAGCATGTACAGAGGAAGGTCCATTGAGGAAGGAGAGGAATGCGAGTCTTCACTTGCAACATGGCTGGGGTGTCCGGCCGATATGGAAGGCTACCTGAGGAGCCTCAGGAGCTGGCTCGGGTGGTTGAAAGGCCAGGGCTGAATACCTGAAGGGCGGAAGTCGTGAGGGAGATGATGGCAGCAGCTAGGGGAAATCAAGACCTAGCTCACCACCTGCAACTTGATGAAGCCGCCATTCTAACTGCCAATGTGGTGATGACAGAAGATGAGGATGTGATGATCGACATCCTGCCTGAAGGCGCATCTGGGAAAACAACAGAAGCCATCCCCAGCACAACGGCTATGGACCCGGCAGTGCTGATGATGCTTCAAAGGTACTGGCAGGAGATAGAGCTATTGAAGAAACAACTGATGGAGAAGACAGAACAATCATCGGCTTCCAAGCAGTCCGAGATGTAGGGCAAATCATCGCGGGGAGCTGCCAACTCGAGCGACTTCCCACCAATTTACACTTTGCCCCAGCCGGCAGAGCCAGGCTTGGCAACTACATAACAGCACATATCACAGCTGCTGATGCCGCCAGTGCTGCCGCAGGTGCACCAGACACCCCTGGCGCCTCCACTGTTGCGTCCTCCTCTGCAAGTGACTGCTCTGGTCACTCCATACCTGCAGCCAGCACACTTCTACCCAGAACTGGTCGATCCGGCCACCATAAACAAGCTGATGGTAGAAAGGATGATCGAGCTGAAGCTTGCCGAAAGAAGTGAAGGCGACTACGTCGCATTTGATGCTTACTGGGTACCATACCTGCCACACCATGCTGCGAAGCGGTTCCCCTTTGGGATCAGCAAGCCTCCTAAATTCGACAAGTTCAACGGGAAGGGATCCCCGAAAGAACACGTCGCCTACAACATGACTGTCATGGGCGATCTAGCTACTGACGAGTCATACTTGCTGAAGTTCTTCGGGTCCTCACTGACAGGGCTCACATTTGAATGGTATTCGAGCCTCCCGATCGGGTCGATCAGCGACTGGCTGGATATACAAAAGAAATTCATAGAAAGATTCCATGTCACAGAGAGGGAGGTCACAGTAGCAAAACTCTACTCGACAAGACAAAGGGCCAATGAGACAGCCCTCGAATCCATGGCGATTGTAGACCGACGACGTCCTCCGGTCAATATGAAATTTGGACGCCAAAGCATAAACAGTCTTGTTCTTGAATGGCGTGCCGTTATCGGATATAATCAGACTGGGGGTGCCGAATCTGTATATGATATAGTGACTCACGAACAGGGCAACTATGTCCCCCGTGACTTCCCGTAGCGGGATGGCTTCTGCCCATCTGAAGAAGTAATCGGTAGCGGCCAGTATCAACTTGTGACCCTCGGATGACGGTGGGAATGGTCCCACAATATCCATGCCCCATTCCGCGAACGGCAAAGTAGGCGCAATCGGATCGAGCGGATTGGGCGGCCTTCGAGGCACCGGCCCGAATGCTTGGCATTGGTGGCATACACGAGTGTATTGGTTGTAGTCTTCGTACATGGTGGGCCAATAAAACCCTTTGAGCTTGATGATGTTTTTCATCTTAGCTCCTGCTTGATGAGCCCCACACAATCCAGAGCGGACATCGTGCATGACAGTCTTTGCTTCCCTGGGCGAAAGACACCGTAAGAGGATTGATCGGTCTTTCTCATGGACGAGCCTGAAAAGCAAGCCGTCAATCAACTGGTAGGATGTGGCCCTAAGTAGCAGTTGTATCCTCTGAGCCCGGTCGAGGGAAGCCAGCCGTTCTTTATCTTTATGATCGGCTCGCACCAATCCTCTTCTTCGGGAGTATTCTCTGCTTAAATATTGTCGACCTCATGGACAGTGAGGCCGGATTCTTCATCCAGCACACTTGGCATGAGCCGTCGGTGTCTAACCGTAATATTCAGCTCTCCCTCAGGTGGGAGCTTTTGGGCTGCTGCCAACTTTGCCAAAGCGTCGGCCTGAGAGTTGCTGCCTCTGGGGACATGACCTATTTCAAATAGGTAGAATTTTTCCTTAAGCCTCACGACGGCTGCATGGTAGGGAATGAGCTCCTTCTTCCGGATGTCGTAGACACCTAGGACCTGTCGAATGACGAGCTGAGAATCTCCGTAGACTTTGATACATTTCATGTCCATCCCCAGTGCTAGCTGAAGCCCAATAATCAGCGCTTCATACTCTGCCTCATTATTAGTCAGTGACTTCATGAGAGTGCGGGAATTATGGAGGATGCCACCTTGTGGAGATACAAAGACTACCCCTGCGCCCGAGACATAGTCTGTGAGGTCGCCGGCCCTTTTAATTGTCCGGGAAGCACCATCAAAGTACAACTCCCAATGTGGGAGGTCAAGGGTGAGTACACCCGGTTCCATCTTTGGTGGTACATTTTCAGAATGCTCCTCAGTTTTTTGAGAAGGTACCAACACCTCTTCATCGGGCAGCTCGAAGTTGAGTGGCGAATCTTCTAGCACAGGGTGTGCTGCTAAGAATTCCGCCATTCCTTATCCCTTGATCGCCTTGTGTGGGACAAAGGTGATGTCAAACTCCATGAGGATAAGTGCCCACTTGCCGAGCCTACCAGAGAGGACGGGCTGGCTGAGCAGATAGGACCTTCCGTTGGTCGGAGGAGTATTGAGTTTTCCCATTGGTTGGAGGAGATCGCGTTGGGTTAAGGTTCGTCATCTTGCATCGTGTGTCCGGATTGGTTGGCCTCTCTCATGTGCCATGAAGTCCGTGTGAGACGAATCCTGTGTTGGCAAGGTGGTTGCTAGTAAGAAGCATTGCCCATTCCCCGATGTGTAAGGGTGTGTTGGCGCTACTCCGAAAGGATGAGTGCTAGTTGGGTGGTGTTTGTGAGAATTTACAGTTGGTGTTGTGAATCAGAGACTGCGGAGTTGCAGAGGATTGTCGGGGTGGAGGATCCCAAGTTGTCATTGTGGTGGCTGTGCACGTGGATCTGAGTGCGCAGAGGAGGATCGTAGCATTGGATGCTACGGGTGGATTTTTGAGGATGTGCAGAGCATTGGAGGATTGGTTCCTCGGTGTGAGATTGTCTCGGTTGTGTAAGACATGTTGCTGCCGTGCCGTTGCTTGAGACATTGTGGTTTGTGGCACTGGCTGGATTGAGAGTTGGGGAAATGTGCTGGCAAGGTTGCCGCATGAGTACCCCGTTTCTGTGTTGGAGGTTGTGTTCTTGGGTGAGATCATGTTCTTGGAGAAGTGATCTCTGGCAGATTGTGGAGTCCCATTATGTCGTTTCATCGTGCTCCCCTGAGAGTGTAGAGTTGACGTGAGGTTCGAGATCGATTGCGGTGTCCGAGCTAGATTTGGCTCGAGTTATGGTAATGGTCTGTGGAAGGTCAGCGGATGGCCTATCATGATTTGGAGCATGCCTGTTGGGCCGATGGAGGTTTTCCGTTGACGCGTATATGGTGACCAGTGGATGGTCTTTCAGAGATAGAAGCTGTTGGTTGTTGGGGCTCGAGAATGGCGTGAGCTGTGTGCCAGTGAGGCCTTGGGTGGCTGATTATGAGGTGTGCTTTTCCCAGATTGGATCTGAGATTTGTTAGAAGTTGTCTTCTGGCAGAGTTGGTCCGGTGCTGTTGTCAGCATCCGGCTTGCCAGGTGTGAGCTGGTGGAAGCAAAGTGTTGGTTGTCCTTAGTGCCGGGTGTGAGATCGGTTAGGGGGTTATGAAGCTGGCGTTTGATTGGTCCATCGAGTGTGGGCATTGACCGGTGTTGGTTTCCGTGGCAAGGAGTGTGTTTTCTCTGTGAGTGTAGTGGTGTTTGCGGTGCCGTGGTTGATTTTGTGTTGGCTGAGGTGATGTCAGACTTGTGCACTTTTGCATGTGCCTGCTCCGACGATCACTGTGTCTTGGATTGTGAGCGAGGCGTTGTCCGTGATCATTGTCTAGCTGTGTCCCTCAGGATCATGATTTTTACGAATGTCGAGGTTTGGTTGGGGCTCTGACAGTGTTGTCAGTTGGTTCTGGCGTTCTCCCCTTGTCGCTTGGTGCTTGTCTTGAATTTCGAGGGTGAAATTCTTATAAGGGGGGAGGTCTGTAATGCCCCGATTTTTTTTGACTATTTTTTGGATCATTTGGGAGACCGTCGGAGGGGGGAGGGGGAGGGTCGTCGGATCCCGTATAAACCCCGATCCACATACTATGAATGAGATGTACGGACTACAACATCAGCACCGCCACACGGCCGTGGACTACCTCCAGAGACTGATCGGCAGATGCCGTCGTCGTGCACAGATGCAGCGGCCGCGGCCGCCTCGGAGGCGTACTCGATGGTGGCAGGAGGGGGCGTTGGTGCGGGGATCGAGGAAGCAACGACAGCATACACGGATACGAACTTGAGAAGAAAAAGTAAGGGAGAGAAGATGGGTAACCGGGGATCGATCTCCCTGTTGATCCTCTCCCTCTTGGCTTCAGGTAGGCTCCTTCCTCCTTCCTCCATCCATCCATCCATCTCTCCAAGCTCTTCCCCTATTCCTGGTCATCTCAGGTCTCTGTTCTGCTTGACCCTCACCTCCTCTGTGTTGGTGTTGCTTAAATTAACGTCAATGTTCTTGCTGGGCTGGTGGCGGCGGGTGATGGCAACGGCAGGGGAGGCGGCGACGGGAAGCGGGGGGCAGTGATAGGGATCGACTTGGGTACGACATATGTACCGCAACGGGCGTGTGGAGATCATCGCCAACGACCAGGGCAGTCGGATCACCCCCTCCTGGGTCGCCTTCACCGACACCGAGCGCCTCGTCGACGAGGCCGCCAAGAACCAGGCTGCCCTCAACCTCGACCGCACCATCTTCGGCGTCAAGCGCCTCATCGGCCGCAAGTAAGCTAACGCCCTCCTCCGAAGTGCATGCTACCTTATGCATGGCGGCGGCGTGTTGCTGCTCATCCCGATTGTCTCTGTCGCTGCTGCAGGTACGAGGACAAGGAGGTGCAGAGGGACCTCAAGTTCCTACCGTACAAGGTGGTGAACAAGGACGGCAAGCCCTACATCCAGGTGAAGGTGAAGGACAGAGAGGTGAAGGTGTTCAGCCCCGAGGAGATCAGCCACAAGGACGCAGGCACCATAGCCGGCCTCAACGTGGTGCGCATCATCAACGAGCCGGACGTGGCGGAGCACTTCGAGCAGCTTGGACGAGTAGCTGTGCTGCTTGGCGGGGCATTTTCACCGCGGCTGCTGCGGGCGGGCGTTTGTCCGGCGCCGCTTTCTCTCCCTTCCACCCCCGTCCAATTTGGACGGATCCTCCTCCCCGTGGTTGGCGACGTCTGCTATGCTTTCTCTCTCATTCCGTATTCTCCCTCTCTCTCTCTTGCCTCCCCCTCCCTCCCTCTGTCACCATCCGACTAGGAGATCGTGACGCCTCCGACGTTCGCGACGCCTCCGGCGTCCCCTCTTTAGGAGCACCCACCCCTGCAGTGCTTCCTCTTTCTTTCACACACACACACACACTTAACTAGGGGTAATTCAATATTTTACTTTCATTGAGTATAAGTTAACTATAGTTTAGTTAACTTTGGTAGGACAGAATGAATAGGAGGGACTTAGATGTGTAACGATGAAGATTGTAAAGGCTATTGAGGACAAGGATCGCTCCTTGTACAACACCAACTCATGGTGACGTAAGCCGAAAACGCTACGTCCCGGGACCCCCACGGTGCCCCACACCTGGTCTCCACATGATGCCTAGCATCAGTCAGACCACGGGTCAGCACGTGGATCGAGGTCTGCTCACCCGGGACTCGAATCGACACGAAAAATCACCGGCTAGGTCTCAGACGATGAACGGTCCATCATTGGCCACTCACGGATGCACGGCTAACTTGTAGCCACACGTGGGAGAAAGACATGCCAACCTGGCCATCCCTCACTCCCAGCGGTAAAAAATATGAACGGTCGGACACTAGCCGCTCAAGGGAAGGGCGGCTAGGATCCCGCCATTCCAAGGCATGGGCGGTCCCACCTGGGTCGTTCATGTGCCAATGGCACCAGAAGATGAATAGCCAGGCCATGGCCGCTCATGGGGACATGCGGCTAGACCCTAGCCGCTCACCCCAAGACACTGCGTAACGGTAACAAGCAATGGTTGGAAACTCACGGGATGAGCGGTCGGTCCTGGGCCACTCAAAGGGATGTGCAGCCACGGATGGGCCGCACATGCCTCACTGCGCGCCGAGCCAAATGGCGTCGGGCGAAGTGCGGCCAGCCCATGGCCGCACAAAGGGTCATGCGGCCAGACCATGGCTGCACACGCCAGTGCACTGCATAACGGTCACAAACGACGGTCAAAACTCTGGGAGATGGGCAGTCAGCTTGGGGCCGCATGAAGGGACGTGCGGTCCCACGATAGACTGCTCATCCCCGCTGTGCGCCGAGCCTGACTCGCTGCGCGCTGAGCCGATGGGCGGCCAGGACAGGACCGCACAAGGGATGTGCGGTCCCTGATGCGACCGCACATGGCTCACCGGTGCGAAAATGGTGAACCTCGCTGGAATCGCCCATTTCGGCCCCATAGAAGCCCCACGGAGGGGAAAATGAAGGGAAAGGAACTCCCAAGCCCCCTAGCATGATTCTACGCCCCCAAAATGCATAATTGTGGCGTGAAACGGCGGATTGGGCGAACTTAACCCGCGACATGATTTTCCCTTCCCGGGGTAAAAATGACCCCACTCGATCTCGCCTTGGCCTACAAATCACGGGAATGGAACGGCACTGAGCTAGGGATCGCCACCCTACCTCCGGTTCGCGACGAGATGTCAATCTGAGCTCGATCCCACGAAGAACGTCGTTGAAAACCCCGCCTTCCCGCACTTTCCACGCTCATCGCATGTCCACGTGATCGCCTCACCGTCACTCACGTCGTCGCGCCGTCGTCCCGCCGCCGTCTGTAGTCGGTACGGAGGCCGTCGCGATCGAATGGGTGAGAGAGAGAGAGAGGGATGCACGTAGGAGGAAGAAGAGGAAGGAGAAGAAGAATAAGAAAAAGAATGGAAATGGAATATTTATAAAAAATTTAAATTTTTTAAAAAATTATCAAAAAATAGAAAATCACGTTTCCACGATCCTCGGGACGCGCTTTCATTGGGGGTTGGTTGCAGGGACCTCTTCTCCCCTGGAGGAGGGAGAGCTTCCCCGGGACACGGCCCAGGTAGCCGGGGACGAGCTTGCTGTCGCTGCATCTACTGGGTGCGACGAGGAGTTCGTCGATATTGATGGGGTCTCCGAGGGGGACGCCCCAACTGGTGAGCTTCTTCCCTAACACCTTTGGCCAGGGAGTTATCTTTGTGCTAGCCTGGACTCGATAGTAGCCTGACTTGGCTTACGAGTGTGCAGGTGCCTCTGATTTGACCGCGATTGAGGGTTCACCAGGGGCTTCATCTAGTTCTTCAGGTGGCAATAGTATGGCCATGGAGACTGACGAGAGCTCGAGCCCGAGCTCTTCCTCCTCCGAGGCTTCTTCCGCAGGAGATGCTGAGATGAAGGCAGCATTGGAAGGTACTTGTATTCGCTCCCCTTCATTGGCTTTGACTCAGGATTTATGGCAGGGCTGACATTTTATGTTATGCCTAGGGCTGGAGTCCGAGGGGGAGCGTGTGTCGACTCCCATCGAGGTGGATCTAGGGGAGCCTCCCACCTCTCCGATGATTACTGGGGACACCCGGATGTCAGAGGAGCCTCTACCCTCTCCGACTCCAGCAGGAGACACTGCTGAGGTGGAGGAGAGACTACCCTCACTGACCCTGAGCGAGGGTGTTACAGGTACGGTGGGGGCCATAGCAGGTGAGAGCCAGGATATTTCTCAGGTTTTTCACCTTGTCTCATCATAGGGAAGCCCTGAATGTTATTGTCCCGTTCTGTGTTTGGTGGGGTTGTACAGGTCCTTCTGGTGTGCTGGCTAAAGTAGGCCACTCCTGCCTGGAGCTGGGGATCGAGTGGCCTTCATTTGTCTCACCACCGGAGCCACTGTTGGACGCTAGCGTGGGCCCAGCTTTGCTCCATGGTGCTCGAGGTTACGCAGGAGGTGACCCCTTGCCTTCTCCAGAGGAGTTCCGACAGCGGTTGAAGGAGTGCACCCAGGGCTACCATGGCCTTAGGTTCCCATGCGAACTCTGGATGTCTGGCTTGGCCGGCATTTGGGCGGAGTACCTATGGCTTCTAGAGGCGTAGGAGCAGAGGGCTCGGCGGCTAGTAGCCGTCCTAGAGCTGGAGGAGCAGCAGGCTTGGCTTGCACTAGCGATTGTCGAGCGGGAGAGGTGCGCTGACATGGCTATGTCACTTGGCTGAGAGATGCGGAGAGCAAAGCCGAGGCCTTGGCGAAGGCCCTGGCGGAGCAGCGGCGAGACGTGGAGCTCACTAGGGTCGAGTGGTAGATTGCTGAGATGAGTGCCGAGGTAAGTGCGTAGCTTGCGTCGGCCTTGAATGCGGAGCTGGCTGCCATGGAGTCCCGCTTAGTAGAGCTGGAGGGGAGAGAGGCTAGGCTGTGATTGTATCACTTCCCCTCCCTCTTTTGTTATCCAGATTGTACATTTTTGTTACCCAAGGGCATGTCTTGGGCTCCCCTTTTATAGAGAGTGCCTGGCAGTCGGGTGCCGGGGGGACCGTTGGGGCTGGTGTGCCTGGAAGTTAAGTGCCGGGAGCACCATTGTGACTGAGTGCTTGACAGTCGAGTGCCGGGGGCACAGTTGTGGCTGGAGTGCCCGACAGTCGGGTGCCAGGGGCATCGTGACTGGAGTGGCTGGCAGTCGGGTGTCGGGGGCACCGTTGTGACTGGAGTGCTTGATAGTCGAGTGCCGGGGGCACCGCTGTGACTGAAGTGGCTGGCAGTCAGATGCCAGGGCACCATTGTGACTGTAGTTGATGACAGTCGGGGGCACCGTTGTGACTGGACCGACTGGCAGTCGGGTGTCGGGGGCACCGTTGTGACCGTAGTTGATGACAGTCGGGTGCCGGGGGCACCGTTGTGACTGGAGCGGCTGGCAGTCGGGTGCCGGGGGCACCATTGTGACTGGAGTGACTGGCAGTAGGGTGCCGGGGGCACCGTTGTGGCTGAAGTGGCTGGCAGTCAGGTGCCGAGGGCACCGTTGTGACTGAAGTGGTTGACAGTCAGTTGCCGGGGGCACCGTTGCGACTGTAGTTGATGGGAGGCACTGGACCTTGATCCACGTGCTCGGGACCCGTTGATAAAGGTAGGGGCCTGGCGCTTCATCTTGCGTCGGGACTTGTGAAGTATGTCTATTATCTAGGTAACAGCACTGAGGGCACACTTATCGAGGTGACATCGAAGTGACACACGATCATCGAGGTGGGGAACTAGGCCAGGCACCTCGATTGAGCTGTGTTTGATGGTGTGTGACCCTTGGGACAGAGACTGGACAGGGTGCTCTCATTGAACAATGTCCGTGTCGTGCACGGACATTGAGACCGAGATCTGGCAGGGTGCCTCGATCGAGTGATGGCTAAGGGTGCATGACTATCGAAGTAGGGACTGGTAGGGGCGCTCTCATGAAGCAGCATCTGGGTCATGCACGAACGCCAAGGTAGGGCCGAGCCAGGTGTTCCTGCAGAGCGACGTCTAGGGGCACGTGACTATTGGGGCAGGGCTCGAACAGAATGCTTTCACTAAGCGGCATCAGGGTCATGCACGAATATCGAGACATGACTCGGGTCGAGTGCTGTTACCAATCAAGATCTGGGGTCACGTACGATTATCGAGATGACATACGTCCATCACAACAGGGGGCTGGAGGTGGGTGTTTGGGCTAGACGCCGTATGAGGGATGGCCATACGGCATGCCCTCGGTGTAAGCCTAGCAAACACACACACAAATCTCCTTAGCGCGTCCTTGCACCTTGATGCTGGCCGGTTGTTGATGTCCGTTCATGATTTTAGGCTCCCAAAGGGGGGAATTTATAGGGAAGTTGAAGGGTTGGAATGGGGTTTACGTGGATTGGCATGAGGTGTAAAGCTGGTCCGCGTAAACCTAGTGAATAGTGAGGGTTTATGTGGACTGGCCTAAGGGGTGAAGCTGGCCCACGTAAACCCCCTCTCCTGGATGGGGTTTACGTAATAATTTTGGGGAATTAATGAAAGAATTTTTGTGAAAATGCAATAGTGCCTTGGGCGCCACCCTCTCTCCCTCTCTTATTCTTCATCTCCTGCCTTCTTGATCTAGGGTGTGAAGCCCTTTCTTGGGAGTGATTCTCACTTCTATCTCTTCCTCTAGTTACCAGGATTCATCGCTGCCACTGCCGCCTCCGTTCATGCCGCCATCGAGCCGCCACAGGCCATTCTCCGATTTGCTGTCCAGATCTTCAACCTGCAGAACAGAAGCTCAAAGAAAAGGGTGTAACACCAGGTCTGACCGTCTGATAGAGCTTAGGTTTTGAGGGTTTGTTTCCCATGTTTCCCCCTTCCTCCAGATACATTTTCATGTCGATCAGATGTCATTTGCCCCGCCTCCCAGTTAATTCATTCCACCCCTTGCAATCTTCCTTTTTGCAGATCTACGAGATAGTAGTCTGTAGATCTATTTTTCCCACCCCCAAAACCACGTCAGAAAATTACAAAAATATTAGTGTGTGATCCCAACATTCCCCCCTCTCATAGATAAAATTTCCAAATCCCAGATCCAACATTTCCCCTTCGGTTACAATTCATTCTCAGGCAAAATCAGATCTGTCCTGCTTGTTCTGTATTCTGGGCCAGAAATAACTATGGTGTTCCAGAGATTTTCATTTCAAATCCAACCATTGGATGGATGTAAAATTCACTTATGTTGTATCCCTTTGAGTCTACTTTCCAACGGTGCTGGTTTCATCCCGATCCGACACTGGATCTAGGCATGGTGGCTATTTTCGTGGAAGCGCACTGATTTGTCCCGAGACAGGGCTGCGAGACAGTGTTGGGAGCTAATTCCCAATAAAATACTCCGGCTCAGATTCAGTGACCGCCGCTTCTAGGAGTTGACCAGGGACTCTCCATCAACGTCTTGGTGAACCGCCGCCTTCAGAAGATCCCCGGAGGAGGACATCAATTTGAAGGCCTTTGTTCGCTGTCCTACCGGCCAACAGATTTTAGATCCGGAGTCGCAGCCCACAGCCGCCCCAGAACACACTGTCTTGCTACCCGTCAACCCAGGATCGATGCTCCCGGCGTCATTATGTAGGCTGTTACCTCCCTGTGTAGAGTGGGCCGTAAAATCAGTACTGTAATTAAGTTTTACCACTGTACTGGGAGTCACGGGTCTTGACCGGAACGTCTTCCCCACGCCCCGAGCATGGAGGTACTCACCCCCCCTTTTGTTGCATTACTTTTCTAGTATATGTTCTTTATGCCGCTGCTAGTGAGCATGTTAGGATCCTAGCTAGATCAATTTAGTCAGTGCTATAAGGATGGGTGTGTGACCCGTCCCGTGTCTTGATCCGAGCATGAGAGAGAGTATTGACCACCCGAGACTATGTGCCAATTTCTCAACTACACCGATCAACACGTTTCCCTTGCAAGGGACGATTGTGAGTGAGTGCTTCTTGTTGGAGGCATGTTCGCCTCTTTTGGATAACTTTAGGTGCCGAGTTGTTTGTGTCGTCACTGGTCTCATCGTCCAATGAGTCGCGCCGTTCGCAGCAAATTGGTCTCGAGTCGCATATCGTCCCGCATCAAGGAATTATGATCATATGACAGGCAAATTACAGATGATTACAGATGACATTAAATACATGGTTGAAGTATTCAAGGATCATTACCCTCAGTCAGCTTTTGAAGACCAAGGAGATAGATGGTCGCCTAGTATGGCTCTAGAGTCATCCTCTCAACTTCCTATTGAGGCTACTGAGTATGATGCATAGCTAACCCATATTGCTAATATGATCTGTCATCATACAACTATGCTCAGCGCTAAAATGGAGTTGTTTCATGAAGCTCTACTTGGAAGGCATTTCTCCATTGATTGAAACCTCAAAACAGTAGCTCATAGGGTCAATCAGAATGTAGAAGAACTACTGGCCTTACTTCAGCAAGCTACACTCCCTCCTCACGGTCCTCCTACACAAGATGCGTCCACTCAGACTAATGACACACTCGGAGAGTAATAATCAGGGATGCTGTCATAGAACTCCTCATTTTTTTTGTTGATGGCAAAGGGGGAGAAGAAAAATAGTCAGAGTCATACAGAGTCAAGAGGAAGTGAAAGAAAAAGTCAAAGATGTCAGACCTGAAATAGTCAAAGAGGCAGAGTCGGAGAAGACCAATCATAAGAGTTTGTAGTCAAGAGTCATGCATGTCATGTAGTTATGCAAAGTCATGCTTAGCATTTTGTTAGAACATAAACATTACCACACACTTCTAATTCTAGAGGGAAGCAAGTCGTACGCACACTTGTAGCTATTTCTCACCCTATCGGGATTTTATTCTGCCCAAATGCATATTTTACACCGTTAGAGACACATTTGTCACCCTTATTCACAACCAGCCATCGCCTCAGACTTCTCGTGTGAGAACAATGGACAAGAGCACTTCTTTCATTACCGTTGAGCATTTCTTACCCTTGATGTTCTATTTATCGGCCTTAACTCATATTTGTCAGTCCTATGAAGATATTTGTTTGCCTTATTTGCTGAAGTTGTCGCCTTCGACTCTCTTCACACTCAAAGTTGGAATCGTCGCCTTAAATCTATTTGTCACCCTTATATATCTTTTTTTCACTGCTGAAGCTTCATTTGTCACCCTTGGGAGAGTATTTGTTACCTTTAGTCTTCTTCTATTGTTCTTAACAAACTTTTGTCATTTTCTATGTCCATTGTCGCTGGCCGAAGCTTGACCAGGCTTTGACTGGACTTCAGAAGTTGTAAAAGCTTGACTTTGACTATTGACTTTGCCTAGAGTATTGGTGACTTGGGTCAACATATTACAAGTTAACTAGAGCCTTCCTTGTCCTGGTGTTGACTTTGACGACTGTGGTCAGCCCTCGCTTGTTCTTCAGATTGCTATAGAGCCCTTGGGATCATTGTTCACATTTGTCTTCTGGTGAGGAAGTGCAAGTCCTTTGTCTTCTAGTGAGCACATCTCTCTCTCCTCCAGTTCCTCTTTCTTCTGTTCTTCTTCACCTTCAGCTTCCTTCTCATTTGTTAGCAATGTGAAGTTATTTGCTACTCAAGTTGAGCATTTGTCACCCATACTCACCTAATTGTCACCACTAAAGTCTAGAAGCCGTCGCCCTTACTCTTACACTGCCTTGAAAGTCACGCGTCAGCCTCGTCTCTATTGAGCCCAATTTGTCACCGTTAGCAAGATATTTTTTACCATTGCTAACCCATTTGTCACTGTTAGCAGGGTATTTTTTACCATTGCTAACCCATTTGTCACCCGTGTAGACACATTTGTCGCCCTTGAGCTCCAATTGGTCCACGTGAAAAATGGGACACGTCGGCTACGCGGGGGTGTTGTTCGTGTATTGCCGCCGATGCAACGCCGCAGTCCACATCAACAGAAATGACGATGCTGAACTAGACCTCGAAATTAAAAATCCCCAATTCCTTATTTATCCTTCCCACCCTATCTTGGCTCTTAACAAACCTATCAAAAGGCGGTTTGTCTCTCTCGTGCTCAGCATCTCCTCTTCCTCGGAGTGCTATTAGTCTCCCCTACAAGCCATTTGCGAGCTCTCTGTCATTTACTGTGCAGTCATCCCCTACTCTTTCATCACTGACAGCCATGGAGCCAAAGGAGACACCCGTGCAATGCTTCATCCATCATAAACTGGATGTCCCAGTTGCATCTCAAGAAGCTACGGTTCCTAAGGACGAAGAAGAAACGTCTGAGAAACTTAGGGTTTCTAAAGGCTCCACTTCAGGACGACAAGTTAAAAGTAGGGGGGTTCCTTATCTCCCTTACATAGCTATTTGTCCCCCTTATAGACCTATTTATTTGTCATGCTTATTTACGGCCAACATGCCAGTCAACTCTATTTGCCATGCTAGGCCCCTAAGGAGGTCGTCCCAACACTCTACCTCGCCTCCCACTGCAACCAGGTCCACCGTCCCCTGCCCCGTGCGTCCACGGCATTCCCAGAGTCACCCGTTGCCGCTACGACCTCCCGTGGATTAGGAAGATCTCTCCGCTGCTCCCTGCAACCAGCCTGCAGCTGAGATCGCACTTGCAGAGACTACCCCGGCATCCACTGCATGAACCAGCCAGAGCTGTCTTCTGTGGGATCGTGCATCGTCAAGCTAGCTTCTCTCCAGAAGTGGTCTTGCTGCGATCCGACTTCGGCACCGTTCACGTCGTCCATTCTCGTGCGACTACGCCAGGCCAGGGTATGAACCTGAGTCCTGTTGGATAGCTGCTCCACCACCCGCCCCTGTGCGATTCGGCCAGAGATCTCTTCACAAGAGTTATGCTCCTCCAAGGTGCCGACGCACCAGAGGTCGTCCCGCCTGGTTTCGACATCGTCTCCATCCAGGGCGGCCATTCTCCCTCAGTCGCGCCACACTCGGAGGCCCCTATTTGCCCTGGACAGGCTGCTGTCAAGTTGGCCCCGACACCCCCTCTTCCTCCACGTTTCAGGTCAGATGGTCTTCACCAAAGTTGCAGCTTTCGACGATACGGAACTAGCGCATGTGGTCTTGTCCCAATCCAACATCAGCACTGGGAGTTCCAGCACAGCTACCTGTGACTGGTCCAACTGTGCGCCCAGAAATCTGACGCCGGCCGATCCTGCGACCACATCCAGCGAGGTGATCATACGGCCGCCATCTTCTAAGGGTTCGTAGCCCTCCCTTTCAGGAACGTCCACAACTTGGCCCCGTCATGATTGGAGTTCCACAGCACCCGTACCAGCCAACGCACCGCGACTGCACCAATCTGTCCTGCGTGGCAGAACTGCACAGGCCCACAGCCGTGGCCGCCGTCTCCATCCAACGACAGTAGCTCAGCGCCAGACCATCAGGCATCCTTTGGCGTCCCACTATCATCATCCAGGAGCTGGCTGCACCTCGATCGGATGACCGAGCTCGGCGTACGGCCGTTAACTAGTTTCCCCTCCCCGCGATCCCTCCCTCCTGCGCGAGGGTAGTGCGTGTAATTGATTGCCCCACCCCCGTGAACCCCCCTCCATGTGTGGAGTGTAGTACATGTATTAGCAGGGACTTCGCCAAGCCTCCTCGACGCAGCGTGTCCACCGGGTGCGCACGCTCCCCGGTTCGCCATCGTCTCTGATCGGCGCCGGCCTTTTCAGGCTTGGCAAGGTACGTGACTGATCGCTTGCTCCCCTGTGGTTTGTCCCTTCGTATCTTCTTTGTGCTCGCGCCGATGGTGAGAGAGTGATGGGGACATCCCTTGTCCCTCTACATTTTTTCGAGGCTCGGATTGTTCGTCGACATGTGCCATTATGTTCGTCATGTGTTTCTGAGTCTAGTCATGTAATTTTTATTTTATTTGGTTGTTAGCCGAAAATGTGGTTTACATTAGGCTGAGGAGCTGAGGTTGTGATGGTTGAATGACCCTGAGAGGTATGACGGCCAAAGGCCAGAACTAGGGGCTGGGACTAGCCAACTACTCCGTGAGGGGACGGTGGCTGAAATGTGGGAATTGGATGTTGACGTTGAGTCTAGGTAACTGGCTCACGGAAGCGTGATGACTGGATTGCTGAATTGGCACTGGGACTGGTGCTGAGTGGCTAGCCTATAAAGGTGTTGTAGCCATGATACTGGAATTGGGAGCTGGGACTGGAACTGGGGGGTTGGCCTATAGAGGCGTTGAAGCCACGGTGGTGGAACTGAAGGCTGGTACTGGAACTAGGTGGCTGGCCTGTGAAGGGGTTGAAGCCACATTTCTAGAACTGGCAATCGGTACTGGAGCTGGGTGGCTGGCCTGGGAAGGCGTTGAAGCCACGGGGTTGGAACTGATGACTGGACTTGGAGCTGGGTGGCCGGCCTATGGAGGCGTTGAAGCCACATTGCTGGGACTGACAATTGATACTGTAGCTAGGTGCCTGGCCCGGAAAGGCATTGAAGCGATAGGGCTGGAACTGAGGACTAGAACTGGAGCTGGGTGGTCAGCCTATGGAGGCATTGAGGCCGCGAGGCTGGGACTGAAAATTGATACTGAAGTTGGGTGGCTGGCCTAGGAAGGCGTTGAAGCCACGGGGCTGGAACTGAGGACTAGACTTGGAGCTGGGTGGCTCACCTATGGAGTCATTGAAGCCACATCGTTGGGACTGACAATTGATACTGGAGCTGGGTGGCTAGCCTGGAAAGGCGTTGAAGCCACACGGTTGGAACTGAGGACTAGAACTGGAGCTGGGTGGCCAGCCTGTGGAGGCGTTGAGGCTGCGAGGCTGAGACTGGCAATTGATACTGGAACTGGGTGGCTGGCCTGGAAAGGCGTTGAAGCCACAGGGATGGAACTGAGGACTGGAACTAGAGCTGGGTGGCCGACCTGTGAAGGTGTTAAGGCCACGAGGCTGGGACTGAGGACTAGAGCTGGGGCTGGGTGACCGACCTGTGAAGGCATTGAGGCCACGAGGCTGGGACTGAGGACTGGAGCTGGGGCTGGGTGACTGGCCTGTGAAGGCATTGAGGCCACAAGGCTGGGACTGAGGACTGGAGCTGGGGCTGGGTGACCGGCCTGTGAAGGCATTGAGGCCACGAGGCTGGGACTGAGGACTGGAGCTGGGCCTTATCTGGCCGCTGAGGGAGTTGTGGTCCCCCTCACTATAGAGTGATCTGGAGATAGCCGTCGACAGAATGTTGAAATTGACGGCCCCTGTCGATGAGGAGTAGAGAAAGAGAAGTATTTTGTTTTTTCTCTTTACCAACCCTATCACCCTTTCGCCAGAGCTGGCCCCCTTTAGCTTTTTCCGGTATGCCCTTATGGGTTTTCATACCGAGGAGTTTTCCAATTTTACCTGGGGCACCCTTGCGGGTTTTCACCCATGGAGTGTGCTGAGGAGGAGCAGGTGGTGTTGGCTACGCATCGCCTTCAGGGAGCGGCCCGGACTTGGTGGACGTCGGAGTGGGAAGCAGCGTTCTAGTCTCGTCCCCTTCGGCAGATCACGTGGCAAGAGTTCGTCATGGCATTTGAGCGTGCCTTCTGTCCATCTTTCATCAGGACGCAGAGGCTGCGTGAGTTCATGGAGTTGACCTAGGGCGACATGTCAGTGATGCAGTACCATGCCAGGTTCGTCGAGTTGGGCCGTTATGCATCTCACATCATGGCAGATGAGGAAGTGAAGATAGACCAATTTGTTAATGGTCTGAGGCTTGAGTTGCGGCACCATCTGCTGGCATCAGGTTTGACCACTTTGGATGCGGCATGCAAGGCAGCGTCGGCGCTGGAGAGAGATTTGCAGAAGATTCAAGGGTAGGGCAGTGCTGGTCATGTTCAGGCAGGTTTTGGTCAGCCGTCAGTGGTTCAACAGTTGAGTACTGTCCAGCTTTCAGCAGGTGGTTCCGTGGTGACGCAGTCAGTTGCCCCCGTGCCAGATTCTTCTTCCTTTAGCTCGAAGCTCAAGAAGCTGCTCAGGGAAGCTGATTTTGGCAGGAGGCATCAGGACCATAAGGGGCGGATGCAGCAGGAGTCATATGGCAGTGTTCAGTAGCCGGTAGCTTTACAGCATCGAAACTCGGTGAGTGGTGCTCGGTAAGGGTGTCCCAGGTGCAGTGGCTCTCATCCAGGTAGGCCGTGTTCAGCGCCCGTGGTTTACTTCAGGTGTGACCAGCCAAGGCACATGGCACGTGACTGTCCGCAGAGACCGAGTCAGCCGCTCGGGTTTCAGCAGCAGCCATAGTTTCAGCCCCAACAGGTGCCAGCACAACCGCAGCAATACCAGCGACAGGAGCAGTTTCCTCAGTTGTTCCGGTCAGCTACTGTAGGGAGGTAGAGATCCCGAGACAGAGTGGCCCACATGACCAGAGCGGAGGTTGAGGCATCGCAGTTTGTGGAAGGTACTTTCGATTTTGGGTTGTGCAACTCATGTTTTGTTCGATTCGGGTGCTTCTTATTCATTCATTTCAGAGGATTTTGCTCTGAGCGTGGAGGACTCAGTGACCGAGGTGTCCAGTGACATGGCAATGGAGTTACCTACTGGCGATTTCGTGTACATTCCGTATTGCTTCGAGAAGGTGCCCGTGTGGGTGGAAGGGCGAAACTTGCCGGCCAGGCTCAACGCGTTACCGCTTCAGGACTTTGATGTCATCTTGGGCATGGATTGGCTCGAGGCACATCATGCCTTGCTGAATTGCGGCTCGAAGAAGGTCTACTTCTGGCAGCTTCGTGGACCCACCTTCTGTTATCAAGGTATTCGGTCTTTCTCTTCCCGCTTGCTTATTTCGACTGTTAGGGCTCGTCGTTTGCTTGATGCGGGTTGTCAGGGTTTTCTTGCTTCCGTGGTTTTGGTTGAACGGCAGTGTCCGGATGTGGAGGACATTCCCCTCCCGTGGAGAACCGGCCGCGCTCTACCCCCCTCTCTCGGCGATGACCGCGGTGACCTCCCCTCCGGCTGCAGACGTCGGCGAGGCGATGGCGCGACGATGACGACGGCGGCGCGGTGATCGTGGCAGCATGCGTGGTTCGTGGGAGCTTTTGGAGAGTTCATGGGTTTTGAATGATTTTTGAAGATCGGCGGCCATCTGTCGCATTTTGAGCGACCCCGAGGTAGGGTGACGGATCCTTAGCTCGATGTTTACCTTCCCTGCGATTTCTAGGGCGAAGGGAGGTCGAGAGTGGGTTATTTTGAGTCGGGAAGGGAAATCTATGTTTTGGGGATCGAGCGCCCGATCTAGCGTTTCATCACGTTATTCGATGGTTTGTGAGTGCCATTAGGTGCCTAGGGGCATGGGGATGAGTTTCCCCCTTGTTTTCCCATCACTCGGGGGTGATCGAGGCGTGGAATGGCGAATCCCACGGTGGTTCGCCGTTCTCGAGTTGCCGGAATAGAAACGGTCCTAACAGGAACCTTTTCTAGGGATGCGCGGTCCAGAGGTTGACCGCATACCGACCAGGAAGTGTCGGTGGGGTACGTGGTCTATCGTTGGACCGTTTAACCTTACGGCGGCCTAGAGGCTGACTGTTTACCTCGCTGGGTCAGCGTGACTCCCGAGGCATTTCTGACCGTTGAGTTTTGACTGTTGCACAATTTTGGCACTTAGTGGTCGTAATATGACCGTTTGGTACTTTTACGCGGTCCCAGGTTGGACCGTTTGGGTTTCCAATGGTCATGAGATGACCGTTTGCCTTCTGTGCCGTTGGGTGGCTTAGCAGCCCTAAGGGGGACCGCTTAGTTCCTCAAGCGACCTATCATTGGATCGTTTAGATCTTGAACGGTCTGATGATGACCGTTTGTGTTCCCGTTCAGTCTAGAGGTACGATGGTCCCATGGGAGACCGTTTACCCTCTGAGGTGGCCCCAGGAGGGATCGCTCGTGTCATACATGGTCCAAGGCAGACCGTGTTTGTCCGTTTAGGGGCAGTTTGTTGATGACCGTCCCTGATCGTTTGGCGGTTCAGAGAGGACCGTCTCAGTCCCCGAGGTAGTCCATTGACCGACCGTTTACCCAGGAACGGCCCAGGGTGGACCGTTTCCTATGTGTTGTCTGACCGGAAGTTTGTTCCTTGTCGATTGGAGTCCCGGGTGAGTGGACCTCGATCCACATGCTGACCCGTGGTCTGACTGATGCTGGGCATCACGTGGGGGCCATGCGGTAGGATGCCGTGGGGTCCCGGGAGGTGGTGTTCTCAGCTTGTGTCACCGTGAGTCGGTGTCGGTACGAGGAGCGATCCTTGTACCTATCCGATTCAGGCGTCGTTTTTCGTTGACTAGAGAGTCTACTCCTTCAGCGACCCTCCACTAGTCGTAGCCTTTCGACACGCATGTGGTCCCACCAAGGAGTGGTGGCGAGGCTACCTGAGAGAGACGGTTTTAGGCTTGCATCCAAAGTGACCAGCAAGACCTCCAGCATGTATTTTCTCAATCAGAAAGTCTCATACAGAAGTCTTCGGGACACAGATTTGTTGTCCTTGAAAAAGAAAACCATCATTGAGTTGATAGTCAGCAAATGCAATCGAGGATCTAGCAGACAAGGCAGAGTAGGCAGGGCCAAAATTTAGACACTCTCCATAGAGTTCCTTCGTGCGGTCAAATCTAGTGACCTCTACCCGAACAGAAGAAAGAAGGGAGACCCTTCGACTCAAGGTGTCAGCCACTATGTTCTCACTTCTTGCCTTATGTTTTAGGACAAAGGTGTATAACTGAAGGAATTCTACCCATCGATCATGCCTAGGGTTTAAGCCCTTCTAAGAGCTAAGGAATTTCAAAGCCTCGTGGTCCGAGTATAAGAAAAACTCTTATGGTAAGAGATAATGTCTCCAGTGTTCGAGGGCTTGGACCATGGCATAGAGCTCCTTATCATAGGTGGAGTAATAAAGCTTTGCATCAGAAAGCTTCTCATTGAAGTAAGCCACATGGTGGCTTTCCTGGCTAAGCACTCCTCCTATACCTATGCTAGATGCATCACAGGATATTTCAAAGACTTTGGAGAAGTCTGGCAGGCAGAGGACAGGGGCTTTGGTCATGAGCTCCTTTATGGCAAGAAAAGCCTGGGAGGTGGTTTTGGTCCACTTAAAATTTTCCTCACAGATGCAATCCGTAATGGGTGCCATAATGGTGCCAAAATCCTTGATGAAGTGTCTATAGAAAGTGGCTAGCCCATGAAAACTACAAACGTCATTGACGTTCTCGGGCTCTGGCCAGTTTACTAAGGCTCGGACCTTGGATTGGTCCACAGATACTCCTTGACTCGAAACCACAAAGATGAGGAAAGTGACCCAGTATGTCATAAATTCACACTTCTTTAGGTTGGCAAACAGGGTTTCTCTCCTCAAAGTCTCACAAACTTCCCTCAAATGGTGGATGTGGTCCTGAGGATTGTGGCTATAGATGAGAATGTCGTCGAAGTAGATGACAACAAAATGACCGATGAGAGGGCGGAGGACTTCCGTCATAAGCCTCATAAAAGTGCTGGGGGCATTGGATAGCCCAAATAGCATGACGAGTCACTCGTACAGACCTTCTTTCATTTTGAAGGCTATCTTCCACTGATCCCCTGGTCGGATACGGACCTGGTGGTAGCCACTTTTCAAGGTAATTTTGAAAAAGATGGTGGCCCCACTCATCATGTCAAGCATGTCATCAAGACGTGGAATGAAAAATCTATACTTGACAGTGATCTTGTTGATGGCATAGTTGTCAACATACATCTGCCAGGTGCCATCTTTCTTTGGTGTGAGTAAGGCAGGAACAACACATGGACTTTTGCTCACCCCGAGAAAGCCTTTTTGAATAAGGTCCTTGACAATTCTTTAGAGCTCAGCATGCTCCTTGGGGTTCAATTTATAATGGGGAAGGTTGGGTAGGGTGGACCTCTCTCCTTCCTCTCTCCTCACCGCTGCTCATTCTCTCCCTCTCGTTCTCTCTCCTCTCTTCTCCTCTCTCCGCGGGACGCGCGACCGTGGCGAGATGGGTGAGACAGGAACGCGGTGGAGTGATCATGAAGCGTGCTGGCGTGGAGGATGGAGCGTGGCATTGGCACGATCCCTTGGTGGATTCAAAGCCGACATGGTTTGGTCGTCGTGTTGATTTTGGCGCGGTTTAGTCACTTCGGCACGGGAAAACTTCGGTGGAGGTAGGGAAATGGATCGCCTACTTCTCTTCTGCCTTCCCTCGCGATTTGGAGCTGAACTGTGCGAGTTTGAGTGGGTTTCATTGCGTTTGGGTAAAAGCATACTTCGGGGGGTGTGCGGCGAGTTCGCCTTTCCCAGTGACGATTTCTTGCCAAATTAGTATCATTGGAACCCCTGGCATGTTAGCATTCTATTTTCGCTAGTTTCATTGTGATTGGTTGTCATTTGGGACCGGTAGGAGCCCAGGAACCCACGTGACTTAATTAGGGTTGATTCAGTGGAATCGCCCGTTTCTTGTCGTTTTTGTGTCTAATTGATCCCTTCCGGAGTGTGGAAGGCTTATTTTGCCATTAGCGTTGTTTCCCCTTCGTTTTAGAGTGAATGGAGCATGAAAAGGCTGAGTTTCGGCCGATCTCTTGTTTTTCCTGTCGTATCACCTTAGCGGTCCTTCCAGTGACCGTTTGTGTCCTCAAGCGGTCCAGTATGCGACCATTTGCATTATGTCAGTCCGTGTCTTCGCGGTCTTGCGATAGACCATTTCTCTTGTCTCGCGGCCCATTGGTGGACCGTTAAGCCCTATCAAGTGGCCCATTAGGTGACCGCTAGACGGTATAGGTTAGTCGGTTTGGCTAAGCAGTCTTACGATAGACCGTATGGCTTGCTTTAGCGGCCCTATAGTCGACCGCTAAGCATTATTTGACTTTAGTCAATGATTTTGAGTCAGTTCGGGCTAGCGATTCTTGCTCCGACGGTTTGTAGTCTTTAGCAGCCCATTTATAGATCGCTAAGCTCCGTTTGACTTCGGTCAATGTTTTAAGTCGGTTCACATTAGAGTCCTTAGCGGACCATTTATAGACCACTAGGCTCGTGAAACGGTTCTATATTAGACCATTTTTGGTGGTTTGACTGGTTAAGTCAGTTCGAGGGTTGACTGGGTCTAGCGGCCTAGTGTTTGACCGCTACAGTCACCTCGCGGCCCATTCTATGACCGCCAAGTGTCTGTGATCTCTCTGTGTGGTTAGTGGCCCTTTGGCTGACCGCTTGGCTTACCTAGCGGTCCAGCGATCGACCATTTATCCCCAGAGTGCTATTTTCCCAATATTTTGGCTTCCAATTACCTTGGCTTGACCTTGTGGTTTGCCCGTTGTCCCGTGGATGTCTTTGATATCCTATGAGGGCTATGACCATGTTATAAGGTAGCCAGGAGTGCGTTTATGTCGATTAGTATTCTGTACTGGTTGAGAAGATGCTCAGGCGAACCTAGGATTTTCCCTTCCTGGTGAGCTACTGTTAGTAAGCTTGTTCTTCTCATCTTATTTGGTGGAATCTTTTCGAGGTAAGCCTTAGAAATGCTGTCTTGGTGAGACCTTTGTCCTGTGTCTGCTTAAGTATGGACTATGTTAGTTCTGAGCCTGATCTGCTCCTTGTTCGACGGTTGCTTGGCTTTGGACCCAGTTTTGTGTTGGGAGCCATTGTGCACCGTGTTCGTCGTGCCGTGTCTGGTGGCTGATGTGTTATGAAGGTTCAGTAATTACTTCAGGACGTAAGGATAAGCTAAGATTAGCATTCCTTTGTGCTTTGTGCTTTGTGCTGAAGCTAATACTCTCTTTGGTTTGCACTTAGGCAACTTGTGATCGGTTATTAGCAGGATCGGTACTCGAGGTGAGTTATATTACAGTTTTATGAAATGCGATAGCGCCGAGTGTGTGCTGGGATGCGAATACCAAGGTATTTCTAATGCATGTGTGCATTGTATGAGTGCGTAGCGGAAGCATGTGGGATGGTAACCCACGGGTCGAGGATCGTTAGTTGGAAGATTCTGGTCGATCGAGAGAATTATTTTCCTCGATGTGACTTCATCTTGTCTACGTGTGCCTTGATGTTGTCGATTGCCATGCCATTGTTGAAGGCATTATGGTGTTGGCCTTGGCATCTCTGAGAGTTGGGGAATATGTCGGCATACATACTGATTGAGTACCCTTCACTCCTCTGTAATCTTTTTCTTAGGTGTTGTGTTCTCGGGATGTGATCGTGGTCCTTGAGATGTGTTTCCCAAGATTGTTATTATTGTTGTTGTGGGACCTTATTGGTAAGCTGCTCACTGTATGACTTGTACAGTGTAGTCGTGTGTTTAGCTATTATTGTACCTTGATGTGACCCAGCTTGTAATTGTGTTCTGTGGTTCTTTATTGAGTATGGAGCTGGGATTCTGCAAGTGCTATTGCTATTGTTGTTGTTGTTGTCTATTGGCAGTTATGTTCAGCCTGGGAGGTGTCCCCTGTGAATCTGATTTGGCACGGAGTGGACCAAGGTCTTATCGGTTAGTTTTGCTGTACTCTTCTATTATGGTAGAGTTGGCATGTGACTCGCATCAGATGTACTGTCTGGGTGAGGACTGACTTGATTGTGGTTGTGGTCCAGTGCTGTCGTTGGCATTCTATGTGCCAGGTTTCATTATTGTTTTTGGGACTGAAGCCGATGATGTGGAGCTGTCAGCTGAGAGGACTATGCTTCCTTGTTAAAGCTGATGCTTGTTGTGTCTATCATTGGTTAACTATTTTCGTGGCATGGGTTGTGTCTCCTTCCCTGTAAGACATAAGCGACGTTGCCTTGTTTCAGAGGTGTCAGACTTGTGTTCACTTGTGTTGTGCTCACTCCCGAGCATGTCCTCGTGATAATGATCTGACATTGTTCCTCTGAGCTCTGTCTCTCGTGCTTTGTGTTGGTAGTTAGATCTCTTCGTCCCTTCAAGCTCCATCCAAGGCCATTCAAGTGAAGAAGGAAGCATCATTCAAGATCCATATCATATATTTAGGGGGAGACCAAATCAGGAGTTTTTCTCAATTGTGCTTCATTATCTTAGTGTTTTGAGTTTCAGATTTGTGTTCCTTATAAATTGTAAACACTCGTGTGTGTGTGTGGATTGTTTTGGATCCATGGGCATGTGTGGTCGTCTTGATTTATTCGTGGTTGTGTGTAGGTATTCTTAGATCTACGTTTGTGTGTTTGGATCTATCCAGATCTAAGTGTTTGTGTGTGTAAAGTGCTACATCTGTCACAGATTGTGTGTGCGTTGTTGATCTGGTTGTCGGATTGTGTTGGAGACCTCGTCTCCATGTGTGTGTGTGTGTGTTGGGGTGTATCCCCGTGTGTGTATGCAGGCGTCGTCCTGCGTGTGTGGTTGGAGCATCGTCTCCATTTGGAGATTTATCCCCGAGTGAAGCCTCACCGGATTTGGTGAGGGGTGGATGTAGGATTGTCGTCGTTGCATCCGAGCCACCTTAAAATCGCTATGCATTGTGTGTTAATTGTGTGGTTTTATTGTTATATTCATTATATGGTTGTGCGGGAACTAAGAGATTGAGAGAATCAGTTAAACAATTTTCAACTTCCTAGTTAAGATTTTAATGCATTCTTCAAAAAGTCAAAAGTTTCCTTAAAATTTGTAAACACCTAATTCACCCCCCTCTTAGGTGTCATTGATCGTGGGACTTCACAAGGATCCTGAAGGGAAGGAGCGTCCATCCACTGGACGACAATGGTCTCAGTGGAACGACTAAGAGGGAAAGAAAGGGAAGAAGCTAGCGATGCCAACGCATCGGCAAGAATATTATGAGAGCGAGGAGTATGGATATAGATGAGCTTACGAAACTACCTAGCCAAGAGTGTGACCAAATGTTGATAAGGCTTAAGCTTGAGGTCACTGGTGTGGTAAGTTAAAAGAACTTGACGCAACACCAATTGAGAGTCCCCTATGATGTTGAGATAGTGTGCGCCCAGGAGATAGGCTTGCTTCAGACTGGCGAGGAGAGCCTCATACTCAGCTATATTATTTGTGGCAGGAAATGTGAGCTGATAAACAATAGGGATAGTTACTCCCTCTGGAGTAAGGAGAACGGCGCCGATCCCACAGCCCTGAGAATTTAGTGCACTATCAAAGTGCAAAGACCAGAAGGGGAGATGAGTGATTACAGCAAGGTGTTCGTCAGGGAATTCATCCTTGATCAAATCGGTGCAAGGGATTGGAGAGTGAGCAAGATGCTCGGCAATAGCATAGCCCTTGATCACTTTCTGAACGACGAAGGTGATGTCGAATTGTGAGAGAAAGCTCTGCCAGCGCCCTAATCTGCTAGAAAGGATGAGCTTTTCCAAGAGATAACGAATAGGGTCCATTCTAGAGATCAACTTGACCTCATGGGCAAGAAAGTAGTGCTTAAGCTTCTGAGCATACACAAGCACTCCTGGCCATCTCATTATGGTCATAGCCCTCATAGGATGCCAACAGACATCCACAGGTCACGGGAAAACCACAAGGTCAAGCCAAGACAAGCAAAAATCGAAATGATGGGAAAATGACACTCTGGTCATAAGCTATCCATCGCTCAGCCGCTAGGCAAACCAAGCAGTCAAGGAAGGGCCGCTAAGCACGCAGAGACAAGGACACTGGCAGTCCCAGATTGGGTCATTAAGGAACTATAGCAGTTAGGGAGTAGACTGCACACAGTCAGCCCTGAATCGACCTATCTAGTCAGACCACCCGACTGACTCACAGGCACTAGCAATCCAAGCCAGAACCGCTAGAGACACCGCCCTAATCAACCTAAACATTTGACGCTTGTCAAACGGGGCACACACATGGACAGACGGACGCGGGACAAGCAATCACAGCCAACAGACGCAACAACGAACATAACTCACAGAGCGGTCACCAAGGGGCTGCTCAGAGAACTGGACAGTCCATAGGAGGCCGCCCAAGGAGATAGAACAGTCCATTCCAGGCCGTTCACTGCAACCGACCTACTATAATAACCGTTCAAATGGCAGTCAGAATGGTCAGAGAAGGACCACTCATGAAGTGGCACAGTTAGAGGGAAACTGCTCCACGAACCGCCAGAAAACTGTTGACCCAAGGTCAACCATGCTAAGCGGTCAAGCCCTGGCCGCTCAACACAACGGGAAAACAACACGGCTGAGAACTAGCCACTCAAGTGGTCTGGATGGCTCCCACTTGGCTGTGCCATCAACTAGGTGGTCTATCGCATGACCGCGCAGATGCCCAACCGACCTACATTGAACGGTCACACGTTGGACCGCTCAATCACCTAAACAGCTTCTGTAACGACCGCTCAGGCATCACAGTGGGAAAACCATAGGATCGGCCTGATCGCGGCCTTTCCACGTCCCGTTTGTCCCGAGACGAAGGGGATACATCCATAACGATGATATACAACACATAGACTCCGACGGGAGTCGAATCGACTAAGAAACGGCAAGAAATGGGCGATTTCTCCAAATCCACCCAAATGGAACCACTGGACATCCCGGGCTCCTAACGGTCCAGAATGACCGCCAATCAACACAAAATCAGCGACTATGGAACGCTGACGTTCCGGGGAGTAATTTGACACTAGCTAATCTAAAAATCGTCGTCATTTTTTGGTGAACCCTACGAACTCCATAAAACTATAATTTTACCTAAACGAGCCCAAACTCACCCGTTTTAGCACTGAACAACGTGAAACTGTAGGGAAAACGTACAAGAGAAGTAGATGATCCATCTCCCTACCTCCACCGAAGAAATCGTGCACTGAAGCGACTAAATCATATCAAAAATCATCGAATCATGAACCGCGCCTTCTCAGAATCCACCGAGGGATCGCACCACGCCACGCTCAATCTGTCGCCCCATCACGCTTCCCGATCACTCCATCGCGTCCCCGCTGGCCGAGCACACTGGCAGCCATCTGCCTCCATCTGTCAGCATATGTAGCAAAATCCTCATCAGCTTTCATTTTCTCTGTGACAAGATCGGTGAAAGAATACTCCGAGCCGACCCGATCTTGGAACCTCTGGATGAACTTCTCCTTAACAACTTTAAAGCTCTCAGCATCTTCCAGTGGCAAAGCATAGAATCATTCTAGCGCTACCCCATCTAATGAGCGGCGGAATAGATACGCCATGAGGCAGTCATCATACTGAAATTGCATCAACTCTTACATGAAATCCCTCACATGAACATATGGATTGCCGTTCCCATCATACTCACAGTATGTGCGGAGCTCAGATTGAGGAGGGAATCGAATGTTATGAAAGATAGGAACGAGAACATCAGCCAAGGATTGTGGGCCGACCCACTTTTGGAGAAAGTCGAGTTGTTGCTGCATGGAAGCCCACTTATCAAGAAGCTCCTACTCTCGGGAAGGAGTAGGTGGAGTAAAAGGAACGGGCTCAATGCGAGGAGCCGAAGGGTAGACGGAAGAAAGGGGAGGCCCATAAGAGGAATGCTGGGCCGAAGGATGACCCACATTGGGATAAGGAGGATGGGCCACCCCATGATAGGGGCGAGCAAAGTCGACCGAGCCCACGAGGACCTGCGGCGATGAGGAACAGACCTGTAAGCATCAATCTGGGGAGATGGGGGAAGAGTAGTCTTCCCTCTATCAAGAGCTTGAGGGGCTGAACCAGACGATTGGCCCACCTCCAGATTAGAGAAGCGAAGGATTTTGTGTTGGACCAGGGTGAGATCAATAGGAGCAAGTGGAGCCCCTGGCCCATCAACCCTAGACTGAGAGATGCAAGTAGCAGATAGACCCTGTGAAATAGTGGGAGACGGGGTGCTTGACCCCTGCAAAGTCTGATAAAGTGCCTGAAGTTGGGCCGGGTCTAACTGGGCTATCATCTGGAGAATGTGACTGGTGAGATTATTGGTGGGAGGATTGGAAAGAGAGGGCTGACCGCCATCCATAGCAGCAGAGGATGGAGGAGGGGTGGGCCCTTCTCTAGGTTGAAGAGGCATGACCCTGGACAGGTCCTCTAGGAGTCCTTGAGGAAGAGAGTCCTCATGGGAATGGGAAAAATCATAGGACGACATGGTGGAATCAAATAGAGGGTTAAAGTAGGAGATGATGGAGGAATTGCCCCTAAGAGAAGAACCTATGGACTTGAAACAACTCCACATGCAATGTGGCACCTACCAATGGAAAAAATACCAAAACAAATAAGCAAACCAAGCAAGGTGACCAAACAAGGGAGATATGCAAAAAAGAGAGGGGATGAGAGGAAACCAAGATCAACCAGGTTATAATGATGTGCAAAAATTTTTATTTCTTTCCCATTTAGAACCTTAGTGATTTAAATAAAATGTTCTCTCAAATCAAAGTTGGTTCCTAATGGGAATGGATAGTGGGTGTTGTCCTCCTGGTTTTGATGATGTCTAATTTCCGCTGCGGGTTGAGAGGCCATTTCCAGCGGAACTGCAGGGTTTAGATTGCCAAGGGGAGTTCTGGGCTGCCACCATGACCTCCTTGTTCTTGGCAATCTCACCTTCCTCAAACTTCTTTAGCACCTTCTCTTGTAGATCTATTTAAAAATCCACTAAATAAAAATAAACATGTGAAAGCATATGCTAAGAGTGGGGGAAAAGGAGAGAAATGGGGGCATGCGCGGATGCTAATGGGAAAGGTGATCGCCAGAGACGTGAGGGCCTCAAAATAATATAACAATGAATAAGCGGAGGGATCGCGGAATACCTGAGATGCGGGGAGATGTGAGTTGACTTCCTTCTCGTCCAATCGGCCGGTTGTGGATGTGTAAAATCGCACGTCCGCGTGTCCCGACCTGTCCATCGTCAACAACAACTTCCACGGAAGAAAATGCGGAGAACGCGTCCCATTCGGACCCTCTGAACAAACACACACTGCTGTGAAGCCGCCTCCGGAGTCATAGCAGCGAAGAGAAACCAACCCCTGGTAAGCTCACGATTCGTGATCCCCGATGAAAATCAGACGGGTCTCAAGTGGTGCTCTCGGCATGCCTATCAGCCTTCAACGGCACGATCAAAGGCCTTTGTCTGCACACCCATGAGGGCCTTCACCGGCGCTCTCGCGTGCTCTCTCAGTGACACGCACCGCCAGCCCGCGCCCTCAGCGGCACACTCCCTCCAATGGCACACCCGCGGTGTAGCTTCCTCAGCACGCCTATGGTGTAGCTTCCCCGGCACACCCGCAGTGTCACTTCCTCGGCACACCCGCGGTGTCGCTTCCCCGGCACACCCCTGGGGGTGCCCTCAGCGGCACGCTCCCTATGTGCCCCCCTTCATCGGCACGCCCTTTCCGGTCTCCTCAATGACACATCTCGCCTGTGCCTTCACCGGTAAACCCATCTGGGTGTTTTCGCCAGCATGCCCCTGTGGGCCCCTTCAGCGACATGCCCAGGGTGGCCGTCCAGTGACACACCCTGCCATCCCTTCTGCAGTATGCTGGTTATGGCGTCCCACAACACGCCCAAGCGTCCTCTTCACCGGCACCATCGGTAAAACAGACATGGCACCCATCCCCTACAAATCCTTGGCACGTAGTGAGCGTGCTGAGGTGTCGCATGGAGAGGATGGCACGCGGGCTACACCCCCTGCCACCGAGGACGACCAAGGTCAAATCCTCATTCATGCCGACCACGTTCCCGCCTCTGCCATCTCGTGTTCGAAAGCCCCTGTCATTGGAGTATAAGACACTCCTCTTCCCCGGTGAACGAACAGGGACACACAGGAGACAGACAGACAAAAAGAAGAGGAATAAGAGAAGAAGAAGAAGAAGAAGAAGAGAAGAAGAAGAGAGCTCCGCCGTGAGGTTCCTCTCTGACGACCACCCAAAGAGAGAGTAAGAGAGAGAGAGAGAGGTGTAACAGGGGGAGTGGGGAAGAGCAGGGAGCCATCGCGCCCGGGCGCTCGGGGCCCGCCCGGGCCGGGGCACAGCCCGTGCAGCTCCCCGCGGGGGGGGGGGGCCAAAGTCCATGCAAATGCGCGTGGGCCAGGGGCAAGGTCCGTACAAGTGCGCGCGGGCCAGGGGCAAGGTCCGTGCATGTTTGTGCGGGCTAGGGGACAAAGTCTGTGCAGATGCATACAGGCTAAGGACAAAGTCCATGCATGTTTAGGCAAGTCCGTGCATGTTTTGGAGGAAGTTCGTGCAGATGTACAAGACTAAGTCCATGCAGGTTCTAAATGAAGTCCATGCATGTATAAACAAAGTCCGTGCATGTTTGATGAAGTCCGTGCAGGTTTTGGGGGTTGAGTCTGTGCATGATTGAGCAAGTCCGTGCATATGCACGGGGTCAAGGGCAAGGTCCGTGCATGTTTTGGGGGTTGAGTCCGCGTGTGGTTGGGCAAGTCCGTGCATATGCATGGGGTCAAGGGCAAGGTCCGTGCATGTTTTGGGGGTTGAGTCCGTGCGTGGTTGGGCAAGTCCGTGCATATGCACGGGGTCAAGTCCATGCAGTTTGGATGAAGTCCATGCAGATTTTAGACGAAGTCCATGTAGATGTATATGGCCAAGGACAAAGTCCATGCGAGTCTGAGAGTGAGTCTATGCAGTGAAGGTAAGGTCCATGTATGTTCATGCAAGTCCATGTAGGTTTGGACAAAGTCCATGCAACGTTGGACTGAGTCCATGTAGGTCTTGGGCTAAGTCCATGCAAGGTCCGTGTAGGTGCGTGCATGGTAGGAACGAGGTCCATGCAAGTTTGGGTGAGTCTGTGCACATGAAGTTTCAAAGTCCGTGCAACTGGGAGCTTGAGGTCCGTGCACGCAAGGCCAAGGTCGGTGTAGGTGGGGGCTATGCATGGGTAAGGTCAACGTAGGTGGGGCTGTGCCGAACTAGGATGCCAAGGGATGGCTGGGGTGTGTCGGTGGAGGTTTGGATGAAGAGCGTGTCGGAGAAGGGGCCAGGAAGGGCGTGCCGGTGAGTTGGGGTTAGTGAGTCGACGAAGGCACCAAAAGGGTGCGCCGGGGAAGAGGCTTAGCAAAGGGGGGTGTACCGATCAAGGAGTGTGCTAGCGAAGTGTTTGGAGGCATGCCGACGAAGGGTAAGGGAAGGTGTGCTGGCCAGGGCTCGCGCGAAGCGTGTCGGGGAGGCCAAGCTGGGGCTGTACCGGCGGAGGATTGTGAATGGCTCACTCCTTTTCATTCCTTTAAGGCCTTTCTTTTCTACTTTTCTTCTTCTCTCCCCCCCCTTTTGATTGATTTTCTGTGTAGTTCATGAGGTCTCTTAACCATCCTCTGTTCCTTTCTCCTTCTAGTACGAGTGTTCAAGGTACTCAGCCATTGTTCAGTCCGGTTCTCTTCATGCTGCCCCCAATTCTTTTGCCTTAGTTAAAGTATTTTATCATTGATTATTTCATTTGTTTGTTGCTCCCTTTTGTCCTTATCATATTATTTTATGTGTGATTGTTCCGCACTCTGGTTATTTCTTGCTTGCGAGAGGCTTACCATGTCGGCTGTTCGCGTTCCCCCAGTGAGTCTTCCGCTGTAAATAAGGGCTCGGGCTGTGACAGTTGCTACTTGACCGGTGTCCCTGGGACATCCTCAACACCGTCAACACCGAGTTTTGTGACCAGCGGGCAAGCAGAAGGTCCCATTCCAGGATCTTCTTTCTGCTGCTTCCCTACGCACGCGCAGACAGGCCAGTAATGTGTCCGCCTTTCATTGCTACTCCGGAGGGTCCAGCCAGTGCCGTCGACTTCCCTCTTCATCCAGGAGGCTCTCCATCCACTATTGTGTGCTACCAGGGATGTGGGCACCTTCCTCGGCCTCTGTGACGTGCCATCCCTCCCACTGATTCTAGGCGGTGCCAGTTCACAGCACGTCGGAGTTGCCGCCCGTCGTCCACTTGTGGCCCGTCACCCCTCTTTACACGACCACCGGATATCGTTGTGTAGCCTTTTACCTCCCTGTGAGGAGTGGGGTTTTGTTTGAGTTGTACCTCGTTTAGCTCTTGTATTGGGTGGTTGTGTGATTTGGTCGGGTGTCTTCTCCCATGCCCCGAGCATGGAGGTATGCGTCCACTACCTTACTTGGTCTATCTTGCTCATTTAGTATACTCTTTAGCACCGTTGCTTGTGCATTATAGGATTCTAGCTCGTTTATATTTATATCTCTACCATGGTCAGAGAGTGTGACCGTCCTGGGACTTGCCCGAGTCACGAATGTGTAGTTGCCTTCCCTAGACTTCTGCCCGTTCTTCAACTGTGTGGATCGGCACGCTTCCGTCACTTGTGGGACGTTCGCAAGCTTGAGATAGTTGTTTAAGCGTGATTCCTCTCGAGTTCATGCTACTAAATCTATCATTTTGTTGTTGGTTTAGTTGTCCCGTTAGTTGCGTCCTTACTTAGAGTCCTAGCTTGCATAGCATCCTGCATCAAATTTGGTATCAGAGCCATAGGGTTATCTAGGGTGCATTTGAGTCCTTATCTTGTCCTAGGTGCATTTGAGTCTGCATGCTACCCCTTTGCATCACCATTTTAGATTCGTGTCTAGTCCTTTAGAGTTTTAGCCTCCCGTGTCCCTTAGAGTCCTGCATGCCCACTCGATGTGGTATCGATTACCAACGCCCTATCCTGATGGCTGACCCTAGGAATGCTACCCCTCATGATATTTCCCTCTAGGATATGATGCATGCTCTCCTGGAGCCGATGGATCGGTCTAATGCACTCATGGAGGGCAGGATGAAGGCCATGACGGATCAGAAGGAGGCTTCCGACTGGACCATCCAAGGTCAGGTTGGGCGGCCCAATCTGGGTAAAGCGCAACAGGTGGAGAAAGCCTCGATCAGTCCTGTCCAAGGCAACAAGTCCATGTCTGAGTATATTAGGGAATTTGATGAGCACTTCTTGCGATGTGGGGTCACGGAGGAGAGTGTCATGACTATCTCTCCTGCTGTCCAAGGGAGTTGGTTTCGCCTCCACCGTGGAGTGATTTGTTGTAACCATTCAAGCTTCGTCGATGCCGTGCAGACATGCACATCCCCACTCGCCTTCGTCTCCAGTCAGGGCTAGACTTTTCAGTCTAGCTAGGTGCGTGCTCCACCCACCTACTCATTTTGTATCTTTATCAATTGCCGCGCGACGAAGTGAGAGAGAGCCCGATCCATGCAACCTGTCTCCTGAGAGCATCGCTATGGACGGAAAGAAAGAGGGAGCTTGAATAAGCCTATCCTTAAGCCCTAGAACTGTCACATTAAGGCACTGTAATTGTCAGGAGGTAGTTCCATAACTACTTTACTTACGGGCAAGCAACTCTACCTAGTCGGTCCCTTCGCAAAATCAAATTGACCCTTTGTGTATTGGCCAAACCTTCCTAATCCTTGGTCCCAGAATTGCATCAATTAGGTCTGAGCTCGTGCATGCAACATTAGTCTAGGAATTCATTGGGCCGTCTAGAGCACGTTTCAACACCACAACCAACCATGGCTTAGGATAGCGTGACTGCCATGTTAGCCTAGCTCGAGCAGAATATTATGGCCCAATTTGAAGCAACTATAGGCCAATTGCAAGCGGAGCTAGATGAAAAGATCCGAGCCTTAGAGGATCATGTGAAGAGAGTAGAAGGAAGGTTGGATGATCACAGAGGTCTCATCGCCAACCAAAGAGAAGAGAGAGACCGAGCCCACCAGGATCAGGCTCCTAGAGGTAGAGAGCAAGATGATCGTCCGCCTCTAGGAAGAGACCACTGTTGACATGTTTTTCCACCCTCTCTCCCTTTTAATCCTTTTTACCTTGCTATATCAAGATGAAAGACAATCAAAGTGAAGATACAAGGGTGGAGAAAGGTGTGTGTGTGATCGTGATCGCCACCAAGACACGGGGTACCAAAAAGTACTATGCACCTTGGAAAGGGAGAAGACACTCGCCTGAAGAAGCAGCGCTGGCAGATATAAACAGTCCAGGAAGAACCGCCCAATGTATTGCACAGCCCCTTGATAGGCCGCTCCAACGCTGGAAAAAGAAGCGGGACGAAGGCTGGGCTGGCGACAGAACGGTCCAGTGAAGACCGCAGGAAGGCATTGCACAGTCCGATCTGGGCTGTGTACCCTTGCAGATAGATAGAGGACGACTGTGTGATGCTGCCAAACTGCCAGACGTAGGACTTGATCCTCCACCACTTCCGACCGGCCAGAGGGGATGGGCCTCGTGCTGTGCTGATGCTGACCTACAAAACAACGTAGACAACAGAAAAATAAAACCCAAATTAGACCTAGAATGTGTAGCAACTATATAATAGAATGTAAAATTAACATAACAACACAGAATGAGCGATACCTGGGGTTGTTTTTAAACCCCTATAGGGCGTGAAAAAATGATAGGAGGGTGTGAAAATGATGTGTAAATAGTGAAAACGTGGATAAGAAGGTGAGAGGAATGAGCATGCATTAGATGAGAAGTAAAGAATGCAGCAATATGTCAAAAGAGCATCAACCGGTATATTGCACAGGTAGACCTCATTCAATCAGAAAGACTCTATCTGCAATGATGCACATACATAGTGCATCGACCTGTTAATGCACAGGCCCGCACGTCATGTACCTCAACATCGACGTGCCATCAAGGCATGTCTACCTGTAGTGGATGATGAAAGAATAAGATGCTTAAAGCATCGACGCAGGACCTTACTACACTGACCTGACATTACAGCAGATGCACAAGGTGCACCAACCTTAAGAATGATAACCTTTATCACACCAACCTTATGCTACAATTGCTAGCTCAATAGCATCGACCAGTCTATGGTGTGTATTGACCTGATGATATAACATCTAGCATATAGTGCCTAGCAACATCGACCTGTGTACATAGTGCACCGACCTTATGCTGCAATCGTTGGCTCAATAGCATCAACCAATCTATAGTGTGCATCGACCTGATGATACAACATCTAACATATAGTGCCTAGCAACATCGGCCTGTGTACACAGTGCACCGACTTGATGGCTTAAGACTTCTACAGTTGCATCGACCTTCTAGACAAAAATGCATATATGCATCGACCTATTTTTCTAAGTGCATGAAGATGCATTGACCTTTCAATGCAGCACTTCTGTATTTGCACTTCTGTATTTGCACTGACCTTCTAGACTAGAATGCAAATATGCACCGACCTGACTTTCTCAATGCATGAATATGCATCGACCTTATAATGCAGCTGCATGAGTATGCATCGACCTGATAATGAATAGGAGCTTATTCTGAGTTAATGGAATGACATTTAGCACACATTATTAAATCTAAATGGTATTGATAGCATCAATCAAAGTCATTCACACTGTTGCCAGGATCAAAACAAGACATCAAATCCAATGGAGACACAACACAAGTTATCTTGATTAACGTGCCCATGGGTATTGAGGGTCCGGGTGACCCCATGTGTTCTGGACTTTCGTGTTTTCACTAGATCGAGTCGCCATGTATCGGTACAATTGTGGAGGTCCATTTTCACATGATGTTGGCTTCTTCAGAAAGCAATTTCCATGTGGGTCATGCTCATGGCCTATGAATTGTGAGTCTTATGACCCAGCCAGGGGCTAGAGGTTTCTCAGGTTTCCATTTTTAAAGGGATCGAACATGGTGGTAGTGAGCTACCTCGTAAAGTATCGTACCATGGTTTCTGACCCTAGGATTAGGGCAGATTGATGGCATGGAGCCGTCTTGTACAATGGTCTCGACTCGAGTCTCGTAGCTCAAGGATCGTTGGATTTAGTAGGTCTAGTTATCCGCCCCGAATCTGGTGGCCTTGAGCCACTTGGTACTCCTTGTTACTCGCGATGGGTGCATGCGTGACTTTTGGTGTTCACATTTAGTTAGCCTCCATCTTGTTAGGACCACTAATTGGGCACTGGCACAATTGGGTACAATTCGGGTCCATATATAACTGACATGACTCTGTCTTTTTTCTTTTCCTTTTTTTTTGTTGTGACATGCAAGGTGTGATGAGGACCCGGATCAGCTGGTTCCTCGTGGTGGCAGCGTGCCGAGGGCTGCCGGACTTCTAGAGGGCCCGAGTTGATGCGATGGGATTTGGGACCTTCCTCCGGATCGAGCCCTTTCGGCTAGACTTGCCCCTCATCCAGGCACTGAGGGAGAGGTGGCACGCACTGAGCTGGGCTTTTCTGATGCCCTGGGGGCATATGGTGTCATCGTTGGAGGACGTACTCCGGATCACCGGGCTACGGGTGGATGGCGAGGCGGTCAGCGGGGTCACCTACCCCAACTACAGAGAGAGTGCCTTGGAGCTGTTAGGGCTAGAGACTAGTGCGACCGACAGAGATAGCAGGACAGTCGGTCGAGCAGACATTATGGAGGCACTTGGGTTCGTGGACTCACGCCAGCACGTGGGCGAGAGTGGAGCGGAGTTCTTGGTACGGTTGGAGGGAGCGGCCCGTGGAGCCTTCAGCCAGGACGCAGAGGACCAGGAGCGGACAGATCGGGACTTGCGGCGGTTTCTCTTCTTCCTCTTGGGTCGCCTGCTGCTGGGGACGAACGGGGATGACATCCACTGCCGATTCCTGGAGATCCTAGTCGACCTGGGTCGGGTGGGACAGTATGCGTGGGGAGCAACCCTGCTTGCCCACCTGATCGCGGATCTGTCTCAAGGGGCGGAGAAAGAGACGACAGTCGGTGGTTTCGCACCTTTCCTCCAGGTAAGCATTTCATTTGTTTATTTTATTTAGAATGAAGTCAATTGGATATTTATTCAATTAATTGTGCTAATGAGATGCAATGGATGCAGGTTTGGAGCTATTACTACTTCCCGATGGGAAGGGCCAGGCAGTGGGACCGTGCGGTCGTACCCCTGGCACGGCGGTGGAGGCCCGTGACGAGCGCGGCTCTGCACACCTACCAGCTGACGTCACTTTGACGGGAGCTGACTGAGTACCCTGAGGCCATGGTATGATTTCAATTCTTATTATATGTTTTTTTTTTGGTTTGATATTATGGCAACTAACGTGATGCATGGATGGTTATGCCGGTTGTGTGGAGACCCTACCTGGACATGGCCGATGCTGGCCAGCCTTGGGTTGTGGCGGGCCGACCTCGATTCGGGTGAAATCTATGGGTCCACTGCCTGAACAAGATCGAGACGCTGCGACTCAGGCTGGTTATGAGGACCCTGGGACTTGCCCAGGAGTGGGTGGAGGTGGACGCACCGAGCCACATCGGGCGGAAGACTCGGGGCAAGGTGAAGCTAGTGGACTGGCGTGCACGCTTCCCTACTCAGTACCAGGATTGGCAACAGGGAGGCATCCCAGTGGTGTCCCAGGTGCAAGACAGCACCGAGTACCTGCAACGGTACCGGGAGACATATGCAGGGCGCCTCTACCTTGGGAGGCCAGCAGGGGTAAGTATGAAATGAGTATTTATTTATAGCGCTCAGGTGGGGGGCGCCCTTCAGAGAAATGGCGCCAATATAAGGGGCACCCTTCACTGTTTACAAACACACTTGTTGAGTGTTTACAACCTTGGAAAATAGTGCCCATGTTGGAGGGCGCTGTTCCTTAAAATGGCGCCCTATCAAGGGGTGTCCTTTCCCTTGGCCCTTTGAGTTTAAGTGTTAGGCCCATTCGTGTATGTGGTGTTGTATATGTGGTCTAGACCTTGGCTATTTGATGCAGGACGGATGACCGACTCGGGCTAAGACGTATGACCGACTCAAAGTGCGGCCAGCACTAGCACGCTAAAGACAAGCCAGGCGGCTGACCACCGTGGTATTCTCCGAGAGGGGACATCTCTCAACAGCAACTCACTCGAGCCCGACGATCGTCCCTTGCGAGGGAAACGTGGGGATCGCGGCGATTAAGAAACCATCGTCGCCTAGGGTACCGATTCGAGCTCGGTGCTCGATTGGAGCTACGGAACGGACACTCACAACTCACAATCACAGTGATTTGAAACTAGCTAACAACCCTATTCTCACAAATGCAGCAATATAGAAAGCATACTAAACCATCAAAGTGAGAGAGGAACGAAATGCGTACCTCCATGCCTAGGCGTGGGGAAGAATTCCCGGCCGAATTTTGAACAACCCCGATACACAAACGACTTAATTTGTTTATAATTTCAGAACTTGGCCGACTCCACACAGGGAGGTATCAGGCTACAATGGCTAATTTTGGGCTTACTGGGATGCGGGTTGACGGGCAACACTCATCGGAGCCGAGGGAGGCACGTCGGGGCCGATCGGGTACGCCGAGGGTGAGCCGACCCGGTTCTGTCTGCGCTGGTCACCCTGCGCAACGATCTTGCGAAGGCCGGTACGCCAAGATCCGACATCTGATCAAGGTTCTATTTGTTGGAGAACGTCGGCGACTGGACTTAGTTTTTCTACTCCGAAGGGCGCGATCAGATACTTTCAGATCTGGGCGCAGCAGTGACTGCACCGAGCCTCTAGTTCTGCTCGCACAGAACTGCACATGAATAGAAAGAATTATGGGAAAAATAGTTTCTGATGTTGGATCGAGACACCGTTTATGGGAGACCGTTGACGACGTTGAGAGGAAAGCGTGATCTAAAGATCTCGCACACAGATCTCAGCCAGATGAGGCGGGGCAGGCTCGAGAAGTTGATGCTGGTTCTAAACCGGATCTGCTCAGATCTCTTGCGTGATCTCACGAGAATCACCCCCACGAATAGCACAAAACTCTGATCGAGGCGAGATCAGTGGCAACGTGAAGAGGACTCGAAATCCTACGATTACTCTTCAGGGACCAGCTTTAGATAGCATCAGCATAGGGCTGGAGAAATTAACGGACAGTCATCTCCAGATCTGGTGCAGCAGCTCGGATAGATATGCGCGCCTTCACAAAACGAATTGTTGCCGGTGACTCTGAACTCTGATCGATGCGAAACCAATGCTGAAATCTCTTTTATTAGGCTAGGACATAAATGCTATTAGGTGAAGATTAAGGGTATGATTGTTATAACCTTTTCTATATAAAGAGAGCTAATGTGTTGTGCTTTCATACATGAAAGAATCAAAAGTTGCAACCTTCGTAGGTGCTTTTCCCCTTGTCACCTTCCCCTTCCCTCCTCCTTTGTGAGAATAGAGTGTCGCCCGGTGAGAGACCGTCTGGTGTGAGACCGAGCTGCACGAGACAGTAGTTATCCCGTCCCGTCCGTGCTGTCGGAGTGCCGTCGATCCTTTTCCACATCGCCGCCGCATCACACAGGAAACTAATTTATGTGTTGCACAGAGGTGCACCCAAATAAACATAAAATCTGACATGGTGCAGGATATGACAAACATTCCTAAATATCTCACAATCAAATTAACAACCCCAAAATGCATGATGCAAAATGACCATAACCAGCAGCTCCATACAACGACGAAATGACTTCAACATCACTCTGTATTTCACAGGAAAAGCTCAAGCGATCCCCATTGCTAGCGGAGTTCCACAGGTGCATGTCTAGCATGTCGCCATAACAACAAAAACTCATGAACATGTGCGCAGCCCCAACTCAGAAACCGAGTACAGTGTCCTACACCTAGCGGAGACATGATGGCATAAAGGTGCGTGTATGGGCAACCGCCCAACACCACGGGGTTTACCCTTTCTTTGACAGTGAGTCATATGACTCGGGTTCCATTAAACAGCAGCAACATTTTTTTACACCATAGGCATTCAAAGTGAAAAAAATAAAGGGGCTTTCTGACAAGCTCCATTCAAATTTCCAGCATGGATGTTTGGGATTAATTTCATCAGCCACTGAACTAAACTCACTCGGACAGCACTTCTAACACGGGGTTTGACTACCAGTTAACAAGGAAAATGGAAGGCAAGGGAGTGGCGTGATTACACTGAGGTACGCACATCACCGTGAAAACTCTAAAACCTATGATCAATTAAAACACAAACATAAAAATCGGAATTGACAAGCAACCAGGAGACAAATCCAATAACGGGAGTCCGAAACAAGACTTTGAATTTTCTCCTTCTCAGCATAGAAACGTAGTATCTGATCGGATTACCTCGGCGCTGATATCCGCTCCCTGCACCATCGGCATATGAGACCGGGGGGGCGGCAGCCAGGAAGCGCCTGAGACCCCAGGCGGGGGCGAGCTCTGCCGGCGGCGACAGGGAGCCAGCGGCGGGGGACCGTGAGGACAGGAGATGTGGGAGGGACGCCAGAGAAGAGAAGGAAGAGGAGGAGGAGCTCCTCCTCGATAGCAGAGCTCGGAGCGCCATGGATCTCCTTCTTCCCGGAGAAGGGGAAACCCTAGTGGTAGACCAAATGAACAAGGTCCGCAGACTGGGCTTCCACGGCTCCACGCTTCCCCCCTTCTCCTGCGCCACGCTGAAGTCCCGAAAAGGGAAAAACGTTTATATTTATATGATAAACACCAAACAACGGCTACTAGTCTCATCTTATGATTCCTTCTTCTGAATGTTCTTCTCATCTACCACACGCCTTATGCTTTGTCAAAGGTGGAGAACATCTGCTCAAGGGGAGTGTACCTATCCCTGTGTTCTTTGCTGGTTTGACTCTTTCATCCAGGGGGAGAGTTTCTAGGGGGACAATGCCCTCACTGCAGTCCTTATCACTCTCAGGGAGATTTTGATTCAATCATATCATGCATGTTTGTATTTATCGTATCAAACTATTTCCTTTTTGATGAAGTCAAAGGGGGAGAATAGTTTGACATGAGTTTGCATCTTGCTTTACCCTTATGACTCATAGTGTTGTCATCATCAAAAAGGGGGAGATTGTTGTGTCCCTGTGATTTTGATGATAGCAAACACTATAAGTCATCATGTGTTTGCATGAAAGATTGAATGTTGACAAAATATGCATTTGATTATGCATTTGGTCATTGCACTGTGCATTAATGAGGACTGTTTACTGTGCATTGATTTTTGTTCCTTGGAGTGTGTGCACGTCATTTCTGTGTGCATGTCATTTTATCGAACGATTTGTGTGCATGACATTTCTGTGTGCATGGCATTTCATCGAATAGCCTATTTGCATACATAAGGTCAGTGCACGTCTTGGTCCATGCCATATAGAGTCTGTGCACTTTACTATTCACAAGCATGACTGAGGTCGGTGCATGTTATCCCTTGCACGAAACTAGGTTGGTGCACATATTAGTTTCATGTTATAAGGTCGGTGCATCTTTTGCTTCATGCCTTATGAAGTCGGTGCACATATCAATGCCTTGCACATAAGGTCGATGCACGTTCTGTTCAAGGTCGATGCATGTTTTCATGTTAAGTCATGAAGGTTGGTGCATTCCATGCTCATACCATTTCTAAGGTCGGTGCACATTTCTGTTTCCTCGTTGGAAGGTCAGTGCACGTCCTGTTGCTTTGCATATGACCTCGATGCAGCTTACTGTTTAACCTCGTATAAGGTCAGTGCATTACTTATGTTATCGCGTATAAGGTCAGTGCATTTCTTATGATTACAAGGTCGGTGCACCTTCGTCTAAAGGCAACACAAGGTCGGTACATTCCTTGCATCCTGCGCACATATAAGGTCTATGCATATTCCTTCTTGTGCATTCTAAGGTCAGTGTAGGTTTTGCACTAAGCACATACAAGGTCAGTGCACATTTCATTTATGGTGAACAAGGTCGGTGCAGGTCTAGTTGTCTAAGGCCAAGGTCGGTGCTAGTTCATGTTTAATGTCGTATGAAGTCGGTGCATGTTTCATACATCAAAGTTTGTGCATGTTTAGGTCCAATACATCAAGGTCTATGCACGTTTGGCTCCAACACATACCAAGATATGTGCAACTTAACATATAGGTCTGAGCATGATTTGGATATCACATTATGAAGTCTGTGCATATCTTCATGTCTGAGCATATGCATTAAGCTTACTTCATCATAGTCAGAGCACATTGGTTGCCTAGCATTTATTTTTAGGGTTGGGGTGGGCTTTGGGCCATGGCACCCCCTAGTCCTAGATGAGCCTTGGGCGCCCCTAGCCCAATACCAAGAGGAGGAAGACTTGGGCCCTATGCACTCAAAATGACCTATAAAAAGAAATCCAGAATAAAAATAATAATGAAATCCTGCCTCATAACTGGGACTCCAAGTTGTCTCTAGGCCACAGTGATGCCTGCATAGCTCGAGTCGCACTACACATCCTGTAATGTCGATCAATAGCTCGTATGTCCTCATCAATTCTCCCCGAGTGGGAAGAACTCGACCCTATCGAGTAGGGGTCCCGGTTGCTCAGGTACCACTCCAACAGATCCAGATCTATCCTCTCTAGCTCCACCCGAGTGATCCATGTGTCGTCGGACGAGGGCCATCCCCTCCACCTCACTAAGTAGCACTAGTACAATCCACTCTGAGTGGTCGTCACCTGCTCATCTAGTATATGCACAATTTGCTCACGTTGCTGAGGTAACAAGGCTGGAGGTGGACACTCAGGGGTACGGTCACTCACAAGGGAGGGAGACGGCTCAAATGGCTCACTGGGTATCACTGTCGGGTCCCTATACGCGACTAGATCTGAGACGTTGAAAGTGGAGCTGGTCCCATAATCCTCCAGCAAGTCTACAATATATGCGTTAGACCCGACTCGCATCACTACTCAAAAAGGACCGGCACTGCGAGCTTGCAACTTCTTTATGATTACAGAGGAAAAGCGTTCAGGCCTGACCCTGATTATGACGTACTCTCTCTCCTGAAACTCACGATGGTGCCTATGAGCGTCAGCCAACTCTTTGTACCGCGCATTGTTGGTCTCAATATAGCGACGGAAGTCATCATGCAAACTCCTAACATGTTCGATAAATGACTCAACCGACTGTGACACTCTAGCATGCATGGGTAGGGGAACAAGATCCACTGGCTTCCTAGGTCTACGACTTGTGACAATCTCGAATGGACTCATGCCCGTGGACCTATTGATAGAATCATTAAATGTAAACTCAGCCAGTGGTAACACTAAGTCTCAATCCCCTACGTGATCCCTTACCAAACACCTCAATAGATCTCCCAGACTCCTATTGACTACCTCTGTCTGACCGTTGGTCTGGGGATGATATGCAGTGGAGAACTTGATGTGTGTGCCTAACATATGCCACAGTGTCTTCCAAAAATAATTGGTGAACCTAACATCCCGGTCAGACACTATGGTACGGGATAATCCAAACCTACTCACCACATGCGCTTGAAATAGGTGGGCTACCAGCGAGGCATATGAAGTCTTCGAATAGGGAATGAAAAGGGCCATCGTAGAAAACCTATCCACAACCACAAAGATGGAGTCATACTTTTGGGCCGTGCGTGGTAGTCCCAAAATAAAGTCCATACTAATGTCCTGCCACGGGACATTAGGGATAGGTAGAGGTGTATAGAGACTGGAACTTTGATTCCTGATCTTGGCCGTCACCACTCACTACTTCCTACCCCCTCCCACCAAGTTGGATCAAGTCCACCTCTTCAAAGACTTGGGACACAAAAGGGGAGCCATGGCCATGGGCAACATACACCTAGGGAATGAGGATGCACCCCACCCCAAGATGTCCATAGCCTAGACCCCTTTGACCATTACGAGTGGAAGTCCAAAGACCATCCCATACCTCCACACATGGAAATCATCTCTGGGATAGGAATGCATGTGTCATATCATACCACGTCATTCGACATGGTTGGTAAGTCAGGTCATCTCATTTGTGCCACACACACTTTAGATTCAAGGCATGATTGGTTCACATTCGGGTGTGCCGGCCCTCCCCCATCTGTCGTCGCCCATCCAATTAGTCTTGTGCATGAAAGGTACACTTATGGGTGTCCTGGTCCCCCAACATTGGTCACACTTATGCATGATAGGTTCACTTGTGGGTGCCCAGGACCTCCCACGTCTAACAAGTCTGATAGTCACCACATGCCTAATAGGAACATAAATGGATGTCCGGGTCCCCTGACATTTGTAAAACCCTTGCATAATAGAGCTACATTTGGATGTCCCGGCCCCCCAATCTTCAAAAACCTTGATCGAGCGTCTGGACATGCTAGGTCCACTTTTGGTTGTCCAGGACCACCATTATCCACTAACAAGTCAGCATTCACAAAGTTGCATGATAACCTTTGCAAGCACTTCAGCAAGAGCATAGAAATTTACAAGAGGCAAGCTGACTCACACTGGTGCCACCAAGTCCAAGAGGGTGATTCAGGGATGGTGAGGACTGTGCGGCCTTGTGGAGCTGGTCCCTTCAAGATTCTGAGGTGCATCAGCACCAATGCTGATGAGTTAGACCTCCCCAAAAAGTACGGAGTTAGACCCACTATCAATATGGCAGGCCTTGTGCCATACAAGGGCCCCACGGTGGGACCTAGAGAGGATATCGAGCCCACTTCCTCCCTTGTGAGAGCACCCTCCTCTTTAAGCACACCATTGGCCCAGAGAGCCCAACGCGAGTGAATTGAGAATATTGGATAAACATGTCGCCGCCACCAGGAGCCAGGTGTATGAGTGCTACCTCGCTAGGTGGAAGGATCGGCCTCCTTCGAAAGACTCGTGGGAGGTCCTTCAGTAGCACTTCTAGAGTAGGGAGGACTATTACTCGATGGAGTTGAGTTCCCCGCATCCCGGGAGTATGATGGGGACATCACCTGTCGTTCCAGCACCTGCGACCCGTCACGTCACCCCGGATGTACCCGACTTGGTCTATCAGATTATTTCTTGAGTCATATGATGTATTTTCATTTCTTATCATTGTATTTCCCTTTTATTTGAGCCATGTGCCTAGGACTTTTATTTAAGTTTGTGTATCATTAGGTTGATTAGGTTAGCCATTGGGTCCAATTCATTTGGCCAGGCATAGGGGCGCCCCCTACCCCCTTGGTTAATTGTTATTGTGTCAAGTGTCAGGGACTTTTTGGTTTCTGAACAGATACGTCTTTTCTTTGTCTTATCGATCAGTTACTTCCAGGCATCAGTAATTAAACATGTATCACCTGGATGACGTTTGTTCAGACGTTTCTCGTATGCCACATCATTAATTACTATTATAATAGTACTTATTTTGAGGGATTTTTCTCTAAATTGTATTGATAAGAGATTAAGAGAAAAGGAGGCTACGAGGTATTCTCAATCTCTCCTTCTATCTTCTTCTTCCTTTCAACATGGTATCAGAGCCGCCTCCTGGGTGCTAGCTCAACCTTCGCTGAACATGCGCCGCTACCGCCGAGCACTAAACAACGGTAGTAGCACCAGATCCCCTGAGTAGGGAGTGGATCCTATAGCCGTGAACTATCACTAGTGCCATCGACCCCTACACCACCGTCTGCAATCTCTGCCACCGTCGACGGATGGTTGCTCCTTCCCACAGCTTGCACGGGCACAGGTCGCCACCACCGCAAATCGGAGACGTCATCTGCACAGGTGCCCTTCACACCACACCTGACGCCCTCCACCCCACATAGCACTGCCCACCTCATCTTGTTCCTCCTTTGCCCCATCCACTGTGAACCGGAGACACCATCTACACAAGGTCCTTTCGCACCACGCCCGGCGCCCTCCACTCCACGTAGCATGGTCTGTCTCTTCTTCCTCCTCCTCTATCCCATCCCTCGCATGCAGGACCACCCACGCCCACCTTTGCACTATTGTCCTCTGCCACCGCTACCCCATGGTTGCACTGCCACACTGCCTTCCCCCTGGCACCAGCAGCCTCTGTTGTTGATCGCGTCGCCCCTACTACCCCTGCCTTGTCGCGAGCCAACCACGATCAGCCACCGTTCCTCGCCAACCGCACTGGCTAGCTCCTCCACACCCTAGCCTGCGACATTGTCCTATTGTGGGAACACTTTTTTACTTACTTAATTAATTAATTATTTTATTTTATTTTATTTATTATTATGCGTAGGCGTGTCAGTCACTAAGTGATAGTTTATTCAGACTCCAAAGACGGAGATGGCTTGAAGTCGCTTTTGCGCGCCATATGATCACTCAAACGATAGTGGATATTGTGTCGGGACTAGAACCTGCTGTGTCATAAAAGTCACAGCATTAATTACATCTCCCCAAATTGGAGAAAACTATTGATTAATCATCAAGAAGAAAAACCCTGTAGCATGAGATTCGAATTATTAAAAGAAAAGAACTGATAGAGTCAAAAGTGGCAAGACACTCCATGCCAGAGGTAGGGGTGCTCGAATCATCTTATTCAATTATTATTTATCCTTCTTTTATATACGGAAGCCATTCTGAGTTAGAGACAAATAGTGTTAGAGAGAAAACCTTCAAACACATGTCTACCGAGGATGCGACATAATTTTAATATTTAGGAGACGAAGGAAGTGGATAGGAATGGATCAAATCTGAAAATTTGTTGGCATGTAGCAAGGTCGGATTTCGATCATGACATAGGAAAGAGCTTGAAAAAAGGGGAGAGATCTAAGGTCGACGGTGAAGCCCTATCGAATTCTTGAGTGACCTACAGCCAAGGAGGGAGGCTTTCTACATCCCTTCTAGCCTCCGGTTCAGGGAGTAGTCTTTGTTTTGGATTTTAGTTTAAGTGCCTCATAGTCTCGTTGTTCATTGCATGCTTGTTTCCACTACTCTTCCCTCGCATTTTTCACTATTACATTTTATTTTACACACACTCCTGCTATTTTTCCACACCGCTAAGGGTTTAAAAACCTCCCAGGTATCCCCCATTCCATGTCATTGTGTTGCTTTTCCCCTCTTTCTTATAGTTACTACGCTTATTAGATCTAATTTGGGTTTATTTTTGTTCCTTTCACGTTGTTTTGCAGGTGAACATCATCGCAACACGAGGCCCATCCCTTCTGGCCGGCCAGAAGGAGTGGAGGATCAAGTCCCATGACCTGGTGTGTGGCAGAACAGCACGGTCTTACTTCGTCCGTCTGAAGAGGAGGGCGGTCTTCCATGAACCATTCTTAACCTTTGAACGGACGCCTGCGAACCGTTCCGTCGTCCACCACTCTTCGTCCCGCATTCCTTTTCCAGCGTTGGAGCGATCTATCGAGCGATCGCTCATTTTGTTGGGCGGCTCATCCAGAATTGTGTACTTCTCTAGTGCTACTTCAGGTGAGTTCCTTCTCCCTTACCAAGGTACGGGTGCATCTGTTTTGCATCTTGTGTCTTGGTGGTGATCACGATCACACACTCACACCCTTCCACCCTTCTATCACCATATCTTTCATTTCTGCATTGATATAGTATGAGGGATTAGGAAGGAAGGGAAGGAAAACAAGTCTACAGCTACCTCCACCCAGGGCTGTCCCTCGTGACCCTCATCATGGTACGGTGTCCAGCGCACCTGAAAGGAGAAGCATTAGAGTCAACATCAGCATTTAAGAGCATTTAATTGCATTTAGAAGTTTAAGGTTTAGAGTCTTACAGATGTATAAGGTAGCGTGTTGATGTCGTCCTGGATCGCTCGCGCTAAGTGTCGTAGCGACCCGATGTCCCGTACCGACATTCATCGCCTCGCGATGGGCACATTGTCTGGATGTACCTCCTTCCCTCTCCCTAAGCCAGGGAGGTACATGTAAATCCATACCTGCATTGTCAAGTGTCAACATATAGCAGTCATAATCAAGATCATAGATGCATAATCATCTAAGGTAGAGCATTTTACCTGGAGTAGAGGTGAGAACCCGCCCAGCATCATCTGCCGGTCAGTGGTGCTGAGGGAGTCGAATAGGAAAGCAAGAGTAGCCGCACCCCACGCGTAGTCTCCAACTCCGTCCAAGTCTCTCAATAGAGGGAGGAGTGTTGGGTCTCCTCTGGAGTTGTTCAGCAGTATGTAGACTACTGTGAGCTAAATGTGTTTTGAATGATTGGCAACAGCGGTGTTGACCAGGTTGACTAAGAATGTTGACTCTGGTGACATCATATTGAATGAGCTTATCGACCTCCTTGCAGATCTGGCTTATCAATTCTGGCCTCATTTACCGGGGTGACTGCTTCACTGGCTCATCCTTGGGGTCAATGGCCGGTATATGTTGAGCAATCACTGGGCTGAGGCCTGAAATTTCTTTTTAATTCCACGCGAAGCAATCCCGATACTCCTGGAGTAGTTGGATGTATATCCCCCTTTCTTCTGGGAGTAGAAGGGCGCTGAGGAAGGTCAGCCTTAGCTCATCTACCGTACTGAGGTTTACCTCGACTAGCTTATCAACACTAGACTACCCACCATCTTCTATCTCCGGGGGAGCTAGCTGCAAATCGATGAAGCCGTCATCATCTTCTTCAGCTTCAAGGATGTCATAAGTGCCTCCTTGATTTGTCTCGCCACAAGGCGGGGTATTGTTGGCTTCTTTCTCTAGTTGCCGAGTCAACGCTGGTGTCGGTAGTACATCCTTCGGTTAACCCAAGTGTCGATCTATAGGTGGATCACCCCGAGGGTGGCGAGGGGCTCTTTGCTCTCCTGCCACTGCGGAGTATCACGGGAGGTCGCAATGACCTTTGTTGAAATGGATTCTGAGGATCTGTAGGGGGGCTTAACCTTGGGCCATTCATGTGCTGTCGTATAGGGCTCCGGGTACCTTCCGGTGTAGAGAGTCACAGGACCTCTCCAGGGTCTTCTTGGTAGTCATCTTAGATAGCCTCTACGGGGACTCCATCAATAGGGGTGAAGAGGGAGATCATATTTGCTCATAATATCTTTGCTCGATTGAGTCGGCAAGCTCCGTTGTCAGGCGCACGGTGTTGTACACCTCCCCTTTTGAGATTAACACTTGTTGCGTAAGCATTAGTTTCTGAGTTTGAGGCTAGTCTATCTTGGCCTTTGATATATCCTCGGGAGCCTGATGGAGTTGTTCTGTTCGAGGCTGCCTTAGCTCAGCCTCTGATGTATCCTTGGGAGCCTGATGCAGCTTCTCGGTCCAAGGCCAATGTAGCTCAGCCTCTGATGTATCCTGAGGAACCCGATGCAGCTTCTCAATTTGAGTATGGCGTAGCTCGGCCTCTGATGTATCCTCGGGAGCCTGATACAGCTTCCTAGTTTGAGGCTCGGCCTCTGACGCATCCTTGGGAGCTCGATGGAGTTATTCAGTTCGATACTGGCTTAGCTTGACCTCTAATGCATCCTTGGGAGCCTGATGAAGCTTCTCGATTCGAGGCTAGTGTAGCTCGGCCTCCAATGTATCCTTACGATCCCAATGCAGCTTCTCGATTCGAGGCTGGCGTAGCTCGACCTCTGATGTATTCTCAGGAGCCCAATGATAAGTTGAGATCATATGGATCCCCCTTTAATAAACACCCGCCTCATGCATGCGAGGTAGGTTTACTTCATATTCACCCATCTGGAGCTTGCCCTCCTGCATTAGGCCTTGAGCAATGTCCTTGAAGAGTAACAATCTTCGATAGGGTGCCCCAGTGTAATGCCCCAGATAACACCGCCCATGGACCACGTGGAAGAAGCACGACCACACCTGAAAAGCAGGGGTGAGTCTCGTGTCACTGACTCAGTAGGGGTCACGCAGATCCCCACTGGAAATAACATAGTAACACGGAACGACAAAACAACAGGTAGTAGTAAAGCAGAAAGAACAGAAAGGAAAGCTCTGCTACACTAGACAGGAAAGCTGTAAAGGAAAAGATGTAGCTAAAGTAAAGGGGGAAGAAGCCATACCAGACAAAACATGACTATCGAAGGAAGTACAGCCTCCTAAACTACTCCGAACAGCAATAGAAAGGTAAACCCTAATCTCACAGAGTTAGGAGTTACCAATCCATTGACCAAGTACCAGGCAAAGCTAAAGCCTACAAAGAAAAAGGCAAAAGCCTAGACACTAACCTAAATAAACAAGAGCCACAAACACATACACTCGACTAGAGTGTCATGCACGATATCCTAAGCTGACCTCAGGTTAGGGCAAGAGAAGACTAACTTGAGAACGTCACGACACGAAGCACAAGAAACACGGGAGTCACGTGTCACTTGACGAAAGCACCTCCTCACTAGAAGAACAGACAGACATGTCCACTAACGTCTTACATTGTGCCACTAGTATCTCGATGCGGACGCCACAGACAGCGTAGACTGAGATACTCACTGAACGGAACCAGGAACTACAGTAACGAGTGACTAGTCAAGGTCACACCCATCAGCGTTCATCCAAATGCCCCTGACCACATGTGCGAACACAAGCTCATTGTCTTGAGCCAGGCCTCTAGCTAGTTTTCTCCCCCAGTAGGACGCTACTGCCAAGCAAGGGAGCCCATAGAAACTAGCCTAAAAATCGTCTGAGTCGGGAACTACCCCGCCACCACTCCCAGGTAGGCTGACACTCGAGGTCGTCGGGGTACGACTAGTGGAGGCTCACTAGACACAGAGACTCCGAAACACGAGTGCTAGAGTACAGATAGGCTAGCTAGCACTGTCCCACGTACTACGAAGCACCAAGCACAAGGTAGCACGTAAGACTACCACTAGACTCAGGACAGACAATTAGACCTGCTAACACAACGATCCTTGAGCCTCACGACTCGGGGTCAAGATCGTCGTACATAAGCAGTAACAAGCTGCCAATTAAGCCTAATCCCTAAGGCAAAGACACAAGAAAACACAAGTCCTCAGCCCCTCAGGCTGCACCAAGGACTCTCGATCCGTATAATACAAATCACGAAACATGAGGGAACACCAAGACCCTCAAAGCACCTGGACAAGCAAACTGAGGTAAAATATCACCTTAAGACATCCACAACCATGTCTCGCTCTATCCAGAATAGTCAAGACACTCACGAGGTCACGTGTCAACCACTGGATCTCATTGGGTTGACCGAAAACCAATAATGACTCTGAAGCAGCACGGGGCACAAATCAACACAAAGGCACTCCTGGCTACCTTATAACATGGTCTCAGCCCTCATAGGACGTCAAGAGACCTGTCAACCACTAGGTAACCCCTGGTTGACCGGAACCAGACACGACACCAACACACTAACACATCCACCGCTACAGCAGCAAAAACAAACAGAACCAACAAGGACAAGAGCGGCGGGCAACAACAACACTCTGGGCAGAGTAACCTGTCAGTCAACTGCTAGAGGAAACCCAACAGTCAAGAGACAACTACTATGCGACCAGAGACAAGGACAATGGTAGCTTCTAGATTGAGTCGTTAGAGTACTGTCGTAGTCTAGGAAAAGACCACAGCCAATCACCTATATCCAGACAACCACCAACAGACAGACACTGTCCTAAACAAGGACCTAAGACAGACAGACACGCAACACAAAATAAGCAAATAGTCACAATGGCAAACAGGACTATAACGCACCAGCATAGGGGCGTTATACCCATATAACGCACCACGGGAGGGTCGTCATGCCAACCAGACCGAGAACTTCAAATAGGTGATATAACGCGTCAGCATAGGGGCGTTATATCAACATAACGCACCACGTATTGGGCGTTATGTCAACCAGACCAAAACGAAGTATAACGGACCACAATAGGTGCGTCATACTAGTATAATGCACAAGGGTAGGTGCGTTATACCCAACAGACACAAAACCACATTAACCACAGACCGAGGGCACATAACGGACCAAGACCCATTCGTTATAGCCACAAAATGCACAGGGTGAGGCGCGTTATATCAACCGCCATACCCAGCCAAACATCGGTCAACGGACCATAACGGATCGGCACCTGAGCGTTATATTAACCATAACGCACGGGGAGGAGTCCGTTATGCCAACCGACTAACATGGTCTTCTAGGCAAACACGGTCGTCAAGGGAACTGACATGGCAGTCAGCCTCGAAAACCACCTGACCATAATGCACCTGGGCAGGGGCGTTATGCTCCACATAACGGACCTATCTTGGTCCGTTATGCTCCAAGGCCTCCGAAGATGAAAACTGATGAACGAAGCATAACGGTCTATCGGGGGACCGTTATGCACATAACGGTCTCTGGTAGGACCGTTATGCCAATCTGACGGTTAAGACGGTGAAACGGCCCAATCGGCCCATTCCACACCCCATGCATGCCGTAGCACAGGGGAAATACATCCGAACGGTGGGAAATCCTCCAAGGATTCCAAAAACACCACATGCACACCGCAAAACGTACTAAATCGTGAGATCCGGGCGATTCAGATGAATCGACCCAAATCGAGTCACCAGGGTTCCCGGACTCCTACCGGCCCCAAGTGACGACCAATCGACATGAAACTGGTGGGGTTGGGATCCTAACATCCCAGCAGTCAGTTTGACACTAACTACATCGTGAGAGGTTGCCATTTTTCGGCCAACCCTATGAACCTTAAAAATTACAATTTATACTAAACTGGCTCGATCTCTCCTGATTGGCTGCCAAACTACGCACGGAGACAGGGAAAACGTGCAGAACGTGGAGAGGGTCCATCTCCCTGGAATGCTTTCTTCTGGCTGACGGATTGTAATGAAGGCATCTGCATCTTGGCAAACATCTGTGAGACCTACTGTGTAGTGTAATCCAGACCCGCAATCGGCACCATTCGGCTTGTTGACTCTTCAGGGATCATGCAGTCTTGATCATGTTCATCAGTAGGCTCCCCTGGGTAGAATACTATAGGAGGCTCGCAGAAGCGAGGAACCTCCATGGTATTTAGTGGCAGCACCATCTGGGGTTCCATGCTTGGAACAGGCTTGCATAATCCTTGTGGGATTTTGATCTGTGTAAACTTTTCCTTCATGTCTTCATCAGCTTCTCCAGGGTAGATGGCTGGTGGTGCAGTCCAGGCAAAGTCCCCAGTTTGAGAAATGTGGGAAACTTCATGTTATTCGACATAACCTGGAGGCAGTGGAGGAGACCAATCGTCTGCCTTTGTCACTACTCTCTTCTGGCTTGCAGAGGCTTCTTTCTTCTTCACTCCTTGGGAGGCCTCCGTGTAGAATGGTGCATCGAGCATGTGACACTTGAAAACTTCAAAGGGGTGCAAGTCTGCAAACACCCTCTCTTCTTTGCCATCATGGTAGTACTTGATACACTGATGCAGTGTAGGCAGTACTACATGATATTTGTGCAGCCAAGGCCACCGTAGCAAGGCCTTGTATGTGGTGTTGGAATTTATTACATAGAACTACACTATGGTGGTAAAATCTCCCAATGTGAGGTTGAACTCTACCATTCCGAGTGGGGTCTCGCACTTCTGATTGAAGCCAGTGATCCTCATATCTTTCACCTTGGTGTGGTGCAAATCAAAGTAGTACTTCTGATAGATGCGATAGGGCAGAATATTCACGACAGCTCTTAGGTCTACCAATATTCGGCTCAATGGCTGACAGTTGAGATATCCCTTCATATACAGAGGCCGATTGTGGCTGGGGTTAGGGATCAGCATATCATCCTCTGTGCATGTAATTGCGGACCCGAAGTTAACCTCCGTCAGGAGAGCTTCATATTGAGCTAGCGATTATAGAGCATCAATGATAGCTTGGCGAGCTTCCTCACTCAAGGAAAGAATTTCCCATATAGTAAAGCTTGTAGGGAGCTTTTTCAGCATTTTCATAATTTGACTACCCACTCAGACATTAAACAGTCTCATCTCCTCCGCCCAGCGGGGCCTCGGAGGCTCATGGGGTGCCTGCGGCATGGATTGCCTTTCTCCCGCTTCTTTCTTCTGAGGGGACTGTGGAGGGGTTTCCACTAGGGAAGTCGCCTCTAGTGCTGGGTGAGCATCAATACTCGCTTTATCCTTCTTCTTGAGCATTGGGGTAGGTGGTTGACGGTGCTTGTTGTTTTTAGCAACAGTCTCTTGAGCCAGCTGTTTGCCTTCCAGAATAGACAGGAACTCAATAAATGATGGAACTTCATCACCTTTCTTTGTTTCTGCATAGAGGCCTGTTGGAGGAGGAATTTCAATGCCTCGGACTTCTGGCTCTGGCACATTATCAGGGGCCTCATCAGCCTCTTGGGTGGCATCCCCAGTTCATGGTGGTGATAATTCGATACTTGTATCCGATTATCGGTACCCTGAGCTCTAGGTCGTTACACGAACAGAGACAATCTAAGGCAGAATGGAAGGCGGCCGAGCTCAAGGCGAAGGTAGAGCTGGCCGGGTTGGAAGCGCTCGAGCAATACAAATGCTCGGAGAGTTACCAGGCAACGCTCCAACAGGGTGCCTTTGCTTACTACGAGCCGGGTTATCATCGGGGCCTATGGAAGGGGTTTTCCCAAGGCTACCGTCGAGTGACCGCTTTGGCCTATGAACAGGCGCATGGAGAGCTCGATTTTCCTTTCGAGCAGTGCTATGACTTGGACGAGGATACCCCTGATTCCTCCGTTCAGTCACCGAGCGAAGGTGGAAGTCGGGATGCCATTGTTTCGTCCGAGCGATCGCCAACTCTGACAGTCTCGGGAGGGCACACGATCGAGATAGTTCCCACACCGGTGGGGTCAGTGTCTGGACCGGCCATCACTGTGGGTGCGGGGGGTGAATCGCTCACTGCTGAGGATCCTTCATCTACCGAGCTTTGTAGTGGGCCCGAGGCCTGATGTACCTTTTTGCTTTTTCCTTTTCTTTTCTTTACCATGACCATGTAAAACTTTGCTTGCATCCACAAGTTTTGGTAATAGTAAATGCTGAATTGACTATTCCTTATCGTCTTTGGCGCAACTTGACCGCTATACTTGTAGTTGTTGAAAAGGCGATGATTCTTTCTATAGTTATTTTGCGTGTCGATTGGTTGGCATGGTGCTGGCGCCTGTCCATCTCCCATGCTTTTAATGACTTTTCACTTCGTGTGTTTCCATCGAAGGGGTGTTCGTGGAAAATGAGGTAACCATCTTAGGGAAAAGGGTTTCTGCCTTTCGCGATTCTTCTAGGGAAAAATCTTTTAAGGCAACAGCTCCCCTTCGGCCTATAAAATGCTCCGAAGGGCGTTTCCTCCTCTCTTCACCGCTTAAGGCTATCCCTGCAGTTTCTCCTCTCCACGAAGTGTTGTGCTGTTAGTCTTGGTGAAGCATGAAAGACGTTTCAGAGGATGAAGATGCAGACGGTAGGAGAGAGGAGGGTCCTGCTACTCCGGCTTGAAAGAGGGCTGAAGCATGTCGCCATCATACTGCTGGACGGCCAACGCTACCTTCGGAGGAAGATAGAAGCGCTGGAGGACGGATGGGGGCATCCAGCAACGTCCCCTTGTCCCGCTCTCTCTCTTCCTCCTCCCCTCCTCCCCTCCTCCTTCTGCCCTCTGTCTTATCCCCTCGGGGGCTTGCTCTTCAAGCTTCCTCCTCACCTCCCCTACCTCCGCCCTCCATCTCATCGCCGGTGGTGGGGGGGCGGTTCTTCCTCTTCTATTCTTCAAGCTTCATTCTTTCACTGTTCTCACACAGCCCCTCCTTTCTGGTTGTTGTTTCCCCTCTTTTCCTTTTCTTTCACTGGTTCTGCGCCGCCTCCTGTTGTCCCCGCTGTTCATGATGCTCCGGATGTCCCTGGCAGTCGAGGCAAGGCATTGACCATTTTGTTTGTTTGTTGCTTCCTTTGATCCTTTAACTTATTATTATCCTATTTGTTTGTTGCTCCCTTTTGCCTTTGTCATATTATTATTTCTAACAAAAATTCGGTAGCATCTCTCCTTGACCCGAGCGTAAGGGAGATGCAGGAAACGCGCCCACATGGAGTGGCGAAACCCGACAATTGGAGGTGGGCACCCAAGAGCGGCAACACCTTTGGTAAAACATCGGAAAACCCGGGAGGAACGACGGGTGGAAGACACCTCTAGGACTGCCCAGGGGTGCACCGGGCAATGGAGCTCGGGGGGTGTACTGGCCAGGAAGGCTGAAGGGGCCGAGGGCGCGCCGGCCAAAGGCTGTGTCGGTGAAGGGGTGTAGGGACGAATGCACCGGCCAGGGAAGCTGTGCTGGGCTAGGAGTGTATCGGTGAAGGGTTGGCCCAGGGGTGTATCGCTGGGAAGGCTGAAGGGGTTGAGGGAGCACAGGCTAAGGGTTGTTTTGGTGAAGGGGTTTCAAGGGCGTGCCAGGTTGGGAATGCACCGGTGAACGGTTGGCCCAGGGGTGCACCGGCCAAGGGGTTTCAAGGGCGTGTCAGATTGGGAATGCATCAGGGGTGTTGGGTAGGCAGGCTAGGAGTGCCAAGGGGTGCACTGGCCGAGGGACTGTGCCAGACTGAGGTTAAGTGGGGGGGCTGTACTGGGCGAGGAAGACTGTTCCGGGCTAGGTGTGCACCGGTGAGGCTCAACTGAGGGGTGTTGAAAGCGGGGAAGGCCTCAGCTGGGCCAAGGGGAAGGCGAAGCAGAGGGGCCACCAGCCGCACTCAAGGGGCATGGTAGTGGACCTCATGACAAGGCCATCAACATGAAAGACAAGGCATGACCAACATGGGAAGGGAGGAACCACCGGAGGAAGGAGGAAGAAGAACCCAAACACACGCAGGGACCCAAACAAATGAAGACAGTGAGGAACAACAAAAAAGGGATTCTCATTCACACAGCAAAAAAGGGGCCACAAAGGGGCATATACATTCCAAAGAAAACATGGGGTAAGAGGTACATCGGTGGGAGGAGGAAGAAAAGAAAGGGGAGGAAGAAATGGGGAGAGCTAGGGTCGAGCAGGGGCGACGGCTCCCTACTCTTCCCCGCCCCCCTGCTACATCACTCTCTCTCTCTCCCTCCCTTACTCTCTCTTCTGGGTGGTCGTCAGTAGGGAGACCTACGGCAGAGCTCTCCCTTCTTCTTCTTCTCTTCTTCTTCTCCTTCTCTTCCTTCTCTCGGTAGAATGCTTCGTCTATGTCTCTCTGTGCCTCTCTCGTCTGTCTGTCTATATCTTGTCTCCCTCTGTTCACCGTGGAGGACGGGGGTTTTATATCCCTAGCAGCGGGAGTGTCCGAAGGCGGGACGTCGATGGCGGGAACGTGAGGTCGAAATAGCTGTACTGATAGGTGGCGCCGGCCGTGGCATTGAGTTTCCCCGGGCCGATGCGCGTGTTGTAATCTACCTGCGGTTCGATGAGCGAGGTCCGGGTGAGGTTGCTCATGTAAAAACCGAGACCGGTGCTGGGAGAGGCCGGGTTGCTCGCGGAAGGCGGGTCGATGAGCAGTTGGTTCAGCTGGATGGAATTGAATCCAAGATTGGCCCGGACCGTGAGGTTTTGCAGGATGGAATACGCAAGCGTGGAATTGAGGATCAGGTTATTCGTATTCGTTTTATAGTAACTGCGCACCTCCGCTATCGGGTTGGTGAAGCCGCCGCCGAAATACAGGGAGCCGTCCGCGTTGTATAAGGGGTAGTTGCCCGGGTAGGTCGTCGATGCCAAACTGATATCCGAGGCCGGCATATGATTTTTGTCCGCGGAGTAATTGGCCGTGGTGCTCATCTTGAACCGGCCGTCGGACGACGTGTGATCGCCCTTGATGTGTATGGTTCCCTTTGTATAACCGTTACCGCCCAGGATCACGCTGGATTCCGTATGATAGGCGCCGTCGACAAGAATGCTGGTGTTCTTATCGCCGCCGGAAAGGCCGAGACTCGCGTCGGTGATGTGCGAAGTGTTTCCAATCAACATCTTCTCATAGTTCGAATTTTGCGTCTGGCTCCAACTCACCAGGTCCGGGGCATTTACCGCGGTGGGCGTAATGCCGTCGTCGGCAAATGCCTGTTCCCGGATCGAGAGGTACTGACGGGTGCTCACCAGCGGAACCAAATGCGTGACATGCCCCCAGCCTTGCGAAGCACGGAGGTCGACCCGGGTCTTTCCCGTGGCCGAGCGCTTGGTGGTGATGATGATCACGCCGTTGGCGCCCCGGGAACCATAGATGGAGATCGCGTCGGCGTCCTTCAATACCTGTATGGATGCAATATCATCCGGGTTGAGCTGCGCCAGCGGGTCGGTCCCGCCGTTCGGCTGGTTGCCGGTGACGAACCCGCTCATCATCTGCAGGTCCACCGGTGCGCCATTGTAAGGCACCCCGTCGATGATATACAAAGGCACGGTTCCTGCCGACAGCGAATTCTGGCCGCGAAGGAGGACCTTGGTCTTCGCGCCCGGCATCCCGGTTGCCTGCTGGATGAAGAGACCCGGTACCATGCCCTGCAGCGCCTGCATGGGATTCGTGACGCTTTGGTTGCTGATCTGCGAGCCGTCGACCGTACTCACATCACCAGTATTGAGCCGCTTGCTGGTAGTGTAATAACCCTTGACCACCAGCTGATCCAATTTGTTTTCCCCCCGCTTGAGTAGTATGTTTAATTCCCTTCCGGCTCCGGCCCTGACCTCTCCGGTGATGTACCCGGTATAACCGATGTCCAGCACGGCATTCGGCGGCACATTGTGCAGGTCGAACCAGCCATCGGCATTCGTTTCGGTGCCGTGCCGCGATCCCCGCACCATGACGCTGGCTCCCGCCAGCGGGTTCCCGTTCTCGTCGGTCACCCGGCCGCGGACATCGATCCCCGGCGGCATTTCAGCGGTCCCGGCGGCGACGACGCTTTTGGGTTTGACGATGACCATATTCCCGTCGATCTCCCAGGTAAACGGCTGGTCCTTGAAACACACCGCGAGCGCATCCTCCAGGGTGGCGTCGACCACCGTGAAGGTGACCCTGGGCGCGTTCTTCAGCAATTCGGTGGTATACAAAAAAGAGCAGCCGGTCCGTTGCCGGATGTCCCGGAATGCTTTGGAGAGCGGTGCATCGGTCTCCGCCAGCGTGATCCGCTGCGTGTAGCCGCGGGCGCTGACCTGTAAAAACGCGGCAAATAAAAGAAATGTCGAGATCCTCATGATCCTTAGCAGTTGTTTGACTCTCCCCCTTAGAACACGAGGGTGGCTACAAAGAGCATTTTCCATACTTTTGTGTTAGTTTGGGTTTACGTAAATAAAGCAGTCCCTGATAGATTGTATAAAGCGGGTTGCCCGAACTACTCGCCGGGTAGTGGTCCAACACTATCCGGTTTTTATTTGAACATCCCTGAATTACCCGTTACTTGCTCACGATCACGCTGTCGCCGATGATCCTGAAGGTTACGCCACGCGTCTTTTCCAGCATCGCGAACACCTTCGAGGCGTTGACGCTTCGGGAAATGATCCCGTTGAAATGCCGGTCGATGTCACCCGCATAGCCTACCTTAACATCATACCACCTCGCCAGCTGCCGCATGACTTCATGGACATCGGTGTTGTCGAACTCGAAAGCGCCGTTCTTCCAGGCCATGACCTGCTCGACGTTTACGCCGGAAGCAACGGTGAGCCTTCCATCTCTGCCGATCTCCGCCTGCTGGCCCGGCCGCAGCACCGTGCCTTTTCCGCCTCGGCCGACACTCACCGCGCCCTGCAGCAGCGTCACCTTTGTGCGCGGCTCGTCATCATAGGAATTGACGTTGAATGCCGTGCCGAGCACCCGGGTCGTCACCCCGCCGGCCGTCACCACAAAGGGCCTGGTGACATCCCGGGCCACTTCGAAAAAGGCTTCTCCTTTCACCGACACATTCCGGACGCTGTCGCCGAAAGCCGCCGGAAAGGTCAGCTCCGATTCCGCGTTGAGCCAGACCTGCGTGCCGTCCGACAACACCAGGTGATATTGTCCCTTGCGCGGAACCCGCACCGTGTGGCGGTCCACAAGGTCACCGGTTTTCCCATAGCCGGCATAGGATAACTCCCCCGGGTTATCCGCAATGACGTGCCCATTGTTGTCGACGATGGCGTGTCCTTTGCTTTTCCCCAGTTCCACCCGGGTCCCGTTCGGCAGCACGAGCACCGCCTTGTCGCCGCCCGGCCAGGCGTCGGCTGCTGCCGTCAGCGGTGAAGCCGTCTCCGCGGCCTGCCGGGGCCCGCCACGGTAGAAGAGCCAGGCCATAGTCCCCAGCAAAACGATAAGGACCGCGGCTGCTCCCAGCCAGATCCGCCGCATCGACACCGTACGGGACCGCTGCGGCTGCCCGTCGACCCCGTCGATAGATGCACCAATAGCCGCCAACAGCCGCTGTTGCTGCTGCGCATCCAAACGCGTCGCGATGGTAGGAGCTGTTCCAACCGCGTCAGCCGGGCGCGTCGCGGAAGCAGATGCTGTTTCGGCCGTGTCATCCAAACGCGACGCGATAGCAGGAGCTGTTTCGGCCGCGTCAGCCGGGAGTCGCGAACGATGTTCCATGATCTCCTGGTATTCCGCGGCAACAGCCTCTATTTCGTTGATAGGCGCCGTCTCCATCCAGCGGATAAACCGCAGATGTTCCTCCTCCGTATGGCTGTTCCGGGCAAATCGTTGCAAAAAATCGCGGATATGGTTTTCTTCCATGACAATGGCTTGTAATATAGATGACTTGTGATAAACGCAAACGACTACCTCGGTAAGAAAAATTATTTTATAACTTCATTTGCGCACGCACCTGTTCATAGGCCTCGTAGAGCTGTTTTTTGACAGCGGCCTTCGTTATGGCGAGCCGGGCGGCTATCGCGTCGTAGGATAATCCTTCCTCCACGTGGAGACGGAAGATCAGTTGGCGGCGGGGCGACAGGGCGCTTACGGCCTCCTGCACCTTCCGGTAAAAGGTCCGGTAGTCGAATACTTCGCCGGGTGTTTCGGGCGACGCGGGCAGGTGGGTCGACAAGGCGACGAGCATTCTGCCGGCAGTTTGACGCTGGCGGACCCGGTCCACGATCTTGTTCCGCGCACTTTTAAAAAGATAAGGGGCAAAGGAGCGCACCTCCGTCAGATCCCGGCGTGTCTCCCAGATGCGGATAAAGACTTCCTGAACGATCTCTTCCGCGTCCGGTTTGGAGCGGGTAAAAAGAAAAACGTAAACCCCGGCCACCCTGGGGCCACCGCTCCATAACCCGCTCGATCTCTCGACGGATCCAAGCAACGCGGGTCCTCAGGTACCCGTCGTCCAGCGTAATAGGAGGTAAATCCTCCCTCAGCAAGCGGCTCTCCTCTGCCTTTCGGATCGCGGAGGCCTTCTGACGATACAGGTGGCTGTGCTCGAACCACCACCTGGCGTAGTGAACGTCGAACCTCCCTCAACGTCCCTCGCCCGACATCAGGAACTGCTCCGGCTCCTGGTGGCTGTAGAAGTCCCACCATGCTACCGCAAGTAGGTGGGTGTCTCTGCCCCGGTACTGCCTGCCTGTTAAAGAGAACTCCCAGTTCGGTCGGATCCCCTAGTCGTGCCCAAAGTTCCTCGTGAACCGATGTGGGTAGTATGGCTCCAAGGAACTCATCGCTGACCGGTGCAACGCCAACACCGCCGATCGGGTACTCAGTATCCACTCCATCTGCAACCTGACATCTGCCACCTCCTGATCAGGATGGGCGTTGGTGGCCCCTCCACCTGAAGCCCCCAGGAAGAGGCTGGAGTCCCTCATGGCATTGTCGAAAGGCAGCCCCTCCTCACCCCAGATGGGCAAGTAACAAAGGGCTCGCCTGGCCCCCTCCAGCTGCGTCTCTGCATCCCCGTCAGGCTACCCGGGGAAGCTAAACAAGAGCGGTGCCATCGGGTTCCTCACTGTCCCCCGCATCACCAAGCCTGGAAATAACAACTCGGCCCACACACTGAGGTAGTGGGTCGGCAGGACTATGCTCCTCTCTCTCAGGGCCAGGTGCGCCGCCAGAACTTTCAGCCCCTGGTAGATGTTGGCCAGTGCAGTAGAAGCTAAAGCCAACTGTCTCCCCTCAGCTAATAGATAGGCTGACCACAGCAGCTCGGCCCTCAGCAGACCATCCTCCCCGTGCGGAACCACGAACGTCACCAACCAGTAAGCCAAATAGGCGGCGAGGTGTGTCACGTCTGGCAGACCATGGGGATTCCACCCCTCCTGTGGCGCATACACATATCTGGAGTACGTTCGGAAGCGTAGCTCCACCTCGGTGTACTCCTCCCATGGAGTCTGGTCTCTGGCAAACTCCTGATAAAAGCAGAATGACCCGTTGTAGAAATGACGGACCTATACATTTAGTGGCACTCTCAGAGTCTGTGCTGCTCTCTCTCTCCCTGCCAGAGCCAAGTCCCTCCAAGTCTTCAGGAGTTACCGATAGCTGAAAGGTACCCGATACCTCCCCTGTCCGTCACTGTGATTGCGGTGGAGGTCATCCAACACTACCTCCTCGTATCCCTCGCCGTTGATCGGTAGCCCAAAAATCCTAAACAGAGACCACAAGTCCAGTGAAGTCTCCCCCTTTGTTGTGGCCACCATGTTCCAATGGTGGTTGAAGCACTCTAGTAGCCCCTGCAGTAGCCCAGTGTAGTAGGGGTACGCGTACAAGGCGACAGTCACTGCGTACTTGATCCCTACTCGCTCGACCGAGCTGTTCAGCTGGAGGAGGCTGAGAGCAAGATTGAGGCCTCGAGGAAGGCCCTAGAGGAGCAGCAGTCGGCCATGGAGTGTGTCAAGGTTGGGTGGCGAGAGGCTAGGAGCACGATCGTGTCCAGTACTTAGCTCTTGTCCACCATTGAAGCATAGCTCGCAGCTACTCAGTCTCACATATCGGCGTTGGAGGGGAGCGAGCCGTGACTTAATTGTGTCTCCTTTTTTATTATGCTATGTGCCCAATTGTACAGATTTTTTTGTTACCCAAAGGGCATGTCTTGGGCTCCTTGATAGCTTATGAATGACAAAATGCTAGATTTCCCTTTGTCACTCCTTGTGTCGTCCCACCTTTTTCTCTTGTAGAATAATGCTGGGTGCATGAGCTACCAACCACGTATTGCTAGTCGGGGTTGATTCTTCTACAATATGTTGATGCCGATGATAGGTGACTAGATACCAGGACTTGGGCACCGACTACTGGGAGCTGGGTGTTGGGTACTGGAGATCGAATATCAGGTGCATTGGGGCTGCACACAGAATGATGGAAGGTGTACTGGGGTTGAGCTCTGAGGAGTATGGGATATTTAGGGCTGAGTACTGGGTACTGGGAGATGGGAACTAGATACTGGGCACTAGGGGCTTACCCAAGTAGGGTACGTTGACTAGGGCTAATTGGAAACTTGGGGACTGGGAGATAATACATACGAGTTCAGTAATTCGGGGGACTAGGAACTGAAAACTGTCGGCTGGAGGCTAACCCCTAAGGGGGTGTTGGCCTATGTTGCTGGGAGTGAAGGCTGGGGACCGACCCATAAGGGTATGTTGTTGCCAGGGACTGGGGACTGGAGGCCAACCCGTAAGGGTATGGTAGCATGTGTTGCTAGAGTTGCTAGTTGGTTCTGAGGTATGTTAGCCAAAGATCGGTTACTGGCAAACTGGCTATTGACATGTTGTTAGCCAGAAATGTAGTTCACATCGATCTGGGGAACTGGAGCTAGGGCTTGGCCGACTGACCATGGAAGGCATGGTAGCCGAAAGATGGGATGAGCCGGGGCTGGAACTGGGGCTGGCTGGCTGACCATTGAAAATGTTGTAGCCAGAGGCTAGGGATGGGATTGGAACTGGAGCTGATGTTGAAACTGGAACTGGAGCTGATGCTAGTACTGGAACTGGAGCTGATGCTAGTACTGGAAGTGGAGCTGGCTGGCAAACTGTTTAAGGTGCTATAGCCAAAAACTAGGGCTGGAACTGGAACTGGTGCTGGAACTGGCCGGCTAACTGTTGATGTGTAGTAGTCGAAAGACTGGGACTAGAGCTGGAACTGGAGCTGGAGCTAGCTGGCTAACTACTGATGTGTAGTATCCAAAAGACTGGGACTGGAGCTACAACTGGCTGACTAACTGCTGATGTGTAGTAGCCTGAAGACTGGGACTGGTCGGCTAATCGTTAAGGTGTATAGCTGAATGCTAGAGTTGGAATTATCAATCATTAAACTCATCATCATGTGACTTATCAAGCAATCAATAGATATCTAAAAATGCAGCCTCATATATTTTATAAGAGCAGGCAAACCATATGAAAAGATATGCAAATGTATTGATGCACAAACTTAGTGCACTGACCTGCCTTTCTGATGAGAAGAAAAGAATGCAGCAGAATGACAAAATAGCATCGACTTGTATCGTGCACAGGTAGACCTCATCAAAATGGAAAGACTCTAACTGCATTAAAGGTGCAACGACCTGTGAGTGCACAAGCCAAAACTATTTGATCAATAGCATCGATGTGCCACTTAGGCAAGTCAGCCTATCCTGGTGATGTAAAAATGAAGATGCTTAAAGTATCGATGCAGGACCCTATAGCACCGACCTAACATCACAACAAATACATAAGGTGCATTGACCTTGAGGATGATGACTTCTCTAGCATTGACCTTATGCTGCAATAGCTAGCTCACTTGCATCTACGCTTCTATAATGTGCACCAACCTTATGCTACAACATCTAGCATAAAGTGCCTAGTAGCATCGACTTGTATATAAGGTGCACCGACCTGATGTCTGATGTGCATCGACCTGATAGACCATGCTGGGTACTAGGTGCATCGACCTGATAATGCATACTATGTACACCCGCATCGTCCTTCTGGACAATGTGCATCTACCTTCTAGACTATAATGCATATGTGTATCGACCTTCTGGACTCAAGGACATATATGTATCGAACTATTTGTTCCATGCAATGGGAGATGCATCGACCCTATAATGCAACACTTATGCATATACACTGACCTTCTAGACTCAGAGTGAATATGTGCACCAACTTGACTATCTAAATGCCTGAATGTGGATCGACCTTTCTTTCTAAGTGCATGAAGATGCATCGACCTACTGGTCTTTTAGATAAGCCATTGCATCGACCTGTCCATTATAAAAACTAATGATGCATCGACCTAACTACCATGAACTCCAATGATGCATCAACCTATCTAGCATGCTGTATATAATTGATCTGATCTCTCTTTCTCTGTGAGAGTCAACTTCCAATGATGACCCTTTCTTCATAACTTTTGAATTAACATCAGAACCTGTTCTTGCAGAGAATGACATACATCTTTCAAATGTAATAAAATCATCATAGATCAATCATGACATCAGAAGACAATGTGTCACAGCAACATGATCATATGCAACTTCTACACATGTAACATCATGCACCAATGATCATCATCATGTATGACATATATCAAAACCTCGTATGACATCATGATGAGTCATAGTGTTTGTCATCATCAAATGAGTCATAGTGTTTGACATCATCAAAATCACAAGGTCACAACAATCTATCCCTTTTTGATGATGGCAACACTATGGTAACACTATGAACATTATGAACACTTTGAGTCACAAAATAACATGCTTGCCAAAACTATTCTCCCCCATTGACTTCATCAAAAAGGAAACCATAGTTTGTCAAAAATGCCTCCCCTCCTTTAAGAAATTTCATCCTCAAAATTTAAGGACTAACAAAGGAGAAGCAGGGAAGAACAACCCGACAATACAACTATGAAATGACACGAATCACGAGAAGCACAGCTCAGAGGAACATAGTCAGACCATAATCATGAGCACAAGCTCAGGAGTGAGCACGACACAAGTGAACAGAAGTCTGACACCTCTGAAACAAGGCAACATCGCTTACATCTCATGGGAAAAAAGACACGACTGCCATGATAACAGATCATGAAAAATGGGATGACAGACACGGCAAACATCAGCTTAAACAAGGAAGCAGAGTCCTCTCAGCTGACTGCTCGACCACATCATCGGCTCCAGTGCCAAAGGTAATAGGGAACACCTAGCACACAGGATGCCAATGACAACAACATTGGACCACAAGCGCAATCAAGTCAGTCCTCACTCAGATATTACGTCTGATCGAGTCGCAAGCTAACTCTACTCGGGAAGAGGAGTATAGCAATGCTAACTGACAAGACAATGGTCCAAGACTGAAACACAAAATCATATAGAAACAGCACTCAAAACAACAACACGACAGCACCTGTAGGATTTCGGCTCCGTACGGCACACAGAACCACGAAACACGACTGCAAGTAGGGTCACATCAAGGCACAACAGTAGCTGATCACACGACTACAAGGAACGAGTCATGCATCAAGCAGCTCACCAAGAAAGACCCACGACAACAAGAAACGACAGGAAGACCCACAATCTCCAGGGACGCATCTCAAGGACTATAGGCACGCCTCAAGAGCACAACACCCGAGAGAAAGAAATGCAAAGTAGAGGGTACTCAATCAACAAGAATGCCGACAAATTTCCCAACACTCGTAACCGCCGATGCCAACACTAGAAAAATTACCAGCAACATCACGGCAACAGATGGCATCAAGGCATAGGAAACCAAGATGAAGTCACATCGAGAAGAAGCAACTCTCTCGACTGGCCAGAACCTCACGAAAAGATCCTCGACCTATGGGTAACCAACCTACACGCTTCCATTGGGCACTCATACAATGCACACAGGCAACAGAAGATAGCTCGGTATCCGCATCTCAGCATACGCATAGCACCATCGCAATTAATAAGAATCGTAATGTAACACGCCACGAGTACTGATCTAGCGAACAAACGGTCACAAGAAGCCTAAGTGCAAAGAAAGAGAGTGCCAACATCAGCACAAAGCACAAGGAAAGATGCTAATCTCAGCTTACCTTTACGTCTTGAAACAATAGATGACCCTTCACAACACATCGGCTGTTGGACATGGCACGATGAACACGGTACGCAACAGCTCTTGACACAGAGATTAGGTCCAAAGCCAGACAACTGTAAAGCAAGGAGAAGATCAGGCTCAGAATAAAGCTATCCACACTTAAGCAGACATAGACAAAGGCATCACCAAGACAATAATTCCAAGGCTAACCTCGAAAAGACTCCACCAGAAGGGATGAGAATTTAAAAGTTCACAATCTGCTCTTGCGGAAGAGAGAAAAACTAATCCTGAGCCAGGCCTTCTAAAGACAGACTAAACAAGTAAGCTATCAAGCATTAGTCCTGTCAAAATTCGGCCTGAAGAGGCATGATCTCGCGTTGATCTTGAGCCGTGCGATCTTGGAAGAATCCTTGATCACGATCACCATGTTTGTACAAATTGCAAGGAAGGAATCCAAGGGTTTTCCAGGGTTTATATAGCGATCTGTTTAATGTAAGAATCCAAGGAGTCCAGGGAGCTGAGGGGATTCAAGAGAGTTACGTCCTCATTGTGAACCCTTTATAGCACATGGACTCTTGCTCTCCCTTATCCCTTGGAGTTCCCTGCTCCTTAAAGATGCGTAACGGACGCTTGGGTAGGCTTCTGACGGTCGGTCCGAGCTTGGGACGCTGACTGGGAGTCATCCCGAGTGATGGATGCGTAGCTCGGATAGGTTGCACTGGGTCCCCGCAGGGGCCTTCCCGATCGACCCGTCGCTCGAACTCCTGGACCTGAGGGACGCTTAGGAAGTGCTAGTCTGAGTGAATTTTGTGCTTGGAATTAGTGGGCCCAGAATGGGGCTGTCACTTTGGGAGGTTGGGCCAGGTTCAGTCAAATTGGACCTATTTGGGCCGTGCTCTCGAGCGGTGGATTTTCCCCCTCTCCACTTGTCCCCCCTACTCCCGAGCCAAAATTGGGCTCGGACGAGTAACATTTGCGGGGGTGGTGCTGGTGGCTAGAATTGGGTGGAGATTTTTCTCTGGCAGGGGCCATTTAATGTGGCTGTCCTGGGAATACGCCTTTGATGATGACTCTTTTGAGTCGATACGAGGAGTCCTTTTTCAGAGTGTAAAACGTCATGTCACCTCTCGCAAAACTGCTGGGAGTATAAACATCACGCGAGTTTACGTTCTATGCCTCCTTTGTTTAGGGTTTTATCTCTCAATCATCCTTATGTTCTGAAAGGTCATGCGCCGCGAGGGAGGTTAGGAGGAGCAAAGAATCGCGGAGGGCTTTGTGGAGGTAGTAGAGATCGAGGCGGTGGCGATTCATTAGCTTCTACCTCCACCCGAGTCGCCTGAGTCGGCGCTTTCCTCCTCTTCCCCTTGTTCTTCTCGTTAGGCCATGGCAGAGGAATACCCAATTACTGAGGAGCAGGAAGTCGGTCAAGGCACGGAGAGCTTGGTAACGCAGCCCGAGCACTCCATGCGCAGCGAGTTGGGCGATGCTGAAGTAAAGGTGATGAAGAAGCAATACGGGCTGCCGTGGCAGTATTATTTCTCTCCGCCCCAACCTCACGAGTCCAGTTTGGATACTCGTTCGGCCCTCTTTTGCACTTTCCACTTGGCTTGAAAGTGCGAGTTTCGTCTGCCTCTCCACCACTTCGTCATCCAGTTGCTTCAATCCTACCGACTGGCTCCTGTCCAGTTGCTCTCCAACTCTTATACTTTTATCTTCTCTTTCATCTTTCTCTGTCTCACCCATTGAGCAGGCACCAGGGGCTGCCTTTCATCAGGGCTATTGCCCATACCATGAGGTGGTAGGCCATATCATTCACAATTGTCAACCGTTCAAGGACCTCGCTGAGAACTTAATCAGGCGGGGGCAAGTTAACATGGGTGAATCCCTGGATAATCCACCGTAACCACATGCACGGGAGAGTCTTCACTTCTCTGTCAATGTCATACATGTTGCAGCAGCTTTCCAACTCCCGGAGCCGCAGGAGGAGGGAGTCAGTTCCCAAGGAGTTAGTTCCCAGCCACCTAAATCCACACTGTGGTACCCAGGGTGGCGACCCTCTCATCAGTGCTCTTTCCCCAAGGAGGACACTGAGAAGATCTTTGACAAGCTCCTGGAAGATGGTCGGGTGCTGACACATGAGCCGCCGTCCTACTACAATGAGACGACCAAGAGTCACCCCCGCTACTGCAAATACCATGTCAGGATGTCTCATCCCACCCGGCAATGCCCAGAAGTGCAAGATTGCATTGAAGTCCTCACCCAGAGAGGAGAGATCGACGCGCAGGGGAACTCTATGACAATGCGGCGTCTTAAAGAGGCTGTCACGAAGAGTCTCCAACAAGCTCGGCAAGAGGCTAAGACCTTCTCTCAATTAGCCTGACCGAGTAAGTCTACGGACAGCAGAAAACCTCAACCAGACCCCAAAGGCAAGGCCAGATGCGAGAGGCCTAAGGCCCAGAGCCCAAGAGACCAAGCCGTGGGAGAAGGCTCCAAACCCCACTCTGGGGCAAGTCAACCCAGCATTGTCATAAGGGGAAGCCCTCTGCCAGATAATAAAGGCAAGGCTAACATGAGGGAGCCTCTGGCCAAAGCTCCTGTCAAGCCAGCGAGACTGCCAATTGCAGAAAGGCCTCAACACCTTGAGCTTGTAAAGGCGCCAGTCAAAGCGACGTTGATGGAACTACAAGGCCCCATTGTGGACTGGCAGAGTTCCAAGAGCTGCCTCTTGAAATAATTACTCAGGCAATCAATGCCACCTTCCAAGTTCAACCGAAGGAGGCCAAGTGGACCAAGATCGTCCCCAGAAAGAGCCGCGGCACTAAGGCTCCCAAAGAGCCGACCCGGAGCAAAAAATAAAATTTCGAGGGCGAACCAGTCCCACCTCCAAAGCAAAGTTTCCTTTCTTCTCAAGAAGCAGCACGTCATAAGAAGCAAGAGAAGAATCGAAGGAAGAATTAGAAAAGGAGGTTGAAGAAGCAAGCTGAGCAGGCAGCAGTCATTGCGGCCCCTAAGGAGCCGACTCCTCTGCAGCGACTTCAAAAGCTCATAGATGAGCTGGAAGAGTACATTCCCTCTCGTCCCACCAGGGTCGTCACTCTGGACGAATATATCCATTGGGACAAGCTGGGGCGGAAAGTCCGCCTCTTGCAGTGGCTCCGGGAGATGGCTCACCGTCTTGAAGAGGGAGAGGAATTCCCAATCCCAGAAGAGCTTTCCTTATTCTACAAAGAAAGGTACGGTTTCGATTTATGGTCGTTCAGCGCATGTTCTTTTTGATTCGCAACCTTTGTTGAGAAACTTAGATTAAGTATTTTTCTTAAACATAGAATAATCTAAAAAATTCCAAAGAGTAGCTGTTACGCGGGGATCGGTGACCGGACTGAGGGAAGGAGTAAAGCAGTGAAGGGAAACATAGGAGTTTGATGTATCTTAGGTATCTCCCTTCGTAGCCATATTCCTCTCAAGGTAGTACCGGGTACTCACCTTTTACGAAGAGTCGAGGGGGAACCGGATGGCACAGGAGATTTTGGGGTTAGGGTAACTGAGCCAGGGTGTGGGCGTGCTAGTCGATTTCTCGACAACCACTAATGGAACCAAAGGTTGACTGGGGAGCGTCGCCAGGACGCGGCACGTGGGCTCGAGAGGTCAAGCGACACGTGGAGAGAAGGGAGGTCCCGTAGGTGCGAGTGCACAGGCGATTGTGGAGAGTCATGTATTGGACGTCTTTCCCCACCGATCGCAAGCAGTCGGTGTTTATTTACATCGGATTGAATCCGAACACCTTCGTTTCATGTTGAAGAGAAGTCAGAATATAACTGAAGTCATGGGTGGAGGCCCGGGGGTATTCTCCAGCTATAGGTTCGCGCTTGACTGGGAAATGCAGTTTGCTGGAGTCAGGGGTATTGGACACACACACTTGGTGGTACGGAGGAGGATCGGGACCCGAATACTGGTGCAGAGACATGAATTCAGGTGGTAATATAATTTATGAGAGCCACATGGGCTTTACAAGTGGGCTATCGAGGCCGAATTACAACTGGTGCAAGCCGTGGGACAACTTCGACACGTGGGTCGATCCCCAGGTCATTGCATAATAAGGCGGATATCTACGTATTTTTACAGAGGCCCGCCTCGAGGCGAGAGACATGCGTAATTCCCTGAGGGAGGACTAGACTGGTGACCAGAGGAGATACTGGCTGACAACTAGGTGGGGGCCAGACGCGGCTTGGGATGAGCAGTCGGGTACGGAACCCTAACAAGGTGAGCATCTCCATACTGGGAAATCGAGGCCAGTCCCGGGGATAGCATCTCTAGGCCAGGATCTAGGTCACTCGAATCAGAGGTCAGAGTGATCGACGGTCGGCTCGAGACGAGTGATGGGCACGTGGTTTTGTGACGGAGGTGAGTACGGTGTCGTGGCGCATATGTGGCCATCGTAGGTCGTCATACGCGGGCAGACCCGGGGTGCGGGTATATTCGCTGTTACCATAACGCCTTATGTGTCATGGGGACAGACTTGTGTGTCATGACTAAACACCGTATGAGGGGAGTACGAGTGACATACCCACGGCATGTATAAGCCATTTTACAAGCCAACTGTGCACACTAATCTCCTTGCATCCGTCCTTGCTTGCTGGAGGTGAGTATGCCTGCGTTCGGATGATCTTGTCATTGTTGGATTGCATGCCCTGCCCCTTGAGCTTCTAAGGGATTTTATAGGGGAAGTTTCACTCCTTGGACAACAATGACAAGGATAGGGCTACCCCTGGTCACCTCTTGCTCCATCTCTCTGGGACTAATCATCATCAAGCTCCTGCGTGGGGGGTCCTCTTTGCTAGGAGTAGTCAAAGAGGTAGTGGCCCGTGTTAAGGATGAGGCGGGTGGGCCGGCCATCCCCTGACTGGGAGTGGTAGAAGTGTTGGGGCTAGTTGGTCCTCGAATAGATGGGTCCTTCAGCTGGACAGGGTAGAGAGTAATCCTATGGCCACCATGGTCAAAGGTGCATTTGTTCGACCAGCTATGAAGGGTGGCATCCCGATCAAAGAGCCAAGGCCTACCGAGGATGATACGACCCACCTCAGTAGGCAGCACATCGCACTAGATCGCATCGTGGTATGCCTGGAACTGTAGCGGTACTAAACACCATAGTCTGACTGGGATGGAAGTGGAATCCACCCAAGATACTCTATATGGTGCGGGGTGATCCACGGGCATCAAACCAAGGTGCTTAACGGTGCCCGTGGAGATACCGTAGATGCAGCTCCCACTATGACGCCAATTGTCACTCGCCTGAGGCTGCGTCAGGATGCACCTGACTACCCCTAACTACATGTCATCTTGATACTGGGTACCTGGGACATCAACTTGCTATCCCTTCATCAACTCCTCAATGAACTCCTCAGCTAGATCTTGGTCCGGCTCATAGCAGACTAGCACCAATTCGGGTGTGGGGTCACGTGCCAACATGTCTGCAATAATAAGCGATTCCCGAGTGGGACACTTGCTCACATAATGGCCAAATCCACCACACCGAAAGCACTGGTCATGCGGCCCTGTGCTTGATGATGCGCCACCAATTATCAGCCCCTTACCCTTGTCCTCACGATGGACTGCGGGTGTTGGGAGGAGAGGCCGAGTCGGCACTGTGGGCTGATGAGGTCGAGGAGCAGGGACGGGTGCCTGTGTGTGACGGGGAGGGTCCCTTGGAGGGAGAGTGCAGGGCCTAGGAGCAGTGGGATCCTAGAAAGGGGGTTCCAGGGGACGAACCACTAGCCACCGACTATAAGAACTGGGCGTGGTATGAGAGTCATCCCCACGCTGAAAGGTGGTTCTCAGACACTAGACGGGAGGGAACTCTGACTCAAATTGCTCCAACTCGAGAGCGACCTGATATGCATCCTCCATGATGGCAAAATAATTCATATTGATAGTGGGGCCGCAGACCACGACGGAAGCGAGAAACATGCATGGTGCTCTCCTCCGTGACGCCACATCACAAGAAATACTCATCAAACTCCGTGATGTACTCAGATACAGACCGATCCCCTTGGCTGAGATTCTGCCACCTATCAATGAGCCTTTGACGGTACATGGCAGGTAGGTACTTATGCCTATGTTTGACCTTCATCTCATCCCAAGAATCAACCTGGGGCTCCTGATGCTGAAAAAGTAAGATATCTACATTACTCCAGTAAGTTTGTGCTTACCCTAACAGCTTCATCTCCGTTGAATGGAGGATCTTCTTGGTTTGGGCTGTGGTTGCCCTGGTCGTGGTCTGAGGTTGAGAAGCCTCAGTGGCGAGCTCGCAGCTCGAGGATGAGCGTTAGCGGGTGCCGGTTGTGTTTCGCGTTGCGGCTCGAGGCAAGGTGTGTTGCTGTTCGAGGAGTCGCTGTGTTGGTGAGTCGAGAGGCGTTGTGATCGTGTTCCGACAAGACGCTTGGTGTGTGTGTCGGAGGTGCTGACCTGACGGGAGTTATGGTTTCTCCGGTGCTGGAGGATGCTATTCCCAGCGTGTGCGAGGTTCGAGGTCAGGTCAAGCACGGGAACCTTCCATGGGTTGGAGGAGTTCGTGTTTGGTTGGAGGTTCGTCATCTTGCATCGTGTGTTCGGACTGGTTGGCCTTTGCGTGCCATGATGTCCGTGCGAGACGAGTCCTATGTTGGCAAGGTGGTTGTCGGTGAGAAGTGTTGCCCGTTCCGTGTCGTGTAAGGGTGTTGGTGCTGCTCCGGAAGGATGAGTGCCAGCTGGGCGGTGTTGCGAGGATCCGCGGTTAGTATTGCGCTTTCCCGTTGTATTGAGGTTCGCAGCCTGCCGAGTTGCGGTTGTGGTGGCTGTGCGCGTGGGTTATGTGCGCAGCAGGAGGTCGTAGTGTTGGATGCTACGGGCGGTTCTCGAGGCTGTGTTGAGCGTCGGAGGATTGAATCCTCGGTGTGTGCTCGTCTCAGTTGTGTGAGACGTGTTGTTGCCGTGCCGTTGCCTGAGGCATTGGGATTTGTGGCACTGGCTGGTTCGTGCATTGGGGAAACATGTTGGCAAGATTGCCGCATGAGTACCCCGTTTCTGTGTTGGCGGTCGTGTATTGGAGTAATCTCTGGCAAGATTGTGGGTCCCGATTGGTTGCCGTGAGCGGCTTGTGGGGTTGGTCGAGTAATCGACCGTTGCAGGAGGTGTATTGTCTGGAGACCCGTGTGCTTTGGTCGTGGTGCTATCGACCAGCTTGCTGTGGTAGCAGGCGGCACTTGGTTGGTTTTGAGGGTGTTCCATGAGTTGTAAATGGTTGTGTCCCGAGGCTCTGTTGTAAGGGCAGATCCGGGATTGGCAGGCGTCTCTTTGGATTGATCCCTCGTTAGGGCCAGCAAGGGAGGATTTCCCCGTAAGACTGAGTCGAGCGACGAGTGGGTCGTGGATTTGGAATCCTGCCTTTAAGTTCGCTGTGCTCCCCTGAGAGGGTGGAGTTGTCATGGCGTTCGAGATTGGTTGTGGTGTCGAGCGCGGTTTGGCTCGAGTTTATGGTGTTGGTCTGTGGAAGAGTCAGCGGATGGCCTGTTGCGTTTTGAAGCGTGCCTGCCGGGCCGGTGCAGGTTTCCCGTTGAAGTGTGTCTGATGACCCGTGGGTGGTCTTTCACAGACAGAAATTGCTGGTTGCTGGGGCTCGAGAGTGGTGTGAGCCGTGTGCTAGCGGGGCCTTGGGAGGCCGTCTGTGTGAAGTGTGTTCTTCCCGGATTGGATCTGGGATTTGTGAGAAGTCATTTCCTGGCAAAGTTGGTCCGGTGCTGTTGTCAGCGTCTGGCTTGTCGGGTGTAAGCTGGTGAGAGCTCTGGGTTTGTGGCCCTGGGTGCAGGGTGTGTGCTCGGTCAGCGGTGGTGAAGCTGACGTTTGGTCGGTCCGCCGGGCGTCGGCGTTGACCGGTGGTGTTGGTTTTCGTGGAGACAAGTGTGTTTCTCCATGATTGTGGTTGGTTTCCGCGTCGGTTGAGGTGACGCCAGACTTGTGCTTCTTGTATATGCCTACTCTGAGGACCGATGCGTATCGGTTTGTGAGCGAGGCATTGTCGGTGACCGTTGTCTGGCCGTGTCCCTCTGGACCGTGGAATTTTTCAAGTTTCGAGGCTGGTCGGGGCCCTGACGGCGTCGTCAGTTGGCCCAGGCGTTCTCCCCGTGTCGTTTAGTGCTTGTCCTGAATTTCGAGGACGAAATTCTTTTAAGGGGGGAGGACTGTAATGATCCGGATCCTTTCGGATCCCTGTTTTCGGGTCTCGGACCTATTTTCTCGGAGAGTCTGACCCTGTTTGTCAGAAATTTCGTTTCGGACGTCTTTCGTGTTCGGATCGGTGCGATCCGGGGTCGTTTCGATGGCCTGAGGGCATTCCGCGGCTTTTTCGCGGGATTTTCCGATTCCCGACCCAGTTTTCTTGGCTTTTTCTTCGGCACGCCGTTCCGGGTGAACGTGGCAGTTCCCCGAGGCACGGGTGGTACCGTTGCGATCGGTGCGTTCCGAGGATCGAGGAGGTATGATTTTCTATTTTTCGGTTTTTTTCGGAAAAATCAGATTTTTCTATAAATAGAACTTTTCAACTCATTTCTCCCCATTCTCTCTTTCCCACTCTCTCACCTCTCTTTCTCTCCTCTCCTCTCCGGGCGGCCGACGGAGCGACCGGGGGTGAGGCAGAGGCGGTGCGGGGGCGAGGATGTCGAGGACGGGTCGAGGATCGCGGGCCGGCGGCGCGTGGAAGCTCGGAGGCGCGGTCGTGTCCCGGCGTGGGTTTTAAGGCGTTTTCTTCGTGGTTCGGCGTCCACGGTGCGCGAAAACTTCGGTGGAGGTAGGGGGATGGATCCTTAACCCCTGTACTTCAATTCCCGTGAGTTTGGTAGGCCGTGGTGAGCCGAGCGGGCCAAACGGGGCATTTTGGGTAAAATCTCCTTTTTGGGGTTCGTGAGCTGTCTCCCGTTTTACGGTGTTTCTGGCCGATCCGTCGGCGTAGATGCATGCTAGGTGTGTCGGGGAAGAGTTTCCCTCCGTTGTCCCCCTCGATTGGGCCCGATTTGGGGCCGAAATGGGGATTTCCGGTGGAGTTCACCATTTTCGCTTCTGGTTCGATTGCGCGGTCCTCACAGAAACCGCGCAATATTGCGCGGTCCTAACAGGAACCGCTTGGGCTTGGCGCGGTCGGTCGACCGACCGCTTAGTCATTGGGCGGCCCAGGGTCGACCGCCCAGTAGCGTTTGGTTTCCGACCGGAGTCGGTGTAGTGGATGGCGCGGCCCGAGTGGTGACCGCGTAGTCCTTTGGGCGGCCTAGAGGTGACCGCCCTATGTTTCGCGTTTGGGCATTGAGCGGCCTGGAAGAGACCGCCCAATTCTTGGAGCGGTCTAGGTCCGACCGCTTAGCCCCTTGGACGGCCTCTGGATAACCGTCCAGTCCTTTGGCGGTGGCCACGGGACGGCCCGTTATGGACCGTTTTGTTCATTGAGCGGCCGGGTGGCGACCGCCCAGTGATGGAGCGGTCCGGGTCCGACCGTTTAGTGCTTTGGGCGGCCGGTGGTCGACCGCCCTGTGTCGATTGTGATTCGACCGGTTTTGGTGTTGTCGAGTGGCGCGGCCCGTGTGGTGACCGCGTAGCCTTTGGGCGGCCTAGAGGCGACCGCCCAGTGATTCGTGGTTTGGGTATTGAGCGGCCAGGGAGAGACCGCCCAGTCCTTGGAGCGGTCTAGGCCCGACCGTTTAGCCCTTTGGACGGCCTCCGTCTGACCGTCCAGTCCCTTGGCGGTGGCCACGGGACGGCCCGTGATGGACCGTTCTGTCCATTGAGCGGCCAGGGACTGACCACCCTGTGTGGGACGGTCCTGTGCGAACCGTGTTTCCCATGATTGGCGCGGTCCGGTCCTGACCGCCCAATTCATGGAGCGGTCTGTGTGTGACCGCGTAGTAGTTGAGCGGCCCTTGGTGGACCGCCCTGTTTCTGAGGTTTAGCCGGTGAGGCTTTTGCGTTGATTCGAGTCCCGGGTGAGTGGACCTCGACCCACGTGCTGACCTGTGGTCCGACTGATGCTGGGCATCATGAGGGGGACCAGGGTGGGACGCCGTGCGGGGTCCCGGATCCCTCTCCCCAACATACCCTTTCACTCCCCAAAACAACCCTTCCCATCCCCAAGGCCCCATTAACCACCCCCATTATTCCTAATTCAAACCTTGAAGAGAGGCCACCCTCTCCCTCTCCCTTCTAGTCCCAAATTCGTAGCTCTCTCTCTCTCACCACCTACTAGACTACCTTCCAGCCCCCATTCTCCCTCTCCCTCACCTTGGTTTGCCCCCTCCCAGACCCCCTAACAGCCAAGGGTTGCCCCCACACCCATCCACCCATTCCCCCTATCATCTATCCCATTTCCCACCTATCATCTTCCACCTACAGCTCTCAGTTCGCAAGCAGAGAGGAGCACCCAGTTACAAAGCCTGCCACGTCTCCATCGCGCACCCTCTGGTGGAGCACCTTACCTTTATGGAAATCTCTTCAAAGCAGCATTCCAGGCGTGGTGGTCTCGCTGTCTTCCAACGTCGGGGCTGCCCAGAAAACTCGTCCTCGCCAGACTATGCAGATACTCCCAGACAGACATCCTGACGCAACTTTCAGAAGCTCTCACGGCCTGATTTCTATGCTTCCAAGGGTGCCAGTTGGCTAAGGGCTTCTCCTTCAAGTCCCCTTCCATCTCAAAGAAGCAGAACCATTTTTAGATCCCGGAGTCAGAAGTTCCAGATTTTCTCCCCAAGGTGCGCCAGGTTAGTTCCCCTGAGCCAGTTCGGATACCCCTCCACTATTCTGGTCTTCGCGGTCAGCTCTAACCTCCAAAAATGGCCCCGTAGGTCTCCATTCGAAGAAGACTCGACCACGATCGTAGAGGATCTAGTCCCGAATCAATTGGACCCTGGGAGTGATTGTGGTGCCTTCATCTTCCAGCAACAGCAACCTAACAGCAATCAGCACCAGAGCAGTTTAGCCCTGGTCTAGGTCCTGCCCCAGCCACCAATGATGTCAGGAAATTCCTCAGAAATTTTGACACCCTCCTGGGCCAACCCAGGGGGTTTTGGCACTAGTTTCGTCTCCAATAAATTTTGGGAGGGCCAGTGGCAGTGTCAATAGCAACTACCTATCAAGCTGTTCCTGAGAGCTGGCAAAATCTGTGAACTTCATCCACTCGACTTTTGCATAATTCCCCATCCCCGCCTGGCCGGCTTATAGCCCCTCCCTACGTGGAGGCAGTATTTTGGTGTAATTTGAACATCCCCTCCCCTTGTCCCACCCCCTTGTATAGGGCGTAGTGATTGTAAGCCCTTACATTTCAAGTTGAAGCTTCCTCGGTGCGGCATGCAGGTAAGCCCACGCTTCCTCACTCACCCTCATCTCCAGTCAGGATCGACGTCTTGACGCCGATCAGGTGAGCTTTTGGTCACTTCTTTTTGTTGGCACTCCTTGCTTAATTAGTATTGCTTCCTAGCTCCGTTGGTGGTGAGGGAGTGCTCGGTCCAAAAGGCCAATCGATCGAGTGACCACCGCAGGGTGAGTTGTGAGAGAGACCCTTCATCCCACGCCCTCAGCCACGTCCCCCACCTGTTCAAGACTACCTACGGCGACCCAGGAGGCCTCCCCGACGTCACCCACCTCCCGGTGAAGCCAAAATTCAGTTCTGCCACTCCCAGCTCTAAAGCAGAATTGGAAGTCCAGTTTTCAAAAGATCTCCCGGCATTCACAGTGAGAATCAGCTCGAGGTGTCTTCTGAAAAGTCATCCTCCTTCGAGTCTGCAATCCTCCAGAAGTGATCCCGCCTCATTTTGTCATCGACACCAACCGCGTCAGGCATTTCCGTGCAACTGCGCTAGAGCCGCACTAGTTTCTGAGGACCTCTTGGCAACAACGGTACCATCTTCCCCTGTGCGAATCAGCCAGAACTCCCTTCATAAGAGTTCTTCATCTTCGAGTCTCCAGCGATCCAGAGTGGTCCCGCTGTCTTTCGACAACTCCTCCGCCTAGGGCGCCCGTTTTGCTACGACTGCGCCAGGTTCGGAAGTCTCTATCTATCTAGGACTAACAGCAACTTCATCGGCCCCAATACCCCATATTCCACTCCGTTTCAGGCCAAGCTGTCTTCTCCAAAGTCATGACCCTCGACGATACGAAGCCAACCCAGGTGGTTGTGTCTCATTTTGACATCAACACAGAAGATTCCACCATGGCCATCCTCGACCTGTCCAGCTATCCACCCAGGACAGATAGCAACCCCGTCAACCCTGGCACTCCATCCTCTGCTCTGTTTCAGCCTGAGGCGTCTTCACCAATGTTGTGACCCTCGATGACACGAAACCAACCCAGGTGGTTTTGTCCCGTTCTGATTTCGTTGTAGAAATTTCCACTACAGCCTTCGCATCCTTATCTGGCTGCGCGCCCAGGAACCTGAGGCTTGCCACTTCTGCGACCACGCCTGTCTCGGTGATCCAATGGCCACCATCTCTTGAGGGTACATAGACCTCCCTGTCTTCTATCCAACCGAGTTGGTCCCGCCTCATTTGGAGTTCTACAACGAGTGTACCGGCGACTGTACCACGACTGCGCAACCCTATCCTATAGATAGAATTGTGTAGGTCCACTTCTTTGGCTGGCCCAACCTTCCAGCAACCTCGGATCGACATCAGCTTTTCAGGAACACACCAGCACTCCCCTGGCTTCATCTGAGCGCTAATGACACTCCATTCAGATGTCCGTGCTCAGCATACCATGCAGGACGATCGGCGTCATCCCAGCAGGCCTATTCGTAGATCGGCACCTTAGTGTTCCCCTCCCCTTACTCCCCCCCTCCTGCGTGAGGTAGTGTTGTACCTTTTTCCCCATCCCCAAGTTCCCCCTCCCTGCGTGGAGGCTTTCATTTGGTTGTACACACAGGTCACGGCCGAAGCTACAACGACGCAGCGTGTCTGCCAGGCGCGCACGCTCCCGGCTCACCCTCGTCTCCGATCGGCACGGGCCTCTTCAGGCTTGGCAAGGTACGTGGCTGATCACTTGCTCCCCTGTGGTTTGTCCCTTCGTATTTTCTTTGTGCTACAAATATCTCAACCCACTCTCTCTCTCCTCACTCTCTCGTAACACTCTCTCTCTCCACCTCACGCTCTCTCTCTCCATCTTACACGTTCTCTCTCCTCCACCCCCATTTCCTTGGTTAGCTGTCCAAACGGACTCCGATCGACACGTGGGAGGTACCAACGGGACGGGCTCGATGCGAGAATCGCGCCAGTACCCTTCTTCCCTCGGATCGTGGAGCGTGGAGATACGTGCGAGCAAGAAGATGACGTGACCCCCGTTGCCCGATCGGCGCCGATTTGCGGTCTTCACCACGAAAAAGGTAGGGGATCAGACTCCTCATCTCTCCAGGAATCCGTTGACGCCCTCCACGTCGCCATCCGTCGCCATCTTCCTCATTTTCTGTGCATTTCTTGTTTTAGAGTTTTTATGATTTATTTCTCGATTTATGTGCCTCTCTCATTTCCTGGTCCAGGCGGCTGCTGATTGAAGCCGAAGAGGTACCGTTGGATTGGTCGCATCGGGCGGATCAAGTTGACGCCCACCGTTCCTCAATTTGCAGAGCATGGAGTCGAGTCGGGTTGGGAGGCGCCGCGTCGCCCTCTCACCAGTTCGCCGTCGATTCGTCATTTTCACCGTCATCCAAGTAGGGGGATGGATACCTTATCGCATTAGGACACCACCGGTACCACTTGTGCCGTGGTCCGACGCCCTTTGCTTCATATTTCGTGCATATTCTTGTTAAGTGCATTTTTAATCTTTTAATGCATTAAATTATCTTTTAATTGTTGAAATCAATTCCATGGGCACCGTATTTCATTTCTAGTGGCATGCTTAGGCTTGTATGATCGGTATGGGTTGGCAGGTTCAGCAGGTTTTGTATTCCACCGCGTCCCCCGTCGATTTCGATCGATCGGGAGGGATTTCCGATTCTGACCTCCGGAGTCACGAAACCCAGGTGACATAACGTGCCTGTCCCAGTGCGTTATGGTCCTTTAACGCATCCCTATAGGTGTGTTATATCGTCCGTGTCTGAGTTTCCTGTGGGTTTTTATGTTCGGGTGATTTTAACGTGTCTGCTCTGGTGCGCTATATCCCCTGTGTATTGAGTTAAAGGTCCGTTACCTTTAACGCCCATTCCCCTATGCGTTAAATTCAATATAACGCCCCCTTCTTGGTGCGTTATATTCCGTAGTTTTATGTGGATTCCAGTCGTTCTGGAGGGCATAACGGCCCATGAGAGGTGCGTTATGTTCACTATAATGCCCCACCCTTGGTCCGTTATATCCCCCGTCAGTGGTGTTATGTGCTAGTTGACTTTAACACCCTTGATCCAGTGCGTTATAGTCCTATAGCGCGCCTGCCTTGGTGCATTATAGTTCCATTTACTTGTGAATTTTTTGAGTTCTGTGAAGCATAGTGGTCCTTCCCTGGTCCGTTATGGTATGTAACGGGGCAGTCCTAGTCCGTTATATACCTGGAGATTTCAAAAGCATGCATGTGTAATTTCTAATGCATGGATCTGAGATTCTGAGTGATCGTAGGATTTTCTGTCCTCTTCGCGTTGCCGCTGAGCTCGCGTCGTTCTGAGCTCAGTGCTGGCCGTGGCGGAGATTCTCGTGGGACTGCACAGACCACCCTGTGCAGATCTGACCCAGAAACAGAATCAACTTCCAGAAGCTTCCCCACCCTCCTATTTGTAGATCTGACCAAACCCCTTGGTTAGATCCTTCCTCCAAGCGACTCCGACGTTCCACCACAAACTGTGACTCGTTTCTACGCCGGGAACCATTTTTCCCATAATTGTTTGTTTACCTGTATAGTTCTGTGCGAGCAAAACCAGAGGCTTAGTGCAGAAGCTATCACGCCCAGATCTGACCAGATCTGACGACGCCGTTTGCCTGAGGTGTTCTTCTTCCAGTCATCGACGTCCTCCAACAAACAGCACCCTGATTGGACGACGGATCTAGGCATTCTGGCCTTCGCAAGTCTACTGCGTCGGGTGACCAGCGTGGGCAGAACAGGACCGGACCAGTATCCGATCGTCATCCGGAACAGCCCCGACCCACCTCCCTCTGCTCCCCCGAGTGCTACCCGTCAACCCGAGTCCCAGCAGCCCTAAAACTCAGCATTGTAGCCTATTATCTCCCTACGAGGAGTGGGCAAAATTTGGGGATTGTAACTATTCTTTCATATTCGTGTATCGGGGTTGTCGGATCCGACCAGGGTTTCTTCCCCACACACTAGTCGTGGAGGTACGTGCTTCGTTCCACACTCGCCTTGCTGATTTAGTATATTTTCTATTATGATGCATTTGTGAGATTAGGGCCGTTAACTAGCTACAAATTACCGTGGTTGTGAGTTGTGAGTGCCTGTTCCTTAGCTCCAGTCGAGCACCGAGTTCGAATAGCACACCCTAGGTGATAGTGGTTCCTTTACCGATGCGATCCCACGTTTCCCTTGCAAGGGATGATCGTCGGGCTGAGTGAGTTTTTGTTGAGAGGCGTCTCGACCCAGAGAACACCACAGTGGTTAGCCACCTAGCTTGTCTTTAGCGTGCTAGTGCTGGCCGCACATCGAGTCGGTCTTACGTCTTAGCCCAGTCGCGTCATTCATCCCGCATCAGAGTTTCAAGGTAATTTTGAGGCCGAGAGATATGTACAGCTCAAACATTATTTTTAAATTAATTTATTTCAGCTCCCCCTAAGTGTACACATGATTTTCAATGATATGCAGCTAATTCTAAATGCATGATATGCATGTGAGTAACTAGATGGGTGCATTGACTTCCCTTCACTAAATGCAAACTATGCATAAGGGAAATGCTAATCAAATGAGACACATACTCCCCCTATCTAAGTGCACTGAAGACATCAAATGTAACATGAAGGCCATGTAGAGAGTTACTAAATTATGGTATTGAATATCTAACAATGCTCTATATGCAATCTTGACCCATGGTACCTGACAGAGGTATGTCCTCATGCATAGTGTGGGTTTCCAAATAGACATCGAATCCTATCGGATAGTTCCGTGGCATCTTCTAGTAACTGGGCTCGGCGCACTATCTCTGAATAGACCTGTATGTCTATTGGCACCAGTTGGGTGATATATTGGGGCCTGAGCCTATTGAGAAATCTTCTAGACTTCATCTTCTCAGTACTGACTAAATGCTTAGCGTACCGAGATAACCTCGAGAACTGAGCCTCGTACTCAGCCACTGACAAAGATCATTGCTTAAGTGCGGTGAATTCGGCAGCTTTCTTCTCTTGAACTCGATCTGAGAAATACTTATTATTGAAATGTTTCACAAATTCTTCCCATGTAACTTGGTCCTGCTCTAATGTGGCTTCCACCGACTCCCACCAGCATCGGGCGTCTTTTTCTAGTTGGAATGTTGCTAACAGGACCTTTTCTTGGTTCGTGCATTGCATAACTCTAAAGATACGTTCGGTCTCTCTGAGCCAATGCTCGGCGTCATCCGGATCAGTGGATCCCATGAACTTAGGAGGGTGCATGTTACGAAAACTTTGGTGGAGGTTTCTAGCTCCACGGTGTGCACCTCCTTGTGCAACTTGTTGAAGTCCTTGTGTAAGACCCTAGACGGTCCTCTGCATATCACGCCACTGTGCACGTTCTGTGGCCATAGTCCTACAATTACAATAACTTTATTAGTATGTGATTATGTCCAAAGGTTCTAGTTCCTAAGTTAACTCAACGCTTGGTTCTACCCAATCTCACGGGGTGAAGTTTAAACCTATCCTTGGACTTGGGCTTCCTAGGAATTGAATATCCTAGTCATGCCCCGTACTCTATACCATCAAGCTATTGTCCACTTTGGCCTATCGGCTTCACGATTTTATCCCTTTCTAATAGTGATCAGCTCCAGAATGGGGGACTTCCCAGGCAGGTCACCCATCCCAGTACTACTCCCCATTAAGCATGCTTAACTTCGGAGTTCTTTTTAAGAATTGAGCCGATACTTCAAAAGGCACCTCGGTGATATAGAGTGTAACTTAGCTATATTTGAGGGTGTGATAATCTACCCCTCTTATATAGGCGACGTCCTCGTCACTGGGCACATATACCACACAATCACGCAATCAAACCCCCAGGCAGGTAGGACTGTAGAGATGGCCCTGACAGAATCAAGAGGTGACTCCCACTATGTAGCACTTTGCCCCATTGCGGGTTCAAGAGGTGGCTCCCATAGCGTAACACTTTGGCCTGCATGGCACTTAGCTCCTACACTTCTGGCTAGGGTATAGCTCTGATACCACAAAAACTGTCACGCCCTGAGCGCAGAAGGAACCTGGAGTGCGTGACGAGTTTATATTGATTATGTCAATCAGAGTACTAGTGTATTCGATACAAAGATAGAGTGTGCAAAAAGTAAATATAACCCAATCCTTTATTCAATAACAACCATAAAGTATTCGATTACATTTACCTAGAGGACTTTTCCCCTTCCACGAGCTGTCTGTAGTATGAGGAAGAAGTAGCAGTTCGGTCTTCTTAGATGGGCTCTCCTATTCTTCGAAGGCATCCTCTCACTCACAGCAGATGCATACTTTTTGCTCTCCTGCCTTTTTTAGCTTGAACAACATGAACACTGATATATATATAGCAGAGCATTTGAATCTTCGATTTGGCCTTGCTTTAATTTGATTTTTCGTTTGTCTAAGACCTTTGGAGTGAATGTGCTGACATTTCAGCCTCGTACTGAATCTCTCAGGTGCCTGGGATCATGTGCCAATGATTAGAGATCGAAGGCACGTGACTCATTTAAGTTCTCCATACTCCTTATCCATTTGTCACCCTTAACAGAGTATTTTTCACCCTTACACATCTATTTGTCTGCCTTAGGTAGCTATTTGTCATCCTTAGTAGCCGTCGCCTTAAACCTTCTACCTTTGAGCTTGAGCCGTCACCTTTAGTTATTAGTCACTGTTACTGCCTCATTTGTCACCCTTATATGTTCATTTGTCTACCTTAACGGCCATTCGTCTCATCTCATTCTTCTTCTTCATTTGACTGCCTTGTGTTCATTGTAGCTGGCTGGAATTTAACTTTAACTTAGTAACTTTGACCGTCTTCATGACTTGGGTCAACAGAATGTTAAGCTTGACTGGAGTCTTCTTTGTCTTACATTGACTTTGACTTCATGGTGACAGTCTGTTCTAGCTTGGTGGCATGAATCTGAGCTTGCTGGCATGAATCCGAGGTTGCTGGCATGAATCCGAGCTTACTTCATCATGTCTGAGCTTGGGTTCATCACGTCCAAGCTTGCTTCTGTTAGAGATGTATGCCCTTCAAGCCAATCACAAGTGTTGTGATGGCAACATTTCTTGTACAATTTCATTCAATAATCATAATAATGGCATTTCTTCATTATGTTCTTAGCACGTTATAGTGTGTATGTTGTAATATGATGGAGTCCTTGGATATGAGCTATGATGACTGGACCATGATGAGATTATGATAATGAGATCAGTCATCTAGATGTTTGTATTCTTAATGTTCCTGGTTGTGGGATCTTCAAGAAGGGACATTGAAGATCCTGCTAGGCCGATGCATGTGGTACTCACTCATGTGATGAGGGTGGTCGATCTCATAACCACCGATGTGATGACGTCAAGGTACACGTGCAGGTGCTCATTAGTAGAATGAGTTCATTGAACTGACCCGATCTAGAATTCCTGAATGATAATCATGCTGACTGTCAATCAGGAGATTCTAGTGTTATAGTAGCATAGTTGGATCTTTGACCTGAGTCACTAAAGAGGTTTTGCGTGGACTCCACTAAGCATTTGATTGGTGACTTATGAACCTCAGCCTTGTGGTTCTTAATAGTTGGTTGTTCGGACTTAGTGGGATTCACGTGAAGACACTTTAGTGGACAATAAGGGATCATTCACTCTCTGCATGAATTAAGAGAGAGAATGCTCTATGGACATGTACTTAGAAATCCCTGGCCAGGGTATGAGAGTTCACTGAGAAAAAAACAACAGGAAAAATAACAGGTGTAGCAAAGTAGGAAAACTACACTAGAAAGTTGTAAACTACCGCTAAAAAAATAGTACAAGAAGAGATGGGGAGCAGGACAAGGGAACAAGCTCAGGAAGAGGGGGAGGAAGCCGTACCAGACAAGTGGCTGCCAAACTGACCTCCGCACGCCAAACTACTCCAAGCAGCAATAGGAAGGTGACTCTGAGCTGACGAAGGCAGGAGTTGCCGATCTGTCGACGCTGCAAGGGACCTACAAAATAGACAAAGAAACCCAGGAAAAACCTAGACAGATGCAGACCCAAATGACACGACTAGAACATCGTGCACACTATCCCACACATGACTAGAACGTCATGCATACGACAGGACACTGACCTCGAGCGCAGCCACGAGAGGTCTAACGCAGAAGGTCACGACGCACAAGAAACACAGAGAGTCACGTGATACGTCACTGGAGTACCTCTCACTAGAAGAACGGCCAGATGCGTCCACTGACATCTTATCCTGCGCCACAAGTACCTCCCTACAGACGCCTCAGGACAGTGGAGACTGAGGTACACGTTGAACCAGAACAGAACTACAATAATGAGTGACTAGTCATCGACGTAAGTCCAAAGCCTCTGACATGTGTGCTCACACTGGCCCACTGCCTAAGCTAGGTCTCTAGCTAGTATTCCCCCTCCGAAGGATGCTAAGGTTGGACCGGGGGCCCACGAAACTAGCTTAAGAATCGTAAATTGGGAAAGTTCCCCACTACAAGAGCCGTCACGCCGCAACGTAACGTAAGACTACGACTAGTGAAGGCTCACAAGACACAGACACTCAAAACATGAGTGTGAAAGTACAGATAGGCAAGGGAGCACTGTCACACATACTTCGAAGCACCAATGGCAGCACAGCCATTGCCGACAAACTCAGGACAAGGCAACTAGACCTACTCACGTAATGATCCTTGAGTCAGACGACTTGGAGGCAAGATCGTCACTAATAGTGGAACAAGCTGCTAATGAGTCTAATCCTAAGCCAGAGGGAATGACGCTATAGAAGGAAACGACACACGGAGACCTGAGGGAACACCGAGGACCCTCAGCGCACCTGGGCATGTAGACTGAGATAAGACGATACCTCGAGGCATCCAGAACCATGTCTCGAACTGGACAGAACCATCGAGACACACAAGATTACTTGTCAACCACTGGGTGACCCCGGGTTGACCAGAACTGGACAATAATAATTTAACTGTAGGAAAGAAAATCCCACCACAAGCAAGAAGACTCCTGGCTACCTTATAACATAGTCTTAGCCCTCATAGGATGTCAGGAGGCACCCACGGGAAAGCAGGCGGACCACAAGGACAAGCCAAGACAATCAGAAATTGAAACGGTGAAAAATAGGACTCTAGGGCTGTAATGCTCCACCTTTAGACCGCTACACGGAGGTGACGGTCTAAGGATGAGCCGTTACACTCTAGAGGAGACAGGACTGTGGCCAGGCCCAAGAAGGAAGAGTAGGAAAGAGAGAAGAAGAATGAGATTATGGGAGGAGCGTCTCGCAAATCAACTATTGAGGCTTGCACTCGATAGGCAGATGATCATTTGCATCTCAAGAACTACGGCAAGATTGCCAGGATGGGTCAGCCCTCCTACAGGCCCCTAGTACAAGCAAGGGTATAGTCACCAGTAGTTTACCCTGATTACGAACAAGAAGACATCACCCAGGCCATGCATGGATATCTCCGTGGCCTCGAGAACACCTCCCTAGGGAGGCATCGACTGCTACAAGCCATGATCGCTATTGAAGAGGGTCAAGGGTATCCAACCGACTTAGATGAAATAGAAGATGTAGAATCGGGGTGCTATGGGCCTCCTCGTCATGAGAAGCCTACACCGAGAGTCTCGGTGTTTGAAAGATTGTCCTTCCTCAGTTAGCCGACCAGGCGAGTGAAGAGGAGAAATAGAAACATGTAAGTCTATACTCGTTATATGGCCGGGATGGCCAACCGTTATGGGGCTTTGCATAGGGAGCCTAAAGAAGTTGCCAAGATTGTCGAGAGACCGGGCCCCCTCACAAGAAGAAGGAAAGCAGCAAACGAGGCATTACAGACCCTTGCCGGAACAATAAATCCGAAAGAGACAGTGGCAGATTTGACTACCAATGTAATTACAACTGAAGATGACAGTAGAGTGACATCCACCTCATATGAAGAAACACCAGCAAAGGACCAGGGAAGCCTCCCCAGCCCCTCTATCAATGATGCAGCCTTGCTGAAGTTGCTGCAAAGATATCAGCAGGAGATTGAAGCATTAAAGAAGCAATTGAGCGAGAGGGATCCTCATACCTCCACACTCGGACAAGTCGAAGTCCCACCCTAGGACATCAGGGGGCAGCAGCCAGGCATTTAAAGTCTCGCCACAGGCAATTACTGCACATTCGATGCCCAACTATGCCAGGGGCATCTCTCCCCTGTAGCAACAACTTACGATTGCGTCGCAACCCTCAATCTTCCAATTTGAAGGGGGCCTTGCCACGCCCCACGCGGCAGTGTTAACAAGGCTGCATATGCAACAACCCCACTTCTACCCAGGCCCGGTTGATCCGATGGTGATGAATGTTGAGTTTCTCCAAGTGATTTTGATGATAACAAAACCCTAAACTTAGTTTTCACCTCGCGCCGTGTCAAAGTGTTCATGAACATGTTTTGAATGGGTTTAAAGCCACATTGTGCGATGATAAAAGTTTGAATGATAGAATGAATATGAAACTCTAATGAACATCTTCAAATATATAATTAAAGCCAGATTAAAATCAAAAAACATGAATTGATTGAGGATATAAAAGCTCTTGTCATATGGATATAGTTTACTGGGCTAACTATTCTTTCTGCAGGTTTTCAACAATTCGGTTGACCAACGCACAGGGGTCGGTCGACCAATTTTTCCAGCAAGCAAAAAGAAATAATTTTTTACAGAACGGTTGACCGAAGCGAGCGAGCTAGGATTTTCCCTTCCTGGTGAGCTTTTGTTGCTGAGCTTATTACTTCTCGTCCCTTCTGGTGGAATCCTTTTTGAGACTTGCCTTGGAATTGCTATCTTAGTGATGCCTTTGTCCTGTGTCTGCTTAAATGTGGACAGCTTTATTTTGAGTCTGATCTGCTCCTCGTTTATTGGTTGCTTAGCTTTGGACTCCATTATGGTGCTGAGAGCTATAGCGTACCATGTTCATCGTGCCGCGTCCAACGGCCGATGTGTTGAGAAGGCTCATTTATCGTTACAGGACATGAAGCTAAACTGAGATTAGCATTTCTTCATGTGCTTTGTGCTGAAGCTGGTACTCTCCTTCATTGCACTTAGGTTCTTTGTGATTGGTTGTTTGCTGGATCAGTACTCATGGCGTGTTAATTGCGATTCTGATGAGTTGCAATGCCGTCGTATGTGTGCTGAGATGCAATTGCCAAAGTCTTTCTTCATGCCTATGTGCGTTGTTAAGAGTGCGCAGTGGAAGCGTGTGGGTTGGCTACCCACTGGTCGAGGGTCGTTATGGTAAGATCCTCGCTGGTCGAGAGGTTTTGTTTCTTCTCAATGTGACTTCATCTTGGCTTCCTGTGCCTTGATGTCATCTGCTGTCATGCTATTACTGGTCATTTTCTGGTGTCAGCATTGGCATTTGCTAGTGTGGGGGAATTTGTCGGCTTGTCTACTGATTGAGTACTCTCTACTCTACATCTCTTCTCATGGGTGTTGTGCTCTCGAGGCGTGTCTGTGGCCCTTGAGAAGCATTCCCCCGAGATTGTTGTTGTGTCACTTTCTCGTGTCGTGGGTCTTCCTTTGTAAGTAGTCTGACGTATGACTCGTTCCTTGTAGTCGGGTGATCAGCTGCTGTTATGCCTTGATGTGACCCTATTTGCAGATGTGTTCCGCGGTTTTGTATGTTGTTTAGAGCCGGTATCCTGCAGGTGCTGTCATGTTGTTTCTGCATGGTTTTGTGTATCTGTCATGGACCATTGTCTTGTCAGTTAGCATTGCTGTACTCTCCTTTCCTGGTGACATTAGCTTGCGGCTCGATCGGACATGTTATCTGACTGAGGATTGACTCGATTCTACTCATGGTCCAGTGCTGTTGTTTTACTGTCAATTTTTTTTCATGTATCTGTCATTGGTGTCCTGTGTGCCAGGTGTTCCTTGTCGCCTTTGGCACCAGAACCGATGATGTTGTTAGGCTGTCAACTGAGAGGACTATGTTTCCTTATGTGAGCTGATGCTTTCTGTGCCTGTCATTTTTATTGTTCCGTTTCCTTGATGTCTGTTGTTCTGGCAGTCGTGTCTCTTTTCCTGTGAGACGTAAGCAACGTTGCCTTGTTTCAGAGGTGTCAGACTTGTGTTCACTTGTGTCGTGCTCACTCCGGAGCGTGTCCTCGTGATAATGATCTGACATTGTTCCTCTGAGCTCTATCTCTCGTGCTTTGTGTTGGTAGTTGTTGGAAAATGCCGAACTTTGTACCGACCCTTAAACAGGGGGACCCCAAGATAGATCATGCTGTCAGATTTATATTGAAACCCAGTGAGATTGTGCACTCTTTCAATTGCTTGATGTTGCATTCTCTGGGAAGTAATATAAGAACTTTTGTTGGGATTAACTCTCTGACCCGAACTGTTCTCATACTGCTTAAGAAAGTTAAGGAGATTTCTGATAGAATGCATACCTCCATTTGTGAATATGATAATATCATCAGCAAATAGAATATGAGAAACAGGAACAATATTTCGAGAGAGCTGGAAATACTGACAATGGCCTGAAGCAAAAAGATGCAGCAGTCCCCTGCTTAATACCTCCTCAGCTAATATAAAGAGAGCTGGTGCAAGTGGATCACCTTGTCTAACCCCTCTGGTGGATTTAAAATATCCATATATCTGACCATTCAAAGCTATAGAAAACCAACAATTCATCAAGAGTTGTGCTATAAGGGATGTAAATCTGGAAGAGAAACCAAATCTCCTTAACACATGAAGAATAAAGTCCCATTCCATCCTATCATATGCCTTAGCCATATCAAGTTTGATGAGGACATTATGACCCCGTATGGGTCTATCAAGTTCCATGAACAATTCTTTGGCCAGAAGAAAGTTATCCGTAATGCTTCTGCCTTTGACAAATCCACTCTGATTTTCAGATATCAGCATTGGTAATACACTCCTCAGCCTATTACTAATGACTTTGGAGACCACCTTGTATATAAAATTGCACAAACTAATAGGTCTAAAGTCAGCAAAGGAAACTGGGTTCTTAATTTTGGGAATCAAGCATAGAATGGAGGAAGTCACACCTTTAGGGAGACCCCATCCCTGGTAGAAACTCTGAACTGCATCCACCACATCCTTGCCCACAATCTCCCAACAGGATGTAAAGAAAAGACCAGAGAACCCATCAGGGCCCGGAGAAGAATTACCAGACAGGGAGAAAACAATACCTTTAATCTCCTCAGGGGAGGGAATCGAGCATAAGAGGTTGTTCTGCTCAGAAGAAACCATCTGCGGGATACACTCCAACAGCTGCTCATTGATACAATGATTTTCAGATTCAAATAATTTCTTAAAATAGTCCACTGCATTAGCCAACAGCAAGGATTGATCCTCCACCCAAATGCCATCAATCTGAAGCTTGGAGATGAAAGCCCTTTGTCTTCGGACTTTAGTGTAACTGTGAAAAAATTTGGTGTTCCTATCTCCATGCTGAAGCCATTGAATACGGGATTTTTGAAACCAAAAAATTTCTTCCCTGTGTAAGGCTTGCCTTAAATCAGCATTGGCTTTAGATAAATTCACCTTGTTTTCCATAGAAGGATAATTATCAAAGACATTCTGAACTTGTTGAAGCTGCATCTCAGCATTTTTGATAGCCAAGTGAATATCACCAAAAACCTCTTTATTCCAAGTCTTAAGTACTTCTTTGATTTGTATAAGTTTGCTCTGTAGAGAATAGAAAGGATGCACATGAGTTTCAAACTGTTTCCAATGGCTGGCAACCAGCTCCTGAAAGGAAGAATGGGTAGTCCACATGTGCTGAAAGATAAATCTCCCAGGTAGAGGAATTCTGCTACTCATGCAAAGAAATAAAGGCGCATGATCTGAGGGACCTCTTGCCAAATGATGAACCAATATCTGAAGGTCTGAATTCATACACTTAGCATTAACCAAAATTCTGTCAAGTCTAGCCCGGATATGAGCTGATCCAATCTGATTATTAGACCATGTGAAAGAAGGACCAGAAAAACCAGGATCAATTAAACCAGTGGCTGCAATAAAGCTTTGGAAATCCAGCATAGAAGAAGCAGAAGCCAGTAAACCTCCCATCTTCTCCTCAGGAGAGGCAACACAATTGAAATCCCCACCAACAATCCATGGAATATCTTCACTAGGATTAAAATCCATAAGGGCATCAAAAAACTCCCTACGGATAGAAGAATTGCAGGAAGCATATACAGCAGTGAAGTAAAGGATAATACCATCATCTCCCCTGAAAGCCACAGTCAGGAATTGTGGATGCAATTGAACTGTCTCCAGAATAATATCAGAGCTAGAAAATAGCCAAATAGTAGAAGAATCTCCATTATTCCCAATCACAGAGGGGAGATGTAAACGCTGAGCCACCTTTGCAGCTCGACTAAATGGAATATGAGGTTCAGAAATAGCTACTACTTTTAACTGGTGAGTCTTAACTAAGTTAGCCAAATGACTCACAGTTGCCTTATTGCCTAATCCCCGAGCATTCCAAAACAGGACAGAATCAATCATTATTAAAAGGGAAAGTTGAAGCAGCCAATGCCTTGGCTTTCCCGCGGGTAATTCTAGCATCATTAATCAAAATTCCTGGAAACTCAGATGCCTCAGAAATTGTCTCATTGTCTATGGAGTGAGTGGAAATTCCCCTAATATTTTCAGCAGCAGCAAGATCAGCAATCACAGTGCTCTTATGGAGAATAATCTTCGTAGGAATGCCTTCATCAGGTAAATGATGTTTGCTTGGAAAAACCTTATGCAGATCAGAAGCATCCACCTCCAACTGATTAGCACCCATGACAGTAGAACCAACTACCTTAGAGTCAGAATTTTGACCCGAATTCAACCCTTTGATAGACTCTTCAGATAACCGGGCACTCTCCAACGTTTCCTCCCCTGAGGAAGAACTGCACAAACCCTGCTCCTGAGGAGCTTTCCCAATTTGATAAGCAGTATTAACATTCTGTCGAACAATCTGCGGATGAACCGGACGTGGCACAAAAACTTGCTTGATCATTTTCGAATCTGATTTTTCTCCCATCAAAGAACGATTACGACTGAGCAGCTTTTTACAATCAGACTTAGAGTGACCCAACTTGTGACAATAAGAACAAAGAGTTGGGGCTCTATTATAATTCACTGCCTGCCAAAAGCCAGAACCATCCATATCAATCCACAATCGTTCCCTACGTGGGATGGATAAATCCATCTCCACACATACCAGCGCTTCCGAAGAATCAGTGAGCGTTAATGTTCTTTCATGTAGCCTTAAGACAGATCCAAAATTACCCGCAATAGATCGAAGACAATCTTCATGATATAAATTGACCGGAAGCCCAGGAAATCCCAACCAGACAGGGGTGGTAGACGGATCTCCATCAAAATCAAAGTCAACCGTCCACCGAAAGAATCTAAACAAAAAATCTTTTATATACAAGTGTTTTTGTATGATTAGTTTCATAAAATCTGACTCATTCTGAAAACGGAACAGAAGATGCCTCGGTGTCAACTTGCTAATAAGGAAATCAGAAGAGAGCAACAAGCGGTGGGAAATGTAACTCTTGATCTCCGCGAAGGATGGCCTACCATATGCACACTTTGCCACGATCGCGAACTGAAGAGGTTGAACAGATGCCTGAATATCCGACTTGGAAAAGAAAACCGCAGGTTCCCCCCTATCCGTGAGCGCCGGTTCCTTGATCGGGATCGATGGCGCGGTCCGCTGAAAACTGGCCATAAGCACTTGGGCAAAGGTTTTGTGTTCATAGCCCGACGCGGATGCCCCTCGCGTAGCAGACTCCGAAAACCCCAGGGAACCCCCCGTCGAAGCTGGACCGTCCTGAGGATCACCGGATCCGTCCACCGGCTGCCTGGAACCCCCCGCCGCACCGGCCATGGCCGGCCGGGAGGGGAGGGAAACACTCAGAAGACCAGTCGGGAAGAAGAGAAACCGGAGCTTCTCTCTCTAGAAAACTAGAGAGAGAGAATATTAAATGCGCAAGTAGTCGTACTCATGTTGCCTTTTCAAGGGAGTCACGTAATGTTCGATTGGGTTTATGCACAGATGGTTTTAATCCATCTCTATTTTTAACCCCATTTTTTATTGTTTTTTTTTTTTTACTTACCTGAGAGCCTAACGGCTAGGCTGTGGCTGGTGCAGAGGCATTCTTGCTCCTATTATCGCAAGGATGAAGGTGGGAGGCTGGTTCCTGAAAGTGCCTAGTGGTGGTTCTGGGAGGGCTTAGCTTGCCCTGTCGCTTAACTATGGAGAGGAGTTAGAAGCGGTGACTGGTTCGGCCTTTCGCAAGAGAAAATCGATTCCGCTGGTTATAGCTGGGGTGCGCGCCTCAGTCTGGGTGGCGCGTGAATTCTTGTTCTGGTGCATAATACAACTTTATGTGCTTGTCGTTGAGTGGCGGGAAGGGTTTGTGGCCCTTATGGTCAACGATCGTGTAGGCCCCACCCTCATAGGCGTCGCAAATGATGTATAGGCCTCACCAATTTGGCTGAAGTTTGTCGCTAGAGTACCCTACCATGACTTCCTTTTCCTTGATCACGACGAGGTCACCTTGCTTGAAGGTTTGTTGCTTGACGAGCTGATCATAGTCTCGCACCATGCGGGCCTGGTATACTTGTAGGTGCTTGTAGATTTCGAGCCGGTTGCCTTCCAGATTGGCAAGCTCTTCCAACCTTCTCTGGTATTCATTTTCATCAGGGCCGGCCAAGCCGGTGTGTACTGCCACACGGTACGGCGCTAACTTGATCTTAATGGGGGTGACGGCTTTCACCCCGTAGACAAGGGAGAACGGCGAACATCCCGTGGGAGTTTTGTAGATCATCTGATAGGCCCATAATGTCTCGGAGACCTTTTCACGCCAGTCACGTTTCTGGTGGCTAACAATCTTAGTCAGGAGCTTGCAGAGGGTCTTGTTGAAGGCTTCGGCCAAACCATTGGCCTGTGGGTTGTAGACCGAAGAGGTTCTCCAGTCGATGTGGAATTTGACCACCAGTTGATATATGGCCCTGTTCTTGAAGGGTGTTCCGTTGTTGGAGATTATGCGACTGGGAGTACCGAATCAGTAGATGATGTTGTGTCGGACGAATTTGGCGACCACCTCATCGATGACTTCCTCCAGGGGAAGGGCCTCCGCCCAGCGAGATAAGTAGTCGGTGGTGGCCAAGATGTATTTGTGGCCCTTGGATGATAGCGGGAAAGGTCTCGCGATGTACATACCCCACTCGACGAATGGCCTAGTGGGTGCTGTGGGACGCAGTGGGTTAGGAGACCTTCTGGGTACTTGGCTAAAGGCTTGGCATTGATGACATGTACGGGCATACTGGATGCAGTCTGCATACATGGTAGGCCAATAGAAGCCCTTGAGCTTGATGTTGTGCTTCATTTTATCTCCGGCCTGATGCACATCGCACAGCCCGGAATGAACCTCGCGCATAATAGCTCGAGCCTCAACTGAGGAGATGGACCTCAAGAGAATGGACTTGATGGGAATCGAGCCCATGCGTCTATAGTTTATTTTGCATTTATGTCCTTTTCATTTGTGTTCATATCCTTGGGAAGAAGAGAAGTTCAGAGAGAGATAGAAAGAGAGAGATCTGGGAAGCGAAGGGATTGTCAGAAAGCTACTGGGAAAGGACAAGAGAGAGAGTTCTCTTTGAAGATTTGTGTTGAATTTGCTCCTTGGAGCTATAGTTGGTTTTTCTTCTTTGCTCTTGTATTTTTCATTTGTCCTTCCCACCTATTCATTGTGTTCTTCTGATCCTCTAGTTTGAGGTTGGGTTCCTCCTATGGTCTCAGAAGAAAGGAAATCTGTTCTCTGGTTTACGAGTGACTTGGTGTCGCTCGTGGTTCTTCCCTCTGGTGTGGAGGAAGAGAGACTTGGGTCTCTGGTTTGCGAGTGACTTGGTGTCGCTCGTGGTTTTACCCTCTGGGTTTCAGAGGAAGGGAGACTTGGTGTCTCCGGTTGCTAGTGACGGGGTGTCACTAGTGTTTTCCCTCCGGGTTGGAGGAAGAGAGGAGAGTGTTCCTCTGGTCAAGCTGTAAGGCAGCGTCTGTTGCAGACTGAGTCTACAATTCTTGCTTTAGCAAGGGAAGCCTCACTCCGGTTTGGAGTGAGGGGTGGATGTAGGTCTGAGTACCGAACCACCTAAAAATCTTCTATGTCCATTGGTGCGATTGCTTGTCTTATACCCGGTAGATGCATAACTAGGAACGTTCATCCAATATGTTTAGTTTCTGTTGATGTCACAGAGTAAGTAAGTGGTCATCTAATTGTGACTCCTAAGTGTTTGTGTGTTTGCCTACTTAGAACACCCTTTTAATTTTGTAAGTGTTTACTGGACGAAGCTCTGTTACTTATCCTTTAAGAGCGAGATTTTTTAAGAGGGATTCATTCACCCCCCTCTAAATCCAGTCTACACCTCCATATCATTTCATAACCTTTTCCCATGGGCCACATGGTCCCGACGCTGGAGAACGTGGCGCGCATCACCAGACTATCGGTGCACGGGTTGCCAGTCAGCGGTAGAACGCTGGTGGACTATCGGGAGCTGGCCCAGAGATTGCTAGGTCTGGAGTTGCTGCTGCCGGAGCGTCAGTCGACGATGCTGTCGAGAGTGAGACTATAAGAGAGTCTCGGCCTATGAGGAGCCGAGATCGCCATAGGAGAGCTGCCAGAGTAGCACCTCGAGAGATTGACAGAGCGAGGGCAAAGGCAGGTAGCTGCCGCAATGGGACCAGAGGCAGACGTGGTCCTGAGGCGGTTCCTGATGCTATTTTTTGGGATGCTTCTGTTCGCTACTTGGGTAGACGTGGTCAGCTGCCGCCTGCTTCCCCTGCTAGAGGACGTGGATTGCGTCGGGAAGTACGCGTGGGGAGTGGCAGTCCTTGCCTTCCTCTTCGACACGCTTAGCTCCACCAGTCGACGGACCATGCTCGGCGGGTTCTCTCCACTACTTCAGGTATGAGTTAAGTTTCTAAAATGATTATGCAATTGCTATATGAATTCTATAAATGCCAAATGCTGACTCTTATTGTAATGCAATGCAGGTGTGTCCACCTCCAAGCTCACGTCAGCCACAACTCCTAGAGCCCACCCATGTGGCCCCCTGTAGTTGGATTAGCCATTTCTCTGACTAGTGTCCTTCACATTCTTCTATCTTAGAGGACAACCATTCGGAGGATGCCCCACCTGAGCTTATTCCAGTGAGTTATGAGGCTGACCAGGAGTTGGCCGAGGAGTACCTCGCTGAGGATGAGGGGTTAGAGAGCGATTCCAAAGAGTGCCTAGTAGGCCAGGGTGAGACGCCAGCCAACAACTCCATCATGTTAGTCACCCCTACATCTTCAGTCATCCCAGAGCTGTCTACCCCGCCTACCTTGTCCATGGTGGATGTGCCACCTGCCGACCCCATGCAATCAGCCGACCCACTCTTATCCATCTCTCCTACGATAGCGCAGCCACTTGCGATTATCATACTGCTGTCAGCACCCTATGTTGACACAGTATGGTCTGATTTCTGTCATGCGTACGAGAGGCAGCATCCAGACTTCCCCTTTTTCATTCTCCACACCAGGTCTCCGGATTACCTTCCCGTCACCCGCCTCCTCATCCTCCCACACTTCCATACCCGCGGGCGAGTCTTCTCGAACTGGAGACGGTTGACTAGAGTTGAGACTCACAACATCAAATTGTGGGTCAACCTATCTTTACACTTGGTGTATGTAGAAGGCATCCATCAGCCTTACCAAGTCCACCTTAGTGCGTCCCTTATGTTTGTGTCTAAGTGTCTAGGTTTGTCTAGGGTCATGTGTGAGTCTGTGTTTCGTACAGTTTGTTGTGAGTCTGTCTATATATGTCAAGTCGAGTCAGTCTAATGCAAGCTCACGGTGCCCGTCCTTTTGAGTGTGAGACAAGTCAGATCTCATGCGTACGTTGTAGACTTGCCTGATGAATATGGGATCGGCTCTTCAATGTGTGGGATCCAGTCACCTATAGGGACCCAGCGGTGGTTCCTAGTGAGTCATTGAGCCGTCTCCTTCCTTTGATAGTGACCCCACCCCAGAGTGTCCACCACTAGCCTCATTTCCACAGTAGCGTGAGCATATAGAACATATACGGGATGAGCAGGTGACGATTACTAGGAGTGAAGCGTACCTGCGCTACCTGGTACGGTGACGGATCCATAGGAGCCACGTGAGCAGTCGCACCCCTAACTCGACGGGGCCGAGTTTCTCCCACCCGGGGAGAATTGAAGGGGACATCAAAATAAGACCACTAAATTTTTTATTTGTATTTATATCCTTGAGTCAATTGTATGGTAATTATAATCTAATGTGTTAGTCCTTAGGAATTGTTGGGTTTCTTTGTAAAAAGACCATGTTGGCCCGGCGGGACCCCCACCCTCTCTCCCCATTGGGTCACCTAGCTTCTCCAGGGCCTATAGGGATGGTCCATAGTCCAAGAGGGAATATTGACCAAGCCCCCTCCCTTGACCCCCAAGGGGAGAGTGCCCCCCTCTCTTGTCCCCATGTGGGGAATAAAATATTAGGGGCATATGAAGAGAAGTCCACCCCGGCTCAGGGGGATTTTTGAAGAAGATACACCACCCCCCCTCCATGGGGGCATATAAGACAAAGCTACACCCCGTGACATGGGCATATAACGAGGAATGCACCTCGTCCTGAGGGGCGCAGAAAGCTAAAGAACACACCCCGCATGGGGGCATCTGAGGTGGCAGCGCACCCTGCCTTAGGGGAGTCTGAGGAAGAAACATACCCCACCACGGGGGCACAGAGGCCATGAAGAATACACCCCGTCTGGGGGCATAAAAGCTGTAAAGAACATACCCCGCCACGGGGGCATAAGAAGCAGAAGAATGCACCCTGGTTTAGGGACATTTGAAGAAGAGCATACCCCCGCTCTAGGGGCATATGAGACAAGGCTGCACCCCAGTTTAGGGACATCTAAAGAAGAACTATACCCTGCCATGGGGGCAGGAGAAGCAAAACACACCCCAACCTAGAGGGCACACAAAGAAAGGAATATGCCCCATCTTGGGTGCGTAAGAAGTAAACATATCCCACAATCGGGGGGTAGGAGAAGCAGAATCTACCCCAGTACGGAAGCATGAGAAGCGAGAAGTGATACCCTGACATAGGGAGACGTGCAAAAGAATACACCCATCTCGGGTGCATAAGAAGCCAAGCACACCCTGTATGGGGGGGCATATGAGACACAGCTACGCCCCGGCTCAGGGGCATATGAAGAGAAGTTCACCCCGCGTTAGGAGCATATGAGACAAAGTTACACCCCTGTTTAGGGGCAGTTGAAGAAGAAACATACTCCAATCTGAGGGCGTAAAAAGTAAAAGATACATCCCGACTTAGGGGCATTGGAAGAAGCTACATCCTGACTTGGGAGCATCGAAAGAAAGAGTCCGCCCTGCCTTAGGGCTATTTGAAGAAGAGACATATCCCGCAAGGGGGCATAGAAGCCACGAAAAATACATCCTAGTCCGGGGGCATTAATGAGAAAAGAAGAGCAGAACAAAAGTTACGAGGCAAACGTGGTCTTCACACCCGCCTCATCACACAAAGGAAGAAGAGAAGAAAGGAAAGAAGGTCTCAAGACAGACATGATCTTTTACCTTTGGCCTTTGGCCATCCACCCAATAAACCTCTCACGGGGTCGGCGTTACGGCCTTTGGCCCGAACCAAGAATGTTCATCCATCGGGACTTCAAGCCGACAGATATTCCACCATCAAGGCGTTATGTCGAAAGATGTTCAGCCATCGGGGCTTCAACCAAAAGATGTTCGGCCATCAGGGCATCGGGGCTTCAAGCCGAAAGATGTTCAGCCATTGGGGCTTCAAGCCGATAGATAGTCAGCCATCGGGGCTTCAACCGAAAGATGTTCAGCCATCGGGGCTTCAAGCCGATAGAAGTTCTGCCATCGGGGCGTTATGCCGAAAGATGTTTAGCCATTCGGTCTTCAAGCCGATAGATGTTCAGCCATCGGGGCTTCAAGCCGATAGATGTTTGTGTTAGCCCAGTGAATCATATCCATATGGCAAGAGCTTCATGTCCTCATTCATTCCATGCATTTTGGGATTTGATTTAGCTTTGTTTATGTATTTTAAAAATCTTAAACTATTTGAGCATTTGACATTATGCAAATTTACCTTAATCACGTTCAATGCTTGCTTTTGAGTACTTAGGCATGACACGAGGCGAAAACCAAGTTTGGGATTTTGTTATCATCAAAATCACCTGGAGAAACTCAACACCAGGTCATCAAGCAAGCAGTATAAATGGCCTCGGCCCTAATCACACTCTCGTCACCCTGTGGGAGAGCGAAGGAACAGATCCAGTAAGTTAAATATGCAGCGCAGTGAGTGATTGCATCAACGCCGGTGGGATTGGGGCCTCCTTGCTGCCCCTCTTTTAATGCGGGTGGGAAAGCGGCCTGTCGTCGAACCCTCTTCTTCCGCTTAACAGGAGTCGGTGCTACCGATGGGAAGTCTTCATATTTTCACTCCCCGTTGAAGAAATATTGAAGCCAAGCACCCATCCTCACGTGCCTCTTCTCCCCGGGCTTGCGCGCTTCGCGGGTATAGTACGAAGATCGACAGAGCATATGATACACCTTCTTCAAATAATGATTGGTGAAGCCGGTCAGATATCGGCCCTCGTCATCCGTCTGGTCCTTTAGCCAGTCTGGCCAACAAACCTCTTCATACGGCTCGCCGTCGATCAGGAGGCCACTTAATTGAGAGAGACTCCAGAGGCCCAGTGAGGTCTCTCCTTCCGAGGTGTAGAAGGCATTGTACTGCGGGCAGAACACCTCGATCATACCACAACACAAGCCCTTGGAGATGGGATAGTGGTACCTTGATCCATACACACTGTGGTACACGCCAACTTTGACCAAGATCGGAGCATAGCTCTGCAAAACATAGTCAGTGAACTCCACTGCTCCAGCTCTGAATGCATGGGCATCGGTGGCCTTCAAGTCAACAAACCACCCCACAGAAATTCAGTGCTTGAACCTAACTGCTAAGTAGTCCAACAAGAACAGATCCTCCCGGTATCCCCATTTCAGCAGGGCTAAGAATAAGCTGAATGCCTGTTTCTCCCGATCGACATGACCCGCAGTTTCATTCCACCAGGCTGGTATAAATTTGGGAGCTCTAGTTAGCAGCCCATCTTGAGGAGTCAACGTGAGGTGTCCCAACATTGCATTCCACTTCCGAGGCTCGCCTGGCAAGTAAATGAGCCTCCCCTGCATGATGAAGTCAGTAAGGCTGTCACACTCAGCAAGCAGCGCCTGCTCGGCCTTCCGAATAAGGAATAAATCTCGTTTCCCCTGAAGGTTGAACCACCTCAGAAAGGATATCAAGTGCTTATCTTTGGGATAATCCTTCCTATGATCATCTCTGCGGTCATACTTAAAAGAATCACTCTCAATAATGAGTAGGCGGCTAGTGTCCACTGTATCAGTATCCGAGTCAGACGACTCCGCCACCACAGCCAGTTGATTCCATAAGAATCATGCTTAACTAAATCCCAGAGTTTGGGATCAATGGATTTAACATAACGACTTATGTGCCTAAGCTATTCATTGAAATTTGAACCATTAAATCAAGGAAGAGAAGATAAAACACTGTCAGACATGATGCTTACCAAACACGCCTACAAAGATCACTCTATAGGTCGTTAGACCTCAAGACAATGGAGCCGTAGCTTTGATACCACTTGTTGGTCCCGAGTAGGTGAGCGGATAAGAAGGGGGGTTGAATTGTCCCCCACACTAGGTGGCTAATTAAAACTCTACGTAGCGAAATAAATAACTTTTTACGAGACTGAAGAAATTATACCACTATGTAACTGAATTCTCTCAATCTCTCTGATCTCACATGATCACACAAACGGATATAACAAGTAAACCACACAAACGCACAAACCAAACCACAGTGCACAGTAATTTTTAAGGTGGTTCGGGACTACGACGGGCTCCCTACGTCCACCCCCTACCAAACCGATAAGGCTTCACTCGGGGATAAATCCCCAACACGGAGACGACTCTCCAACACACACGGGGACACGCCCTAACACACACACACACACACACGGAGATGGCATCTGCCACATGATCCAATGATCGGATCACAACACACACATACACGTTGCAACAACCGCAGCACAATGAGTACAACCGTACGCAGACGGTCCACACACACAAATGTCTAGTTCAGAAAAATCGAGACAAATATCCAAAATGTGCTCAACCCAAAATACAAACCATGAAACACATCACAAAGAACAGATAGAAGATAAAGAAATTATCCCCCTTTGTTTCCCGTGGCCGGATGATGATGTTCTTTGATGCTCGGGTCAGAGGGAAGCTGGATGCCATCGATTTGAACGTCAACTCGTTCCTCTCTTCAATCCGCTCCTCCTTTTATTCTACAACGATCTCTAAAATCGCATGGATGTAGATGAAATCCACTCCACAAAAGCTCCTCCTTCCTTTCTCCCTTTCTTCACCTACAAGATAGAAAGATATTAGCCCATCGAAGCCCATCAAGATGAAAAACCCCAAAATTTGGTGGTCATCTATATATATATGCAAAGGAGTGTAAAAGACCAATAAACCCTTTATAGAATCATCCAAAAAGACCTCCAATAGGTCTACCAAGAACCCAGGGGCAAATGGGTAAGTTTAGAGCCCAAATGGATTGAGTTTAATGGGTTTCGGATAGAGTCCATAAGAAGGTTCACCGTAATCGATCGACCGAAAGATGGGGTCGATCGACCAAAATTTTACATATTTCAGACTGGTGAGCTCTGGTGATTTCGGTCAACCGAACCCAGTTCGGTTGGTCGAACTCTACTGCATTTCAGACTTTTCAATTCTGTTTATTTAGGTCAACCGAAGACTGTCTCTTGGTCGACCGAACACCTGCAGAAGGCCATAATCAATGGAAACAATGTGAGAAATAAGGCCATTAACTTTATATATGAAAATCATGCATGTTCCAGAGAACGGGCAGAACCGACATCATCCACCCATTCGGTCTCATCGGCTTTTCCCCTCCCCTCATCTGGCCGGCTGAAGGTCCCTCCCTGTGTGGAGGTAGCTTTGGATGTAACTTCAATTAATCCCTGTCTCGAGATCAACCTCCTGCGTGAGGTGTAGTGCATGTAACAGTAAGTCACCGTTTGAAGCGACATCGACGTAGCGTGCGGGTGTGTACCCACGCCTCCCCACTCGCCATCATCTCCGGCCAGAATCGGCATCTTCACGCTGATCAAGTGAGGTCCTGACCCCACTTCTCATTGCTGTCATTTACTTGCTTAGTGTAGTATTATTTTTGGTTGCTCCATCAGGGGTGGGTGAGTGCCCGGACCAAAGTGCCGATTACGTGAGTGACCACCGCGGGTGAGCTGTGAGATTGACCTTTCATCCCCATGCCCTCGGCGTGCCGACCGCCCACCAAAGTGGGCATCCCTAGCCCATTGGGGTCCATCCCAAGCTAGCCATACCCTGGAACCACAAGGACCAACCTCGGACCCTCACCATCATCGACGGTCTACCTACGGACCCGGGTGTGCGCGACGCGGGTGAATCCGCTTGAGTGAGTCCGTCGTTCGATTCGTGCTTGCTAGGTCCAAGGAGTGGTGTCACATCATTATGTGAATGACATGATCAATACAGACGCGTCGCGCACTAGGTATCTTCTGCGCTCGGGGCGTGACATTGGTACTTCAGTCTTCGAGCTTCCCAAGGATCGGGGGGCTCTTGAGAGTCCCAGAGCCAAGATCTGTTAGGGGTCCGCCAGTCACTCGGGGGTGTCGAATCAACAGTCATGAGCTCGGATTCAATGCTCTATCATTCTCACTAATCGAGGAGGACTGATAGAGTACCTTCGGGGCCGAGAGAGGAGGCCAGATGAGAGAGGGCGTCTGCCCGAGAGTTTTCCTCCCGAGCTATCTAGACTACCTCGAAACTCTCAAATAGTTGGGCCAACCCCCTGACCATTTGGAGGTATTTGATCATTGGCACTTCCTGAGCTTCGTATTCGCCATTGACCTGGCTGGCGACCAGTTGGGAGTCGATTGTTCGGTCTCCTCTGAACTTGATCAGCAGTGTATAGACTGCTGTGTGTTGAGTGTGTTTTGACTGATTGGCAACAGTGAAGTTCACCAGGTAAACTATAGAGTTGACTTTGATGATTTCATCTTAACCATGACAATATTGTGTATTTTGATGAATCTTTACATGTCAGATCATTACCTAGATCATGTTTGCATCTTTAGGCTGAAATACATCATTTCATCAAATAGGTTGTTCATGAGCCTTCACGTTCATTTTAGTCATCTGTAGTCGGTGCATATCATGTTCACTCAGACTCTAAGGTCCGTGCATATAGGCCATCCAGCATATAGAAGGTCAGCGCATTGTTTCCTTTGTGCATATTATCTCGGTGCAGGTTCTTACTTAACTGCATATAGGTTGGCGCAAGTGCTTTAAGCCGGCCAGGGAGGGATGGGGGAAACTAAGGTATGGCCGAATCGGCAAACTATGTTGGTTCTGCCCGCTTCTGGAACAACAGGATAGGGAGTTGATGACGTCACCACCATGGACTCTACTAACTTCTGGTGATGATGGGACCAACTCCAAAACGTCCTGGGTTGGTCCAAGAAGACGTCCAAATTTTTGGAGATTATTCTGATGTCGATGATGGCCGAGGCAGGGTCGGGACCAGGGCTGGTCGGAGCTGGTTCTGGCTATCCTAGAACCACTGCTGCTAGAGGAAGTGGTCCTCACGATAACTCCAGGGGTCTGATGAGGGTAGGACCAGAACCGTTGCAATTGTGGATGAGTCTTCTTCGATAAGAGACCAATGGGGGCACCGGAGGAGGTTGGAGCAGACCGCAAGAACCAGAACAGTGGGAGGGGTAGGATTTGTCTCAGGGGAAACTGACCTGCGCACTCCCGGGAGAAAAATTGGAACTCTGTGTTCCGGGGTCCAAACGGTGCCCTTCTTCTTGGAGCTTGCAGAGGACATGGAGGATAAGGTCTCAGACAAACTCTGCTCCAGGAATCATCGAGGACTGGGCGTGAGGGCTCCTGCACTCAGGCTCTGGTCTGCAGTCGGAGACTGGGTCCACAGTTCTCAGAACCACAGGGACCTGAGAAAATCACTGCCACAAACTCTCCGGAGATCCGATGTAGGCAAGGTCAGCGTCGTTGAGACCATGGGTGGGTCCTCTTCGAACAAAGACCAACGAGGCCCCCAGGGGTGGTCGGAGCAGAGCATGAGGTAGAGAGAGGTGGAAGGTGGTCCGAAATTGCCTCTGCTGGACTAACCTGCGCGCTTCGGGGAGAAAAGTTGGAACTCAGTGCTCCAGAGTCCGAATGGGGTCCTTCTTCTTGTGGATGACAGAGGACTGGGAGAAGAACACCTCCACAAAAAATCATGCCCAAATGTGCACAGGAGTGGCCGGGGTCGCTCGTACTCTTGGGCTCAGGTGCCTTGCCAGGGTAGCTTGGCGCAGTTGAGGGAGAATGGCTCTCCTGGGCAACTCGGAGCTCGGACGTTGCGAGACCACCTCGCCTGCAAACTTGCTTCGAAGAGCTTTTCAGTAGTGTATGATACACCACCAGAAGATGCAGAGTGAAGACTTGGCATTGGACAAGAAAGGGGAATGATCAAGCAAGAAAGATGAAGTGATGTGTTACGAGTGTATGGGCACATTAGGGGTGAATGCCCTAAACTTTTGAAGAAAATGAAGAAGAACCAAGTCAAGAAATCGAGAGCTATGAAGGCTACATGGAGTGATAAAGATGAGGATGACTCCAAAACTGAAGAAGAAGATGACATTGATGAACTCGTGAAAAATCTCTGCTTGATGGCGCAAGGAGAAGATACAGAGGTAAATTCTGACTCTGAAATTCTTTCTAGTGAATAATGGCAGATTAGCTATGCTAATTTGTATCAAAAATATAAAAGATTCAGGGATCCGCGTGACCCCTACTGAGTCTGGCTGTGACTCACCCTTCTACTTTTCAGGTGAGCCGCCCCAGCCGTCGACTGCAGCTCTGCGTGCCTTTCCTGATCGTGTATAGCTGCCAGCTTGAGTCAGTGGAGTCTTTTTATACTTTTGACCGGGGTATGCCCCGTGTAGTTATACATTTGGACTTTATTCATTGTGGACTTGTCCTTTTGGCAGTTCTGGACTAGTGTATATTTAACTATCACTCTGATATTTATAAATATTTCAACTGCTTCCGTATTTCAGTTTATTATAACTGTCTTAATTCAATCTACGCATCGTGTATTTTCAATTCGTTAGGCATCTCCTCGACAAACTCCTCCAACCCTTCAGGGGCCTCATCAGCCTCTTGGGTGACTTCCCTAGTTCTTGGTGGCGGTGATTCGATACTTGTATCGGGTTATCGGTACCCTGAACTCTGGGTCGTTACAGCCAGGGTGGGCAGTGCCACCCCGGTCCCACAGTATGCCCTATCTAATAGGGATCCATGTGTTTTTCTGTTAGACAGATAATGCGATTATCTGATAGAGGTCCGAACAGCCTGAACCGTCATAGCACAAACCAGCATGGGACGAATCCGCATGCCCCCGGTGATGAGACCCGTGATCCCTTTCTCCTTCACCCAACTGAAGCATGGGCGGCGATGGCTAGGGTTCTCAACCCTACCTCGCATCGTCACACATCTGAGGAAGGGAAACGGTGACCCATGCAGATAGGTCACCCGCGACGTAGTCGAACTACGCCGCTGGGTCAGCTGCCGGTGTTATGAGATTGGCCAAGGGATTGTCATCGCAGCGACCATCACTGACGCTATTCACGGCATGCCATCATGGATTCAAAACCACATGAACGCTAATAGACCAACAGAGAAGACAAGACCGACGCATGGAAAGTAAAGAAAATAATTGTAGATTAAGAAGAAACGGATCATAGTGGTAATCTAGCTCTGATACCACTGTAAGGATCGCATGGGGACAGGATAGAAATCAGAGATATGATATCGCAGCGGAATTTAAAATTTCTTTTATCTTCAATCCCCGCGGCCCTTGATCCGTTTCCACAAAATAGAGCGACAGAAGATCGGATCTTCAACTTGCGTGGAGTCAGATCCGCGACCAAAGGTTGATTCCTACTGAGCGATACCGCTAGCCGCACAGGTGCCCGGCCTCCAGCGGTATCCACGTGGTTTGCAGGTTGAGGGATCGTCCTTGTCTCATCTCTCAGTGGTTGCTCTCTCTCTCGACTCCTCATCACAGGCACTCAGGGTGGCATGCGACCTTGTGCTCCCATGGGAGAGAGAAAGGGTGACCAAAGAGAAGAGATGGAGGAGGGGCGGTTGCCACAAACGTAGGAAACCCTTGGAGCTTGGCCCAGGGTTTCTCTTTGGCATGTATTTATATTAATCCATTGCACTTTTCATAAAAGTCCTTGGATTAATATAAACACCCACTCAATATAGTGCTGGATGACCTCCATCGCAGCCACATAGATGGGCAGGGACAATATCGAGTTCCTTATAGCTACAGGTATCTGCTGAAGACCTGGAGGGACTTAGCCCTGGCTAGGAGAGAAAAGACTGCACAGACTCTCAAGGTGCCACTGAACGTGTGGGTCTGCCATTTCTACAATAGGCCCTTTTACTTTTATCAGGAGTTTGCGAGAGACCAGACTCCGTGGGAGGAGTATACAGAGGTGGAGCTACAGTTTCGGACGTACTCACGGTACATCCATGCGCCGCGGAAGGGGTGGAACCCCCATGGGCTGCCAGACATGATGCACTTAGCGGCCTATTTGGCATACTGGTTGGCAACGTTCGTGGTCCCGCACGGGGAGGACGGCCTACTGAGAGTTGAGCTGTTGTGGCCCGCGTGTTTGTTGGCCGGGGGACGGAGACTGGCTCTGGCTCTCGCAACATTGGCCAGCATATATCAGGGGCCAGGAGTGCTGGTGGTGCATTCGACGCCACGCGAGAGGAGTCTGCTCTTGCCGATCCACTACCTTAGTGTGTGGGCCGATCTGCTGTTTCCGGGACTGGTGACTCAGGGGACCGTGGTGAATCCAGTGGCACCTTTACTGTTTAGCTTCACCGGCCAGCCAGACAAAGATGTTGCGACACAGTTGGAGGGGGCTAGGAGAGCCCTATGTTACCTGCCCGGTAGGGGTGAGGAGGGGCTACCTTTTGACTGTACCACGAGGGATTCTCGCCTGCTCCTTGTGTCGTCGAGTGGAGGGATGACTAGTACCCTCCCCTACCAGCGGGAGCTGGATGCGACATTGTACATAGAGTGGGTGATGAGCACCCGACCAGCGGTGCTGGCACTTCACCGGTCCGTGATGAGTTCCTTGGAGCCGTACTTCTCGCACCGGTTCGAGAGGAACTTCGGATACGACCAGGGGATTCCACTGAATCGGGAGTTTCCTTTGACGAGTCGGCAGTACAGAGGTCGGGACACCCACTTGCTGGCTACAGCGTGGTGGGATTTCTACTACCGTGGGGAGACGAAGCGACTGTTGACGTCGGGACTGGGGCATCGAGGATGCTTCAACGTCCACTAAGCCAAGTGGTGGTTCGAGCACAGCCACCTGTACTGACAGAAGGCCTCAGCAGTCAGGAAGGCTGAGGATGGTCGTCTTCTGAGGGAGGATCTGCCTCCCATCCCACTGGATGATGAGTACATGAGGACCCGCTTTGCCAGGCTTCGCCGGGAGGTGGAGTGGGTAGCATAGCAGTGGCCCCGGAGTAGCTGAGGTTTGTTGTCTGTGGGTCGAGGCTGCAGTGGGGCACTGAAGCCCATGAGACTGGTGCAGGGGGCTCCTACAGTGGCTGGAGCTGGGGCATCCCAACTGAGGGCGCTGAAGACTTGGTGGACCTAATTCCTAGCCAACTACGGCTTCAGGAAGAAGGGCTCGTTGGATCGGGTGCTCCCCGAAGGGAGCTTTACTGACACGACGCCCGACGACTGGAGGCGACACATCGGCCAGGCGATCGGGTCGGCCAGACCTGTAGAGTTCGTGTCCCATATCGAGTGCGCTCACAATCTAAGGGACATTCGAGAGGCAGTTGCGAAGGCTACCCGAGTACTGGCACTAAGGCCGGAGCAGCTGATCCCTCTACCATTGACTCCTTTCATGACCTCAGGTGAGATCCTTCGCTTAGTGTGTCGTTTCGACTTTCCCATTTCCTGAGGTATGTGACTGAGACGTTGTGTGTTGTTGTGTTTATTGGCAGGCTCTGCGGCGGAGGGGGATCCTCCCTCCACAGGGACATCTTCTGGGAGCGGAGATGGGGGCCTTCAGCCTAGGCGGAAGTGCCCTTACGTGGATGCTGAGGCAGCGGGTGCTGGCGATTCCTCTCAAGGACCCGAGGCTGGTGACCACATTGAGGCAGAGCCGGCTTTGAGTAAGCATCGCATTTGCCTCTTTCTTCCTTGTTGGCTTAGCTATGACGACTGGCTAACCCTGTCTTGCTGGGTTTGTTTCTTATAGCTCCATTGGAGACTAGTGCAGCAGTGGCCTTCTCGCCTCCTCAGGAGGTGGACCCCTTGCTTGATGACGGGGTCAAGTACGAGATAGACATGAAGGGGTTCCTTCGTGTAATGGACGAAGTTGCCCCCAACATCGAGACATTCCCCGACTTCGAGTCATGGAAGGCTTTGGAGGACGCCCGATCAGGTAAGGGCTTCTGGCACTGGACACCTACTAGCTATGACTTTGCTTGTTTCTGGAGACTGACATAGCCACTTGCCTTATGTCGGGGCAGCAGAGGTGGCTGGGGCCATGGCCCCTTTTGAGGCACAGGGCGAAGTGCCTCCGCAGGTAGGAAAGCAGGAATTGGCGGTGACCCGAGATGGCTCGGGTGAGTGTTGAATTGTTGTGGAGGGAATTGCCCTCTCTTTGTTGTGTTTTTGACGGGCTGGAGTTATTGCCTATGTTTATTGTTGTTTGTGTGTTTTTTTTTGCCAGGTGAGGGTCTGATTGCCACCCTGGAGATGGTCGAGGAGCTTGTTCGTGCCAGCCTGTCAGTGGCCCTCCCCTCTTTCGAGGGAGAGCTAGGGACTATGGGCGGCCCGATCCCGTCTGTTGTTGAGGATGCGCCGAGTGTGCTGCCACAGCTACTGGCAGGGATGCCTCTTGCGCCTTTTCCCACCGTGGTGTCGGCCTATACTGTGGGGCTGGTCGGGTCCTCTAGTGTGGGATGCTTAGGTACGTGACTGAGCCCTTAGCCATTTGAGTGGGTTTTCTGGTTTACCTAGTAACGTTAAGCTCCTTTTGGTGTTGGCCACAGGCACTTCCTCCCCTTTAGAGGAGGGCGAGCTTTCCCGTGACATGACTGGAGTAGCGGAGGGTGAGCCTACCGCCGCGGCTTGGATCGGGGGCGACGAAGAGATCATCGACATCGAGGGGGTTTCCAAAGGGGGTGCCCTTGCTGGTGAGTTTCTTGTCCGACACCCTTGACCAGAGATGCGTCTCTACAGAAGGCTAAATTGTGTAGTGATTATGTTTGGCTTGCTGATCTACTGAGGCCTCTGGTTCGACCACCTCTGGGAGCTCGTCGGAGGCTTCGTCTGGCTCTTCGAGCAGTGGCAGTGTGGCCATGAAGATAGAGGAGAGCTCAAGCTCGAGCCCCTCTTCTTCTGAGGCCTCTTCCGCCGAGGAGGCTGAGATGATGGCTGCTTCTGGAGGTATGCGGGGTTTCTCCCCTTCACTACTTAGTCTTTGTTCAAGCTTTATGGCAGGGTGTTGATGCCTTGGTGCTGTAAGTAGGACTGGAGTCAGAAGGGGAGCACATATCGGCTCCTGACGAGAGTGGTCGGGAGGAGCCTCCCTTTCCGCCCATGGTTGTTGGGGACGACGGTGTCTTGGAGGAGTCGTTGCCTTCTCCGACCCCGACAGGTGACACCACATGTGTGGAGGAGAGGTTGCCTTCCCCGACCCTAGCGGGAGACGCCATAGGCATGGCAGAAGCCACATTCGGTGAGAACTGGGACCTTTTCTCAAATTTTCCACCTTATTTATCACGCGGAGTTTTGGATATGTTGCTTATTTTCGCTTGTGTTTGCTGGGATTGTGCAGGCTCCACTACTGTGCTGGCCAAGGGTGACTCTTCTCTGAGCTTGGGGATTGAGTGGCCTACATCTGTGATGTGACACCACTCCTTGGACCTAAATTGCAAGCAAACAACCGAGTCGGCGGACCCACTCTAGCGGACTCACTCGCGTAGCGCACACCTGGGTCCGTAGGTGGACCGGCAATGGGGGATGAGGGTCCGAAGTGGGACCTTGCTGTTCCGGGGTTTGGCTTAGCTAGGGATTGAATCCCTAAGGGTTTGGGGGCTACAGAGGCTGTTGTGGTGATGGTGGTGGTTGTTGTGGCTACTGAGGTGCTGGAAATGATGGTCGGGGAGCTGGCGGAGTGGAAAATTGGGAGTTGCATGGAGGTTGCTGGAAACGGGGTGGAGCAGACTGATTAACATCCTGCACCTGCTCATTGGTTTGTACTGTCTCAGTAACTAGGCCTTGGGTCTTCCTGATAGATTTTGTCTTTTGGGCCTCAAATAAGGAATGGATGGGGGAGTCTTTGAACTGGGTTTGAATAAATCGGGCTCGACTGTACAGCTGGTGCATATTTGAAATGTCATTCACAGCCAGAATGTTCTGAAATGTTGGGGTAGCATTTGAAATTAACAATTTTACTTTCTCTTCCTCCGGGATCTGCCCGGGCACACGTGAGGCCATCTGCCTCCACCTATCTGCATAAGTGGCAAAATCTTCATCTGCCTTCATCTTTTTTGCTACAAGGTCTGTGAAGGAATACTCTGGGCCCACCCGGTCTTGAAATCTTTGTATAAACTTCTCCTTAACAACTTTAAAGCTTTCTGCCTCCTCCAAGGGCAAAGTATAGAACCACTCGAGTGTGACCCCATCCAATGACCGGTTGAAGAGATATGCCATGAGGTGATCATCGTGCTGGAACTGCGCTGATTCATATAGAAGCTCCCTTACATGAATGAATGGGTTGCCATTCCCGTCATATTTTCGGTACGTAGGGAGCTCGGACTAAGGGGGAAAATGAATATCCTGGAAGTTAGGAATGGGAATATTGGCAAGGGATTGTGGGCTGACCCATCTATGAAGAAGGTCAATTTATTGCTACATGGTAGCCCACTTTTCAAGAAGTTCTCGTTCCCGAGAAGGAGGAGACAAAGCAGGAAGAACAGAACCGGTATATGGAGCTGATGGGTAGACCGATGGAGGGGGGAGCCCATAAGAATGATAATGGGCCAGGGAAGGGCCCACATCGGCATGAGCAAGCTGGGCATTCCCTGCTTGAAGATGAATGAAATCAACCGGGGCTACGAGAGCTTGTGGCGCTGGAGAGACGGTGGTGTAAGGATCGGAATAAGAAGTCGAGGGAATCTGGGTCTTCCCCTTGTCAGAAATCTGATGGGCCGAAGTGGAAGCTTGGCCTACTTCCATGTTGGGAAATCGAAGGGTCCAGGGATGGATCGGAGTAAGATCGATAGGCGCAACAGAGGTGGTCCCTAACCCAATGATAGGAGATGAGGTGGCGGCAGCAGACACGCCAGAAGAAGGAACCGAAGACGGGGCATCCGGCCCCTGCAAAGCTTGGCGAAGGATGTTGAGCTGAGAGGGATCCAACTGGGCCATTATGTGAAGGATATGACTGGCCGAGGTTTGGGAAGAAGAATCAGAGAGTGAGGGTCGAGTACCCTCAATGACAATGGATGAGAGAGGAGGGGCGGACCCCTCTCTCCCCTGCACAGGGGTGACCCTAGATGGGTCCTCTAAGAATCCCTGAGGAAGGGAGCCCGACAAAGGATTGAAGCATTAATTGCTTCTTTTTCCCTAACAATGGACCCTTATGTTTTCCTATTTCCTATAAACAACTCCCTTCATCCAACTTAGAAGACCTTACTGTCAACCTGCTATACTGCCATTCCCCTGTCATTCCTACTACTGAAGAGAAGGTTGCCTATGCCTTTTCTCGTCTCCACCTGCAAAAGAGGATTCTTAATTTTTCTCTTTACATGCAGGAGATGGGTGTTCGCGCGCGCGGGAGTGGGGTTTCGTTCCGCCGGCGCGGCGCGTGGTGTGTGCGGTGACCGGGGTGAGGGGTAGGATATAGCTATGGGAGAGGTGTCAGAACGGGGCGCGTTGGGGGCACTCTCTCTCATGACCGTATCTTTCTTAGAGTGACATCGTGTACTCACCTTTTTCAAAGAGTCGAGGGGAGACCGAGTGACACAAGAGGTTTTGGAGTTTAGGGGGAAACAAGGCTGGGATGCGGGCGTGCCAATCGATTTCTCGACAATCACCTATGGAACTGAATATTTAACTAGGGATGCGCCGCCAGGGCGCGGCATGTGGACTCAAGGGGTGAGAGACACGTGGAGGGAAGGACGGTTCCATGGGTGCGAGTGCGCAGACAAGTGTGGGGAGTCGTGTACAGGATGTCTTTCCCCACCGATTGCAAGCAGTCGGTGTTTATTTACATTGGCTTGAATCAGAAGACCTTCGTTCCATGCTGAAGAGGAGTCCGTACATTCCTGAAGTCCTAGATGGAGAGCCAAGGGCACTCTATAGCTGTAGGTTCGCCTTTTTACTGGGTGGTCTTGGCTGGGGGCAATGGTGCTGGAGCTTTACGATAGGTGACATAGAGGGAGGACTGAGGGCCTAAACGTTGATGCGAGGGCATTCGTCCAATTGGCAGTGGCATACTGAGGTGTATATTTCTTTACAGGTAGGCCGTAGTGACCAAGGTACAACTGGTGCATGTCACGGGACAATTTCGACGTGCTAGTCAGTCCCCGGGTCGATGCATGATGGGTGAACACATATGTGTTTTTACAGAGAGCTCCTCCTGTGGCGTGGGCCATAGCCATGGTGCCGAACGGGGGAGGTTATGACTAACTGGGCAACTGAGGGGATGCATCGATCTGGTGTGTGGGCGAGGGTCGAGCTCGACTCAAGTTGAGCGGTCGGACATGGCCTCACGACTGCGAGAAAGAATGACGTCTTGGCACGTGTGCGGTTGTGACCGATGAGCACATGAGGGGAAATCCTGGCGTCAGGGGGCGCTTGCCCATGTTGTAATGTCTCACATAATGTGGGTGTTAACTTGTGCATGATGGCTATATACGGCATGAGGGGAGTGCAAATGACATACCCCCGGTGTATTAAGCCGACTAACAAGTCACCCACGCACAATTCTCCTTAGCTCGTTGCTTGGAGCCACTTGAAGCCTCGGAGGGAAGCCGTGCTTGATCTGGATTCTAGATGCTGGATGCTAGATGCCCCACCGGTTTGTGCGCCGATCTGCCGATTTTTTGAGTTTTTGACCAATCTAAGGGCGTAGATGCATGCTAGGGGTGTCGGGGGAGCTTCCCCCTTGTTTTCCCAATCATCTGTGGATGATCGGGGCGTGGAACAGATTTTTGGGAATGTTCCCACCGTCCCGTTCTCGGGTGAGTTTAGCGGTCCTTCCAGAGACCGCCACACTCACTGACGGCCCAGGGTAGGCATGCCAGAGGCTGTGGCGGCCCAAGGCGGGTGCGCCACAGGGTACTATTTTTTTGACAGGGCGTCCGTCGGCCTGTCAGCCGCACGATAAATCGCCAGATCGTGTAATGCTCCATGGTCCGACCGCCAGAGGGGTGAGTTGACCATTGATTTTTGACCGTTGGGGTCATGTGCCTTTAGCGGCCGGAGGTACAGGTGCTAGAGCACTGTGGCGGCCTGAGATTGGGGTGCCAAAGTTGATGTGATCTATCTTCTAGCGCACCAGGGTTGGTCTGCTAGAGGCTGTGGCGACATGAGGCAGGTGCGCTAGAGCTAGTGTGACCTTTTCTTCTAGTGCTTCGAGGTTGGACCGCTAGGGTCCTGTGGCGGACCAGAGTTGGATCGCCAGAGCCTTTGGCGCTCCAAGATTGGACCGTCAGGGTTTGGGCTGCACCGGGTGGTTTGCAGTCCCGTTTGCTTCGATTCGTGATTTCTGTAAGTCAGTTCTTACCTCCGGTGACCCATCCACTAGTCGTAGCTTCTACGGCACGCGTGTGTCGACCCACTGGGGGCACTAGTGTGGTGTACCTGAGAGAGACGGTGAGTACGATGGTTACCGTAGGGCCCCCGCACACAGTCGAGTCCGAGCTAGGAGGAATTATCAGCTAGAGGACAGGCCTAGGGCGTATGGTCTGAGTGTGCACACGAGGCTGAGGGTTCAGACCCGTGCTGATGAGGGCGACCTCAACTAGTCCTTATTTTGTGGTACTTCTGGTTACTGTGCGTGCCTGAGTCTCGCGCCCAGGGCATTGTATCTAGATACTTGTGACGCGGTGTGAGATGTCAGAGGACACATCTGGTCATTCTTCTAGTGGGAGGTGCTCCTGTCTACCAGTAGGTACGGACTCAAGTTTTGTCGGACCGAGGTTTAGTAGCACGGTACTGTTAGAGTAGACAACTTTTCCATTTACTTACTCTAGCTTGTTGGTTCCACCGTGCTCCTATTAGGTAGCATTACTTTCCTGCTTTCTTACCTTACTACCTTATTTTTCGTGCGAGGTGGGGGTCCGTGGGATCCCTATTGAGGTAATGAAATGAGGTTCACTCCTATTTTTTAGGTGAGGCTGGGTCTTCGGGTGGCGCGATAGGTGTTCAGCAAGGTTTTAATAGCCGAGGTTAGTGCCAGTTGCCAGAGCAGGGATATGCCCCGCGTACTTGTACTTTTCTTTTGTAATTGTACCTTCCTTTCAATTGACTATACTTTTATTTGGACATGAGATGTACTGGACCTTGTAGCTATTTATTTATTTTATTTATTGATTTATTTGTGTAGGCGTGCCAGCCACTAGGTGACGAATTTATTATGTGCACTATTTGACTAACCAGATGAAAGTGAGGGATCATGTCGAGACTCAGAACCCACCATACCATAAAGGCTACGGCGTTAATTACGCCCCTCCGAAAGAGGGACAACCCTTGATTAATCCCCAAAATAGAGATACCATGGGGCACATAGAATATATGAAAGATGTAATTGCATGTAAGCACACAACATGGTAGTATTTATTTATTAGGCTGGCTCCTGGTATAGGGCGGAGAACATAGGTCCTTGGAGCACCATCACACATAGCGAAAGCTTTCAGTCGGGCATAACCTGACTTTCTGTCAATGCCACTTGACATATCGAGGGATCGATTAGGCAAGCATGCATTAAAGTGATATGTATGTATATATATCTATGCACAATGCATATATTAACAAGAACATGATGGAGGACAGATTTAACTAAAATAGTTTCTTTTTATCTGACTCACAGTCGATTAGGTTGATCAATCCCTGCCATGGAAGGTAAGGGTTGACCTGGGAGTGAGTGAGGGGTTAAAACGGCGCAGAGGGGGGTAGTTTATTCAAATCCGGTGTGATGGGGCGTAGGTATAGGTTAAAACGGCATGGGGTAGTATAGGAGAATGGTTAAATCGGCGCGGGCGGTGCAAAGGAGCTCAACCGACGCGGGGTGCATGGTGCGTGTCGGATTGGGCCGTGTCGTGGAGACGAGGCTGGCAGTTTAAGGGTTTTGAGTGTGATGTTAAAATAACGCAGAAGGGGTGCACACCGGAATAGGGCATGCCGGGCTTGGTGTGCGTCAGATTAAGGCATAATTTCCAATTTTTAAGCCATTTGAGTTGCAGAGTGATCTTTTTGACTTTTTGATGTCTATCAGATTGATTAAATGAGCTAATTTAGGTTCTAAATGCCCTGGAGGTAGGGCCAAGGCTTGTGCGAGGTCCATACTTGAGCACTTGCTAGTTTAAAACACATTTGAAGTCATCATAGCTTGAATTATAGTGGTAATTGATTGAATTAACCCAATGAAATTTGGGCAGCATCTCCCCATATCCAGAGGGTCACGGGGGAGAAGTAGAGGCATACGCACGGAATTGGGGTAAGCTCCTAAATATCGGGAGGCCAAGACGATGACTGGCAAGCCCTGATGGATAGGAAACCCCGAGGGCTAGCCTGTGAGGGGTACCAATGTTCCATGGGCCAGGACATGTTTAAAAGGGATGGCCGAGATGGGAGGAAATCCCGAGGGCTAGCCTACAAGGGGTACACAGCCCGTGGCCACCACAATTCCCCTTAGGGATAGTGGGTTTAATGTCAGACCATAAGGCCTATTCTTATTCACCTTTAATAGCCCATAGGGTTGCATGTCATCTGTAGACAAGACCCAATGACCCTTCTGATGATTCAGAGAGGACTTGGTAGCAGGAGTGTTGATGGGGAATGTCCCCGACCCTACAATATTCTAATTCTTGTTTTAAAAAACTCATGTGATTAGCGGCGATTAGAGAAAGAGAATATATCGTTAAAGAGAGAAAGAGTATTCTATCTAATTAATAAAATTATCAAAATAACTCTCCTCCCACCCCACCCCCCGCACTATCAAGTGCTCTCGACATCGAGATGCCCTTGGCGCCGGTGAAGTCCTAGCAATCTAATGGGCACCCATCTCAGCCTCAACGTCAAGTGATTCGTCCAACTGGACTGCTCACCCACACCTGCACTCCACCTTCACGTTACTATACCCTATCTTTCTCTCTATGTGATCCTATCTCTCTCTCTCTCTCTGCTCTCTCTCTCTCTCTCGGGCTGGCCACGAGACAATGCAAGAGGGCAACCAACGGAGGTGGAGCGTGGGTGTGGGCATGGGCGAGCAGACTCGGCGAGATTCGGCAACGTCTAGGTGCAAGTCCGGCATGGGAGCAACAAGAGGAGATGTGGTGGCCATTTAGAGGGGGCGTTAGATTCCTTCACCATGGTCGAGGCAGAGTTAGAGGTGGTGGTGGTCATGGGTAGTCGCTAGCATGGTAAGTGGCCATTCGGGCGGGTGTGGGTTGAGGGAGAGGGAGCGAAGAGGAGTTCAGGGGCAGTCGGTGCTGAGGTTGTGGTTCGCAGGGGTGGCCAGTGTTGCTGCGCTAGCGGTGTCACATTGAGGGCAGTGGTAGGAGGGCGATTCAGGCGAGGGAGAAGGAGGGAGGGAGGGAGGTGGTGATGGCCATCAGAGTAGAACGATGACATCCGACGTGCTGCAGCGACAAGGGAGGGGAAGGAAGAGCAGGGAGAGGGGGGTTCACGATGGAAGAGAAGAGGAGAGGTGGAGGACGACAACTAGGATCAGGTGAGATGCGGGTCTCGATAGGAGAGGAGAGAGGAAGAAGAACAAAGAAGTCCGAGGGCGAGCAAAAAGGCGGTGTAGTAGGAATAGGATGGCGAAGGCAGGGAGAGAGGTGGGGAGGCGACCGCAGAGCCATACTTCTGCAGCCTCTCCCTCTTTCTGCTCACGGGTTCCTCACGGAGGCCCTCCTATCGGCTGCCGATTGGGGGAATAGCATGGGGTTCCCCACGTCCTCTAGGGCCGCGGAGGAGGCAGACGTCAAGGGAAACATCTCCTCGGCCTCGCCACACACACTCTCTCCTTCCCCCCTCTCTCTCTCTTAATAACCAGTGACTTTTTTATCTTCTACTGCACATGGGTGAAGTTAACCCTACGAGGGTTAACATTTTTTGTGGACCCCACTATACAAAGTGAACGATAGGGGGATGTTTTTAGTAGAACGGTAAAGATTGAAGGGACTTTCTGATAAATAACTATATTTGGGAGACTAAAACTTAAATATCTACTAAAAAATTAAAAACTCACGAAGACTTAAATATGGTTTTACAGTCCAGAATGATTTTCCTACACGTTGCAGGGACAGGACGCGCAGGGCAACTGGCAGCTTGAGGTGCGAATTATTTTAATTGGTCTTTAGATCAACCTATTCACCCCCTCCCCCTCTAGATTGATCTTTGGTCTCCCAACACTAGCCTTACCCTCAACGGTCCATCCTCTGGTAAATAAATACCATGCTGACATCTCAAGCCTTACCAAATTCATGAAAGAGAGGGAACCAGTGGGGCCGGCATAGTAGGTCCATGCGGCACCTGAAGAAAAAGGTCAGTCACCTTCCGAGCCAGCTCCTCAAGCACACAATGATGGCAGGCGTGATAAAGTAGAAGAAATGAAACTGGCCAATGTTAGGGCCAGCAACAGAATAATGAAGTAGCTGAAGAGAATCCTTGCATGGTTCACTATTTGGGAGATACTCTTGTGAGACGAAGAAACCTGACAAGCCATCATCACGGCTTTGCAAACCCCGACGCACTTTGAGAGCTATTTTGTTGAGGTGCAGTTGGGGGTGGCTATGACTTTACGGAGGAGGATATGCTTCTACGCTTCGTCAGCCATAATAGACCACTCTACATGAGGGGCAACTGAATGGCCTGCCGATAAGTAGAATTTTGATTGACCTCGGGGCAAGAGTGTAGCAACCCTGACAAATTATAGGAATGAAAGTTCCTAAATTGATTAAAACAATAAATAGTCAAGGCCTAGAACACACACACATTCAAATAATACTTACACGTGAATGGGCCAATTAGAAGAGTCATCCAGCAAACTGGGGAAGGGCGCCCCAGGCTAAGGTGCCATTTCTCAAAGGGCCCCCCCTTCTTGGGCGCTATATTCTTCCAGGATTAGAGTAGTGTTTTATTCTAACTAGGATAGTGGCTACAGTTTGGGAAGCCTTTAATCGAGAAAGGATTGATACAGGGGAGGTCTAAAGCATTTAGGATGTTCATATAGAGGAAGTTTGAATCCTATTAGGATGCTTAAGCACATATCCTATAAATAAAACCCCTCCAGAACCTGTAGAGGCTACTACCTCTAGTTTTCTGCGTCATCATTGTCTTCCTCTGCCATTCTTTCCTAGTGTTGTTACCGAGAAGAATTTCCTCTGCTACTACACTCCCTCCTGCGGCTGTACGAAGGATCCTCTGTTTCTTCATCTTCTTCTTCCTGCACCATCTGTTGTAGATGTGAAGGAGCAAGTCTTCTTCCTCAACCGTGTGCTACTGCTACTGTTGCAGATTAATCATCTTCTTCCTCTGCTACCATTCTATTATTGTTGCTACTTTTTTCTCTTGTTGCTACTCGTGGAAGAGTTGCATCCCTGGTATTGCGCAAGAAGTAAGAAGCCAACTGCTTCCTACTCTTCTGTCGTTGCTGCAGTTCTCTGCATCACCTTCCTACAGGGATATTCGTCTACCGTTGCCACAGTTGCTGCTTATCTTCTTCCTGATTCGTGTATTTCTCCTCTGTTCATCGCCCAGATCAACCCACAAGATAGGTGTTCTCAAGTACTAATCCTAAATTTAGTAAATACCAGAGCATATGCATGCAATAGGTAAAATTCACATAATCGAATCCAGATCCGAACCACTAAGGATCCACTAAGGACACAGGCCTTACATGGAGGGTCGTGGTGTCCACCTTCGACGTATCGATACGAGGCGTCTGGCGGCGTTGGGAGTAGAAGCGGTGGTAAAAATGGAGGAGGAAGGAGAGGTAGCACTAGCCTGAGTAGAGGCTTGGTCCTGTAGCGGTGGGGACGGAGTTGGAATAGGTGAAGGTGATGATAGGGTAGATGGAGATGAGGGTGGTGATGAGGTAGGCAATGAGGTAAGCAAAGGCATAGGTGAGGGAACAAGTGATAAAGTAGGTGACGGAGCAGGTGCAATGCCAAATGAAGAATCACAGGGTTGCCCCTGGCCTTGTAGTGATGGAGACGGCTGCCAGGGCGGCGCTTGCTGCAGTTTGTTGTAAAGATCTAAAATAACTTCATGCATGGCAGCCCAATCAATCTTCTTATGGTCTTCCAGGCCATAAACACACTCTCGAAACTCAGGACAAACCTCGACCAAATGCCCCTGCTGGCAATGAAATTCACAATATTGAAACATATTCCCAGTCGCGGGTCGGCAAGGCACAATCGGAGGGATCTGCAATGCGTGAGTGGCCATCAAAGCCATGAAAATATTTGTAAAAGGCTCTGACAACTGTAGGGAAGCAGCCCGCTTCGGGCAAGGTGGATGCCGAGGGGTATAAGAAGGTGATGGAGATGGATGCCATGATGGAAATAGAGGTTGTGTAGGCAATGGCGCATGGCTAAAGAAAGGATTAGGTAATGGCGTATGCGGAGTGGAATGAGGGGGTATGTAGTGGACGGCATCCACCTGCTCGGGGTGTGATGTTTTCTTGACCGGAGGTGGAGACGCATACGGATATGAAACGACGGAGGGCTGACTGTGGATGGCGGTAGGTCGAATCATGGAGGGTTGATACAGGGAGGTATATAGGTATGTGGGAGTGGAAGGCTGACTCATGGAGGGCTGATTGGTGGGAGATGATGGATAGGAGGCGTATGTGGGCATAGAAGGTGAAGGAGACTCAGGGTCAAGGGAACCTAAAAGTTGTTGGTGGATGAAGCGGGCTTGGCTATAAATTTGTTGCTAGGAGGTGATGTCATTCAAGGCTAAGATGCACCGATACATGGGCGTTGCATTAGAAATGAGCATTTTGATTTGCTCTCCCTCCGGAATATGGCCCCGGACTTGAGCGGCCAAGCGACGCCAGCAGTCGGCAAAGGTCGAGAACTCCTCGTCGGGCTTCATCTTCTCGTGGGCCAGATCAACCATGGAATACTTGGGCCCAAGCTGGTCTTGAAATGCTGAAGAAATTTCTCTTGAATGACTTGAAAATTTACCACTTGATCTTACAGTAATGCAAAGAACCAATCCTGAGCCGGCCCTTCCAAAGATAGACCAAATAGATAGGCCATCAAGCGTTGATCATGTCAGAATTGGGCCGACTCATAAATGAACTTCTTTAAGTGCACGAAAAGAAAAGACGTCCGGCTCCAATGGACAGCCGTTGAAACAAGACGAAGAGCTCAGAAAATGGTCGGGACCATCCCCGAACGAACAAGATAGAAGTTCGGACAGCAAGACAAGTCAGCCGCCGGGTCAACACTCACAAAATGAGAAATGAGCACAAATAGGCCTAAACAAACAAAAAATGAGCCAAAAGATGCTAAGAAATGAAACCGACACGATGAAACCGGCACGAAAATAGCTGAGCCGAGAGCTTTAGGGCGCGCTGGGAGGAATCTGCACCGGGAAGGACTCGCGAAAGGAAATCGCCGTGCAAACACTTGCACCGAAAGCATTGGGGAGCACCGGGAAGGCATTGTGCCAAGAAGCTCACTCGTCCCTCTATAAATAAGCTGTCTTCGAAGCAGACAGGAGATCAGACGAAAAGACTTAGATCCAGACAAAGAGAAAAAAAAAGAAGAGGGAGAGGAGACCAAAAAAGAAAGATACACCGCCAGAGAGATCACCTCTTACTGCCAGATCCCCTCGTGTGATCTTCTGTCAGTGGGGAAGAGAGAAGTAAGAGGTATGTCCTGGGGAGGGAACGTGGTCAATGCCCCTCCCTCCCCCCTTTCTTTGTTATTCTTCTTCTTCGAAATGTTCTTTGTCGATCTCTCTTTTTGCTTCTATGTGAATTGGGTATGTCACCCTTCTCTTCCGTCTATGAGATTACCACCAGGATCGCCTGGATGTAACTATTTTTCCCCTTGTCGAAGAAAGTGAATAAGATGTTCTTTCTGCGTGATGTTCTCTGCTGTGTCTGGTTGTGGGTGGATGCCCTCTAATTGTTCGATAGTGAATGAATGTACCGTTGTGAGTTTCATTCTTCCCCTTCCCATGTCTAGAGTATGGATGTGTAAATCCTTTCGTTGACAACTTGGATTACGCCATCAAGTGCCTTTGATCGTTGTTCAAAAACTTCATGCCCACGGTGGGAACCTGAGACAGTCCATCTCGTGGCCCTCCATCCGTGCAGTTGAAGGAGAATCTAATCAGAGCCTAGCTCATGGGATTCAAAGGAGGTCGAGCCCCCAGGGTGTATGGAGTTAACCGTCTCTCCTGATTACATGAAATCATTCCCATCGCCTCAGCGTGATTTTCCCCAAACTTCTCAGTCAGGGTGAGAGCCTGAGATAGTCCATCTCATGGCCCTTACTCATGACGTGGTGAGGGATACAATCAGATCTCAGTCGGTGTATTCGGAGGACTAATATGCTCCCTGTGACCCCTATGGGTGAAATTCTCAGCCCCTCTGGAATAATCCTTTGCCAGGATACTTCACCCTTGACAAAACATATGAAACAATCCCTTTTCCAGATTGTACTACCCCCTGAAAACCCCAGAAATAAAAACTCTGAAACCTTCAACCCCCTCGGCGCCGACTTCCCTTGGCACAAGCATTTCCTCTCGGTGCCATCATTCTCACGTCGAGAGCTGGTCATGCCGAATGCATGCACCCGCCGTCTACTTTCTTCTGTGCGTTATTTACATGAACCGGATAGCTTAGGCATGGCGGTTGGTAGGTGGCTCATTAATGCATGGCCCCCACTCTTGGTACGCATATACGTAAATGGTGATTTGCCATCATGTTGACCCCTGGGTCTAGCCGCTAGCCACTCCACCATATACGTGAATAAATTTGCATTAGCATATAAAGTAAAACATGTATGCATGAAGCCTACCCAACCACTATGTGTATATGTAACGGGATATAATGTATGCATGCATTAAACCACCCAACCCCCGATTCACTGTATACATGTACATCATTATATATGTTAGACCCGTTTACCAATCCCACATATTCACCTCTGTTCATACTATTCTAAAATCAACCCCACTGCCACATATTCATATATACAAGAGCTATTACGTGTGTGTGTGCACTAATAAATCTCCGAGTGGTCCACCAGGCATCATTCTTTATTTGGCTATGCACATATATGTGTATATATATATGTGTGTGTGTGTGTATGTATGTGTGTGTCTGAGAGAGAGAGAGAGAGAATAAACATATGCATTTTTTTTTGGATCAATTCTGTTGGGCCATTTATGTCCAATTCTGTGGGAAACGGAGGAGCTACACTAATGGGGTTTCACCCCTACATTTACTTCAATTTGGGTTTTCGATTTCCCTCATTCACCCCGCCGGGCCACGGAGTTCTGCCACTGCATGTTCTCCGCTGGTCCCTTTAGGGGAATATTAACGAGGCGCCATGATGAGTGGACACTGTCCCGCTGAATTATGATCCTCTTGGATCTCGGGCTACACCCATCTTTCTTTTGGTTTCCATCTTGGCACTCTGTAGATGGATGTCCTATATTCCCCTTTGGCATGGTCCAAAATAAGGGGAGATGCTGCCGAAATTCACTCACTATCCGTGTTTTATCATATCGTGTGATGTTTTCATTAAACTAATGCATTAACCCCCTGCTGTGTGGCGGAGGCCTGAGACAGACTATCTCATGGCCCTTCCACAACACAAAGGGGAATATAATCATTATGAGATTTCCCGTCGATTGCTCTGGTCTCCCTAGACCTTCTGTGAATGAACATTTCCCCGGGGATGGCTTACCAAAACCCACTTTTTAGAATCCCTAAAAACCAGCTGGAACCCCTGAACAAAGCCTCAAAGCCCCCATCGGCGCCCCACTGAAGGCCTCGGTGCCTGCCTTCTCGATGCCTAAAACCCACCCCGTCAATTCCGAGCGCGCCGACCAGCGGCCTTACGCCGATTCCCTAATGCGCCGACTGCCCATCAAGGCCAACAAGCTACCCATGCCGATACCTGCCAACCTGTTTAAGCCATAGGCATGTGAAGCCCTCAACCTCCCAGCAACCTTAATGAGCCCTAAGCCCAGTCTAAACCCAATGTCCCAGCCTCATTAGCCTTCATGCAAACCTTCATCATATCATGGGGAAACAATGGTTCTTCATCTAAGTCTAAGGGAGCTAAATCAACAGGGGTCTTACCCCCACATTATACCATTTGACTGCGATGTTTTCTTCTAACCCCACTGACCCATGGAGCTCTGCCACTGCATGTTCTCCGATGGCTCTTTTAAAGGGGGGATATTAATAAAGTGTCGTAATGGCGTACAAGGTACCACGGTATCTCGATCCTCTCGGATCTCGGGTTAGATATGCCCACATCCTTTTGGCTTCCATCTCGGCACTCCATGGATGGGTGTTCTACATTCCCCGGGCATAAATCAAAAATAGGGGAGACGCTGCCATAATGAACCCTCGCGTATCACCACGGGTTTCCCATATCCTTTGTTTTATGTTTTATTCTTTTATAACCCCTACGGTTTATGGGCATTTGTCTTTCATGGTGGCATTACCCTCCAGTAATTTCCCTCGGGGAATATCAAATAAATTGCCCAATGGGCGCACATGGTCTCGTAGCACCCCCGACCTCCATGGTCTCGGCCCCTCAGGGTGCCCAGTTTGTTACGGATTCTGTCCCGGCTCTGCGTGGACGGTCTCCTATTCCCTCTTGGCATAGTCCAAGATAAGGGGATATGTTGCCGGATTTACTCCATATATTTAATATATCATATCTTGCTTCGTATGATCATTTGCATGAATCTCCTGTCCTGCAAATGAATGAGCATACCTATCACATTGGTTTGCCCCTGGGCTCTTCTACTTTGGCGAATAATCAAGGGTTATCCTTCTTTGGGGGGGCGTAATTAACGTCATAGCCTTGATGGTATGACGGACTCCTGGTCCCAACTCGGATTTCACAATCGACTGATCAAGTCAGATCGAGCGCAGAATAAATTGTCACTCTAGTGATTGGCATGCCTAATAAGTTAAATAAATAAATAAATATACTGAAGATTGCTGGGAAGAAGCTGAAGCTTGAGAATAAAACTACTGAGGTTGAGGTGGTGGAGGAGGTCTGAACTGAAACTGCTGTGGCTGGGCAAACTGAGAAAATTGTACCGGCACCGATTTCATCAGACAATCTCAGACTACATGACCCGACTGATCACAATGAAAATAAACCACCGTCAAAGGACACGGCTTGCCTGGGTGGCTACCACCACACCTCGCATAATGCCTCGGCTAACTCACAGCAGAACCCTGGCGCTGCTGAAAGGAAGGAGTTGATTGCTGAGCTGATTGCTGAACGGTATCAAAAGACGCTTGTTGATTAAGCCGCTTGTTAGACCTTCTGAACATCCGCCTGAACTTGGATTTCGAAGCGCCACTTGCAGTAGGCACAGTAGACGGGACTCCTGTCACAGTCGATTGATAAGTCTGCTGAAACTGCACAGTCAGCTGAACGAAGCCAACCTGAGTAGACCCTCAAGATCTTGCCAAATCAAGCTCTATCGCGATTGCTACCTGGTACGCTTCATCCATCTCTTTTACTCGAGTGGCAAGCAACGGCAACCGCAACTTAGCCTTCAATCCACGCAGAAACTGCTCAGTCTTCAAGGCTTCATCTGTAAGAACATGGGGCACATACCGACCCAATTCTATAAATTTGTTCTGATACTGCAGCACGGTCATTTCACCTTGAGCCAATTCCAAAAATTGGTGCACTTTATCCATCCGGAGACAGGTCGGACTGTAAGTGCGCTCGAAAGTAGCCACGAACTCTATCCAGGTGATCTGACGAAGTGGTCGAGAACGAAATGCAACCTCCCACTCCGAAGTCCACCACATAAGTGTTGCACCCTAAAGCTGAAAAGTAGCAAGCATGACCTTCTCGTCCTCCACGCATTTCATTGAACGGAACACGCGTTCAGTCGCTTCAAGCCACATCCTGGCTGCATCCGGATCTGACTAACCTTCATAAGTTGGCAGGTGGAATAGCAAGAATTCTTTCAAAGCTCTGCCGCGACCACCATCCGCTTGAGGAACGGGAAGAGCAACTTGAGCTGGGGCTGGCACAACCGGAGGAGGAGAAGTGCCACTTTCTTCAGGAGGAGCACGGGCTCTTTTGCGAGGCGGTATCTTGATCTAGAAAACATATAACCATGGAAAAACACATCAATGATCACAGAAGACATCCTAAAGCCAGCAGTAGATGACTCAAATGGACTTGCTCTGGGCCAACATGAATTCCAATTCCTTATATAAATTCTCAACACCGCTCTGATACCAACTGTAACGACCCAGAGATCCGGATACCGATATACCGATAACATCGATATACCGATACCAAGAACTGGAGAAGTCACCCAAGAGGCTGATGAGGCCTCGTAAGGGTTGGAGGAGTTTGTCGAGGGGATGCATAACGAATTGCAAATTACACACGTGCCATATTAAATAGAACGATAAATTAAATTTTTGTGCAGAAGTAAATTAAATATATCAGTACTTCTAGAGCGTCGCGAACGTTTCTGCTATGTCTTTTAGATGCTCAATTGCTCTAAGGCTTTTGATGAGCATGTCATCGATATAAACCTCCATGTTGCGACTGATCTAGGCATTGAACATGTGATTGACAAGGCGTTGGTATTTGGCTCCAGCATTTTTCAACCCAAAGGGCATTCATGTATAGCAATAGAGCCTGTGATCGGTGACGAAGGCCGTTTTATCTTGGTCGGTCTCATGCATGCTGATTTGATAGTACCCGAAGTAGGCATCTAGGAAACTCAGCATCTCATACCCGGTCGTGGCATCGACCAACTAGTCTATCCGTGGCATAAGGAAGCTATCCTTGGGAATGGCTTTATTAAGATCTAGGTAATCTACGCACTTTCGTCACTTCTCATTGCTCTTGGGGACTAGGACTATGTTGGCAACCCAGTCCGGGTACTGGGTAGGTCGTAGAAGTCCCGAATGTAGCTTCTCGCTCACCTATTCCTTTATGATCACCTGTCGCACAGGGTTGCAATGCCTCCTGCATTGTTGAACCAGGTGGCAACTAGGATCCAGCCTCAGTTGGTGGGTTTTGACCTCTGGCGAGATTCCTAGGAGCTCGTCCTCAGACTAGGTGAACACATCCTGGTTTTTAACCAGGAAGTTTCTCTAAACCTCCTTTTCTTGCTAGGACAACATGGCTCCGAGGTGGAGGGTCCTGCTTGGATCTTCCGCCACCTGAATGAGGTACAGGTCTTCTGCTAGGGTGCTACCGCTGGGCCAAGGACCCTTTGTCCTCGCCTTCTTCTCGGGGGGGAGTTTCATCGGTTTGCCTATCTCGGGTGGAGATCAGGTAGCGTCTCCATGACTCGCCTTGGTCTTCTCGGACCTCCCCTACTCTGCGAGGAGTGGGAAACTTCAACTTCTGATGGTAGGATGAGGGGACTCCCCTCAGGGTGCCGAGAATGCCTCTTCCTATTATGGCGTTGTACCCAGTCATCCTGCGCATGACCATGAAGTCTGCTATAAATGTTACGTCTCTGGGCGCGATCCTGAATGTGATTGGCAACGATATGCATCCCTTAGGGAGAACGGTCATGCTGGAAAAGCCATACATGGGTGCGTGCAGTGATGTTATTCGTGACAAGTCCACACCCATAAGTACAAAACAGTCATAAGAAATCACATCGAACCCGCTTCCATTATCAACAAGGATTCATCGTGTAGTACATTAATTGATGGTCGTCGAGACCACCAAAGCATCGGAATGGGGGGTGGTTACACCTTCAAGGTCGTCCTCTGAAAAGATGATCAGGTCTTTGAGGTGATCTTGAGCAGTGGACTCACGGCAGCTCCCATCGCCTTGGTCCATGGAGTTTACTTGGGTGGAGGGGTCCACTTTTGTTGGGTCAGTAGGACCATCATAGCGTCTCCGGGAGCTGTCTCCGCCTGATGCCTACCCGCAAGAGATCATTATGATCTCTTTCTCGTTGGGTCAGTTGTAATGTCTGAGAGGTTGCCCGACTCATCTGAAGCAGAACCAGTGCCCAAGGGCGGGTTTGACGACACTCTCTCACTCGGCAATGATCAACACTCAATGTTCGGGAAATTTGGAATGAGCTCTCCTCACCTTCAGCGTGAATGTTGAATAGATACTAATAAAGCAATGCCCAAGGAGCGAGGGTCAGATCTATACCTTGCCGAGTCTGAAAAGACTGGCACCGATTGGAGATAAGGGCGAGCCAGGAGCATGCGCACCCGACGGACACGCTGCGTCATTGTAGCTTCGACCGTGACCTGTGTGTACAACCAATTGAAAGCCTCCACGCAGGGAGGGGGAACATGGGGATCGGGCAATTAATACATGTACTACCCTCGCGCAGGAGGGGGGAACAAGGGGAGGGGAATTCAAACGGCCGATTTGCACTGCCTTGTCGGGATGACACCTACTTGTTCCGTGCCGTACGCCTAGCTCCGATGTCCGAACGAGGTGCCGTCAGTGCCAGGATGAAGCCTGGCAGATGTCGAAGAACTCTTGAGATCTGGACGCCGATCTGAGGTCACTGGAAGGTAGGGAGGTCATAGTGGAGGGCCTATGCGATTCTATCTCACCGGATAGGTTGGCACGGTCTAGGTGCGACAACTGGTACGCTCGCTATAGGGTTCTAAATGTAGCGGGACCAACACAGCATGGTAGAAGATAGAGGTAACTATGTATCCTCAGAAGCTGGTTGCTGTCGGATCATCGTGCCGGTCGTGGTTGTCGAAATGGTCGGCTTCTGGTTCCTGGGTGAATAGCTAGACAGGTCGACGATGGCCATGATGGAATCTTCTATGCTGATGTCAGAATGAGACAAAACCACCTGGGTTGGCTTCGTATCATCAAGGGTCACGACTTTATAGAAGACAGATCAGCCCAAAATGGAGTAGAGGATGGGGTATCCTGGCCGATGATGTTGCTATCGGTCCTGGATGGACAGAGACTTCTGAACCTGGTGCAGTCGTAGAAAAATGGGCACCCCAGGTGGAGGCATTGTCAAAAGATGGCAGAACCACCTCTGGATCATTGGAAACTCGAAGATGAAGAACTCTAATGAAGGGAGTTCTGGCCGATTCGAACAGGGGAAGATGGTACCACTGTTGCCAAGAGGTCCTTAGAAACCAGTGCGATTCTGACGTAGTTGCACGGAAACACCTGAAGCAGTTAGTGCCGATGACGAAAAAAGGCGGGATCACTTCTGGAGCGTTGCAGACTCGAAGGAGGAAGACTTTGAAGAAGACACCTCGAGCCGGTTCTCACTGTGGATGCTATTAGAATGTCTGCCAATCGAGCCACTGGTGCTGTCTTGTAGCAGGGAGTAGCAGAACTAGGTTTTGGCTCCACTGGGGAAAGGGTGCCGACGAAGATTCTTCGGGGTTGCTGTAGGCGAGCTGAGCAGAGGGGAGGGCGGGATAGCGGAGGGGTGAAGGTGGCTGGGGCGTGTGGGCAGGAGATGGGGTCTGAGAGATTAGCTATCAAACTAAATATCCCTTGCATCATATACACATGTGTTCCCCTTCGGAGGGTTACCTAGCCATCTTTCATGAGTTGGCTCAAGTGCCCCTCCATGTTGGAGAGCATGTCGAGTTCACGTGAAGCATTCCCCGAAGGTTGAGAGGAAGAAGAGTCCATCTTAGGTTCTCTCCTCTTTGGTGGTGGATCCTTTCTCCGAAGTCTTCAACCTTTCTGTTAGGGCACTGATCACCCTTCACCCCGTATAAAGCCTAAGAGTCCTGCTCTGTTTAGGTCCCTACTCTTTTGGGAATTGAATAGGTAGTTGTACATCTGAAATATTACTATACGGCAATCACGCTCCAAGTCAAAAGAAGCCAAAGAAAGTTCAAAGAAGGGTCCTCTCGGACTACTGAAGCCTCGGGTAACCTGACAGGTGCATCAGGGATTCCGCAACTCATTGTCTCGAGACAGTTGGAAGAAATCTACAACAAATCGGCAATGTCGTACGACCTGTCGAAACCAATAAACCCAACAAACCAGCATTGACTCGCTCATGCCGAACAAGCCCCCTGCCCTGTCCGATCTGGACAGAAATATACTTGGTGGTCTGCTTCCTGATAAGAAACCCTCTCGAGGTGAAGAGACATCCCTGGTCCCTCAAAATGGTGTGCCGAAGGCAATGTCAACAGAGAACCTGAGTTACCTGAGTCGGGTACACATGTTGTCGGAAAGGTCCGTAAGTGGCCGAAGAGCTGCCCAGTCAGGGTGAAAGTACTCTGAGTAAATAACCCACTCGATAAGGATGTCGTGCGTATGTGGTAGCACAAATTACAGTGCCGAAGGCTGAATCAGGATAAAATTTGGGTAATTCGACACAAGTTTGGCACGTGTCGGAAGTCGCTCAGAATCCTCAATCGAGGGTTGAAAATGAGAAAATCTACATTCCTAGGCTGCTGCATCAAACCCAAAGCTGCATGAAAAATCAGACTTTTGTCTAAGTCAGTTTCGAGGTAACAAGTAAAATGATGAAAATACCCTCAAGTGGGTGAATCGGCGCCATCCATTGCCGATTGAATCGGTGCCCCCAATGAGTTGAGTTGGCAATAACATGAGTCGACGCCCTTTAATGAGTCAGCGCCCACCTTTTCTTGTGTTGGATCAGCGTCTGACCTCTGCAAGGAGCGGAGCGATGGGTCGGCGCAGGGTTGCCCATCCCGTCCCCCATCCGATGCTCTATTTCTCCTATAAGAGGAACCCTTACCTTCAAGCGCCGCAGACAGAAGTGAGAAGGAGGAGAAGCCAACACAGTAAAGGAGAGGAAACAAAAAGAAACGAGCGAAAGAGAGAAGAGTGAGAGAGAGGTTTGCTATGTGGGTCTCTGCTGTATAGGAGTCCCAAGGGGCGACCGGGAGCTTCTTCCACGATTTCTGATTTCTATTTTATTTTCCCATATTTCTTTCATTATGGAAATGGAATAAATGCTGCTATCCGTCATCTTCTATGAATTATTTCACTGCAATGTGACCATATTGGAAAATGCATATCAGGTTGCTCTTGAATTGGAGCAGTTCGAGACGGAGTTCGCTCCCATCCAGCGATCGTGGGTCACCTATCAGCGTGGGATTGACTCTCGTACCACAACCAGCTCTTATAGCAGGTTTTTAGTGGTTCGTCCCCCGGAGCCCCCTTTCTAGGACCCCACTACTCTTGGGCCCTGCATTCTCCCTCCGAGGGACCCTCCCCCTCACCCACAGGCACTCGTTCCTGCCCCGCGACCTTATCAGCCCACAATGTCGACTCGGCCTCTTCTTCCCACACCCCTAATCCACCGAGAGGATAAGGGTAAGGGGCTAATGATCGGTGGGACATCCAAGGGCACCGGGACACGAGAACACTGTTATAGTTGTGGAGGAGTTGGCCATTTTGCAAGCAAGTGTCCCACTCGGGAATCACTTGTTATTGTAGACACGTGGGTCCGTGACCCCACGCCCGAGTTGGTGCCAGTCAGTTATGAGTCGGATCAAGATCTGGTTGAGGAGTTCTTTGATGAGTTGTTGGAGGGTGAGCAGGTTGACGTCCCTGGTACCCAGTATCAGGATGACGTATGGTTGGGTGTACTCAGGTGCATCTTGACCCAGCCTCAGGTGAGTGACGACTGGCGTCGTACCACCATCTTCCGCACATTTTGTAGGCTGGAAGGGAAAGCCTGCAAGGTGATTATAAATAGCGGGAGCTGCATTAACGCTATCTCCACGGGCACTGTTAAACGCCTTGGGTTGACGCCCGTGCATCACCCCGCACCCTATAGAGTATCTTGGGTGGATTCTACTTCCATCCCGGTCAGACTGCGATGTCTGGTGCCACTGCAGTTCCAGGCTTACCATGATGAGATCTGGTGTGATGTGTTGCCTATGGAGGTGGGTAGCATTATCCTTGGTAGGCCTTGACTTTTTGATCAGGATGTCACCCTTCATGGCCAGTCGAACACATGCACCTTCTACAATGTGGGCCACAGGATTACCCTCCACTCTGTCCAACCGAAGGACCCATCCATCCGAGGACATGCTGGCCCCAGCACTGCGACCTCTCCCAGTCAGGGGTTGGCCGGCCCATCGACCTCATCCTCGGCATGGGCCACTACCTCTTCGACTGCTCCTAGCATAGGGAACCCTCCACCCAAGAGGTTGATGATGATTAATCCCAGGGAGATGGAGCAAGAGGTGACCGGGGGTAGTCCTATCCTTACCGTTGTTGTTCAAGGGTTGGAGGATGTCGCCCCTAGTTCTGATGATGAGCACCCCATGAGATCACTACAATCTTGCGAGAGTTTTTCGATGTCTTCCCGAAAGACCTCCCTGGAGGCCTCCCACCTATGAGGGATATCCAGCACGAGATCGACCTCATCCCGGGCTCATCTTTACCCAACCTTCCCCACTATAGGATGAGTCCCATGGACCATGCCGAGCTTCAAAGGCAGGTCGAGGAGTTGATGAGTCGCCTTTTCTTTTTTTTCTTTTCTTTCCTCTTTTCCCTCTTTCTTCTTCTTCTTCTTCTTCTTCTTCTTTTCTCTTTTCCTTTCCTTTCCTTTTTTTTTCTTCTTTTCTTGCTCTCCTCTTTTCCCTTTTCAGGAAGACATAAGTAACGACCAAACCGTTTGGACAACAGTCGTGCAAATCCACTCGAAACGAGGAGGGGAATGATTTTATTCATTGACCAGAGGCACCGGAGCATGATACAGTCTCAAGTATCTCCCATTAAGGGGCGGGAATTGGACCTCCCCGCGGTGGTCGACAATTACATAGGCTCCGCCCTCGTAAATTTTTTAGACTACGTAGGGTCCGAGCTAATTTTCATTCAGCTTGTCCTTGGGGTTGGCAGTCATGATGTCTCTTCTCTTGACCATAATGAGATCGCCTTTCTTGAATTCGTGTTCCTTGATGAGCTTGTCAAAGGCACGCGCTATTTGGGCCTGATAGACCTGAATGTTCTATTGGGCCCGAAGTCACTTTCCCTCCAAACTAGAGAGTTTCTCGAGTCTTCGCTCGACATTGGTTTACTCTTCACAAACTAGCTCGTGCTGGATGGCGACCCTCAGAGAGGGTATCTCCAATTCGATGGGGACGATCGCTTCCAAGTAGTACACTAAAGAGAAAGGCGAGCAGCCCATTGGGGTCTTGTACACAATCTGATACGCCCATAGCGCCTCATACGTCTTCTCTTCCCAGTCTTTCTTGTTAGAGATGACAAATTTAGCCAGGAGAGTGTAAAGGGTCTTGTTAAAAGCTTCAGCCAGACCATTAGCCTGTGGATTGTAAGGAGTCAATGTCCTCCAATCGATTTTGTACTTTTCTGCCAGCCGGTAGACCTTCTGGTTACGGAAGTGGCTGCCATTGTCTGAGATAATTCAGTCGGGGGTGCCGAACTGGAATATAATGTTGCGGCGGACAAACCTGGCCACAATCTCCCCGGTGACCTCCCTTAGAGCAATGGCCTCTGCCCAGCCGGAGAAATAATCAGTTGTCGCCAGAATGTACTTGCAGCCTGCGGATGAAGCGGGCAATGGACCCACGACGTCTGTCCCCCATTGGGCGAATGGCCAGCTGGGTACTGTTAGACGCAGCAACACGGGCGGTCTCCTAAGCACCGTCGCGAGCTCCTGACATTTTTGACATGACTTGGCATATTTACAGCAGTCGTCAAACATCGCTGGCCAGTAGTAGCCGAGCTTCTTTATCTCGATCTTCATCTTCGGCCCTGCCTGGTGTGCACCAGCTGTTCCAGCATGGACCTACTTCATAACCCTCTAAGTTTCTTCAATGGATAGGCATCGGAGGAGTAACTTTTATTTGGCGTCGGCCACAATTCGTTTAGCTCGTAGGAGTCCTTTGTTCTGATAAGTCTGATCTTCTCTTCCCTTTGCTTAGGCAGTTGTTGGTACTTGAACAATTGCATAAGAGGGTCTCTCCAGTCGGGCAGGCTAACAGCTTCTGCTTAAGTCCAGTGCAGTCTTCAGCGGGCTTAGGTTTTACAATTCTATATCGCTTTATTTTTCCACGTGTCATCTTGTGCGTACTGTCCTGGCATTGCGCGATATGGTCCTGCTCTCGTGAGGATGTGACGAGGTGCTTCTTTTCCATCGTGATGTCTTCCTCGATCATGTTATACGTGGCAGTATTCGCCAAAAGGCTCAAATCTAAAGTACTTTATTCGAGATTTTTTCTGTAATTGGTTCAAGTTGCTGTTGACTTTTAGCATTAGTCTGATGGCTATATACATTCTTACGTTGTTGTGGTCATCCTAGCTTAAGTCTGTTCAGCTCCTGATGTGTTTCACTTCTGATGAAGTGCACGATTAGATTCCTTGATTGAGAAGATGCTCGGGTGAACCTAGGATTTTTCCTTCCTGGTGAGCTTTTGTTGGTGGAGCTTGATGTTTCTCATCCTGTTGGTGGAGTCTTTTCATGGTAAGCCTTGGAATTGTTGTCTTAGTAATGCCTTTGTCTTGTGTCTGCTTAAGTGTGGACAGTGTTTTATATGAGCCTGATCTTGTCTTTGCTTTACGATTGCCTAGCTTTGGGCCTAATCTCTGTGTCGAGAGCTGTTGTGTACCATGTTTTGTCGTGCCATGTCCAACGGCCCATTTGTTGTAAAGGCTCATTTACCGTTTCAGGACGTAAAGGTAGGCTGATATTAGCACTTTTTCTCGGGCTTTGTGCTAAAGCTGGTACTCTTTTTCCGTTGCACTTAGGCCTTTTCTGATCGGTTGGTCGCAGGATCAACACTCGTGGCATACTACGTTGCGATTTTCATAGATTGTGATGGTGCCTACCGTGTGCTGAGATGCTGATACCGAGCTATTTTCTGATGCCTGCGTACGTTGGATGAGTGCGCAGCAGAAGCGGATGGACCGATAACCCACAGGTCGAGGATCTTTTTGTAAGGTTCTGGCCAGTCGAGATAATTACTTCTTCTTGATGTGACTTCATCTTGGCTTCATATGCCTTGATGACGTCTATTGCCGTGCTATTGCTGGTAATTTTTCTGGTGTTGGCATCGACGTTTGCGAGTGTTGGGGAATTGGTCAGCATTCCTGCTGATTGAGTACCCTTTTGCTTTGCATTTTCTCTCTTGGGTGGTGTGCTCTGAGGACATTGTCTTGGTTCATGAGACACATTTCCTGAGATTTTCGTTTCTTGATGTCGTGGGTCTTTCTTGGTAATCTGCTCGATGCATGACTTGTCCTTGTAGTCGTGTGCTCAGTTGCTATTGTGCCTTGATTATGACCCAGCTTGTAGTTGTGTCCTGTGGTTCTGTGTCCTGTACGGAGCTTGAATCCTGTGAGTGCTGTCGTTATTGTCATTTTTGTAAGTGCCGTTTCTCTATGATTTTGTGTGTCTATCATTAGCACTTCGTGGACCAACTCTTGTCGGTTGGCTTTGCTACACTCCTTTTCTCCTGGTAGAGTTAGCTTGCGACTCGATCAGATGTACACGGATCGTAAAACTCAACTCGGGAGCTACAAAAGCGATCCGAAACTCTCCAAAAAGGATCCGAAAGACCTAATACTAATCCAATAAAGATACAGGGCATTACATCCTCCCCTCCTTTAAGAAATTTTATCCTCAAAATTTAAGGACTAACCAAAGGAGAAACAGGGAAGAACAACCCGACAAACACAACTACGAAATGACATGAATCACGAGAGACAAAGCTCAGAGGAACATAGTCAGACCATAATCACAAGCACATGCTCGGGACTGAGCACGACACAAGTGAACACAAGTCCGACACCTCCGAAACAAGACAACGTCGCTTACGTCTCATGAGAAAAGAGACACGACTGCCATGATAACAGATCACGAAAAATAAAATGACAGGCACATCAAGCATCAGTTTACACAAGGAAACATAGTCCTCATAGCTGACAGCTCGACAATATCATCAGCTCTAGTGCCAAAGGTAACAGGTAACACTTGGCACACAGGTCGCCAACGACAACAACACTGGACCACAAGCCCAATCAAGTCAGTCCTCACTCAGATATTACATCTGATCGAGTCGCAGGCTAACTCTTCTCTGGAAGAGGAGTACAACAATGCTAACTGACAAGACAATGGTCCAAGACAGAAACATAAAATCATACGAAAATAGCACTCGAAACAACAACACAGCAACACCTGCAGGATTCTGACTCCATGTAGCACAAAGAACCACGAAACACAACTGTAAGTAGGGTCATATCTAGGCACAATAGCAGCTGAACACACGACCACAGCAGGAATGCCGACCAATTCCCCAACACTCGCAAACGCCGATGCCAACACTAGAAAAATTACCAGCAATAGCATGGCAATAGACGACATCAAGGCACAGGAAGCCAAGATGAAGTCACATCGAGGAGAACAATTCTCTCGACTGGCCAGAACCTCACAAAAAGATCCTCGACCCGTCGGTAACCAACCCACATGCTTCCGCTACGCACTCATACAACGTACACAAGCAACAGAAGATATCTCGGTATCTGCATCTCAGTACACGCTCAGTGTCATCGTAATTCAAGAAAATCGCAATGTAACATGCCACGAGTACCGATCCAGCGAACAACCGATCACAAGAAGCCTAAGTGCAACAGAGATGAGTACTAGCTTTAGCTCAAAGCCCAAGGAAAAAAAATGCAAATCTCAGCTTACCTTTACGTCCTGAAATAATAAATGAGCCCTTACAACACATCGGCCGTTGGACACGGCACGATGAACATGATATGCAACAGCTCTTAACACCATAACGGAGTCCAAAGCTAAGCAATCATAAAACAAGAAAAATATCAGGCTCAGAATAAAGCTACCTACACTTAAGCAGACACAGGACAAAGGCATCACTAAGATAACAATTCCAAGGCTAACCTTGAAAAGACTCCACCAGACGGGATGAGAAACATCAAGCTCGACCAACAGAAGCTCACCAGGAAGGGAAAATCCTAGGTGTTGCATAACTCGTTTAGGGGTAGAGTTGTACCTGGAGTAGAGGGGAGAAGCTACCGAGCATCATGCGTTGGCTAGTGGAGCTCAAGGTGTCGAAGAGAAAGGTGAGAACTACTACTCCACACGTGTAGTCGCCGACGTGTGCTAAGTCCTCTAGCAGCGGTAGGAAGTGGCAGCTGATGACGTCCGCTCTTGTCATAAATAGCAGCCGTCTGAAGAAGTGAGTCAGGAATCTCCTCAGCACCCGGTCCGCCTCTGCTCCTAGCTCCGCTGCAACTCTCGGTCTGGCTCGGTCCACAAGCCTCCGGAGATGCTACTCGGGTAGCTCCCCTGTTGCGATCCCGGCACGCCTCAGCCCAAGGCTGTCCTGGAGTGCTGCCCTTGTCAAAGTAGTGGGCTGCCACTCCGGGTGCAACAGCTCAAGTCCTAGTAGCTCCTGGGCCATCTCCCGATAGTCGGGGTAAGTCCTCCCGCTGACCAGGGACCCATGCACGCGTAGGCCAGTGATCCGAGCTACGTCCTCTAGCATGGGGACCATGTGGCCCCACAGAAAGAGGAACGTACGACTCACTGGGTCCCAGCGGTTGTGCAGTGGGTAGAGTAGCGGTATGTCAAACTGGCTGACCTCTATGCTCAAGAACTCGGTGAACCCCATCGTCGCTAACCTCTCCTACTAGAAGTCAGGCAGTGCAAGGTACATTCTAATTAAAAATCCACTAAAAGAATATAAACATAGGTATAGCGTAGGATGCTAATGGAGGGTGATCGCCCGAGATGCGAGGGCCTCAAAGATATAACAACAAATAAATGGAGGGATCACGAATACCTTAAGAAGCGTGGGAGATGTGAGTTCTTCCTTCTCTTTCAATCGGCCGGCCGATGAAGAGAGTTCTTCTTTGATTACCCTTGCAAGAAACAAAGACAACAACCAATAAAAGATTGGAATTAGAACCAAGATGAGTGTAGCATCAAATTCATAATAAATGTAAGCATGAAAATCATGTATAAGAACACACCTTATTGGGTGTTGCCCTTTTAAACCCCATGCGATGGGCAGGGAGATATGATGAATGATGAATGAAGTATATAAAAATAAAGAATAAAGTGTGCAATTGTTGCACTGTTGGAGGGACTCAATGTGGTTGAGGAATAAGATTAACAGCAGTGAAAAAACCAAGATGCATGCATGCATGTGAACTAATGCAATGAAACAAAAAAGGAATTGAAGGGAGATAAAGAAGCCTGTATATTTTTCTCCTATAGCTTTGATGCAAGCTCGGGACGGAGCCTCCTTCAAAAGGACGAAGCTTTACGCGTGCAGGACACTCCCTCCTGTGCCAAAACTCGGGCAGCACCTCTCCTTTGTGTGTAAATCGAGCCCCTTGAGTAGCCGTAGGGAGCTATTTATAGGGAAGAATGTGGTGGTTAAGTCCAAGAACAATTAGGATAGCCCAGTTTTAGTAGGAGATAAACATTGGAAGAAATCCCTCTAGTCATAGTCTTTCACCCTCAGAAAGACTTGCATCCAGTTCTTCCAATAGGCGTAGTTCGAACCGTCGAAGTATGGGGGCTTCATCGTTGAGTGTCCTTCTGCTATTATTTCTCTTGCGTCCATGACCATTCCTCTTTAGGACGTTGATCCCTGTTGAAGAGTTAGGCTCTGATACCAAATGAGGAGTCAAACAACGGTATGACTGGTATGCTCTAATACCGATTATAAGACTCTATAGACAAATGGATGCTTTGATGCCTATAGATGAAGTGTCTATAGACGATTCAGAGGGGGGTGAATGGATCGGTCACCCACTAAAACTTACGAACAACAACTCAAGTGCAGAATTATAACAAACTACTGTTGGATGAATGAAGAACACTCAGTCAAAATGAAACTGGAACAAATCACACAGATCGGCTCACATACGATTCTCACCAACCATCTGACGAGTAAAGAAAAAGAAGAATGAGACAATGCAAACCGCAGGGACAATCGCACAGTAGATAGTGGGATTTTAAGATGGTTCAATCTTAAACCCGAGATCTACATCCACCCTACACTCTAAACCAGAGTGTGCCTTCAACGGCTGATACGCAGCTTCTACTGATCCACAGCTTTGGGGTAAACATCCTATAGACTGCTGAGCTTTACAGCTTACGCCGACTAGAGGAATCCTCCTCTGCAACCGCTGGGGCTTATAGCTTTATCCGTCCAGAGGAATCTGTGAACAATGTCACTCATTAGACATCAAAAGATCAAAAATAATAATAATAAGATGAGGGGAAAGGGGCATAAGCATGTGATATTACCATAGAGATGTGATCGCCAGAGGGGTTACCTCAAGAAGAAAGGTGATCGCGAAATACCTTGAGATGAGAGCGTGGAGATTGTGAGCTCTTTCTTCCTCTCCAAATCGGCCGGCCGATGAAGAGGGTTTTAAGCTTTGATTACCCTTGCAAAGAAAAACAAACAAAAAAAAGACAAGTGGATTAGCCAAATAGTGTAGTATCAAATCCTCAAAGAAATAGTATGCAAATATAACATGAACACACCTTATTTTTTTTATTTTAAAACCCCTAAGAGGAGCAAACGGGAGGAAGAGAATATGCTATGCAATAAAAGAAAAGGAAGTATGATGAAGATAATGATGCGAATAATCAAAGACCAATAAACGCTTCCTGCTGCTCCTGTCAGCAGTAAAGGAAGAAAAGAACTAAGGCAGGATGAGGACGGCGCTTCCACAAGTTACAGCACTTCTGCTTAACCCAACAGCACTATCTTCACCTTAACAGCATTCACCATTAGCCTTAGACCGGAGGACAAGGGCCGCTATTTATAGGCTAGAGAAACCTCAAAAGACCTTGTTCTAAAGGGATTAGAACAACTATCGTCCTTACCCAATAAAACCTCCCTTCCCTAATCGAACTGAAGAATTAAAACCAGGAAGGACTCTTCCGGGGAAGGTCGCGAGCGAAATAGATACGGAACTGAAATGATGCCTTAGTGCATGACAGAAGATGTACAGACTTGGTAGCATGAAGACAATTGCTGCTTTGACCTTAGTCTAGCATGTGTATTAACCTAGATGCAAGGAATGCATTGATGTGAAACACTCACAGATCGTATATGCAGACTCTAAATACTATGCATGTGCAACGGTGCAAATGTGCTCAGACTCTAGATGGGTTGATGAGAATGAAGACAGACCTTAGTACGTGAAAGTGCACTGACCTTATATGCTGGATTCAAATTGTGCACTGACTATGTTTAGCACAAGACTGTGCACCGACTTCCTTATGCATTATGCAAAATGTGCACCGACCTGTCATTGCATACTAACAAATGTGCGCCGACATGCAAATGCACAGGTAAAAATGTGCTCAGACCTATACATGCGTATGTCAGACTATGCACTGACCCATATATGCATATTGCAAATCCTGCACTGACCATGTTTTGCTTAATAATGGATGTGCACCGACCTTGTTTAGCATAAGGCAAATGCGCACTGACTTGAATGTGCATAAGGCAAGACTTGCCCCGACCATATGTGTAGTTCTATAGGAACATGCACCGACCTCATGTCAGACTAATGCAGATGTGCACCGACTTTATATGCGATCGAATAGGATGTGCACCGACTTTGGATAAATGTGCTCAGACCATAGTGTAGCTAAGGCATAAACATGCATCGACTCTAATTTGCAATATGCAAAGGCGTGCATCGACCTTGGTTAAACCATGTGAAAATATGCACTGACCTTGGACATTCTAACTTGATACATGCTCTAACTTGACGAGAAGATAATGGAAATGTGCATTGACTTTAGTTATGACACTTAGACAAAAATTGCCTTGCTCAATTGAGGGATCATATATACATTTCAGATCTAACATGACTCATAGCTTGTCACTATCAAAACCAGGGTTCCAACAAATCGCTGATCCACAGCTTCGGGGACGAATCCCTACAACCACCGACGAATAGCTTGATCTGCTGAGCCTCACAGCTTGCTAACAGCTGAGCACCACAGCTTGCCAACTCCTTGCCACTGAGCGTCATAGCTTGCTCTGCTGACTTACAGCTTGAAGACAGTAATGAAGAAAAGAACAAAGAACAGAAAATGATGAACAGATGTAACAAGAGAAACAATATAGCTCGAAGATGAGCAATGTAGCTCAAAGATGAGCAAACGATACTAGATTTGATCTAGAGATCGTGACTACAACAGCTCTCCCTTCTTCTCCTTTTCTGATACTCTGTTTTGAGCCTTCTTCCCAAATCCGCAACTCACTCTTCACTTTTCTCTCAGAAGCTCCTCACTGCTCTTCTCCTCTTCTCTATCTCCTGCACTACTATCTCTCTCAATTGCTCGATCTCTGTCTGCCTTCTTATCTCTCTATTATCTATCTATCTTAGTTGATCTCTGTGTATATGTTCCTCTCTCTCAACTTCTCAGAGATACTCCTCTTTAAATACCAGCAAGCCAGAAGACGAAGTAATAGTATCATCAAAGTGCATAAGATATTAGTCAATGGTATAGCATGTATAATGAGAACTTTTCATGAAATTGGCCGAACAAGCACGCGAATACAATCAGGTCAAGAACTTTTATTGGAGTGAATGTCATAAATTATCACGCTAGCAAGTACTTCAATGTAATGCCACACCTTGTCATTACAAACTCTTTGGGGTACAAGTACTTTCGAGCCCTCCTCCCAGGATCTGACCGGGCCCTTTTATGATGCGTTGGCATTCAAAGGTGGATCAAAGATCCCAAGTAATATCTAGACATTCGTTATATTCCGGCCAAGATTTTCAAGGTTAAGCTCAAGTAACCAAACTCTAAGAACAAGGGTATTCCAACTTAGGAATTCCAAATGGAGGTCATAATATGACTTTGGAAGCCAAGATTCACTAAAGGGGGATCATGACCAGGACTGGATAGTAACCTGAAGGCTACCCCCTTTGACAGGGCACACACACAAAAATCAAGAAAAAGAAATTTTGGGAACAAGATGCAGTCCACACAGAACCGCTACAAGGAGTAGGTGGTCAAGACCAAACCGCTATTAAGCTTGCGTCGACTTAATGGATCAACAGGTCGACGCACATAGGCAGAGAAGAAGAACGCGGTCTTCTGGGAATCGCAGCTTGATGATGGCGGTTCAAGAGGAATTGCTACCAGGGCTGGCAAGGCAGGGAGTTTAGTCGACCAAATCAAGATCCTGAGTCGACCTGGGGTCATGGCTGAACTGAAACAGAGCTCAGTCTACCCAACCATGGTCATGGTCATTTGAGGTGACATAGGTCGACCTAACTAGGGCTAAGTCGACTTGGAACAAGGTGCAGTCGATTGGGCAAAACAGGCACACATGCCAGATCAAAAAGTAGAAAGCGGTCACGCCCAGATCGCTACCTCAAGGTAGCGGTCCCCTAAGGGCCACATTTTGGTCGAGACTGGGCAGAACAGTCACCACTTTGGTCTGCCCAAAACGAATTCCGATCGAGTCGTTGGGTTCAGGCTTTCAGGGTACAACCTGCTCGGCATCCTAGTGAAAATTTCAGGCTCGCGGAGTCTTACGGAGACCTTGAGATAGCAGTTTTAGTCTGACAAAAGGAGTATCCGGTGGTGAGCCCCAACTATCCTAAAAAATAGAGGTGCAAAACGTGAAAAACGGAGTAAATGGTAAGTCACCACCATCGGAGTGGCGTGACCCTCAAACAATCCTAATGATATAATGAATATAATTCAGCAAGCCATGATTATAAGAAATGATTTCATGATCCAATGCTAAATTAACACGTATTTCTACTCATTTTTCTCTTTTGATCACATGATAACACAAGGACAATAATCCAAAGGGCATAATCATGGAAAAATCGAAGTTCACATTTCTATTCAATATCCCTAGTTTTTAGTGTATTTATGTGACATCACAACTTGGGAACATGCGAGAAAACAGTGGACAAACAAGAGGAATAAGCAATGTAATATACCTCGGGCACTGATCTAGCGAGCAACCAAGTAGAAAAAGTCTAAGTGCAACAGAGAAGAGGACCAGCTTCAGTACAAAGCCCAAGGAAAAGTACTAATCTCAGTCTACCATCACATCCTGTAAATGACAAATGAGTCTCACATCACATCGACCGTTAGGCATGAGATGACGAAAATACGGTACGCAATAGCTCTTGAGACAGAAATTAGGTCAAAAGTCGTGCAACCATAAAACAAGGAGATGATCAGGCTCAAATCAGGTTGTCCACACTTGAGCAGACATAGGACAAGGCGACACTGAAACGGAAATTCCAAGGTCAACCTCACAAGGAGACTCACTAAGCAACATGGACAGCATCAAGCTCAGCAACAGAAGCTCGCCAAGAAGGGAGGAGCCTAGTTCACTCGAAAAGCTTCTCAGTCAAATTGGTTCAATCGAACACTTCAACCTTGACAGAAGCGAAACACATGAGGAGCTAGCCAGATTTAAGTTTGGACGACCAAAGTATCATAACAATCTGTATGGCCATCACCACAACTCTAATGGTAAATAGCGACCTGAGCAATTGATAGAAGAATTGGATGCCAGCAAATCCCAACCAAAAAGGGAAATGCCAATAGGAATAACACTAAGAAATTCCTTGACAGCACGAACAACACAAAAGACGACTATCGAGCAATAACACCGAACAATTTACAAATCTAGACAATCAGATATAACAAGGAAAGAGTAGACCCAACTACTCCACCCGAAGACACGGAGCACAATGTGGATTACTACACAGGGCTGTCAACACTGCGGGTGACACACCATTGAACCCACACAGAGAAACAGACTTCCACAAAAGTCACAGGCGATAAAACAATCAAGCCATGTTTGCCTAGGATCCACCCTTGAATCCTGCCAATGTCTACCTCATCCATCATTTCATCACGTTCTATCCCATTTCATCACGTCTCTACCTCGGTCAACTCAGCACGGTCACGTGCCCTGCGTCGAGAAAAATAGAGGGAAGAGAGAAACGAGGGAGAAAGTAGAACGGGAGAAATGACAAGGATGGGAGAGAAGAAAGTCACAATCACACACAAACAACATCACCACATCAGACAATTAACAGATAACTAACTGAAAAATGGAAACACACCTTACAAAAGATAGGACGTCACTACTCAGCACAAGGAAGCTAAGACGCTGGTGAGTCCTGTTGAGGCTGTGGCGGCACGAGTTGAAACTGAGGCTACTGCGGTTGGGCCGACAAAAAGAACTGCGCTGGTCTTGGCCTGAACGAACAGTCTTGAACTACATGGCCCGACTGATCACAGCGGAAACAAATCACCGGCAAAGAACACGGCCTGCCATGGTGACTACCACCACACCTCGCACACGATCCCGGCTGACGAATAGCAGATCCATGACGCTGCTGAAAAGATAGAACTGACAATGGGACAGCACCGGTAGAAGACGGTTGGGTACGCCGCTTCTTAGAATCCTTATTCTTTTATTTCAGAGCAATGATATGCATACATGCTTGTAGATTGAATCCAGTGGGAAGATGACAGTTGCCATCCTTAAGAATGACTTATTTGATGTTAATCCACAGGGAAAATGATAGGTGGGTTGGCCCGCCTTGGCGCCTAGCCCGCCTTGGCAGGCGCCTAGCTCGCCTTTCCTAGTTTTAACTAGGCCCTGCACCGCCTAGCTAGTTCAAGAGCGCCTGGGCACCTAGGCGGCACCTAGGCGACGCCTAGGCGCTCGCCTTGACAACTATGATCCCCTTTTGCGCCAGATGCTTGTTGGCTTGTTTGTTCTTCTGGCCTGGGACAGTAGTAGCCAGGCAATACTTTGCCAAGAAGGCCTCAACATCAGCTGCCAGCTCACTTAGCTGTTCAAAGGTTCTGACTTCAATGTCCATCACCCTTTGTAAATTTCATCTTTTAAATTTCTTTCACATCTCCGAATGATGTCTTCGTAGTTCGGAGGGCTTCTGCATATTTCATGGGGGTCTCCCACTCTTCTTATATAGTCCGGGGCAGACCCATCGTCTCTTTGCCTGGTCTCATATAATTTTGCCTCGGTGAATTCTCCCTCGGCTGATTTAGTTTCAGCTGTTCGCTTCTCACTTGGCTTATTCATTATCGCCGGAGGTGTCGGATTTGGGTGTAGGTTGAAGGGTTTAAGCCCATCTCTCCCATTTTCCTCTTCATTATCTCGAGCTCTTGGCGTAGCTCCATTATCAGAGTGGGCTCAAACTGGCAGGAGCTAGAGGTGCTACCCCCCGTGTCGAATTCAGGCAGGACCATCATCCCCCTGAAGCCATCATCGGACACGCTCAATCTTTGAGAGCTTGATATTCTTGCCCCCGCACCCGTACGTGAGGGAGTATGATGACATACTTCTTCATCAGGCAGCAAAGAGTGCTCCCACTCCTCCCGAGGCCGATTGGCATGACAGGAGGTGGAAGCTTCCGGTTGATTCGCCTGAGCTGGCACGAAGCATATCTCTTCATCTTCTACTTCTTCAGTCATTCAGCTTGTTCCGATGGACAATGTGTTGCAAGAGAGGGCAACGCCTCCCTTTCTGTCTTTTGACCTTTTCTTCTTCTTCCCCTCGGCGCTGGCATTTGCCCCCACACCGGGTCGTCTTGCAGCTGCCAATGTACGGATACCATGTTGACAGTCCTTTTGAAGTCGGGAAGCTCGTGAGGGCATGGCGGATCCACTCTGGATTCACCCATCTGGAGCTCTCCCCTCTTGATCATGCCTTCGGTAATGTCTTTAAATACATAGTAATCTTCAATAGAGTGCCCAAGCATTCGATGATATGGGCAAAAGTGGGGGTCATCTTTTCTTCTAAGATCACCTGGCCTCTTCGGCTCTAGCAGGGTGACCTTATTGTATCTAGTGGCCCATTCAAACAAGAGCCGGGTCTTTTCCTTAGGAAAGGAGTAAGGCTTCATCATTTTGGCCCGCAAGGGAGGGCGACAATGGTTGTAGGGGTCGGCCGTAGAAGTTCTTCAGAGAGGTTGCAGGCCCTGAGAGTGCTGAGTGGGCACACATTGATTGACGCCCCTGTATCCACCAAGGTGGCGTCCACACTAACTTTGTTCAATATAATAGAAATGCAGAGCGACATCTGCCGAGCTTTTGGAGGTGCCAGCTCGGTCTCGAAAAATGTAATTACCGGTCTCTTTGAAATCGTGGCCAGTGCCGTAGGGAGGCTATCAACTACCAAATCCTCGTTGACCATCACCTTTTGAAGAAAATTTTTAAGTGCATCCTGGTGAAGGGTGGACCTTTTAATCAGCTCAAGTATAGATATTTTGGCGGGCACTCTATCCAGATGATGCAATAGATCATATTGAGTGCCTGGCAGAGGTTCAACTTCTTCTTGTTGTTCTGTGGCCGGCTGTGCAGACTAGGGATTGGAAGTAGAAGCGTAGTTTCTTTGGAACAATCACCCGCTCCGTAGGGCAAGGTTCTATGTCGGCCCAGCTTCTGATGACGGCAGAATAAGGTGAGCGGGGTGGATAAGTGGTGTAGTGAAGGGAGAAGTGATGGCGGTGGTATTGGGTTATGGTGGAAGGAGGATGGGAGAGGAGGTAGGCGCGGTGGTGATGCGTGTTGATGGGGGTGTAAGGACAATAGGTGAAGGATTGGTGATATGTGCGGTGGTGATGATGGGTGTCAGTGTCAGAGGAGGGTTAGATGGAAGGGTGACGGTGATAGCCGTGGGGGTGATAAGTGAGCGCGGTTGAGGCACGGGTGATGGCATGGATGTGGAAGGGATAGTGAGTGGGTGAATGGACGGTGTGGCGGATGGAGAGGTTTGGTGCATGGGTGTGAAGATGGTGGAAGCGGAGGGGTTGTTGTGATGGAAGGCGGAGACTTGATGGGTTGTGCCGTCGTCGTCAAAGGACCATCCGACGTTAGGGGCCAGAGGTTGAACTACATTTACCTGGGCCGGTGTCGGCGGCTGAGGTTGCGGAGCGGGTGGATGGTTCGGCAATGGGTTCTGGTGGATCCCCTAATCTTGAACCTGCTGTGGTTGCTGCTGCGGCAGCTGCTGTGGCTATGGTGCTTACTGCTGCACTTGCTGCCTCGGCGGCTGCCTTCTCTTTTCTTTCAGTTCAACGATGGCCTTATGCATCTCGGCCCAATCGATCCTATCCCCTTCATTTAAATCATAGGCCAGATCTCAGAATTGAAAATAACCTTCGATGGTGTGACCCGACTGCCGATGGAATACACAGTATTTTGTCTGATCAACCGCAGTGTTCCAGCTAGGCCTTTTCAGAGGAAGTTGGATAGCATTTACTGACATGAGAGCCAAAAATATATCGGCAAGAGTTTTCGGCGAAGGAGGATACTGGGCTCTCTTGGGAACTGGGCACCTGCCGTTGTTGTTGTAGCCATTAGGGGGAGGAACGTTGTGGTATTGTGGTGGTGGTGGAGGCTGTTGTGGAGTGGAATAGGACTAGCCTTTTGGGCCTTATTAATTGACCCAATAAGGATTACAAACTCAATAAAAGAAAATACATCATACTATGAAGAAATAAATATCTGAACCATTGCTAAATCCATCTCGAGGGGCCGATGTCGAAGCCAGGGCTTGGAGGGTCGCTGATGTCCCCATCATTAGGACTTGCCCAGGAATGGGTAGATATGACTGCACCACCTCACACCGAGAGAAAGACACGTGGGCCGACAACCTGCATTGATTGGCGTGTGCGGTTCCCCGAACCGTATGAGGACTGGCAATGAGATGGCACGATTGTAGAGTCACACATGCAAGACAGTGAGGACTACCTGCGCATCTATAGGGCGATGTATGCAGAGCGACTCCAACCCGGGGGGCTTATGGAGGTGAATATTTTTTTTGTATGTTTTTTTTTAACCGTTGTGTCCTGGCTACAGGATGCCCATGACGCCGTAATAGTGAACTTGCAAGCTCTTCTAGTAGAGATGAAGCAGTAGTTGCGTGACACCTGTGCAGCTTTGAGTGCCTTGGTAAGTGTATATGCAATGCATGCTCCTAATTATGACCCTAGATTCCTGGTACTCAGCCACTAATTGTCACCTTACATTGTTGTAGCGTGCGCAGCTTGACGCAACCTCATCAGCAATGGGAGCGGATGTCAACTCTTTGAGCTTATGGATCCCTACTTCAGAGCTTGATTTACTTCACGAGCAACTTGCTCGTGCCACACAACATGCTGTGAAGGCAGAAGGGATGCTCTCTACATAGGTGAGGGTTTCACAATTGAATTTCATTTGTTCATAGCTCACAACATATCTGAGATGGTGGATGTGGTAGACAAAAGAGATGCAAGATGCACTTGCCCATGCCGCGCAAGGGGAAGCCAGAATAGTGGTGCTGGAGGAGGAACTGTGGCGTCGTCCAGATGATGACTCTTCTCAGGATGCCGTGAAGCTGAGGATCACCCTGCAGCTTGAAAGGGAAGATAAAGAGAGAGAATGGGCAGAGAGGGAAAGAGAGATAGAAAGAGAGAGAGTCGATAGATTTGCTGAGAGGGAGGAGCAGATGGCCATGGAGGCCCAATTGTTTGAGCTCCAAACCAGCCTTGGTCTTGCTGAACAATGGCTAAGAGATGGTGAAGAGTGCTACCGAAGAGCACGAGACCGTGGCTTTCGTGTTAGTAGCTTCTTTGCTACCCCCACCAGCCGACGGGGATCAAAAATGAGAATGCATGGTTAGGTATTGGTTTAAAGCTCATTGAATGCATTTTTCCAGTGTCTGAAATAGGATCCACCCATGGGGTCGACACCTTATTGCTGGAGTCGATCACTTGAGCTAGCAAAAGTCCATGCATACATAAGCCCGTGCAGGTTTTTGGCCTTAGTAGAAAATCAAAGTCCATGCATTGTCTGCATCCATGCATTCTTAAGTCCGTGCATGTGTCTGTCTGTTGAATGTTCAAGTCCGTGCACGTACTGTAGCAAGGTCCACTGAATGCACTACGCTCTGATTGACATGATCGTTATAGACATCGTCACGCCACTTCCGAGTAATCTTCCGCGCTCAGGACGTGACACGCACTTATTAGCTGACCTGTCTACGGGGACAGGTCGTGAGACGACCGCCAGCGACTTTTCACCTTTTCTTTAGGTATGCATTTTTTTATTTTTTTATTCATTATTAAATGCTTATGATGATTATTTATGATTATGATTTATGCATATGACTGATGAAATGCTAATGAATGCAGGTGGGGAGCCACCTCTACATGCCTATGGATCGAGTCAGCTTCCGACCCGGAGATGAGGCTGCCTACCCACTAGCGCGACATTGGTTACCAGGCATGACGGGAGCACCTCATGCGTATGAGCTGATGGTCGTGAGACGAGAGCTCCAAGACTACCCTCCCTCACTGGTACGTATGTAAATATGATACATTCTATTCTTATTTCTTGCTATATGTAATGACATGATAAATTATATGCAGGTTGTATGGAGACCATATGAGGGGATGCCCGATGAGGGCTAGTCATGGGTCGTAGTGGGCCAACCACACTTTGGGTGTGACATTTGGGTTCACTGCCTGAACGAGATCGAGCCGCTATGGCTTCGGCTGGTGATGAGGACACTCGGCCTGCACTAGGAGTGGGTCGAGGCAGACGAGCCTCGTGGGATTGGGCAAAAATCCCAAGGACGGACGAGGCTGACAGACTAGCGACTGTGATTTCCTGAGTAGTTCGCTGAGTGGCAGAGAGGTGGGACCCCAGTCGTCTCTCATGCCCTAGACAGTTCGGCCTACCTTCAACGTTACGGGGAGACATACGCAGGCCGGCCTCAGATGTGGCCGAGAGGGGTATGTATGAATGATTTCTAAATTTAATTTATATGCTTCTGAAACTTGCAACTAATGAATGGTTTATGTAGGATGCACGGGATGCGGCAATAGCAGACCTTCATGCCCGTCTCCACAGCCTGGAGGCCCAATTGGCAACCACACATGCGGATGTGGAGACTCTGGTGAGTATGCACTATCTATATACTGTTAATTATTCTTGAAATTTGGTGTTTGGCCACTGATAGTCTCGATGAATGCAGCGTGCCCAGCAGGAGGTGCAGAAGGTGCATCTAGTTCGAGGGGTTCGACCGCCGAGATCACTACCCTGGAGGAGCGACTTGCAGGGGCAGTAGCGCGAGCTAAGGCGGCAGAGCATGACCTTACTGAGCGGGTAAGCATTTAAGTGATGTTCAAGCTTATTTAAACAATGATGGCATTGGATCGTAAAACTGATAATAGGGAGCATTGCAGGTGGAAGAGCTACAAGAGGCACTCGCTTGGGCTACTTGTGCTGATGCCGAGCTAGAGGCCCGTGATCGACAGATCGTGGAGTTGGAGGAGGAGGAGAGACGTCGGTAGATAGAGGTGAGTAACATTCGTGCTTCTCTCTTTTCCAAAAATGTCTTATACAAAGATGCATATAAGTCATGTATCGGCTCCGACTGTAGACGGAGGCGACCGTGGGTGAGGTGACGACGCCGCGGAGCTGCTGAGATGCGTGATGGAGCAAGGATCGGTGCTGCTTTGGCGCGATCCCGAACGGTGGATTTAAAGCCGGCGGTTCGATTCGCGTTGTGATTTTCAATGCGGTTTAGTCGCCTCGATGCTTGGTTTCTTCGGTGAAAGTAGGGAGACGGATCGCCACTTCGTTCTGCACGTTTTCCCTACTCCTGTGCGTGGTTTGGTGCTCGATCGGGGGAGATCAGGCCGATTTTGTGAAAACCGTAGTCTTTGGGGTTTGTAGGGTTCGCTGAAAAACGGCAACCATTCTCGATAAAATTAGTGCCAAAATGACCGTTGGGATGTCAAGATCCCATTCCCGCTAGTTTCGTGTCGATCGGTTGTCATTTGGGGCCGGTAGGAGTCCGGGAACCCCAGTGACTCGTTTTGGGTCGATTCGTCAGAATCGCCCATTTCTTGCAATCGGATGCATGCATGTGGTGTTTTTAGCCTCCAGGGGTTGTTTTTCGTCACGTGGCATTGTTTCCCCTATGCTTTGGCATGAATGGGGCGTGGAACTGGCCGATTCGGCCATTCCCCTATTTTGCTCGCCGATTTTGTGTAACGGTCATACCAGAGACCGTCACTTGTGTGACGGCCCCACGATAGACCGTTATGTCCATTGGTCATTTCACGCTCTTCGAGGTTGGGTTGGTGTGACGGACTAGCATAGGACCGTCACATGGCTATAATGCACCTGGCTTGGTGCGTTACGTTCTGGGTGTGACGGACCAGCATAGGACTGTCAAATGGCTGTAACGCCCCTATGGTGGTGCGTTACATGCTGGTGATTTTCGAGGACTGTGGCTGTCAGTCCCCCGAAGATCGTGTCTGTCTCGAAGATCGGGTCATTCGGTTAGCCTTGACTGACCTCCCCTTGTGCGTCACGTTGTGTAACGCCCCTAACCTGGTGCATTACATGGTTCGTGTTAGGCTTTTAGGCCCGTTGGCCCTGATGCCCCTGTCCTGGCACGTCAGGTGATGTAACACGCCTTGGTTGGTGCGTTATGTCGTTCAAGTCATAGTCGTAGGCCTGGTTGCCCTGACGCCCCTGTCTTGGCGTGTTAGAGTAGTGTAACGCCCCTATGGTGGTGCGTTATAGTCTTGTTGTTGGCTGTGATGGCCGTTGTTCTATTTTGTGTCTGTTCGTGTGTTGGTCTGTCTTAGGTTTGTGTTTTAGGGCGGTGTCTGTGTGTTGGTAGTTTCTAGATCGATCAGTTTAGGTGACTGGATGCGGTCTTTTTCTTGACTATGATAGTTCCCTAACGACTCAATCTAGAACTGCCAATGTCTTTGTCTCTAGTCTTGTAGTGGCTTTCCTTGACTGCCGAGTTCACCTAGCAGTTGAGTGATAGTTTGCTCTGCCCAGAGTGTAGTCGTTGTCCACCGCTCTGGTTTCTGCTTGTCTTGTCTTGATCTCGTGGTTTACCCGTGACCCGTGGGTGTCTGTTGACATCCTATGAGGGCAGTGACCATGATGGGATGGCCAGGAGTGCTTGTGCATGCTATGTGTGCGTCTGTGTGTATGTGTCGTGTCGAGTTTCGATCAACTCGGTGAGACCAGGGGTTGATAGGTGACCTTGTCTGTGTCTCGACGGTTTTGTTCTGCTCGAGACGGTGGTCTAGATGCCTCGAGATATCATCTTACATCGATTTATGTGTCCAGATGTGCTGAGGGTTCTTAGTGTTCCCTCAGGTCTCCGTGAGTCATTTCCTGCGGAGAGTTGTTTCCTCTGGCTTAGGTTTAGACCTGTTGGCAGCTTGTTCTGCTGTTTGTGATGATCTTGCCTCTGAGTTGTCTGACTCAAGGATCGTTATGTGAGTAGGTCTAGTTGTCTTGACCTGAGTGGTCGGCAGTTTCTTGTGTTGCCCTTGGTGTTTTGAAGTACGTGTGACAGTGCTTTCTTGCCTATCTATACTTCTGCACTCCTGTTTTGAGTCTCTGTGTCTTGTGAGCCTCCACTAGTCGTAGCCTTACGGCATGCTTCGATGTCATGGCTCTTGTAGCGGGGCACTTTCCTGATTTACAATTCTTAGGCTAGTTCTGTGGGCCCCTCGTCAACCGTAGTGTCCTTTAGAGGGGGAATACTAGCTAGAGGCCTGGCTTAGACGATGGCCAGTGTGTGCACACGTGGTCAGGGGCTTTAGACTTGCATCATTAGACATGACCCTGACTAGTCGCTCGCATTATGGTACTGTTCTGGTTCTGACAGTGTCTTGATCTAGGCATAGTCCTTGCAGTAGGTGACGTGGACAAGACGCTAGTAGGTGCAGCATAAGACGTCAGTGGACGCAGCTGGCTGTTCTTCTAGTGGTGAGGCACTCTAGTTACGTGGCACGTGACTCTTTACAGTTCTCTTCACGTTTCTTGTGCGTCGTGACCTTTTTGGGTGAGCTTTCTCTTGGATTTTCCTGAGGTCGGTGTTCTGTCGCCCGCACGACGTTTCGATCATGTGTGGGGCAGTGTGCACGATGTTCTAGTCGTGGCGCATCTATGTCGGTCTAGGCCTTTTCTAGACTTTTGGTCTGGTCTCGTAGGCCTTGTCCTTGGCCTCATGGTTGTCGACAGATCAGTAACTCCTGATCTTCCAAGTTTAGGGTCGACCCTCCTGTCATTGCTTGGAGTAGTTCAGGGAGCCAAGGTTAGTTCAACAGTCGTGCCTATTCGGTACGACTCTTTCCCTTTCCTTTTTAGCTCCCCTAGCTCTTAGCTTGCTCCCTACTCCTGCATCCCTTTTCTTTACAGCTTTCTAGTTTAGTTTTTCTGCTTGACTAGTGTTATTACTTGTTGCTTACCTGTTGTTTACTTGCTGTTTTAGAGTGTTACTGCGTATTTTCCAGTGAGGATCTGCATAACCCCTATTGAGCCAGGGACACGAGGCTCACCCCTGCTTTTCAGGTGGGCCATGGTTCATGTTGCTTCCATGGTTCCTGGTGTGCGAGTTCGTAGTGGGCAGCTGGTGCCTTCGTCGGGCTTCCCCTGACTTTCTGGTACGTCTTTTCTGTTCTGCCGATCGTACTGTGCTGTTAGACTTGTTGTCTTTCCTTTGGACTGGACTCTAGTATATAATTGTTAATTTTAAACTGTTAATTAAAAAGTAATTTTATTTTCGCCACTTTAGCAAACTAATCTAATGAAATTTAATTGCTTACTGTTATATCTTTGTGGGTTCAATGTACTACATGACAATCCTTTATCCCTTTAGGAGCTTTACTGCTCTTGGGAGGCCTTACGGGTTCCAAGTGGTATCAGGTGCATTTGATAGTCCTGTCGGGTATATCTGGTATTCAGGATCTGGGTCATCACAGCAAGGGCAGGCAAGCGAATGAGACCATATGAAGGTAGAGGACCGGCGAGAGGGGGTGAGGCGCGAACAGCAGCAGAGGCGTCCAGGATGGAACAACCAGGAGGAGGCGAAGGAGTGCAAACCACCATTCCCAGACTGGCAGAGGAGGCAAGAGATGCAGGGGAGGTCCCAAGGCCGAAAGGTGCGGTCGAAGGGCATCCTATAGCAGGTGGCGTGGGGATGGAGGCAACGACGTGTCGAGCACCAGCATGGGGGAGCACGACAGTGGCAGCAAGAGAACCACCAACGCCGGAGGACGTGGGCACCGAGGACAACGGAGGGATGGAAGGGCGAATGAAGGGAGGGGGAGGCACCATTCAAGGGAAATGATATGTTAAAATGGGGGGAAATTGAAAGGTATCAGGTGCCAATTTTGGCGCCCGCGTGGTGTCCACTCTTCCTACGTTTTTTTATTTTTCTTTATTTTTATTTGAAGTGACTTATTTCTACATTTTAACGGTACAAGTAGCTCCAAGCCTGCATAAGTCAAATGTCATCATATAACAAGCATAATCATAAGCATGTAGATAAGCATTTAGAGTTTATAGCATTTTACCTGTAGGAATGGCAAGAAGCCGCCTAGCATGGTCTGCCGGTCGGTGGTGCTCAGAGAGTCAAAGAGGAACGCCAAGACTGCTGCTCCCCAGGCATATCCTTCGACCTCGTCCAGATCCCTCAGCAATGGGAGGAGCCTACAGCTCACTCCATCCACCATGGTCGTGAAAAGTAGCTTCCCGAATAGCAGCATCAGGAAGCATCGCAGGATCATGTCTCCCTCTGGTCTCGGCTCTACCGCCACTTCTATCGGGCCTGGTCTATCACTCGCCCGCTGTGCTCCTCTGGAAGCTCCCCCACAGATATTGCTGCTCCCCTCAGCCCCAGGCTCTCCTGGAGTGTCGCTCGTCCCAGCATCGAGGAGTGATGCCCTGGCCTGATCAGATCTAATCCAAGCAGCTCCTGCGCCATCTCTCGGTAGTCTGCATATGTCCAGCCCGTCACTGGCGCTCCGTGGATCCGCAGTCCGGTTATCCTCGCTATGTCTTCGAGCGTGGGGATCATGTGGCCCCACGGGAAGATGAATGCTCTGCTGACCGGGTCCCATCTCTCGTGAAGAGCGTAGAGCATTGTTGTGTTGATCCTCATCACCTCAATGCTCAGTAGCTCCCCGAAGCCCATTGCCGCCAGTCTCTCTCTGATAATCCGGTAGAGCTTGGTACACCGCTCGGACATGCAACCAGGAGATCCCGGTCTGTCTCTTCCCCTGCGCACATGTAAAATATGGAGTCAGTCATTTCATTTGCTGCATTTCATATAAACAAAAATAAAAGAAAAAGAGATAAAATAAAATCTAAAAAAATCAAATCTTATCTCTGATTCCCTAGCGGTCCTACTATGGACCGTCTGTGTTTCCTAGCGGCCATAAGTTGGACCGCTTGATCTCCTAGCGGTCACTGAAATGACCGCTAGGCATCCCGCGAGTGGGCATTGTCTTCCCCGTTTCCCCAGCCTTTGGAAATGGCCCAAAGGCCCTTACATAAGTCTTAATGGGTCCCCAGACCCATTTTCCCTCCATTACACACGCATGCATGGTAAAAAAAAAAAAGAATAAAAATGAGATTTTGAGTGGCTCGGCCTACCTCAGAGGACCGCCGCCCTGTCGCCTTCTCCGTCGTCTCCTCGGTCGTTTGGCCTTCTTCCTCGCTGTCGGCAGCCTCCTCAGGGCCTTCCACGATCGTGGGAGGGGCTTCCCCCTCCGTTTGGGCCGTCAGGCCTTGTTCTACCTCCAGTGGGCTCGCCGCCGCCGGAGGCGCATCGTCCTCCTCTATTTGTCATTGTAGGCGGCGGATGGCTCGACGTTTCGCCATCTTAGCGGTGGAGGAGTGTGGGTCGCCGGTGGTCGTCGCCAGTGGTGTGGTCGCCGGAGTCGCCGGAGGATGGGGGCACTCGATTTGGCTCCTACCTCTCTCCATCGCACCAGAGCTCTATCTGATTTGCTGACTTAAGCATCGGAGGATTTTCCCCAGGGAACTATCCCTGAGCACCTCTGATCCGTTTCCCTTCTTGCAGTTCTCACAATCGTGGTTGTCAACCTCAGCTCAGGAACAGCGCGAGATCGCCCCTTTTCAAGACTCATTAAAGTTGACATCATCAAAATAAATTTGACATCGTCAAAACAATATGAGACTCATTAATGAGTCATAGTTTAGACATCATCAAAACCAGGGACACAACAGACCTTACCGATAGGCCACAACTACCTATATATACTCAACCTACCCCTCTCCTACACTGGGCACCTCCCCTTTAGTAGCAATTTCACCGTCTTGGCTTCCCCTGCCCGCTTCACATGCCATCTTCTCTGGATTGTGCTGAGCGCGGATTAACATCCTCATCAACTCCTTTGGGGGATACCCTAATCAAGTTTGTCACATCTCTCGCCTGCTTTGCCATAATCCTCTCGACTTTAGAGAAGATTTCCTTGACATCTTCTGTTTTCTGCTTGGTTTGCTCCTTAAGTGTGAGACCCAAAATCACACAAGCCTCCCCATGCACCCCTTCTTCTTGCGGCACTTGTCTGACTGGGAGCACAGGGGCTGCTGCACCGACCCCCTCTTGAGACACCGAGACCAAAGACAGGTCTAACGGAGAGCCCTCCACAGAAGCATCCACATCACCCGCCTCCTTGAAAAGAAGACGAAGACCTCCTTCTCTCCCCTCCTTGTCGCTCCAGCCATAAGGAAATTGACAAATGGAGACTTTGCCCACATTAGCTGGAACATATCCGTTGCTGCTGTAATCGATCATCGGGAATGAAGAAGTCGCTACTACCACAACATCCTGTCCCTCGCCTAGAGGCATCAAGTCGGTAGAAGCCCTCGCTGACATACGGGAAGATGTGTCTCCCTAGTCCACTTCCAACGGAGCTGTCACGACTCCCGCCTCCTGCTCAGCATTGTTTCCCCTACTCCTGTCGCTCTGGGACATCGGAAGAAAGGGACCTGCCACTGAGAGGGGCTGAGCGGCCAAGGCTTGCTCTACGCGCAGTAGAGAGAGGACGGACAGAGCCTTAAGGGCTCCATCCTCTTCCCTACCCCTACAGCAGCATGAAGACATGCCTGAAACCCGGGGGGGGGGGTGCTCGGCCAATCCTCCGACCTGCTATGAGGTTCATTCTGCGAAGCCTTAGCACTCCACCACGGAAGGAGGGTACCACATGCCAGTGCCGTTGTTGCTGTCAATGCTGCCGACGAGGGAACACCGGAAAGAGATGCCAAAATCGGTGCCCTTGTTTTCTCTGGATTGTTGTGGGGAACTGGCTCCTCCAAACCCTGACAGAGCACGCCGCCATTCCCCGTCGGACTTTTCGCCACCTTCTTAGCCGTTGTCGGTTGCCGGGCATGGCTAGAATCGGAGCCGGAAGGGCACCCAAGCATCGCCGCAACCCCGCATATTTTAACAATAGTAAGACTCATCGCGACCATTCCCCTAGGGGGCAACCCAGCACTTGTAATGCACTGGTTAGCTGCATCACTATTGCGTGTGCCCCCGGTATGTGAGGGAGGGGTAGGCAAGTATCATCGAGTGAAGCGCCAGTAGCATCGGCTGAACCGGTGCGTCTGAGGCAGCGTGGCCAATAGAAGGTACCCCTGGAAGATCAAACTCCACCGCGCCATCCACGGCAGCCCACATCTCGGCGTCCACCACAGCCAAAGAAGAAGGGAGTGCCACGGCCAAGTCACTGGGGCCTCCCGCTTCAACGGGTAACCCCCGGCCAGCTATCGCCAAGGCAGCTGCTGGAGCCGCAACCGAACCACCTGGCTCCACTATTGCGAGGGGCTGCTCCTCCCTACTCTCGGTCGGAGGAGGGGCGAGAAGCGGAGCTGACTCAGGCACCGCTGCTAAAGGCTCGACCGCCTCTTTGGCTGATGCCTCCTCCTCCCCGCGAATTGTGAGGCTGGCAAGCGTCTTCCCCAGGAGCAGGCCTTCCTCAGGTGTCGCGAGCGACCGAGGAGGTGGTAGGGGAACCATGAGCTTCAGCCCGCTCCCCGATCGCAAGAACGACACTAGCACCTCCGACGTTGAAAGCAGTTGTGGTTCGTCAACCTCCGCAGGGCCCGCTGCCCCCCTTCGCTTCGTGACGGCCTTATGGGCTTTGGCGGTGTGCGCCTCGGGGAGACTCCCTTCCTCCTGAAACACAAAAATGGGATTAGCCTTACATCGATCAAGACGGGCTGCCCCCAAGCCTCGAGGAGGCGTAGGAGAGGTTCCGGAGGCCTCATTTTACCTCGGTCATCAGAACTATTTTGTTCTCCGGTGCTATCTCTCCCTCCTCTAGAACCTCGTCGGCTGTTGATGCGGCCTCCGCGGCTACTTCCTACTGCACGACCTCGAACAAGGCCGCCAGCTTCCCCAGGCCGGCGTCGCCGCCCTCGGGTGACTCCACTGGCACATCCGGGATGGGCGCCTCCGTGGTTCCTGGCTGGGTTTGCTTCTGCAGGTTAACCGGGGGATAAGAGACAGAGGGCCAGAAGCTAGCCACAAAAAGGGGGGGCCCATAGGAACGGGCCCACACTTACAAAATTCTTGCCCGAAGCCACCTCGTCAGAGGAGTAGTCGTAGTCTACCTTCTCGCTCGAGGAAGACTCGGCCGGGATAGCCTCCTCCCTTGTCGGGGAAGGGACGCTCGCTCGGTCACCTTCAGCCGCCGCCTCGCACGGGCTGGGAGACGGCGATGCCCCAGACCTCAGCCTCCTCCTCGTATAGATCCGCGTCGACTCGGGGATCCCTCGGGCCTCTATCTGCTCGGGAAGGGAACCGAGGGGAGCTGCCAAATGAGGAAACATTCGGGTCAGACGAAAGTCCTCAAGCTCCCAACGAATAGCAAAAGGGAAATACGTCAGCCACGCTAGTGGAAGAAATTACCATGTTCGGTCTCCGTGGCCAAAACAAGGACTAGCTGAGGTCGCGCTCGTCAGCGCGGGTCCGACACCCTCAGCCCCGTGTGCACACTCAGACCATATGCCCTAGGCCTATCCTCTAGCTGGTTCTTCCCCCTAAGCCCGGACTCGGCTGTACGTAGGGGCCCTACGGTAACCAACCTAACAACCGTCTCTCTCGGATTAGCCGCTCCACCACTTCCGGGTGGGTCAGCACACGCGTGCCGTAAGAAGGCTACGACTAGTGGGGGCTCACAAAACGTAGACACAGAAAATCACGCACGCACCCATCTCGAGTAACGCGAAGTAACAGGTGACTCGAGGCCACCAGACTCTGGACAGCTCACTAGACCTATTGAATTCAATGGTCCTTGAGTCACGAGACTCGGGGTCAAGACCGCTGAACGTGACGGCACGACACCGTCAATCTAGTCTAATCCCTAGGTCTAAAACCACAGTGACACGATTCTCAAGATAGCTCACAAATCGCCAAGTTAATCCCTCATCCAAGGGAGACATGGAAAACCTCCAACCCCAGGCTGGTTGACTGAACTCACTGTTCAAGGTCACACACATGGCCCATACAGTAACGCTTCTCGGAGAGACCCACAACGTGTGGGGAGGGCCCACCGCACTCGTACCGACTCACGGGGACTAGGTCTAACGCAACCACGAAAACTCAGAACACTCGCAGGGTCACCCGGACCCTCAAGACCCGTGACACACTAATCGAGGTAGCACAGTACCTCCAGACATCATCGAAATCACAGTCACGGAACCCACGGGATGTCCGGGACACTTACGAGACCGAAGGTCGACCGTCGGGTCACAACCGGGTTGACCGGAGGCCTACATAACACAACCGGGGCACGAGAGGGCTGCCCGGACCCTCAAGCCCACGGGAACACTATTCGAGTAAAGCGACACTGCCGGACCCCCAAAAACACGGTCACGGTACTCACGGGGTGTCCCGGGACAAACGCGGGCCAAGGAAGGCATGCCAGGCTGCCCTCCCACCCTCCGTCCCACAAAACTGGTCGTCCTCATGAATGCGCCGCCCCCTCTGGGCGCGTTCATGAACGTGGCCTCCACCCCGAGCGCGATCAGAGAAGAATGCGCCCGTCACGAGGGGCACGACCCTACAGAACGTGGCAGGTCCCCTAGGCGTGCCAACGTGTTGACGCGGTAGGGTCAATGAGTGCGATCTTGGTCACGGTAGGTCCCACCACCGAGACTACAACCACCCTACTATTCATCTTCCTCGATGAACGCGGTTGATCGGGGCGACGTGTTGTTAAGAACGCGCCCACCTGGGCGAGCGCATTCTCAGTCCGCACCCGAAAATAGCAAAAAATATGGGGAAATCCATTCCACACCCTAATCACCCCCAGGTGAAGGGGAAACAAAAGGGAAAACCTTCCCCAAGCCCCTAAGCATACAACTAAACCCCTGGATCGGCCAATAATGCAGTAAAATGGGAAATCCGGTTCACACCCCAAAAGGTGTTGCCACATCTGTGGGCACCTTTACTTTGGGTTACGTTACTCCTTGTGGATGTGTACCCGCTTCACCCCTCCTACATCCGGGTTCGGGGGAGATGTTGTCGAATTTTTGCCAGAACTATACACATATTAAAATACAAAAGAAAGTAACAAACAAATGAAATAAATAACAACAAGGCACTCCGACTAAACCATAAGAACTGTGGAAGACACAAAGAGGATTGGATGCGAGCAGTGCCACATCGTATTTGACAAGCATGGGCATGGGCATCCATCGCATGAATAAAGAGGAGGATTAATTAAGACTCTACACGCATATCGTGAATAAAAAAAGAGGCCATGTTCCTTGGCATATGATTGCATGATCACATTTCACGTGTGCCTGCATGTCTGATCCAGTAGTATATGAAATGGTGATGTGTGAAAGATCGGGTTACGCCCAGTCGGAAGCCTTCCCTATGCATGAGGACCGACCTCCGCCTTGTACCGGGGATCAACTCCCGAGCTCGATTCCATCTCGTGCATGCTCAAACCCATGTAATCACCGCACTTAGCATAGACGTGAACCAGGCTTCGAATAGACGCACCCTCTAGGTTATGCACATCCCTAATATGACTCCACCCGTTACGACCTCTTGTGTCAGTTCCAGGTCTTCCTGCATTGTTACCCAAACTAGGAAATGACAAGGAGAACATACATGAATAAAAACTTACACGTAAGTGGAACTAAACTAACAAAATAAAGCTGCAACCTCATGGCATACACTCGCGGAGATCTCCTCTCCCCCTGGACCCCATAGAGGGAATATCAACGCTACCCTGCTGGATGACTACGGACCCCGGAGAGTTACCCCCTGGCGTGGCTGTAAGTCAGCCTCGCTCGGGCCAACATCCTTTTTAATCCAATCCACTCTCGAATCTCACATTGAACTTGTCGTGTCCCCAATAGAGACCTGTATGGTTTCCTTCTTGTTTTTATCATGTTTCCGAAGTGGACGTCCGTCCGAACACAAAATGGTCCACTAGTGACCGACACATTTTTTTACTATCTACACTATCAGCGCAAAGCTTTTTAGTGCAATTCCAGGCTTTCTTAATCTAATTTAATTTACAACTCGTTAGGCCATAGGGCCCTCTTTTCTCGGCTATTAATCAAGGGTGCTGTCCCCCAGGGGAGATGTAAATGACGTCGTGGCCTTTATGGCATGGCAGGTTCTGGTCCTGACATGAACCACACAATCGTCTGATCAGTCAGACAGTGCGCACCAGCGCTTCCACGAAGTCTGAATAAATCATCATTTTGTGACTGGCACACCCTCGCACTAAATAAACGAACAAACGAGGTAAATAAATAAATAAAATAATATGTGAATTTTAGTGCGTCCACACTTGCCTCGACATCTAGAGCTAAAAATACCCGGAAGAAAGATGGTTCGCTAAGGTTGTGCATCGATTATCGGCAATTGAATCAGTTGACTATCAAGAATAAATATCCCCCTTTCTTTACCCTTATTTTATCACTGCACATGCACTGGGTTTGACATGCACGGACTTTATTAAATGAGCAAACAACCAAAAATGTGCATGGACTTTTACATGCTCGGACTTGAGATGCACGGGACTGTAAATGCTCAGACTTGGTGAAGACATGCAAGGACTTAATTCAAAACGTGCACGGACTTGGTTTCAATAAGAAACATGCATGGACTTAATGCTGCTCAGACTTGATATGCACGGGACTATACATACTCAGACATGGTGAAGACGTGCCAGGACTTAATTCAAAATGTGCACGGACTTGGTTTCAATAAGAAACATGCATGGACTTGTAATGCAAAGAACAGTTCATCCACAGACTTCAACGAGATATGCACGGACTTGCTATGCATGGACTTGCTATGCAAGGACTGTACATGCACGGACTTGTTTGAAGTGGATGCAGTGTGCACGGACTTAGCGAAAAGTAAAACCTGTTTGGACTTAAGAAGATTCATAAACAACGTGTACGGGGTTGAGGTAAGTCCTTACAGCATGTTCAGACTTGCATGATGAAACGTGCTCAGACTCGTTCTGAACATTGTGTATGGACTTTAACGAAACAAGTTCGGACTTGCAACGAAACATGTTCAGACTTGAACATGCTCAGACTTGAAACGAAACATGTTCGGACTTGAACATGTTTAGACTTGAAACGAAACATGTTCGGACTTGAACATGTTCGGACTTGACGAAACATGCTCAGACTTAAACATGTTCAGACTTGAACGAAACATGCCCAGACTTGAACATGTTTGGACTTGAACGAAACATGCTCGGACTTGAACGAAACATGCTCAGACTTATGATATGCATGAGATGAATGTCGGTGGAATGTGCACGGACTTATGATATGGCATGAGATGAACAGGCACTGTTCATGCACGGATTTGGACATAAGCACAAGACTCAACAATGCACTATTCATGCACGGACCTATGATATGGTATGAGATGAACAGGCACTGTTCATGCACGGACTTGGACATAAGCACAAGACTCAACAATGCACTGTTCATGTACGGACTTGGACATAAGCACAAGACTCAACAATACACTATTCATGCACGGACTTATGATATGGCATGAGATGAATAGGCACTGTTCATGCACGGACTTGATGTAGCATGAGATAAACAGGCACGAAGTTAACACTGCATAGAGCAAAGTGTCGACCCCATGGGTCGACCCTTTTTACTGGTTGTTCTATTTGTATTAAAAATGCACACCCATAGAACAAAGTGTCAACCCCATAGGTCGACCCTTTTTCTGACATTGGAAAAGTGCAGTTAAACAAACAAACAGAAACTTGCATGGACTTTATTTGCCATCTAGCAAGAATATGCACTAGCTCAATAACACAAACGCAAGGGAGAGTGTGTGTGTGCCTGCAACCTATATGATGAAATGCAAAGCGTGCATGCACTCTGATGAGGTTCTATGCAACATAGCAAGGGCCTCACGATTATGAATGTCTTGAATTCCTGGTGAGGCCCAAGACTGTGTTTTTGGGTATTCGGATCATTTGCTGTTTCTCGATTAGCATGCCCAAATGATCTAGAGGGCCAAGATGACCCTACTTATTTGGATTTTTCTGTTATGTTAGAGCGAGTCATCGTGTAATCGCGTGGCTGCATAAGGTCAACGATCAACCAAAGGATCACAACCGGGTCGATCCAAGACCAAAACGGATGAAACAGGTAGGACGCAGTTGTCAACAAGCCGCTTCCTGCAACCAAAATCAAGACGCGGTTGCAACCAAACCGCTTCTTGAAGACCGCGGTTGATAAGTGACCGCTTCCTCCAGGACGTAGTTAGGTTCAGACCGCCTTCTGCACATGAACGAAAAACATGAAAATCATAAAATGGTGTCGATGCTACTTGAAGGGGAGTCGACACCGACCAGAACGCAGTTGACGGATAACCGCTATCATCAAGTAGCGGTTCCCAGTAGACCGTCTTTTAAATAGAGTTACAAAAGTAGGCTGAAAACGGTGGTTTCCCAAGACGCGGTTCCACCCCAACCGCTGCCTGAAGGCAGCGGTTGATCGCCGACCGCAGCTTCAACCGCCTCACCTACAGTGCCTATAGGGCACGAAAAGAGAATGCGGTTCAATCCAAACCGCTTTCACAACCGAGAGCAGAACGCAGTTCCTGGGTCGATCGCGTCTTGTTTCCAGTCCGAAATCCGTAAAACCTCGCAAAACCCGATGATTTCACGCCCCAATCATTCCCAACCGACGGGGAAACAATCATAAACCCATTACCAACCTTCCACAACTCGGAAGGGATCCAAAAAATCACAAAACGACAAGAAAATGGGTGATTTCATCCAAATGCCCTAAAAAGACACACACGGACGTTCGGCCTCATACCGGCTCCAAATCGCGAGCAAATGTATCCAAATAGACGGGAATCGAATCCCTACAAGCTGTAGAGCAGGAATATAACATTTAAGCCAAGAAATACTGCCTAGAATGACAGATTCGCCTCACATAGCCCATAACATGCTTTTTGCCCCCAACATGGGAAAACCTGCTCAAACTCACTTCGTTTGGCACGAAATCGCGAGGGAATGCAGAACAAAGGTAGAGCATCCACCCCCCTTATCTCAACCGACGATCTCGCACGCCGAAAACGGCAAATCCACGACGAAAACATCACGCGAACCCTGCCTAGGCTTCGAATCCACGAAACGGGATCGCACCACCGCCACGCCTCGATCCTCACGCCATCACGACAACACCTCCACACCGTCTCCACGACATCCTCGAGCCTCCTCCGTCGGCCGCCAAAGCCGAGGGGGAAAGAGGAGAGAGAACGGAGGGGGGCAAGGATGGCAGTATCGGTTTCGGTACCGATTTCGGCCGGTACCGAAACCGATACGTACTGGTTTCGGTTTCGGCCAAAACCGGTTGAAACCATTCAAAAAACTAAAAAAATTAGTGACTTGCCTTTGTACCAGTTTCTTCTCGAGCGTGGACGATAGCAATCTCATTGCTTGCTTGCAGGATTTCCATCGATGTTGTTATTTCTTCTTGCACCATTGCTGTTCAGATAACTGCCCAAGAAGGGTTCTCTACCCAGTTGGTGCTGACTTATGCAGTCGTCAAGCAGATTGTGGATTCTATGTTCAAATGGCAATTCGTCGTATTCTTAAAGGACATGCGGCACATTCTATGCAATCTCCCTCAATTTGTCAGTAAGTTGGCCATGCCAATGCCGTGCATTGCTCTCCCTCAATTTCATCCTGCTCTTCTAGTAAGGGAGTTATGCTTCAAGTCTGATTGCCAACTGGAGTTGTCGAATCTCTATGTCTTGGTGCCGAGTTACAATACTCCATGGTTTTTCGATGATCATCGATCTAAGGAATTCACTATTCAAGAATCTTTGACTATGATAAGCACCAGGTGTCTAGGGGCTACTGCACCAGTAAAGCTACAAGTTCATAATCAGGCAAGGTCATCTACAAGATGGGCCCGTTATTTGATTAGACATTACAAAACAAGAAGTCCAAAGGTCTAGGTCCACGCCAGGTCAGCCAGTGTTCAAGAAATTTCGGCCAAGAAGAGGTGGCAGCATGAGTTAAAGGGCCACATGTTGTGCACTCAGGGGTGCACTTCTTCTCCCTCTCCATTCCATTCACCGTTTCTTTTACTTAGCTCCCACCCTTGGGTGATGTATCTTCCCTCTTCTAATCCTGCTTCTACAGCCTTCTCCTCTCTTCCGCGGTCCGCGAGCCCCCATTCCTCTTTTTCCCATCCAGAGTCTCCAGATTCTCCTTCCTCTCCCAATCCCAGGCCTCGACCTACGTCATCTCCTAATCCCAATTTTGGGACATATTCTAATTCTCCTTCCCTTGGACATCCGGGTGTTATCCCTAATTCTTCTCCAACCTTATCGGATGTCCACGATCCTTCTCCAACCTTGTCAGATGTCCATAATTCTCCTTCCCTGACCTTGTCGGGTGATTCTCATTTCTCTTCTCTGACCACGTCAGATGATTCTTCTTCTCCTCTTTCTACTCACTCCTCTTCACACTTTTGGGGTCATTGCCATTTCTCATGCTATTTTCGAGGCTTGAGCCCACCTTGATCTCAGCTGATCTGGTTTATTCTGTATCTGGTTCCTTGTTATCAGGGCCTTGGTACCTTAACGTGGGAGTTCTAGCCCTCATCTCTCTTCCTTTTTATTCCTCTTCGTCCAGTTTGGTGTTTGCCGCTCCTCTACATCAAGGAATCTGATCCTTTGCCATCCTTTCATCTTCGTCCTATCAAGTAAGGAATACAAAACTCGTGCTACTCAAAGCTCGATGATCAAAGTTGCTTCAAGACGCTGGTCTTCACGCTATGGATTTGTAAGGTATCTTTATTTTGTGCAAGAACATGCTATCATTTCTATTACTTATTCATGCACATGCTTATAATGTCGGTTCCTTCACACGATCCATCTTGTTCATCATGTTGAAATTTGAACTTCATTGATTTCATCCCCACTTTTTGATAATGCCAAAGGGGGAAAAAGATTGGATTGTGTTTGTGCGATTAATGCCACAATATTTTGTTATCATCAAAACCAAAACCAAGAGGGAGCACAACGAACCCAACACAACAACCATCGCAGAACATCTTGCTCATCACCCCCTTCTTTGATTCGACCCAGTCCGCTCAGAGTTTCTGGATGAGGAACTGATGTCCACTAATCAACCTTTAGACCCTATGTGGACATTACATTTTGATGGAGCTCGAAATTCTCAGGGGAGGGGGATCGGCATGGTCCTTTTAACACCTAAGGGTATCACCATTTCACTTACTTCTCAGCTTGCCTTCCATGTTACAAATAATATAGCTGAGTATGAGGCTCTTCTGGCTAGATTGCAGGCCGCTCATCAATTTGGTGTTACCCAGTTATGAATTGTCAGTGACAGTAAGGTCATTCTGCGCCAAGTGCTCGTCAAATGACGTACACTCGATCCCAAACTCAAACCCTATCAGGAACTCACGTATGCTTATGCTAAAGTCTTCACCAAGCTAATCTTTATCTATGTTCCTCACAGTTAGAACATCTTAGCAGACGCTCTTGCTTCACTTGCTTCCGCCTTCATTTTTCTCCCCGAACGGGATTTTCACACTACTCTCATTCACAAGCGCCATACTCTCGCCATTAGGGATCCTGCGTTTCTTAGTGTTAAGGAGAAGATGCTTAAGAAGCTTAAGGACAGAGAGATCATTGAGAATAAGGAGGTCATGCTTATTGATCTAGAACAAGAGCTGGCTGACAAAGAGAAGTCGTGGTACTATGAGATTTCTAAGTATTGTCATGATCAATCCTATCCTGAAGAAGCTATTGCGGAAGAGAAGAAGGCCATTAGAAGAGTGGCTCAAAGGTATACTCTGCTTGGAGGTGTGCTCTACAGAAGGGGTCTTACCAATGTTTTGCTCAAGTGTCTTGATGACGATGAATGTTGAAAGGTCGTGGAAGCGGCACATTCCAGAGTTTGTGGTGGCCATGTTAATACTCAGATGTTAGCTAAGAAAATTCTTAGACTAGGATTTTATTGGCCCACCTTGGAAGAAGACTGTTCTATCTATGTTTGAAGGTGTGTTAAGTGCCAACTGCATGCTGAAAAAATTCATTCTCCTACTTCTTCACTCCATCCTAAGTCCTCACCATGGCCTTTCTCCATGTGGGCTTTCGACATTATTGGACCTCTTGGTGATCTGAACCTCCTCACAAAGTCAAAATCCTTCATACTCAAGGCCACAGAGTACTTCACCAAGTGGGCAGAAGCAGAAGCCTACGTAGAGATCAAAGGCTCAACTGTCTGCAAGTTTATAATGAAGAACATCATCACAAGATTCGGCATCCCGAGTACCATCATCACCAGCAACGGACCACAATTTATCTCTCAAGAGCTTCAAGATCTCTGTAATAAGTATTCTCCCCTCTCATTTCTCACCCTCCCTTTCTCTCTCTCGTTCTCTCCCATCTCTCGACCTCTCGACGCGGGGCGTGCGACTGTGTGGAGCTGGCCGAGGCAGGGACGGGTTGGGGAGATCGGATCGTGGGATGAAGCGGCGGTTAGAGCGTGGTGTGGCACGATCCCTCGGTGGATTTCGAGATTGGCGCGATTGGTGTTTTGGCGATTTCGACGTGGATTAGTCGCTTCGGCGCGTGAGATCTTCGGTGGAGGTAGGGGGACGGATCCCTGACTCGTGCTCTTCATTTTCCCGTGGTTTCGTGGTTTACGGTGCGAGAACGAGCAAGTTTTGGCTCGTTGTAGTTTTTCGGGGTTCGTAGGCTTCACCGAAAAATGGCGACGGTTCTGCGATCGGTGGGAGTCAATGGACTCCTGGGAATGTCAGCGTTCCGTTGATACCAATCTTGCATTGATTGGCGGTCCCGTTTGACCATGGGGAGCCCGGGAAGTCCGATGACCCTTTCTGGGTGATTTCGTTAGAATCGTCCGTTTCTTGCGATTCGTGCATTGTTTTCACCCCGGTCGGAGTCTAGATGCTTGCTAGGGTGTTTGCCGTCGTGTCCCCTTCGTCTCGGCACGAATGGGGTGCGGGAAGGCCTCCGTTGGGCCAACCCGTCGTGTTGTTCACCGTGACGGTTGTGCGGTCGAACCAGAGACCGCACATCACTCGTGCGGCCCTGTCTAGACCGCACTCGGCTCAGCGTGCTGCGCCGTGGCTTGGCGTGCAGTGGAGGTTATGCGGTCTATCGCACGACCGCATAACTCAAGTGCGGCCAAGACCTAGCCGTCCTTCCCCATCCAGTTTCTGGTGCACTGAGGTGTGCGGCTATGGGTTAGCCGCATGTCCCCTTGTGCGGTCAGGTGTTGACCACACATCCCTTGGTGCATTGGAGGTAGTGCGGCCCAGGTTGGACCGCACATGCCTTGTGCGGCGAAGCTCTAGCCGCCCTTCCCAAGTGCGGCTAGGGACCAGCCGTACATGTGTTTCATCGTTGTTTTGTTGAACGGCCGTGTTGGAACCGTTCGTCTCTCTGTGTGGCTAAGGGTTAGCCGTACATCGTCTGTGCGGCCTGGTTGAGACCGCATGTCCCTGGAGTGGTGCGGTGCGTGCTTGACCACCCAACTCTTGGTGCGACCCCTGTCTAGCCGCATGTCCCTGAGCGGCCCAGTGTGGACCGTTCAAGGAATTGGTTGAGCCGGTGTTTCCGTTTTGGCCGATTCGAGTCCTGGGTGAGCAGACCTCGGTCCCGGGGCGTGACGACTTTGGCTTGTGTCACTGTGAGTCGGTGCGGGTACGAGGGGCGGTCCCCTGTACTCTGTCGGGTTCGGGTGTTGTTTTTCATGGACTGGAAAGTCTATCTCTCCGTGACCGTCGAGTGTTGTGTTGGACCCCGATCGACCCGGTCGTGACCCAGTGGTCGACTTTCGGTCTTGTGAGTGACCCGGACACCCTGCTCTCTTCACTCGTCCTTTAACTCTATTTCAAGTCCCCACAGCCCCCTCTTTACTCCACCCCAGCCCCAAGAGAACCTCCTCCAATCTTTGCTACACCATCCAACCCCCAACTATCCATTTCCCTTCCCCAAGCACCTCTCCACCTCCCCAAGACTGAAGGGGCTTCTCCCTAGGCCAAATTCAAATCTCCATCCTTGCTGGCTACCCTCTCTCACCTCCCCAACCACCCCTCCCAGATCTGGAGATCTACCCCTCACCCCCTCCCACAACCCAGGCCAGCCCACCCTTCCCCTCCCCATTCTCTCCCTAGGGCGCACCCAGCCCCTCCATCACTCTCTCCATCAACACCAGCCCACACCCCCCTATCCTCTCAGCCCCAAGAGACACCAGCCACGTCCCTCCCTCTCCCACAGCCATCAGCCCTCATCCCCTTGCAAACCCTCCCCATTTCTCCCTTCTATAACCTCCCCTATAGATCTGTTCTAGTTCTGGGTCGCAGGCAGCAGAGTACCAGCGACTTGCAGAGGCTATCACTACATCATCATGAAGCTTCAGGAGGCATTCCATATACCGGTGGAATCTTCATCCTGTCAGCTTCGCAACGAGGGAAGTCCCGCCATCTTTCGATCGCGGAGCTGTCCGGAGGAGCTATTCTTGGCGACCTGCGTAGTTCCTCTCAGGCAGACAACTAGAAGAGGCTTGCAGAGGCTCCCACAGCCTGAGTTCTGAGATTGGTGGGGCACCACTTGGATGAGGTCTTCTCCTTGAAGTCCCCTATTATATCCAAGAAGCATATCTATTTTTGGACCTCGGAGTCAAGAGTTCTAGATTTTCTTCCCACGGTGCACAAGGTTAGTTCCCCGGAGCCTGAGCCGACACCCTACCATGGTTCCCATCTTCGCGGTCAGATCCAACCTCCGCCGATGGCCCCATTGGTCCTGAATCGAAGAGGGCTCAACCACGATCACAACAGTTCCAATTTTGCCTTCATCGGAGCACGGGAGTGTTCGTGGCGCCCTTGTCTTCCCGCAGAAGTAGTCTAGGAACAACCAGAACCAGAGTAGACCAGTCCTATTCCAGACTCTGCCTTAGCTAGCGACGTCATTAGGAAATTCTCCAAAAATTCTGACATCCTCCTAGGACAACCCAAGAGGTTTTGGCGCTAGTTTCATCCCCAACAGAGATCGGGAGAGCCCGTGGTAGCGTCGACAGTGACTGCCTGTCATGCCGTTCCAGAAAGCTGGCAGAACTGTTGTGCTTCTTCCATTAGGCTTGTAGCTTAGTTTCATTCCCCACCCCGCCTTGCCGGCTTACAGCCCCTCCCTGCGTGGAGGTACCTTTGGTTGTAATTGGACTTTCGCACCCCTAGTCTAACCCCTCTGTGAGGGAGTAGTGCATGTACTAGTAGGCCTTCGGCCAAAGCGTCATCGGCGCGGCGTGCGGGTAGCCCACGCTTCCTCGCTTGCCCTCGTCTCCGCTCGGGGTCAGCGTCTTCACGTCGACCAGGTAAGCTGTGGACCGCTCCCTTTGCTGGATTTTCATTGCTTAGTTTAGTATTATTTTTGGTTGCTCCGTCGGTGGTGAGAGAGTGCTCGCTCTAATTATTCGATTAATTGAGTGCCACCACCGGTGAGTTGTGAGAGCTACCCTTCATCCTACGCCCTCGACATGCTGGCCACCTATGAATTGGGCATCCCTACCCCATTGGGGTCCTCCCCAAGCTAGCCATACTCTGGAACCATATGGTCCCACCTCGGACCCTTCCCATCATCGCTGGTTTCCCTACGTGCAACTATGCGCGAGTCGGTCCGCTAGAGTGAGTCCACTGCCACATTGCTTGCTTGTGGATCTAGGTCCAAGGTGCCTCGGTCTAGTGGCTATCACCCCCAAGGTCATGTCACATCAAGTGGTATCAGAGAAAGTTCTCAACTTGTCTTTGCAAGTTGGTCCTAGGGCATGCATATGCATTTAGATTCTCCCGGTGCATCGTTCTTGTCCACTAGCATGGCCGCCTCATACTGACCATACCCATCGGCCCTCTCCCTGAGTCCAAACCCCCGAGGGAAACCCACCACCAACACACATGGCCTCTACGGACATGTCAACTACCTAATGGGAGCCATGACCAATGCCTATGAGCGGCTTGATAACATAGAGGTCCAACTCACCCAATTAGGGGACAATAGGCCCGTCCCAAGGGCAGACGATAGAAGGACACCTCCCCCACCTCCCACCTTTGATGGAACTCATCCTCATGACTATTTAGATTGGGAGGCTTCAATGGACCATTACTTCAAGTGGTATCCCATGTCTGAGGATAGGAAGGTCCGGTTTGCCAAAATGTAACTTACCAAAAGAGCTCAAACCCATTAGTTGAAAATTGAAGGCTTAAGAATAATTAAAAGGGAAGCTCCCATCATCACTTGGGGGAACATGAAGGATCAACTTAGAGCTATATATGTTTCCCCCTCCTACCCAGATCACCATAATCCGGGGAGTACTTCAACTCCTCCATCCTCACCCGGCCAACCCAAGACCTCCCTAAGGGCCCAAATTCTACCACTCCCAATAATTCCAACCTCAATCACCACTACCAACTCTCCCCAAGTCCAAGGGAGACCCATTTCCACCCCTCCACAATCGTCTGACCCCAAGGGCAAGAGACCCCTAACTGACCCCATTCCCCCAATGAGGGTGACCATCCCCCAACCCACACTCCCATGTCCAACCCACACCCAAACCCAAGTGGTTCAGCTTCCATCCCCCCTTCTAACCCTACAAGGACCACCACTACCTCTCCTTCGTCCCCTAAAAGTGACACACCTCCTAAAACCAATCAACCCAAGCCTCATTACCCACTCCACCTTCCTCTTCCAACCCCAATCTTACCCCATCTTAGGCCACCACTACTTCCACTTCCAACCCCAACCCAAGTCCGACCTTGCTCACCATCCCGGGTGCGCCATGCACTCGCTATCGCCAACCCAGCCACCATAGACCATTCTACCCCATTGTCCTTGGAGGTTGTGGTCCACACACCCACCCAAGCAGAGATGGATGCCAATCCAGATCCACCTCCCACCATAGAGGAAACCCAAGATGATGCGGGACGGACACGCGAACCTGGGACTCTAGCTCGCAACTTGTTCCTAGCGAGGGAAAAGCGGGATCATGCGCGGTTGAGAAATCGGTAATGAGTTAAGGGTACTCGGCTCTTCCACGTGTACTCGGATTGAGTCACGAGATGGGTCACACTCACTCTCTCGTAGCGGTGATTGAAATAATATAGCGAGCTATGTTCCTATCACTCTAGCAGCGACGTTCAAAAGTATACGAGATAAGCAAATGCGATAAAGAGGGAGGCAAGTTTACCTCTACGCTCCAGGCGTGGGGAAGACGACCTTGACCGAAGGTTGTACTCCTAGTGTACAAATATTACCATAATTATAGAAATGAATTTATCGCTCACTCTACGCAAGGAGATAAAGGGTTACAATGTGGGGCCCGGGAGTAGCAAACTCGGGTTGACGGGCAGCAATTTGGGCCAGAGATGGGCTGCTGTCTGACTTGATTCTGACTCGGTATTGTTCCAACTCGGTATAGCAAGGGAACTCAGCAACTGGGATGGCGGCTTTCAGTTGACTCCTTACTACGACGATTGGCTGGGACACTTCTGATGGGTTGTCGATCGATCTTTAGTAGCGGCGGTCGCCAAAAGTGAGTCGACGTATTTTCTGAGGAATTAATTCCCAGACTGAGTTGCTGGCCTGTCCTCAGATCTGCTCTGTGTGCCTTCTAGAAGAGATTTCTTGCGACCAGAGCCGATGTCGGATCGATGCAAAGTGGGTACCGATGGATAGAGAACTCAGAGGGAATCATCGGCTCCTCAATGCATGCAATGAAATCCTCAAAAATGAAGGAGTGAGAAGCACCAGAATCAAATAAGACACGAGCTGCACAACCAAAAAGTGCAACAATACCTTCGACAAGGTTGGAAGCTACGGCTTCAGCTCGCGTGATATGAGTCACTTTGCCTTTTTGTTTTCTTCCAGCAGTAGCAGAGGACTGGAAAGAAGGCGTCGTAGAAGCTTGAGGATAAAATTGTTGAGACGGTGGCGGTGGAAAAGGTGGCCTGAATTGAGGTTGAGACGGCTGGGGCTGAGCGACTTGAGAAAACTGCACTGGCTTCGGTCGCAGGGGACAGTCCCTAACCACGTGTCCCGGTTGGTCACAACGAAAACACACCACCGGCAGGGAGCAAGGTCTGCCTAGGCGGCTACCACCACACCGCGTACCTCCCCTAACAGAACTCTGGCGTTGCTGGGAGGAAGGAGTTGATTGTTGAACCACATCAGACGATGCCTGCTGGTCAAACCGCTTCTTGAACTTCTTCTTACCCTTGAACTTTCTGAACTGGGACTTTCCCGAAGAGGAAATACCACTGGCAATAGGAACGGTAGATGGGACCTCTGGTACAGGAGGCTGATAATAACCAGGTTGAGACGGAAGCATCGGTTGAACCGACACTGCCTGAGATCTTGCCAAATCTAATTCCAATGCTGCAGCAGCCTGATACACCTCGTTCATATTCGTTATTCGGGTCATGATCAGCCCTTGTCTCAGCTCGGCTCGAAGGCCACACAAGAACTGCTCAGTCTTTAAAGCTTCATTTGCCAGAATATGGGGCACATAAACGCCCAATTCCATGAATCTGTTTCGATATTCGAGCACCGACATCTCTCCTTGCACAAGCTGCATGAACTGGTGCATCTTGTTCATTCTGAGACAAGTTGGGCTGAAGGTAAGCTCAAAAGTCACGACAAACTCTGGCCAGGAAATTTGTCAGAGCGGACGGGATTGAAAGGCGATATCCCATTCTGTATTCCACCAAGTGAGTGCCGTGCCCTGAAGTTGAAAGGTGCCGAGCATCACCTTTTCATCCTCTGCGCACTCCATGGACTGGAACACGCATTTTGTAGCATCCAGCCACACCCTGGCTGCATCTGGATCGATCTGGCCTTCAAAAGTCGACGGATGAAATAGTAAAAATTCCTTCAACGCACGACCACGACTGCCAGGTGCATCCTCTTGTGCAGGAACCACGAGAGCTGGAGCAGGAACATTTTGAGGAGCAGGAACGCTACTCGCTTCCTGGGGAACTGGGGCTCTCCGACGCCGAGGCAGCATATTGAAACTAGAAAACACGGATAATACACAAGGAAATCCATTAATCACACGAAAAACATCCTATGCTAGCAATAGATGATGCAATTAAGCTACTTCTGGACAGTAGCAATGCCATTTCAATTCATTACATAATTCCTCAACTCTGCTTTGATACCAACTATAACGACCCAGAGCTCTGGATGGGGGTTTACGTGGGGTAGAAACCTATTTTTTTCTTTTAAAAAGTTCTTTTTTGTCTGGGCCAGGGGGTTGACGCGGCCTTGCTCGGGGGGGCAAGTAGGTCCGCGTAAACCCCCCCTAGGGGGGTTAACGCAGGGTTGAGTGGGGATTTTTTTCCTAGAGAGAGAAATGAGATTTTTTTGTGGAAGGTGCGGTTGCTTTAACACTGGTCTACAGGCAGGTAGGTCGCAACTTGCGTGCACTGACGAGAATGGCTGGCTTGAGCTGATCTAGTGGCAAAACATGCCAGGACTTGATGGGACTTGAAGGGGACTTGGAGAGGAATGATTTGATAGTGTGATGTCTCCTGGATCACAGTGAGGCGACCATGGGAGTCTCTACAACGGAGCTCTAGCCGCCAGGCATAGTCTGTTGGCACAGACTGGCGTAGGTGGATGGGAAATGCTACCACGGCCTGCTCCTAGGTCCGATGATGATGGGCAAGCTCTTGTTGCGAAGACGGTTGGATGTAATATGATGTCACTGAAGGCCAAGCCCTAACTCACAGCAAGGTGATGAGGAGAACTCTTGCAACAGGGAGATCATCCTCAGATCGGGCCTGTCTAGGCGAGTCACAGAGCCCGGCGAGAATGGGCACCGCAATTAGCTCTGATGTCGGATCGAGGCGAGTGAGCCCTCATTGCGATGAGGACTTAAAGTGGAATGTCTGAGAGGTAGAGGTTGGTGGTCGTTTCTAGCAGGATCGTAGAGAAAGAATTCACAATAGAGATCACATCTTGTTGGGCGTCTCACAACGTAGATCTGCGCGGTCAGACGAAAATGACCGACCAGGCCTGATCTGGGGTGGATGATGACGAGCCTGGACTCGTTGCGAAGAGGAATCCCCTGTGGGATGGGGTCGCCCAGAAATGCTGTAGGGGGCACTGGACTCTACTTTTAATCTGAACTCAGAACGGTTGAACTCGGTGTTCACCCAAGCTCCATTTTTAAAGCGGTGGACCCTGGTGTGATTTGACTATTGGAGTCACCGGTGTCAAATCGCTCATAGAAGGTGCATCGGGAGTTGTTTCTTGCCTTTTTGTCATACACCACGTGACACGATGGGTTGCTGGGAGTCGCGGGTTGGCCTGGAAACTGGGGTGTCAGCATGATGATACCGTTTGTCTGGTAGTCGGGGTGACCCTCATTCCTTGGTGAAGAGTCATATGGTACAACAGGCTGTTCTAAGTCCCAAGTTAACCCGATCGTTGAGGTGTCGGTGGTGTGACACCGTATGTAGGGTATTTGGGGGTGATCCCCGAATCTTTATAGAGTGTCATTTGGTACGATAGGTTGTCATGAACCTTGGATCCGACTCGATTGTCGAGAAACTGATTGGTATAGTGCCCTTTGTTCGGGGATGATATCCTCTTGTTATGTTGTGCCATTTGACCTGATGAAATATCTTGATTTCTGAGCTCAACTTGACTAATAGAGCACCTTTGGCATTGTGCCGTAGGTTTACGCGGACCAGCCTTAACCCCTTGGCCAACCCGCGTAAACCCCCCTGACCCTTCAACTTCCCCTATAAAAATCCCTTATGGGCTCAAGGGGCAAGGGATCCAGAAGAAAAAAGGAGATCGTCCAAAGAATCAAGGGCACTTAGCCTCCAGCATCCGGCAGCTCCGAGGCTTCGAGCGGGCTCCCTACAACGAGCCAAGGAGAATTGTGTGTGTGTGACTTGTCAGTCGGCCTGGCATGTCGAGGGTACGTCTTTTGCACTTCCCTCACGTGTTAGCTAGCCGTGGCACACAAGTCCACACCCGCCTTATGTGAGAGACTACGACAAGGGAAGATGCCCCCTCATGCCGGGGTCGCCCCTCACGTGCCAGTCAGCCACGACCATGCACGCATCATGATGTCTTGCTCCCTCTTAGTAACGAGGCCACATCGACCGCTCGACTCGTGTAGCAACCCTGAATATTTAAAATAAAATTCTAAATAAAATCATAAATAGCGACTTATATCAAGTCGCCATTTCATTAAGTAACGGCTCCGAGAACAGTCGTCAATTCATTTTGAAACAACGGTAAGAATCCTACCCGGAATAAGAAGAGGTAATTAACGCCCTAAAGCAAGGTGCCAATTGTTAAAATGAAGACTCTCCACGAAGGCGCCAATTTACTAACTGACGTCCCAAAACAAGTCGCCAATTAAGCAACACCCTCAGGCAAGGCGCTATTTCACTGGGAACCGTAAAATGAAAACCTGTTGTCGTGTTTTGTTCAAACAGGGAACTGAGATAAGATACGGAACTAATATGGGTAAGGACTAAATTGGGAAAGGATTAAGATAGAGAAGTTAATGATCTAATCGGATTCTTTTTCCAAGGTAACCCAACCCCGATCGAATTACAACCGCCTATAGGTTCTTTAGCCTATAAATACCCCTGCCCTCAACCCATGAACCCCTGTTCGTCAACCTCTGCCTAAGCTACGGTAATGAAACATATTGATGTTTCTTTACTGATTCTATAGTCTCTTCTTCTTATTTCGTTCTTCATGGTATTCCTACAGGAACGTCGGGAGAAGGAAGAAGCTGACCAATCCCCTGCTACTTTCTTTTTCCTCCTGCCACCACGACAAGAAGAGTTACTCTTGGCGTGGGTGTGGTCTTCTTCGGCTGCCTTCTCTTGCGTGCTGCCCTCGCTGAGAAGGAATGCCTAGAAGCCTCTTTTAGTTGCTGCTACTCTGTTTATAATAGAGTATCATTTCTTCTTCACCAAAATCCCCAGTTCATCACCCGTCAGTACAAGAGGTAGGATCTAATTCTCAAATCCTGAATTAAACCATAAATTAATAAGATCATGCATGCATGTATAGTTATCATGATTCCATTACGGGTTTTATAGAGTTCTGGTTTACGGATAAATAGCGACTGAACATAAGGCGCTATTTCTGTTTTACATGCCTTCCTTCAAGGCGTCACTTAATAGACGACCCCCTTAAAGTCCTCCTGACGCGCTGTTCAAGAGAAGCGTTCAACACCTGGACTTCGTCGCGGGTTTGGGCAATCTCGCGTGCGTAACGGAAAATCGTAATTGTGACGCCGCCAACGACAAGAATGATGATCAATCCGCCGATCACCGAGACCCAGCGGAGCCAGGTCGCATTGCGGCGTTGTTCGGCGATTCCGGTCGTCAGCCGGTCATCGGATATCCGGATGATGCTAAACGGAGAGATATCAGATGGAATGACATCCACTCTGTTTTTTTGAGAAGGTGACCAACAGGCCACATTTCATTGAAGTAGAAGAACAGGAAGACAGTACAAAGAAGCAAAAAGGATGATCTACCAAGATGGTAGAGACCCATTCCCCTCCCCCCCATGGCTGCACTAGCCACTACGTGGTGGGAGTTCAGATACAAGGTTACAGGAGTTCAGATACAAGGTTACAGAGTTAATCGTTTCCAATCCCTCATCTCATTCAGTAGACTTGATTGCCCAATAGAGGACCCTTACGCACTTACATTCCCATCAAAGATACATTTCATGCAGTTGCTGATGATAGTAACTGGGTGACTAAATTACTCTCTAAGGATTTAGATATTTCTTTCTCTCCAGATTGTCCACATCATAGCTGGCAGACAAAACCACCAAATATCCTTTTCACCATCCCCCAAATAGTAGTTTTCCCATTCCCTGAAGAGTTCATGTACGTTATTGATGTTTGTCCACTTCACATCTAAAGTCTTGAATAGCCACATCCACATACTTTGTATAATAACACACTGGAGGAAAAGGTGGCCTGCTGTTTCCTTGTAATAGCCGCAGAAAACACACCACTCTATGATATCTGGCTTGAACCCTATCACCAGTTGAGATCCCGTTCCAAGCTACTTTCCATAAGAAAAGGTGTATCTTGATTGGCAGTCTCCTATTCCAGACCTGTTTATGCCAGGCCAATCTCTGACCACCGTGCATAAGCTTTCTAATCGCTGATTTAACAGAGACCCTACCTGATTTGCCCATCTCCAAGTTCTACCGTCCATGTTCCCCTGGGATATGTTCATATTATCTAGCATGGCAGATAGGTGCATAAATTCACTGACTTCCACTTCGTTAAGATTTCTCCGAAAATGTACATTCCACTGAGAATGATTGTCTGAGTTGGACCACACTGTGTTTATGTTAATTTCTGTTGTGACTGCTATGGCATATAGATATGGATATACTTTTTGAAGAGGCCTATTGTTCATCCATAGGTCTTCCCAAAACCTGGTTTTCCCACCATCACCTACCTGTATGACAGTGTGGCACTTGTAAAAATCACCGCAACTCAGAATGCTCTTCCCGATTGATGATAACTGGTTTTTATGTTCCTGTCCTAAAAACCATCCCCCTTCCCTATATAGATTTTTTTCCTGACAATGCTATTCCATCAGGTTCCCTCCTCCATTTCTGATCACCATAGCCATTTCATCAATGTTGAACCCCACATTGTTCACTGATGGAATAGGTGACAGAGCGGGTGTAATGCCAGATAAAGAATCACAAGGGTGCCCCTGGCCTTGTAATAGAGATGACTGCTAGGGCGGCACTTCTTGCTGCTGCTGCTGCTTACTGCGGAGATTTAAAATAGCTTCATGCATGGCGACCCAATCGATCCTCTTATCATCTTCTAGGCCATAAACAAACTCTCGAAACTCGGGGCAATCCTCGACCAAATGCCCCTGTTGATGATGAAAATCATAAAATTGGAGCAAATCTCTGATCGCGGGTCGGCAATGCATAACCGGAGGGAGTTGCAATGCGTGAGTAGCCATCAATGCCCTAAAAATATCGATAAATGACTCTGGCAACGGAGAATGAGGAGCCTGCTTCGGGCAAGGTGGATGCCGAGGGGTATGGGAAGGTAATGGAGATGGTTGTGGGGGTTGCGTAGGCAATGGTGCATGGTGGCTGGTGGAGGGACTAGGTGGAGGCACATGTGGAGTGGGATGAGGAGGTATGTAGTGGATGGCATCCACTTGCTCGGGGTGTGATATTCCCTTGACCTGAGGTGGAGGTTCATGGGGGTATGAAGAAGCGAAGGGCTGATTCGTGGAGGGTTGATACATGGAGGTATATAAGTATGTGGGAGCGAAGGGCTGACTCATGGAAGGATATGTGGTAGAGGGCCGACTCATGGGGGATGATGGATAGGAGGCGTACGTGGGCGTAGATGGTGAAGGAGACTCGGGTCAAGGGGACTTAGAAGTTGTTGGCGGATGAAGCAAGTTCGACTATAAAGTTGTTGTCATGATGTAATATCATTCAAGGCTAAGATGAACCGATACTCGGGCGTTGCATTAGAAATGTGTATTTTGATCTACTCTTCCTCCGGAATATGTCCCAGGACTTGAGCGGCCAAGCGACACCAGCGGTCGGTGAAGGTCGAGAAATCCTCGTCGGGCTTCATCTTCTCATGGGTCAGATCAACCATGGAATACTTGGGCCCAACCTGATCTTGAAACTACTGAAGAAATTTCTCTTGTACAGCTTGAAAGTTCACCACTTGTTCTTGCGGCAATGCAAAGAACCAATCCCGAGCTAGGCCTTCTAACGATAGATCAAACAGATAGGCTATCAAATGTTGGTCATGTCGAAATTGGGCCGACTCATAAAGAAACTTCTTCAAGTGCACATAAGGGTCACCAACTCCACCATAACGGCGACAAGTAGGAATTTGTGAACACGGTGGAAGCTGAAGATTCTGGAATGTAAACGGGACGCTCAAGAAGAATTTGAGATCAATTCGGTGTTGTAGTTCATCAAGTCAGCGTTGGATTTGAGCAATCATCTCCTCAATGGGGAGAGATCGAGAAGAATGCGAGCCAGCCTGTGCAAGAGAGTGTGAATTTAGACCAGGATTATGGTATTGGGCCGAATAAGGGGATCCAGACTGAGAAGAAGGGAAGCCCATTCCAGGAGTGGAAGGATACGTGGGCCTGGAAGAATCACGTGTTCTCCGCAATCTCTTCGGTTGAAGTTGTTGTTGATGCTGAATTGGTCGGGATGCGCGGACGTGCGATTTTACACATCCATAGCACTGCTCCGAAAGGATGCGTGCCAATTGGGCGGTGTTCGCGAGAATTTGTGACTGGTGTTGTGCTTTTTGAGGTGCTGTGGATCAAAGCTTACTGAGTTGCAGAGGATGTGTAGAGCATCGGAGGATTGGTTCCTCGGTGTGAGATTGTCTCGGTTGTATGAGACATGTTGTTGCCATGCCGTTGCTTGAGGCATTGTGATTTATGGCACTGGCAGGGTTGAGAGTTTGGAAAATGTGCTAGCGAGATTGCCGCATGAGTACCCTGTTCTTGCATTGGAGGTTGTGTTCTCAGATGAGATTGTGTTTTGGAGGAGTGATCTCTGACAGATTATGGGTCCCGGTTGGTTGCCATGAGCGGCTAGTGAGGTTGACCGAGTGATCGACCATGGTAAGATGTGTATTATTTGGGGACCCATGTGCATTGGTCGTAGCATTATCGACCTGCTTGCCGCGGCAGCAGGCGGCACTTGTCAGTTTTGGAGACGTGTGCCGTGGATTGTGAGAGGTTGTGTCCCGTGACTCTGTGGTAAGAGCGGGATCAGGATTGGCAGGCATCCATCGAGAGTGGTTGAGATGAGTTGTGATTGGATAGCGATTGGACGATGCCTATGTGCGGAGGTCTCTGATGAGACGTTGGCATTGGATATGGTGATCCCTGGTATGCGACCAGGAAGGGAGGATTCCTCGTAAGTCTGAGTCGAGTGACGTGATGACCGAGGAGGGATCCTGTCATGTGGTTTCACTGTGCTCCCCTGAGAGGGTAGAGTTGGCGTGAGGCTCGAGATCGATTGCGGTGTTTGAGCGAGCTTTGGCTCGAGTTGTGGTATTGATCTGTGGAAGAGTCAGTGGCTGGCCTATCAAGATTTGAAATGTGTCCTTCAGATCTGGTGCAAGACCAGGAAAGAAGGAAGAAGCTGAGCAAGTCAAGGTTTTCCATTGACACGTATCTGGTGACCCGTGGATGGTCTTTCATAGACAAAAGATGCCGGTTGTTGGGGCTCGAGAATGACATGAGCCGTATGCCAGCGGGGCTTTGGGTGGCCGATTATGATGTGTGCCTTTCCCTGGATTGGATTTGGGATTGTGAGAACTTTGTCTTCTAGCAGAGTTGGCCACGTTGCTGAGGGCGTTTGGCTTGGCTGGTGTAAGCTGGTGGAAGCTCCGTGTTGGTCATCCTTGGTGCAAGGGGTGGGATTGGTTAGCGAGCTATGAAGCTAGCATCTGGTTGGTCCACTGGGCGTGGGCATTGGCCGGTGTTGGTTCCCGTGACGAGGAGCGTGTGTCGTTGGTGAGCGAGATCGTGGTGGTGTCAGCGGTGCTGTGGTTGGTTTTCGTGTTGGCTGAGGTGACACCAGACTTGTACTTCTTGCATGTGCCTGCTCTGATGATCGATGTGTCTTGGGTTATGGGTCAGCCCCCTTTCCTCCCCTTGATCTGCATCATGATACCTATAGCAGGAGCTTCCACAATCATGATAAAAAATTTCCACATCGTGCTTCTCATCCTAATACTCATATTCTCTGCATGACCACTAAATTTCCACGGGCATTGGCTATGCTTACTGTAACAACCCAAGATATAAGTACCAGAAAAGAATCGGCGCTGCTCGAACCTTGGCCCACCACCCACGAGTCCAAAGACTCGAAAGGGTTAAAGGATGGTGTGAGGGTACACAAGAAGCTAAAATAACTGTAGAAATAACATGATAATCTAAATAATAATGCATGGAAATAAATAAATACTCAGCAACAGCTACAAGGTCTAGAGTATATCATGTCCAAAAATAAGTACAGTTAACAGGAAGAAAAGTACAAGTACACAAGGCATACCCTGGCTCTGACAACTGGTGACTAATCCTGACCGCACGAACCACACGGAGCCTCAAACGCACCCCTCGATGACCCCGCCTCACCTGAAAACATAGGGGTGAGCCTCATTTAATAGGCTTAGTATGGATCCCGCGGACCCCACCTCGCAACGAGAAAAATAAGACAGCGAGGAAAGTAACGCTACACACCAGAAGTACGGCAGTAACAACAATAAATAAACAAAAAATCTCACTATGACTGCCCATACAAAGGCGAACGAACTGACCACTATTCAACAAATAAATGTCCGTACCTGCCAGAAGATAGGAGCACCACCCACTAGAAGCAAGACTGGATGCGTCCCCTGACGTCTTACACCACGTCCAAGTGTCTCCTTACACACCCCCGGCAGAGACTGAGACACGCAATAAGTACCACAAACAAGGACTAGCTAGGGTCGCGCTCGTCAGTGTGGGTCCGAGGCCCCCAACCACGTGTGCATAAATAGACCATGCGCTCTAGGTCAGGCCCTCTACCTGGTTTTCCCCCCAGCCCATACGCAGGCTGCAAAGGTGAGGGGCCCTACGGTAACCAGCCTACAAATCGTCTCTTCGGGTCACGCTCTCCACCACTCCCAAGTAGGTCCGCACACGCGTGCACAGAAAAGCTACGACTAGTGGACAGGTCACTGGAGGTAAGACTCTAACTCACAGAAACCACCACTCGTCACGCTGACGAGGTGCGGGAATGACCCTCCACACCACACCGACTCTCGGTGACACAGACCAACGAGACACAAAAGTCGAGACATGAATAGGGTCCCACGACCCCTGGGTCGTAAGGACACACGAACTGAGGAAAAACCACTCCTCCGAAGACTCACGAAACACAATAGAACCCTCGGTCGACACAAAAATAGTATGGCGGTCCTCCCTGGGCCGTCACTCCAAGTGGCGGCCAGCCCAGGGCAGCAACTCAGCCTAGTAGTCTCCCCGAGACCGCTAAACGCCAAGAGGCGGCCATGCCATGGCCGCAACCTGACGAAACCTGGGGGCTGCGTGGCGGCCTATCACCTGGCCGCTACCTAGTGGGGTGCATAATTCATTAATCATTTAAAGTTAAGTCTGGGTTAGAGATATAATTCCTATTGAGCATTTTCTCATCCAGTTTTATTCCAATATTTTTCAAGTAATCAGGTGACTGGCGAGACCGAGACTCACATGGGAGGGACAAGTGTGCAAGCGAGCTCTAGAAACTAGTGAACCTGAGTCTTTTGTCCTTCTTGTGTCTAGCTTGATGTCTCTTTTTTAGTTATCCTGTTTAAGTCTATTAGTGCATCATCTTCTTTTCTTTTGCTATGATGTAGTTGAGTCAAGTTTTGAAGTTTCAATCTGGAAGAGACTTATATTTGGAATAAGATTTTATTATTGCTCTAAATTATTTAGTCTTATGCGACTGCTCTTGATCATTCACGACTGTTTAACTGTCACGTTCCGAGCAAACGACACGTTCCGCTGCTATCGGTTTGGGGCGTGACATTACTGCCACTGAATACTTCACCAAGTGGGCTGAAGCGGAAGCATATGTAGAGATCAAAGCTACCACGGTGTGCCGCTTTATCGTGAAGAATATCATCTCACAGTTTGGAGTGCCAAGCAGCATCGTCACCGACAATGGGCCCGAGTTCGTCTCTCAAGAGCTCTAGGACCTCTGTAAGAAGTTTAATATTACACTGCGTCATTCATCTCCATATTACCCTCAAGGCAACGGTCAAGCCGAAGCCACTAATAAAACCCTTCTCAAGATCATAAAGAAAATGTACGAATCTCACAAATTTTCTAATTGGCTTGAAAGATTAGTGGAATCTTTATGGGCTTACCGCCCCTCCGTCCATACTCCTATGGGGTAAACTCCCTACGCACTCACTTACGGGATGGAGGCGGTGCTCCCAATGAGATCTTGATCACTTCCTTAAGGGTGCAACTCGATAAGGAACTTAATATCGGCGAACGTCGAGAGGTGTTACTCATCCAGCTGGAACTCTTGGACGAGAAGAGGCTAAATACGGCCGATCACGTGTCTGTTTATCAAAAGAGAGTCTCGCGTTATTTCCAAAAGAAGGTAATTGAGCGAAAATTTCAAGTAGGTGATATGGTTTTGAAACGTAAATTCATTAAGTCTGGAGGTCCTAGGTCTAAACTACAACCTAACTGGGAAGGGCTGCTCATTGTTAAGGAGACTTATCCAGGAAACGTGTATCGTCTAGTCAACGCAGAGGGTGAGGAGCTATCTCACGCTTAGAATGGGTTGTATATTAAGCGCTTTTACCCTTAGAGTTAGGCTAGTGCCAACCCGATAGCAAGGTGCCTCTTTCCTTGACCACGAAGGAGGACCCTGAGCATGGCAATCACACACTAGATGGCAACTTTGGTCATGTTTTCCCTCTGCTATGCGGCACCATCTCTCCTCTTGCCATACCTAGGGGAAGTAAAGATCTCTGCTTTTCTCTCTTCGACTAGGTGTAGGGGCGAGGGGTGAATAAGGGGGAGATGACCAACCTAGACACTCCAACGAGAGGAGGTCTCAAATCAATATACTTCTCTATTCGGATATTTATAATGTCATCTTTATTAGGTTGTATTTTTAGTTTATTATAATTTTCCTTTGGATTTGTACTTGTAAGTAGAAATCAGTGTACTAATTAATTAAGACCAATGTTAATAGAAACAAATACTTTTATTTGTTGGTTTATATATGTTTGGCATGTTTGGACATTTTAAACTATTACAGGTTGTGGCATGCACTACCGATCGATCACTTTGGTCTGGGTGGCAAATTCCTAAGAAAGAAGGGCCATTACGGGTGGTATCAGAGTAGGTCTCGCAGTATGCACAACCTCGAGATAAAGAGAAATGGAAGCTAGAAAACGTCTTTTAAGTTTACTGATGTACAAGTTCCATAATGATCATCATGGAATAATGGCATGTCCTTTTGATGGTAATGGCATCTCAAAGGACACTGGTTCACCTCTGGGGACAAATATGGAGACAGGAGAACAAAGACTAAAAAATTATGGAGACAATGTGGCAAACAATGATACAGATGCCGTCAAGAGACAAGGAATTAATGGAAGGAATGAGCACAAGAGTAGAGCAGCCAAATTGGGTGGACAAATTTCTGAAGTCTAATCCTCCAATATTTACTGGGCATCTAGATCTTGAAGCAGTAGAATTCTGGATGAGATGTAAAAGACATTTAATGCCCTAAATTGTCCCGAAAATTAAGGGGAAGATAGTCTAATTAGCCGCCTATATATGTACTTAAAGGATAATGCCAGTGACTGGTGGCAATTACAACTCAAGCCTGTGTTTCAAGGATCAATCTGAGAGAGGTGGTCACACCACTGTGTTGTACAACTTTGGGCAGCAGCAGTGGAATCGACCAGCCTTAGCATGAGAAAGAGAAAGAAGATCATCGGTGTCGACCTTCACAAAGAGCAAATCTACTGAAACTGCAGTAACAAAATCATTCCCAGCACCACCAAGTCCAAAAGCAAGGAAGCTCTTTAAAAGCAGCTCAAGTAGAGAGATGCTGGGATTCCGAGCTCCATCTACTGCATCGGTTGCATCATCACCCTCCTTCAGTAGAAGTCAAACAACAGTACGTACGTACAATCTTGCAGGCAATGCAGGCAGATGCATGGAGGGATAGAGAGTTTCTTCGCAGCTAGAAGACGTTGTACTTGTGAAGCCGCGGGGCGAAGGGAAGTCAGGAGAAGGGAAAAGATACATAGAAGACTCAAAGGGTGTTTGCATTGACTAAGATATATAGAAGACTGAAGGGTTTCTGCACTGGAAAAAGATAGGGAGGCTCCCACTCCTTCATTGAATGCCCCATCCACCAAATCTCCTCTATTCTAACAAAATCTTTGATCCTCCCTATACAATCTCCCTCTTCCCAACCCAATCTTCTCCCTTCCCCACATAATCTTCCCACTCCCAAGAGGAAATCCCTCTCCCCAACACACTTCCCATCCCCAAGGCCCCACCCAACACCCATTCAAACTAAGGGAGAGATATCTCCCGGTGTCCGTCCGGACTCTGCTGCTCCAGCGAAGTCCGCTTAGCTTGGTGTGCCCCTGGCTATTGGAAGTGTGCACGGTGGCCCTCTTGAGGGAGCGCAGGCCTCTCCCTTGCTCCCTGTTGCTATGCCTCCCTCCTTCGCCCAGGTTTTGTTGCAGTCTATTTCTCCTCCGGCCCTCCCTCTTGCTGCCCATGGGCCTGCGTCTACAGATTCTGGAGAGCCAGTTGCGTTTTTCTCCTTGGAGGAGATTCAGTTGTCTTGCAGGCCACTGGAACATGCTATCATCGCCAAGACTCCCTAGGGCAGGTCATCGTTCCAAGACATCAGGTCGCACTTGGCTCAACGTTTCTGGTTCAAGCAGGACTTTCTTATCAGTGCCATGGATGGGCACCATCTCCTCCTCAGGTTCCAAAACAGGGACGATTTCCTACCAATTTTGCTTAAGGAGTCCCTATATGTAAAAGGCGGACCATTCTGGTTCTTCAGGTGGACGATGGAGTTCTCCCGGGAGGAGGACTCCCCGCTTGTCCCAGTCTGGCTGGAGCTGCCCAGGCTACCTGCTAACTTCTACAGCGAAGCTATGCTTCATTCCATTACTGGGAGCATTGGCCCCGTAGTCAAAGTGGATAGGAACACCCTCTGTATGACCCGCACGCGTGCCACTCGTGTTTGTGTCTAGCTGGATATTTCCAAGAAGCTACCTAATCGTGTCTGCATTGGTGTCGGAGCTGGTGCTGTTTGGCAGCCTCTGGTTTATCTTGACCCCCCTTTGTTTTGTCTCTCCTGCAAACGTCTGGGCCACTAGGCGTCCAAATGCAAGAAGATGGTGGAAGGCAACCACACTAGTGATTTTGCTGACCATGTTTCAAAACCTGCTAGGCCTAACCGTGCTTGGCGTCCTGTTAATGCTGCCGGGAAGGATCCTCCGCTACATGGCCCAGGGAAGGAGCTTGACTTGCTTGACCCTCTGCCTCATATGGGTGTTGTCCCAGCGCAACAGCCCCCTGTGACAGGCACTTCGTTGGTGGTTTCCTCTATTGTTGAGGCCCCTATTTAGCACCACCCACCTTCTCCACCTATGTAGGGTGTTGGGGCTTCTGTCCCCTAAGGCGTCGACCCTTGCCCCTCTGTTGGTGCTGTGCAGGGTGAATCCCCAGTCATCAGACTTCTCCTTTTGGGATCATCCCTTGCCTCACTCCCAAAGCTCTTTCTGCTACTCTTGGAGTCGAACCATCTCCCCTGCGGGTCGACGCATGCTCCTCTGTCGCCGCTATTAGTGATCCCTGCCACCAAGGGGACCTCAGTCTTGTTAGTGATGCGGCCTGCTTTGCCGGTGCCATTGCTGCTGAAGGAGCTGGCCAGATGGCCCTATTGGGTTCCAATGCTCAGTCCATGCCTGCCTCCCAAGGGGTCAGCCCTTCCCCCTTTGTCTGTGATGGTTCTACTCCACCTGGGGTTTACTCTTCCCCTCTGGGGGTCAACGCTTCCTCCTTAGGTTATGCTCTTGGCCTTTGTCTGGAAGGGGCTGGGTCTCCTGTTGGTGGCTGGGCTTCTTTGCCAAGTGCTCAGGCAATTGCAGGGATTGACGACAAGCCTATTATTCTAGTGGAAGGCCAGGCTCCCACTTCTTTTGTGGCTTTTGGTCCTTCTGCTGATGGTGATATCGGGGCTGAGTGCTCCTCTGGATTGCCTGCCCCTTCACTTATGGTGCCTAGTCCTGCTATACCTCGCGCTCCACCAGCCGCGGATGGACCCTCACATTCCTGCTCCAGTGACGCTTCTCTATCCTTCCCACCTCTTATCCAAGTCCTTGTTGTTTCGGGTCTAGAACCGGTCTCACATGTGAAGAACCTCACTGCTACTCACGTAAACTTTATGGGCGAGGGCAATTTGGCCCCAGTGGAGGACCATGGTGCTAGAACCCATCGTGGATTGCGCAGGACCGCCTCGGCTACCCTCTCCAACCTCCAAGATCTATGAAGGCCCTTATCTGGAATATTTGTGGCATAGGCAATGCCCAATCAGTGAGCTGGTTGAAACTCCTCATTCGAAAACATGACCTTGGTATTATTGCTATTCTTGAACCCAAACTTCCTACCTCACTGCTGGAAGGTATAAGCAAAGCTTCGTATGATACACTGCATGGCTAACTCCAAAACAAAGGGACGCATTTGGGTATTTTGGCGAGATCCTTTCGATATTTCCTTGGTTTTCAGTTCGGACCAACATATCACTCTTTGTGTTAGCTCAGTGTTGGACTGTAGCTTCTACACCTCCATTGTCCATGCTAGTTGCTCTCTACCAGATCGTCGTGTTCTGTGGGACCATCTTGTGGATTTCTCTGCTTCTTGTGATAGGCCCCGGCTCATAGGCGGGGACTTTAATAGCATTCTTCACCCTTTTGAGAAATGGGGGGGGACTGGGCTTTCTCCCTCTCTATGGCCAACTTTTAGGCCTGCGTCTCTGCATCCGGGCTGGAGGACGCTGGCTTTCTTGGTGGCAGGTTTACTTGGTACAATAGATAGAGGTCAAATGGCATCTGGGCTAGGCTGGACAGGGTCCTCTTCAATGGTGTATGGATCATCTCCTGCCCGGTCCTTTCGGTGCACCATCTCTCTCGAGCATGCGATGACCACAGCCCCTTGTTACTATCCATGCTCTTTGCTGGCCCGCAGGCGCCGTCAATCTTTTATTTTCAGCAAATGTGGAAAACTCACACTCAATTTCTGAGTGATTCCAAAGCGGCTTGGGATGCGGCTCCATCCTCCTCCTTCCCCCTCATTACTATGGCCCTTAAGCTCAAGCACATGAAAGCCTTCTATAGGGATTGGAATCAGAATATCTTCAAGAATGCTTTTGCTAATGTCCATGCTGCTGAAGACTTTTTCTCCGTGGCTCAAGCTACTTTTGACTCTGATCCTTCGGAGGCACACCTCTCGGCCTTTATGGTTGCAAAGGATGGTCTGGACCTGGCGCATATCCAAGAAGAAATGTTCTAAAGGTAGAAATCTAGGATCAAATGGCTTAACAAAGGGGATAAAAATATCAAATTCTTCCATGCTTATGCTTTATCTCATCGGAGGCATGCCACTATCACGGAGCTGCGAGGTGATGATGGTTCCATCGTCAACCAGGAGGACACTGTGGCTGATATGATGGTGACTTATTTCTCAACGACATTCACTTCTTCTCCACATCATGTCCATCTGGCGATATTGGCATAATGCCATGCTTCACGCAGTGCCTTCACTTGACGAGATTAAAGAAGTTGTCTTCGGCATGTCCCTCGACAGCGCACCTAGCCGGGATGGGTTCACTGGCTACCTTTTTAGGCTTGTTGGGAGTTCATTGATAAGGATGTTGTGGCGGATGTCCAAGCTTTCTTCTATGGACATTTGCTACCCCACGGCTTTACATCTTTTCTCATTACCTTAATCCATAAGGTGGATCATCCGAAAACATGTGTTGACTTCCATCCTATCAGCTTATGCAACTTCATCTACAAAGTCATTGCCCGTGTCCTTAGTGACCGGCTGGCCCGTGTCCTCCCTCTTTTGATATCGGAAGAACAATGTGCATTCGTCAAGGGCCGACTCATCATTGAGAACATATCATTGGCCCGAGAGATGGTTCAGCATATAGGCAAAAAGTGTAGGGGCAAAAATGTTATACTAAAGCTTGACATGGCTAAGGAATACGCTCGGATGGAATGGGACTTCCTCTTTGCGGTTCTTTAAAAGTTTGGGTTCGACCTATCCATGATATCGTTCATCGAACCTCTTCTTATGAACTGCTAGTTTTCTGTTCTCTTTAATGGGAGATCTGAAGTCTCACGATCAATGACAGCCAAGAGGGGGGGTGAATTGGGTGATAGCAGCCACCATGATTTTTGAGGGAGTATGAGTGCTCGCCTCTTGAGAGCTCAAAAGCTACCATTGTTTTTGAAGGAACATGGGTGCTCACTTCTTGGGAGCTCAAAAGCTATCATGGTTTCTAAGGGAGCATAAGTGCTCGCCTCTTGGAAGCTTAGAAGCTACCATAATTTTTGAGGGAGCATGGGTGCTTGCCTCTTGGAAGCTTAGAAGCTACCACAATTTTTGAGGGAGCATGGGTGCTTGCCTCTTGGAAGCTTGAATGTCACCATCATTTCTGAAGGAGCATGAGTGCTCGCTTCTTGGGAGCTCAGAAGCTACCATAATTTCTAAGGGAGCATAAGTACTCACCTCTTGGAGGTTTGGAAGCCACCATGATGGAATACATCTGGCGACGCTTTTGTTACACTGGTGAGGAAATATGTCGAAAAAATGACTCATTGGTAAAAATTTTTGAGGTTTACAGAATTCCATGTCATGGGTACCTCTCATCCCTCCAATGTCATTAGCTTGTATGCGCCTTTGTCGAGCACTTCCGTTACCCTGTATGGGCCTTCTCAATTTGGTACTAGTTTTTCCATGGCCGCTCTAGGGTTCGCCACACTAGCTCATCGTCGCTCTAGGTCTCCAGGGAGGAAGTGGCGTTCTTTGATGCGAGCATTGTAATACTAGGCCAATTTCTACTGATAGGCTATGAGTCGTAACTGGGTGCTCTCTCTATCTTCCTCAATCAGGTCAAGATTTTCTCGCATTGCCTGGTTGTTTCTGGCCTCGTTGAACTGGCTTACTCGCAATGACGGGTTGGATACCTTAAATGGTATGACCTCCTCTGCCCCGTATGCAATGTAGAAAGGGGTCTCCCCAGTGGCGGCCCTAGTGGTGGTCCGGTGTGCCCATAGTATGCTTGGAATGGAGTCTATCCATGAGTCACCTAATTGCTCCAGGCGGGTCTTGATGCCGTGAATGAGTGTTCTGTTGGTATTTTATACTAGACTGTTTGCCTGGGGGTGGCCTATGGATGTGTAGTGATTCCAAATTTCTAGCTCTGAGCACTTTTCTTGGAAGGCTGTGCTCGCGAATTACCTGCCATTGTCGGTTGTGAGGATGCGTGGGATCCCAAACTGGCAGATGATGTTTAGTAACATGAACTTTCACGTTGCTTCACTTGTAATTTTCCATAATGGTTCTGTCTCGACCCATTTTGTGAAATAATCACTAGCAATAATGAGGAATTTCTTCTTGCCCTGAGCCTCGGGGAAGGGACCTAGTATGTCCACCCCCCACCGAGCAAATGGGCAAGGCTCCATCAGGGAGTGCAGATTGTTGTGTCCATGTGGTTTTGATGATAGCAACACTATGTGCCACCACGAGTCTGTATGTTTGAATGCATCTGGACATGAGTCTGCATGGTTGAATGACTATGGTTGTGATGATAGGTTTTGATGATAGCTACACCATAAGTCATTTAATGATAACAACACTATAAGTCACCATATGAAACTCATATATTTGAAAGTTTAGAATCTTAAAGTACTTCATTTCTTCACCATTAATGCATTGAAAATTGAAACTTAAAAACATTTCATTGAGAAATTGAGTTATTGAGAATACATACTTAATAATAGTCATATGAATGTGGGTAAGTTGAAGATCTATTCCCATCTTGGTCCGTTGGTACATATCTATAACTAAATAATGCATTGGCCATTTCATTTCATTGGCACAAGAAGTTGTTGGATTCTCCAACTTCACCTCTAGTGTGCTGAGTCTACTGACCATGCCCCCAACGCTCCAAATGAGAAGAATAAGAGTCCCCTGCATGATGAGCTTGGTCTTGTGTTTGTTCAAGCTGCCCCCAAGAGTCTTGCAGTCTTGTGCTATGATCTTGTGGATGTGGCCAAGAATTCTAGTGAGAGTGTGAGCTCCCTCCATGATCTTGGGGTTTTGTGCCATGCTGTTGCTGCCCCCAAGATTGTCAATCCCAATGAGAATGTGAGCTTGTGCCATGATAATGTGGTCTTGTGTCTTGTTGCCCCCAAGTGTCCCAATGCTCAACACCTCCATAAGTACCCGAATTTTGATCATCTTCTTCTTGTCGAGCAGCTTGTATTGTCCAAAAAGTTGGACCGCCTCCTCCAAACTGTATATGTCATGTGCATCTATCATCATCATCTAATTTATCTTCTCCTCTACAAAGTGATTGACTACCCAGACGAGGTGATTTGGGTTGATGACCCTCATCTCGATGTTGTGTGCTTGATTTTCTTTTATACACTTGGCTTTGCCCCATCTCTGGTTGCTTTTGTTTTTGCTTTTCTGAAACTCTGAATGGAATAGTAGACTCAGACATCTTTGGTGGCTGAACATCAGACTCACCATCATGTTGTGGGAAGATACAAGGATGAGGAATTGCTACAGAGTGTCATTGTGGGATGTGACATTGGGCATTAGGCTCAGCAACTGGATCCTCCTCAAATTCCCTATCAAGTTCAACATCATCCAACTCTCCCTCTACTCAAGCACGATAAAGGGGTCAAATACAGGTTCATCCAAAAGACTTATTGCCTCAACCCATGCACTCAATGGGTGTTCCTCATCAAATAATTCATCCAAGTCAATTTGCCTCTCACCGGCAACCCCTTCTTCTTCTGCTCCTCCAAGTCAGTCACCTTCTTTTGCAATAGCCATTGTTGTCTTTGTTGATTTTTCATTCTAAGTCTCATGTTGTCGTGAAAGAACTCCAACTTCTCTAATCTTTGAGCCTTTAACCTATTCCTCAATTTGGTGTGCACAAGACTAAAGGTGCTCCGGTTCCTTTCACATTCACTAGCGACTGTAATTTGGCTAAGAACCTAGATAACAATCTCTGCTAATGCATTCAAGCCCATACATTTTCTCACAGCTGCCCACTAATCAGCTGTTACAAACGAAGAAAAATGCAAAGTTAGCATAGAAACTAGTGTAAAAAATTGCAAAGTTATCACATATTATATGATCGAATCGGAATGGATAATATGGCTCCAGCCACAAGATGGCACTCTTTCAGAAAATTAGGATGCTCAGTCTGATCGCCAGCTCCCAATCAACCAACTCTGGTTCCAGAATTGGCATCGTACATTTGGCACCGAAAATGGAATGAACATATTCTTCTGTCTTAAAGAGACGGCATCGTCGCATCTTGTTCACAAGCGGGCTGGAATGGGGTGCCAAGCTCTAGAAGTGCAGAACTCCCGGTGCGTCGATTGGAACCTTGGTCAGCTTTCCCCTAATGGTAAAGAGCTGTTCTACTATCTACGATGGTTTACCATTGGCAAACTCTATCATCCTCGGAACAAGCGGCGATGGTTGTAACCCACAAGGAGCAGCTTCTGGGAATAATGTACATATCCAGGCATTGAAAAAGTGTAACGGGCCAACCGTCCGAATGTTCCTAGGGAGACAGAACTAGTGCAGGTCCCCCAGCATCTTGTAAATCTAGCACAATGCCACCGAGCAGAGAGAAAGCTTCGTGCCCCAAGCCATCAAGCAAGCTGGGTAGATAGCCTCAGCTCTAATCATGCTCTCATCACCTTGCGGGAGAGTGAAGTAACAAATCCAATAGGTTAGGTATGCAGCACAGTGTGTGACTGCATCAACACCCACAGGGTTCGGGCCTCCTTGCTGCCCTTCTTTCAAAGCAGGCGGGAAAGCGGCTTGCCTCCGACCCTCTTCTTCCGTTTCAGAGTAGTCGGCACTACAGTGGGAAAGTCATCATACTTCTACTCCCCGCTGAAGAAATATTGAAGCCAGGTGCCCATTCGCATACGCCTCTTCTCCCCAAGCTTACGTGCTTCTCTAGTATCGTACGGCGAGCAGTAAAGTGTACGATATGCCTTCATCAGGTAGCGATAAGTGAAGCCCACCAGATACCGGCCCTCGGCGTCTGTCTGATCCTTTAGCCAATCTAGCCAGCAGACCTCTTCATATGGTTCACCGTCGATCGGCAAGCCACTCAGCTATGAAAGACTCCAAAGGTCTAAAGAGGTCTCTCCCTCTGATGTATAGAAAGTGTTATATTCCGGACATAGTACTTCAATCATACCGCAACATAAACCCTTGGAGATAGGGTAGCGGTACCTCGAGACATACACACTGTGATATACGCCAGCCTTAACCAAGATAGGGGCATAATGTTGCAGGACATAGTTCGTGAACTCCACTGCTTCGGGTCTGAATGCATGGGCGTCGGTGGCCTTCAGCACAGTGAACCACCCTATAGAAATTTGGTGCTTGAATCGGACTGCTAAGCAGTCTAGCAAGAATGATTCTTCTCTATACCCCCACTTCAACGGGGCTAAGAACAGAACAAATATCGACTTCTCTCAGTCAACACGACCCATAGTTTTGTTCTAGCGAGCAGGTATAAACTCAGGCACTCTAGTCAATAGCCCATCCTCTGGAGCTAAATCCTATAGTCCAAATATAGCACTCCATTTTCGGGGTTCACCACACCCCCCCCCTGGGTTCGGCTTTTTTCTAAAGGGCGTCGGAATTCATTTGGCTGCATTTTGCCCCCTTTTTCTTTGGCCCCCCCCCCCCCCCCCCAGATGAATCTTGGATGGCGAGCTCCTCGGCTTGTCGTTAGGTTGACGACTAGGCAGATTGAACTACCCTAGCCCTTTTGATTGCACGGGCCTCTTCCTTGGTGACCCATATTTGTTTGATACAGAGTTGTTACCACTCCACAAATTGCTTACTTCTTGCCATGAAGTTTTGACTTTGACTTTGGCTTTCCAGTGGCACACTTGCTTCTTGACATGAGGCTTTAGCTCTGACATTGGCTGAGGCTTTATGATGGCATGCTTGCTTCTTGATGCAAGGCTTGGGTGCCAGCTTCTTTCAATACCACCTTAACTTGAGGGTTGAGGCATACGACAATAGGATTGCCCCCTTGCTTAAACTTAGGGGCTTTGGCTTCCCTCTGGTGCGCTTGCTTCTGACTCGAGGCTTTGGCACCACCTTCATTCAATTCCGCCTTATCTTGATGTATACGGCAGTAGGGTTGCCCCCTTATTTAGACTTAGGGACTTTGGAATTTTGTCAGTGCACTTGCTTCTGATTCGAGGCTTAGACACCGACTACATTCACTTCTGCCTCCACTGAGTTGGATACTAAGATTCCCGACAAGAGAAATCTTGTTGGAGTTTGCTTTGCTCAGACTGGATTTTCTACCGTGGTGGCTGCAACATTGCCCTAGGTTGACGGAGGCAACTGGCACGTATTTTGTGTCGGCGCTTGGGCTTCGGAAGGAAGCCTTAGCCTTGATGCCTTCAACAGTAGCACTAGTGGTCAGGGCAGCTTCAGCAGTGATGACCACAGTAGGTTTATTTCTGTGGCAGCAGCAACGTTGCCCCCCCCCCTTCAGCAGGAGCTACTTTGGACATGTTTTGTTTTGGCATTTAGGCTTTGAAAGGAAGTCTTCACATGATGCCCCCAGTGGCAGCATTAATAGTCGGGGTCTATTCAATTTCTTGCAAGAGTATGATACAGTCACAACCTTTATAGAAGCAAGGCTACTCTTTGACAGAGAGATGAAAGGCAAGAAAAGTCACACCAGGAGTGCCAGTGTATTTCATGCGAAAATTTAATTTAATATCTATTTATCGGATAAATATGCACATATTAGCTAATTGATTAGCATGTATGTTATTAATTCTGTGAGTTTGATTTATCCGACGATTTAGGGTTCGTGTGATGGACATTTTCCCACCAACCATAGTTAATGTTTATTTACATCAACGTAAAGTCCAAACAACTTTGATTAACTGTCAAAAAACGTCTTTTACCTAGATATCCGTTGTGATGTTTAGGGATTTATCTAATAGTCATAGATCTTAATGATCGCTCATTAAAGATGCATACTCTTGCAAAGAACTTTGAAGAATTTTATTCCTTGAACGTATGTAATCGATCTTTTAAGATCTTTACATTTGGTCTCGATTATCCAAAAAAATCTCGCGTAAATGGACTCTATCTTCTTCGCCATAGACTTGGGGACCCGGAACACCAAAAGAAAATAAATAGGTAAACAATCCAACACTAATCTGCACAAAACTAGATTGCCGCCATAAGATAGGAGTCTAGCATTCCAACTAGTCAGTCTGGACTCATACCTCTGAATGATAGAAAGCCAGTCTGCACATCTCAAAGCACCTGGAGACAGGGGAAGACCCAAGTAGGAGATGGAGAAAGCCCCCACTTGACAACCCAAAATGCAGGCAGCCCTCTGAAGGACCATGTCTTCCATGTTAATTCCTACGAGCAGACTCTTGTTGAAGTTGACCTTCAAACCAGTAGTCTCTTCCAAGAACTCCAGCAAAAACCTAGCATCAAAGAGTTTTTGCTCACCCTTTAGCAAGAAAAGGACTGTATCATCGGCATACTGCAAGTGAGTGATAGAAGCACCACCTCTCCCAACTATGAAGCCCCTAATCCGACCAGCCGTCTCTGCTCTTTGTCACACCCTACTAAGCACATGCGCCACCAAGGCAAAAAGAAGAGGAGACGTGGGGTTTCCCTGTCCCAGCCCCCTACCACTGAGGAAAAAAGAAGTTGGCCTCCCATTGACAAGGACCGCAAACGATGGAGAAAAAATACAAGCCCGAATCCATGTATCACCAAAACCCATCCTCTCCAACACATCGAATAAGCACAGCCAACTAACTCTATGATAGGCCTTCTCGAAATCCAGCTTGAGGACTATTCTTGTCCTCCTCTGAGTCTTCATAGCAAACAAGCATTCATGAGCCACAAAAAAAGTTGTCCTAGATGTGCCTACCACTGATGAAAACTCCCTGAAAGCTACTGACAACCCTGTCTATAACAAAAGTTAGTCTCCTGGCCAGCATCCTAGTGAAAATCTTGTATGTCCCATTCAACAAACTAATAGGCCTGAAGTCCCTAAAGTCCTGTGCACCTTGCTTCATGGGAATAAGCACTAGGAGGGTTTTATTAATACCCCCAAGTGAACCCTCCCCTCATGGAATTCCGACAGAGTAGCCATAAAGTCATCCTTAATGGCATTCTAACATCTCTGAAAGAAGCCAAAGGGAAGCCATCTAGCCCTAAAGCTCTGTCCCCTACAAGAGAGTAGACTACCTAGCGTATCTCCTCCTCGGTAAAGCTCTAAGAGATCGCCTCCCTCTCCGCATCTAAAGATGGGGAAGGAGATCAGCAACAATCATGGGCCTAAAATGGTCGTCCTCAGAAAACAACCTAGAGAAGCAGTGCCTGGCTAGACTCCTGATCTACTCCTTTGACGACACTGTGTGATCACCCGTCAAGACAGAAGTAATAGAGTTAACTCTCCTCCTCCCTGAAACAATGTGTTGGAAGTAAGCAATATTTCTGTCCCCCTCTTTAATCCATTTGTCTCTCGACCTCTGTCTCCAGTAGATTTTCACCCTAGCGAGGATCTCATCAAACTGGCCCCTGAGAGCTCTATTCTTTTGTTGGGAAGCTGTTGGCTCGGAGGCCGATAATTGAATAGCCGTCGCCTAAAGGGGGTGACAACGGGGTAGTTGCCGGCTTGATGCCCCGATGGCTGAATGTCTTGTCGATTTAACGCCCCGTCGGCGGAAGGGTTTATTCAGTTTGATGCCCGGTCGGCGGAAGGGTTTATTCAGTTTGACGCCCCGTCAACGGAAGGGTTTATTCGGTTTAACATCCCGTCGGCGGAATGCTAGTCGGTTTAATGCCCCGTTGGCGAAATGCTGGTCGGTTTAACGCCCCGTCGGCGGAAAGGTTTATTCGATTTAACGCCCCGTCGACGGAAGGGTTTATTCGGTTTAACACCCCATCGGCGGAAGGGTTAATTCGGTTTAGCGCCCCATCGGCGGAATGGTTAATTCGGTTTGGCGCCCCATCGGCGGAATGGTTAATTCGGTTTAGCGCCCCATCGGTGGAATGGTTTATTCGGTTTAACGCCCCGTCGGTGGGATGCTAGTCGGTTTAACGCCCCGTCGGCAGAATGCTAGTTGGTTTAACGCCCCGCTAGCAGAATGCTAGTCGGTTTAATGCCCCGTCAGCGGAATGCTAGTCAGTTTAACGCCCCGTCGGTGGAATGCTAATCAGTTTAACACCCCGTCGACGGCGTGCTAGTCAGTTTAACGCCCTATCGGTAGAATACTAGTCGATTTAACACCCCGTCGACGGGATGCTAGTCGATTTAACGTCTCGTCGGCGGAATGCTAGTCGATTTAACGCCCCGTCGGCGGGATGCTAGTCGGTTTAACGCCCTGTCGGTGGAATGCTAGTCGGTTTAACGCCCCATCGGCGGGATGCTAGTCGGTTTAACGCCCTGTCGGCAGAATGCTAGTCAGTTTAACGCCCCGTCGATGGAATGCTAGTCGGTTTAACGCCCCGTCGGCAGGATGCTAGTCGGTTTAACACCCCGTCGGTGGGATGCTAGTCATTTTAACGCCCCGTCGGTGGGATGCTAGTCAGTTTAATGCCTCGTCGACGGAATGCTAGTCGGTTTAACGCCCCATCGGCAGAATGCTAGTCGGTTTAACGCCCCGTCGGTGGAATGCTAGTCAGTTTAACACCGCGTCGGCTGGATGCTAGTCGGTTTAATGCCCCGTCGGCAGAATACTAGTCGGTTTAACGCTCCGTCGGCGGAATGCTAGTCAGTTTAACGCCCCATCAGCGGAATATTCTTCTTCGGTGTAACACCCCGCTGGCGGAATGTTCTATTGGCTTGAAGCCCCGATGGCTGAACATCTGCCGGATTAAAGCCTCGATGGCTACATATTTGACCTCTGCCGGCTCGAAGCCCCGACTGGCTGAATATCTGACCTCTGTCGGCTTGAAGCCCCTGACTGGCTGAACATCTTCTTTCGCCTCTTCTCTTCTCTTCTATGGAGAGGCGGGTGCAAGACCACGTCTGCCTCGCGTCCCTTCTTTCTCTTCTTCTCTTCGTTTCTTATCTCGCCAACAAATCGTATAACGGGAACACCCCGCCACCTCTCCCGGGTGGGCCGACACATAAGTCGTCGGGCTACGACTAGTGGTTCCATCACAAGAAAAGAGAAAGCTGCTCTTTTGGGATGTAGAAGAATGCCACAGTGTATAAAATAATTTAAACATGACACACATGGAACATGGGTTGCATAGAAATTAGACATGTAAGCTTTTGAAATCTCCAGGTATATAACGGACTAGAATGGTCCCGTTACACAATATAACGGATCAGAGAAGGACCGCTATGCTTCACAGAACTCAGGAAAACCACAGACAACCCAAACTATAACGCACCAGGGAAGGTGTGCCATAGGCCATAACGCACTGGAACGGGCGCGTTAAGGCCACAAGCCACGAAACACTACAGATGAGGAGTATAACGGACCAAGGGTGGGGTGTTATATCGACATAACGCGCCTCCCATGAGCCGTTATGCCTTCCAGAACATCTAACTCCATAGAAACCACGGATATAACGCACCTCAACAGGGGCATCATACAATGCACAGCGCACAAGAACAAGGCCGTTAAAGACAACGGACCTTTAACTCAATACAAAGGACTATAACGCACCAACTAAGGCGTGTTAAAGCCACCGGAACATTAACATCCATAGGAAAATACAGACACTATTCACATAACGCACGTTAAGGGATGCGTTAAAGGGACATAGCGCACCGGGGCAGGCGCGTTATATCACCTGGGTTTCGTGACTCTGGATTTCGGAATTGGAAACCCCTCCCGATCGATCGTAATCGACGGGAGATGCGACGGATTATGAAACCAAACCATCCTGTTAACCCAAGCCGACCCTACAAGCCTAAGCATGTTACTAGGAATGGAATACGATGCCCATGGAATTGATTTAACAATTAAATAATAATTTAATATATTAAAAGACTAAAAATACACTAAACAAAAATATGCACGAAATATGAGATTACGGGCATCGGATCACGACGCAAGTGATACTGACGGTGTCCTAACATGATAAAGTATCCATCCCCCTACCTGGAATTCGACGAAAACGGCGAATGGACGGCGAACTGACGAGAGGGAGAAACGATGCCTCGCGACCCGGCTCGACTTCACGTCTCGCGAGTCGAGGAAAGGTGGGCATCAACGCGATCCTCACGACGCGACCAATCCGACGGTACCTCTCCGGCTTCGATCAGCAGCCGACTGGACCAAGAAATGAGAGAGGTACGCAAATCGAGAATAAAGTCCAAATACACCCAAAAGAAGATTTACACAGAAAATGAGACAAATGGCGACGGATGGCGACGCAGAGGGTGTCAATGGATTCCTGGCGAGATGAGGAGTCTGATCCCCTACCTTTTGCACGGTGAAGATCGCGAATCGGTGCCGAACGGGCAACGGGGGCCACGACGCCTTCTTGCTCGCACACGTCTCCACGCTCCACGAACCGCAGGAAGAAGGGTATCCTCGCGATCTACGCGACGAGACCTGAAAGAAAATTTGTGTATATATATATATATATATGCATTACCATTTTAATAGCCGCGTCCGGGTTTGTACTCTTAAAATAATGAAGGTGAATGGGGACAGACGCACCCGCGTGCACCACTTGTCTCATCCCTCGCTCGTGCTACCCGTGGGAGAGGGGCATTTGTGGACGTGTAAAATGTCACGTCCGTAAATACTTCAAGCAAGTTCGGAAGAATAACAACTACTGCAAGTGACGTAGGAGCTCACCTCGATCCCGACGATCAGAAGGGCTTCAAAAGACGTTGGCAAAGCTTTAGTTTCGAAGATACTCTATGCCCCATGGGGCACAACAAACCACGGGAGTCACGCACCCAAATTAACACCTTGCCGTGATTCCATCTGGCGTCCACGGCATCAAAGAGAACCTATGGGGAATTCAAAAGTCTCGAGTCCCTAAACAAGCAGATGACTACGGATCATGGCGTCCGCGTCAACCCACACCCGTATGGGTAAATTAACTCTCGAAACATTAAAATTGAATGTCTTCGGAGGCCTTCTAGCATAGAGGACCAAATGAACTTGGAGCGCCCCTAAGTCAGTGAGGCATAATGCCGAACGTAGAGGGATGGCATCCAGTTGGCTCGATCCGGCGGCATCCCAACGCCATCGATCCGGCACCCCCCAGCCCCTCGATATGGCACCACCTTGGCCATTCGATACAGCGCGCCCTTATTGCTCAACTCGACGCCCGATCGCCCACTCGACACGGTGCCCCCTTTGTCCATTTGATACGGCGGCTGATCCACAGCCTCCATCCGGTGACTCCGACAACAGGGTCGATGAAGAGGCCTCTTCGGTGAAAGCGATGGAGCCACCTTTTGGCAAGTCCTTTGGGCATTACCAAGGACCAGAAGGCCTTGCTCGTGAGCCCTGACGTACAGTGGCGTCGACTCTGAATTTTGCCCTTTCCATGTTGGCCTCAATTCGCTCGCGGCCGTCAACCTCCAGCAGACCCCCAAGTAGGAAGCCTACCCATAGATGTGACAGGGAGGGGAGCAGAGAAGATATTCCCCATCACCCTCTCTGGCCCATGAGCTGGTGGTGTCGCCCAATGGCCCTCCAGCGAGCATTGATCCGGCGGCCTCCCTATGGAGATTTCACCCATTGGTGCTCACATCCGGTCGCATCCTGGCGGCAGCTTTAGCTCTAGAAGTGATAGACTTGCATGCATCGGGCAATCTTCTAAGGTATACAACCCAGCCACCAACCCCCTGTAGTCACTAAATCTGGCATAGCTTCGGCGAAAGCAACGAAGCATGGAAGATTTGGGTAGATTCGTTTCAACCCCACCTTCTTGAACACCGAGGGGCATCTCCCATATAAATAGAACGCTTGGAGGTATGTAGGGGGGGTTCAGAAGTTGGTGGCAAGGAGAGTTCCCTAGAGATCTGGGTGACTTGGTCTTCTGGGGGGGGCCCCCCCCCCCCGGCGGGGGGGGGGCGGGCGCGGCCCGGCTGGGTCTTCATGTCAAGCCAATTTTCAATGGGCTCTTCCCGCCTAATCCTCCTTTGGCTTTCTACCTTCAACCAATAAGTTTTGGCTAGTTTGATAAGATGCATCTTAGCCAACCTAACTTTCCTCTCCTCGGTAATTGGGTACCAATCAAAGTATTGGTCCATGCCATGTTACCATTCTTCATAGGCACTAGGGTTATGGGACCCATCGAAGTTTGGGGCTTCTACCTTAATCACCCGTAAAAAGTAATCATCCGGGTCCTCTCGAGGTCGCCTCTCAATGTGTCGAGGTGGTTGGGGCCTCTCATATTCATGGTAGAAGTCATTTTCCCTATCAAGTTTCGCTCGCGGAGGGGGAGCTCTATGAACATTGTTCCTAGGTGGTGGTTCCCGTTCTTCAAGCCTAGTGACCCGAGAGGCAAGGGTATCAAACCTCTCAAGGAGGGCACCCATGGCAGCTTCAAATCGATCCACGATCAATGGGAGATTCTCTCTCCGAGACTCTTGGTCGCCTTGGGAATTGGAATCCATGGGGGGAGCTGAGGTTGAAGGGTCAGACCAGAACAAGGTTCCTCTACGGGTGGACATGACAAATGATGCACGACTCACGGATGATGGCAATGCACGGCCCTAGGACATAGACTTGGGAGAGACAAGTCTAGAACTTGCTCTGATACCAACTGACGTGACACCACAAGGGGGGGATATGCAGCAAATAGACTATGGGTCCTCGGACCTATCACGCAAACACATTCAATAAGCAAGTCCTCGGTAATGATCGAATCCACCGTTGCTCACACATGAACCCGGGTGACTCGGCGATGCCGAGTAGAGGTGATGGATCAAGCCCCTGAATGGTAGAGTGCCAGCAGGGCTTAGGTGGCCCTCCCAAGGGTATGAAGTCCACAATTCAGGGGCTGACTGGGTGCCAGTTGGGGCACTAGGTCCCTCTCTCACACAACCCTATGGTGACCACTCGAAGTGGAACACTCTAGGATCGGGCGTTCCCTCCCTTGCACAACGGAGCAATTTCACAGATATTAAATAAACAAGCACTAGATATAGAGCAAGGTTAGGGCTTACCCAGTTGGTTTGAAGAAACCAACTCCGTTCGAAGACGATGGCGAGCGATGAAGTGTGGGTTCCCCGCACACTGCGTCGTGAAAGCTTCCACCCTGTTCAAGAATACATGCTGACAAAGCCTAGGAAAACCTAGATAGACTCAGACCCAAACGACATGACTTACACATCGTGCACACTGTCCCACGCATGTCTAGAATGTCGTGCAGGCGACAGACACTGACCTCGAGTACAGCCACGAAATGGCTAACTCAGGAGGTCATGACGCATAAGAAACGTAAAGAGGACTGCGAAGAGTCACGTGCCACGTGACTAGAGTGCCCCACCACCAGAAGAACAGCCAGTGTAACGACCCAGAGATCTGGGTACCGGTAAACCGACACCAAGACCTGGGGTCGCCACCCAAGAGGCTGATGACACTAGCAAATCAACATGTACAACACAGCAGAATAAAGGCACATGAAGTATCAAAATATAACTACAACAGCCTGGAGCAGGGGTCTCACGGGCCGTACACCCTCGTCTCCGCCTCTGACACAAGCCCCGTCAATGGCATTTGTTTTACCGGGACTATTTCCTAGCAAAATGACAAGAAATAAGGGCTCGGGTATTTCCCCAAACACCTTCCAGGCATGTGCTACTTAGCCCTTTCTACAACCTTGTGGGTCCTTACAAGGGCCCTGACTAGCTTGCCGTGACACACAGCGACACAAGCAACTATCCGGGGTCAACTCCGACCACTCACATACGGGCTTTGCCCGTACCTTACATAGCTGCCCGGAGCCACTCGGGGGCACCTTGACGTTAAGTCATGCCATGTGGCACCCAGTGAAAGGGCCAAGGGCCCACCCCGAGACACTTCTTTCAAGCCACCAAGGTCAAAGGGAGACCTAACACAGTAAACCATAGGCTTTGGAGGCCGATCGCATGCATATACAGCTCGCACAGGTGTGTTCAGCATTCTACCGAACACCTTGTGGGCACGTATATTCTAGCCCGTCTACACCAAACCGTGGGCTGCCCCGTGATTCCAGCACCTCAATTGGGTCCTACAATGACCCCCCCCACAAGTCAGGGCCAACCCCGACACTCAGACATGTGGTAACAAGCCACTTAACTCTCGCTCTCTGGCCAACCCGAGGCTACCCTGCCAACCCATTGTGCAACGCGGCATGCAGCTTGAGGTATGACTCACCTCCCTAAGATGCCTCTCCTTAGCTCTCACAAGCTCCCTTCTTCAACCCAAGGCCCGTTGTGCGGCCTCTCAGTCATCTACCCAAGTCGTTCGGCAATCCGGGGTGTGTCGGGCATTTACCCGAATGCCTTGCGAGCGACTACAACAACTCGAAGAACAACGACCCCTATGGGCCCGTCCCAGTCCCTCGAAGCTTAGTGTCCCTCAAAGTACACCCCCAGAAGACAAGAGAAGACCCTCGAGGGCCATCCCTCGGAGTTACGGCCAGCCCCGAGGCCAGTTCGCCCCAAGGACAGCCACGCGCCCCAGAGAGGGCGAACTCCCTGGGGGTCGCGCCCTCCCTCTAGCCCGGTGGCCCCGTGGCCCCCACTTAGTCCCGGTTCGTTCAATTCGCAGTCCTATGGTGCAACTCATGTGCCGTACCAATTCATGAAGTTGACACGTGGACGCGGCAAAGCAACAGCACAACGGCATGATTCCTCGAGTCAATGATCACACAAGCGTCCGCAAGCTCCACGTATCCTTCCATCCAGTTGTCCTTTTCCTTCTTAGTTAATTTAGGAAGAAAATAGGCCAAAAAAATAGATTTTATAGGGTGGGGACGGCCTCCCTTCACCCTAGCGGGCAACCCGCCTAAACCCCCCTGGGGTGGGGTTCAGGCAGACCACCTTGGACCCCTAGGCTGGTCCACCTAAACCCCCTGGGGGAGGGTGAGGTCCCAAGACCAGTGCCCCCACCCCAAACCCTAACCCTAGCCGCCCCCACCTCAACTTCTTACGCCTAGCCATTTCCAGCCCCCTTTCTACTGTCTCCCCACTTTCCCATCTCTCAAGCTCGTTCACCGCCGCCCGAAGGCTCCCACGTCATCTTCCTCGACCTCACGTTGAAGATTCCTCGGCTCGACCACCTGTAGATCCAGGATAGAATCTGAGGCCTGGTTTGCAGACTCCATCTTGACCCCATATGGCATGAATCAGTGCAAACTATCTTCTGAGAAGTTGTTCTGCTTTGAGTCAGCTTCAGTCCAGAAGTAGTCCCGCCCCGTTTCAGCTTCGGCACTGATCGCATTTCCCATTCTCATGCGGCTACGCCAGATTCAAACCAGAACCTGAGGTCCGATTGGTAGAGGCTGCACTGACTTCCACAGCATGATTCAGACAAAACTCTCTTCTGAAGTTGGTTCTTCCATGATTCCTCTGCATCCCAGAGGTAGTTTCACCCCATTCTGACGTCGACACAGTCTGTGGTGTCCGATCTCGTGCGACTGTGTGAAGCTGGTGCGAACTAGTCCGCCCAGGGTGTGCAGCGGGATTGTCGATCGTGCCATGCCTTCTCCTGCTAGTTTTCTGGCAGAGCCTTCTTCATCAAAGTCAGACCTCTCGACGTCCTAAAACTATTCCAGGTGGTTTCATCACATTCTGCATCTGGTGCTGCTCGTGCCACCTTGCGCAACCCGACTACATCTAAACATTCACCCAGAATCTAGAGCCCCACCAAAGTGCCGACCTCACCCATCTCGGTGTTCCGTTGGTGCTCATTTTTTGAGGGTAAGTAGATCTGTCTGTAAGCCATCCGACCCTACTGGTCCTATGTCATTCGGAGTCCGGTGGAGATCGCACTGTCCTCTGCACACCGACTGCGCAAACCAGTGTAGCAGGACAGATTCACACAGGCTATCTTCCACTGCCTACCCTGCCCTCCTGCAACCTCAGAATAGTGCAAAAATATCAGGAGCACCCCTACACTTCTCCAGCTTCGTCTGAGCACAAGAGGCATCCAGTTTTGACCCTCGTGTGCTGCGTACCGCTCGGATCCATTTGATTCTATCCAGCTGGGCAGACATAGGGCAGCAGACCCATCTCCCCTTCCCCGCGTCCCCCCCTCCTACGTGGGGGTGGTGCTGTACCGTGTGCCCCTCCCTGAGTTCCCCCACCCTAAGTGGAGGTGATTTTCATTTGCTTGTACCAGCAGGGTCGACCAGAAGCTCCACCGATGTAGCGTGCTCGTCGGGTGCCCACACTCCCTGGCGTGCCCACGTCTCCGACCGGAGCCGATCCTTCGGACGGCTAGGTACATTCAGCTGCCACTCCTTCTTTTGCTTATCTAGTATTAGTTCCACTGCTACGCCATGAGACGAGTGCCCGTTCCAAACAATCCACCAAAATGAGTGACTTGCTGCCGGTGAGTTGAGGCTCCATCTAATCCGGTCTCTTCGGTACCGGTCTGCCCGGTAGGATCCGGTGCCCATCCCCATCTCCCAGGGTGACTTCCACCACCCTCCTCACAGTTCGGACCGTTTCCGATGCCCTATGAGCTGCTGCTCGCCGAGCCACCACTCGGTACCCTTGAAGAGTTTGCTCTTCGCGCGTGCGTGATCATCTTTTCATCTAGGTGTGTGTGCTCACGTGTCTGCTGGCTTTAGGTCTTAGTTCCCTGTCCGGGCTCATCCCGCGTCGGTTGGGGGCCTCGGAGACATATCTATGGGCTTAGATAGACCCTAGGCTGGTGGCCATCATGGCAAAAATCACCGAATGGGTCGCTTTGAAGAAATAAAAAGGGGGTTTCTCTTATCTTACTATCAGAGAGAGAGTAAAAGAAGAAGGAGAGACGGATCAATGTGAAACGAACATCGCACATGTATATCTATGTATGCATACTTAAAGGAAGGGGATGAGTTCGGGGAATCAACAAAACAAATGAAGGAAGGATCAGGGTAAAAGCCCTATTTTCTCTTATTGCTTCTTCAATGGGTTTACAACCTAGGCATGAAAGCCCCATGCATCGCCAAGAAAAAGGAGAAAACGGGGAGAAGGGAAATGGATACAAGGGATGGGGAGAGCCCACCCCTTTTACAGAAATTTCTCTCACCCCACCTTCGCACTCCCACCCTCACTTCCTCTCCAAACCCAATGGAAAGGCCACCGAGCTATTTCTTTTCCTCCTTCTTTTCCACCTTCCTATTCTATCTGCACATTGAACTCCACCAAGGCTTCGCTGCTGCTGGGGTTTTATAGGGGTAATGGCACCCCTGTTCAAAGGTAGGAGCCCCAGGGGCTTTTGTGTCAACGCCCGCGTCGCTGTCATCGCCATGCTATTGACGCTGCTGTTGCACGTCGCTACTGTCGCCACTGCTGCGTTGTCGTCGCTACTCCGTGCTTCTGCTGTGGCTGCTGCTGACGTCGCTTTGCTACCGTGGCTGCTCTACTGGGTGACATGGCTGCTTCTGATGATGATGTTTGCGGCTGCCGCTGCCATGCCGGGGTGGACTGAGGAGCAGGGAGAGGGGCTGTGATGAGCAATAGATGCCCGTGTAGAGGAGGTGTACAGTGAGAGGGGATCACAGGAGGAGAGAGTGTGACACGGGGCAACAGTGCCCCCCCGATTTTCCTTCTATCCCCCCCCTTTTTTTTGAGAGAAATCCCTTCTTTTCTTCTTAAACCATCATTCTTGTATTTGTGCGTATAACCCCCTGCGCCCTTCCTCTTCTTGCGTTTGGGCTGGGCCCATTCACAACTGCCCATTCATTTATGCCCCTTTTGTTCCCCCCCTTTTTATCGGTGCCAACAGTAGTCGTGTGCATTGGTCGCGGCATTATCGACCAACTCGCTGTGGTAGCAGGCATCACTTGTTAGTTTTGGAGAAGTGTACCGCAGATTATAAGAGGTGGTGATGCGGGATGATGATGGAAACTCAGTACCAATTGGATGTGGGGACCAGAGACTCTAGGCAAGCTCGCTACTCGTCCCACGCGAGGGAAGCATGCGGATGTGTGCGGTTGAGAAATCGACAATGAGTCAAGGGTATTTGGCTCTTCCGTGCTCGGATCGAATAACGGGACGGATCACATTCACTTTCTCGCAGCGGTGATTGAAATAATATAACGAACTAGTTTATCTTATCACTCAAGCAGCGGCATATGAATACACATAAGAAATAAGCAAAATGCCAAAGAGAGGAGCGAAAATGATACCTCCACGCTCCCGGCGTGGGGAAGACGATCTCGGCCAAGACTCGTACTCCCAGTACAGTAATTAAACAATAGTTACACTAGTGAATTTTATGCCCACTCCATGTAGGGAGGTAAAGGGCTACAGTGGGACCCGAAAGTAGCGAACTCGGGTTGACGGGCAGCAAGCCGGAAGGGCTTTCGGGCCGGAGGCGGGATGTTGGTCTGACTTGGTACTGTTCAAACTAGGTTCAGACCTGCTGGATAGCAAGCAAACTCGACACTTAGAATAGTGGCTTTGGGTCACCTTCTGGTCACGACGGTTGGCTGGGACATTAGCGGGAGGTTGGTCTTCGATCCCTGAGGTCGGCGGCGGCCGAATCAGAGCCGAAGGACTAAAGGGGAAATTATACTTCTGATCTATTCAGCAGCCCTATTGCTGGACAGATCTGTGCGATCCAGCGATAAGAATTGTTACGACCAGATCTAGAGGCAGATCAGAGTGAAATTAGCGCCGTTGGAAAGAGAGATCAATGGGATACAACATATATTAATTTCAAGACCATCCAACAATTTGATTGGAAAGGAAAAACTCTGTGGGTTGTAGTTGTTTCTGGCTCGGAATCTAGATCAAACAGGACAGAAGATTTTCTTCTATTTAATCCACCTCACTATCTTTCCTCCCTCATTTTCAACCGTTCTTCCTCTCTCTCATTCTCTCTTCCCTCTGGTCCATTCGGCGCGGGGTGCACACTGTTGCGGAGCTAGCCGAGGCGAGGACGCGGTGGAGTGATCGGAACGTGGGATGGAGCAGCGGTTTGAGCGTGGCATGGCACGATCCCTCGGTGGATTCCGAGAAGGCGTCATTCATGTTCCGGGCGATTTTCGACGTGGTTTAGTCACTTCGGCACGCGAGATCTTTGGTGGAGGTAGGGGGATGGTTCCCTAGCACGTGCATTCCATTTTTTCATGATTTTGCATTCTACGGTGTGAGAACGGGCGAGTTTAGCCCTGTCAGGATTTTGTGGGTTTCGTAGGCTTCGCTGGAAAACGACGACAGTTCTGTGATCGGTCGGAGTCAATGGACTCCTGGGAACGTCAGTGTTCTGTTGATACCAGTTTCGCGTCGATTGGCGGTCCTGTTTGACCGTGGGGAGCCTGGGAAGTCCGGTGACCTCTTTTGGGTGAATTCATTAGAATCGCCCGTTTCTTGCGATTCGTTCATCGTTTTGACTCCGGTCGGAGTCCATAGGATTGTATGTGTGTCCATGGCTGTATCCCCTTCGTTTCGACACGAATGGGGAGTGGGAAGGCCAAGATTGGGCCAACCCCACGGGTGGTTCGCCGTGAGGATGGATGGTCGAACCAGGTGCCGTCCATCCCCATGGGCGGCTAGCCACGGGCCGTTCATCCTCACGAGTCTTGGGGCTTGTACGGTCCCACGATAGACCGCATAAGGTTGTGCGGCCTGGAGGGGTCCACCCATCCTCCCCTTGGGCGGCCAACTTCTAGCCGCCTGTCTTCCGTTTGGGATTGAGCGGCCAGGGTCTGACCGTTCATCCCAAATGACCCTTGGTCAACAGTGGAGTGTCGGTCGTGTTGAGCGGTCCAGTCAAGACCATTTTGACCGACACTGTAGTAAGTCGGTCTGGCGGTCCGGTCAAGACCGCATTGACCAGGAACTATTTGGGTTGTCGGCTTGAGCGGCCAAGGCCGGACCGCACATCCCCTTGGGCGGTTTGGCCTTGACCGCACATTCCCCTTTGGGCGGGCTGTCCTTGGCCGCCCATCCCCTTTGAGTGGGCTGTCCCTGACTGCACATGCCCTTGTGCGGTCAGCCCCGAGCTGCCCATCCCCGTGTGTTATCGGTTTGCTTTAGTGGGTTGTCCCGTGACCATTTGAGTGTCGTGTTGGACTCTGGTCGACCCGGTTGTGACCCTGTGGTCGACTTTCGGTCTCGTGAGTGTCCTGGACACCCCGGAGGTTTCGTGTCCATGTTTTGAGGTGTCCGTGGGTTCTGTGATACTGTGGTTTCAGACCTAGGGACTAGATTAGATTGACAGTGTTGTGCCGTCGTGTTCAACGGTCTTGACCCCGAGTCTCGTGACTCAAGGACCGTTGGGTTAATAGGTCTAGTGGATCATGACGTCAAGGCAGAATATTTATCGATTTAGGCAGAAAGCCATGACGCCGAACAAGAGTATTTAACGGATTAGACATAAAGTCATGATGCCGTACAACTTGGGTTAGGCAGAAGGCCATGATACTAAGGTAAAATTTTTACTGACTTAGGTGGAAAGCCATGACACCGGATGAGGATATTTAATGGCTTAGACGTAAAGTCATGATGCCACACAACTTGACTTTGGAGTAAGGCCATGACACCAAGGTAGAATATTTACTGACTTAGGTGGAAAGCCATGACATTGGATGAGGATATTTAACAGCTTAGACGTAAAGTCATGACGTCGCGCAATTTGACTTAGGCGTAAGGCCATGACACCAAGGTACAATATTTACCGACTTAGGTGGAAAGTAATGATGCCAAGGCAGAATATTTACCAGCTTAGGTGGAAAGCCATGATGTCGGACAAGGATATTTAACAGCTTAGACATGAAGTCATGACACCATACAGTTTGACTTAGGCGGAAGGCCATGACGCCAATGTATAATGTTTACCGGCTTAGGCGGAAGGAGCCATGACGCCAGACGAAGATGTTTAACGGCTTAGACGTAAAGTCATGACGCCGTGTAGTTTGGCTTAGGCGGAAGGCTATGATGCCAAGATAGAATATTTACTGGCTTAGGCAGAAGGCCATGACGTCGGACAAGGATATTTTTGTTAGTTTACGTGCCAACCTAGATGAAAGGTCATGATGCGGGCGACAAAAGTGATCTTTTCATTCACCAATCTTGATGGAAGGGCAAAGCCACAGGTAAAAAGGATCTTTTTGTTTCCTGGTCGAACGAAAGGCCCGAGTCAAAGGTGAAGGGGTCTTTTTGTTAACTGGATGGACAGAAGGTCTGAACCAGAGGCGAAAAGGTCTTTTTGTTGCCTGACTAGATGAAAGGTCTGAGCCAGAGGTAAAAGGGTCTTTTTGTTCACTGGTCGAATGGAAGGTCCGAGCTAAAGGTAAAAGGGTCTTTTTGTTGACTGGTCAGACGGGAGGTCCGAACAAAGGTAAAAGGGTCTTTTTGTTAACTAGCTAGACGGAAGGTCCAAGCCAGAGGTGAAAGGATCTTTTTGTTAACTGACCAGACGAGAGGTCTGAGCCAGAGATAAAAGGATCTTTCTTATTAACTGGTTGGATGAAAGGTCTAAGCCAAGAAAGGAGAGGGTCTTCTTGTTGTGGGGTCGGACGGAAGGTCCGAACCAAAGGTGAAAGGGGTCTTTTTTGTTATGACTGGACAAGAGGTTTGAGCCAAAGGTAAAGTGATATTTTTGTTGACTGACTGGACGAAAGGTCCGAGCTAGAGGTAGAAGGGTCTTTTTATTCTCTGGTTAGATGAAAGGTCCGAACCAAAGGTAAAAGGGTCTTTTTATTCTCTGATCGGATGAAAGGTCCAGACCAAAGGTAGAATATGAACGTTAACTTGACGGGATGTCAAAGTCAACAAACCCTTCTTAGACGGAATCTAGAAAATATAAAAATTAGATAAAATATTTTCCATGATCCTCAGAAAATGCACAACGTGCATACAATATCCCGAAGCTCGACAACACGTCGGTTCACCCTACACAGTGTTCCAAAAGCACGATAGGCAAAAACTCGCGTAAACCGTAAAACTTACTCCATGACCCACGAAAGCGATCCGAAACCCTCGGATCTAGATCCAGAAAAATCTGGGGTGTTACACTAGACCTTTGCAGCGTCTTTTCTTTTAGGGTTTGCCTTTGTGTTTTGCTACATTTTTGTAGTGTGTTTTTCCCTTGGGGCTCGTCCCCGTGTGTTGCTATGAGTAGCAGCATGTTTTGAGAACTCTGTTCTCGTGAGGACTGTGTCTTCATGTCAAACTGTATATCAGCATTTGTTGGGGACTTGTCCCCGTTACTGCATTTGCAGTGTGGTGAAGCCTCACCGAGTTTGGTGAGGGGTGGACATAGGTTGCGGGTTTGCAGTCGAACCACCTTAAAAATACTGTGTAGTGGTTTATTCTTGTGGTTTGATCCCTTTCTTCTATCTCCATTCATAAGGATTTACATGCTTCTGATTCACACCTTCCTATATGTTCTCACACTGCACATATGCACTCTGAGTTGCTTGCTGCACAAACGAATGCAAGTGTTCGTTTCTTATCTTGTGCAGGGACAGTCTTTGAGCTCCAATGTTCTCAACATTGTGATCACACACACACCCACTAAGCGTTCCATCCAGGTTGGTATGAGCCATCTTCAACACTGTGTGCTGTGACTATCTTTTGTGAAGCATTGTCTAATTCTGGTTCAGCATATCTTGTTAGGGAACATTAGTGTTCCATTACTCCGCATTTCATTAGGTGGTCAGATTGATTTAAAATTGGGTATATCTTTTTAAAAGTATCTATTCACCCCCATTCTAGATCCTATTGTGCACCCAACAATAATATCCAACATCATACTAACAATAACATGGAGTATGACATGCCTTAAATAAAATTACTAGCATGGCCTAAAGAATACTTGAAAATTAAGCATGTTATACATCACATTAGATTCATAAATAGCCTTCTAAAAGATCATCATGCACATTCAGTCAAGAATTAAATCATACCCAATACGGTGGTGTGAGGTTACCCTATATGGGGAAGGCGGAGTCCACACACCGAAGGGGAAGGAGCAATGAAGGGGAAGGAGACATCAACGTGAAGGAGCAGTCCACAGCGGAATGTAATTAATCATTAGAAAATTGGAAGTGAGGCCAATACAAATACAACATATGACTTAAAACATAAAATTTCAAACTAACACACACAAATGCTAATTACATGCATTGGTATTTTACTACAAAAAATAGAATGCCCATATGACTGTTAAATGAAGATAATATGAAGCACCTGAAGAGCTGAAAACTACAGAAGATAATATCCTATCATAGTGACAATAACATGGACTTTGACATGCCCTAACCAAAATTACTAACATGGACTACAGGCCAAGGTGGCGAAGCAGCAGCCACGGCCGCAAGCTCCATGACGAGTAGTTCTTCTGGCCAATGTGCAGCTTCATCGTAGCTGCGACGCCCTGACGCTGGTTGCTGCTGGGCTGTGTTGCTGCAGCGGGCCGCGGTGCCAGCAGGGCAGCAAGAACGCGAGAACACGACCGGATGCGCACCTGCGCCGCGGCGCCGTCCTCGAGGACATCGTGCGTCTGTGGGCGATCCCGGCCGTGATTGGTGTTGCGCTTGGCTCGCTGATTGCCGCCTTTGCTCCTTCCGCCTTGTTCAAGATTGTGTTCGTCGTCTTCGCGCTCTTTATCGCGAGGGCGCCTTTGCCCTGCCACCTCTTTGAAAACAACTGTTCTGTGAACATCCAAAAAAAACTTGATATTGCTTTGTGTTTACCAAATCAAAGGGCATGTCTATTAGAGACATTCATTTGTCAGCCGCTTCATTGTGCCTAGACCAACTGTTTCGTCAACTCGCGTAAGTTTTCGAGATAAGTGAATTTTTTCTTTGGCAAGCCGTTGGTGTTGTTATTTTTACCGACACTTGTTCTAAGATACTCTTCGAAGGAGTCCGCATATGGAGACTCTACAGCTGTGCACCAACCCAAATGAGATGGCATTATTATATGTCTTATCCAACAAGATGGGATGTCTACCCTACCCGCGTGTTAGTGTGCCTCAAACATTTGCGGACGTCTTAAGCAGAGCTGGACATTCCCCACACCCCACCCCAAACGAGCAAAATGGCTTTGGCGCCTTGGTGGAGCAGGTGCGTGAATATGCAATGGGAGCTAACAACCAAGCGTTAGACTCCGAGGAGAGAAAGGAGGACATACCGGGTTGTGAGCGTGCTGGAGGAGGTACGGGCTGTGCTCGGAGGCGAGGCGGTTGGTGTACTTGTGTGGCGGTGGGGCGGTGGAGGCCGACTCGGCCATGGCGAGGACCCGATGTGTGTGGACAGGCCGGCGAGCGGAGGAGAAGGAGGGCGAGAAAAGAGGGGGCCGTCGCGCGGCTCGAACAGCGGCGAGGAGGCGGAAGAAGGAAACGGGGGCGGCAGACGGTTTGGCGGCGGGAAACATAGCACGGATCCCTTGGTCTCCTCGAGTGCTGGGGAGATAAAGAAAAGGTTGGTGGGGGAACGAGGAGTCCGGCGGTGGGAGCTGCCATGTGGCAGGAAGAAGGGGCTGGAGGGGGATGAGCCGTCCCGCTCGCGAGGGCGCGCCGCCATTGTCGTTGTCCGTTGATTTGCCATCACCGGGCAGTACAGGCTTCGGTTCCGGGTGTAGTGACGTGGGTCCGGGAGGATCACAGGAGGAGTGGCCTCTGCGTGTTCCTAAAATAAGGTACCGATGGGGTGCCCATTCACTTGTTAACGGCGCGTTTGAGAACACCCTTGGCACTGACTCTGGGGTCATAAAATTTTCACAAATTTTAATTTATTTTAAACATTCAAGTCTGTTTGGACTTTTGAGCGTTACACGCGTTACTGAACAAGATAGAATTTTGATTAGTGAACATATTTTATTGTCATCATCAAAACCAAGGGATGCACAACAGATGGATATTCCAGCGTGTGTTTTCCACAACGGGAGCAAGAGCCCACACAGGGGCAGGAAGAGCAAGAACAAGAATCTGTACCGGGCACCCAATATGACTTGCTAAAGCATCTGGACAAGGCCGCGGCCAGAATTTCCATCTTGGAATTGATTAAGAGATCCACCGTCCACCAACAGGCTTTAAAACAATATCTGCAAAAGGTGATGGTCAATGAAGACATTCTTGTTGAACAGATTACTTCAATTTTGACTCCGACAGGTGACCAACAGGCTATATTTTCTATGAACATGAGTTAGCTCCTCAGTCAGCCAGAAAGTATGTCTTGTGTATCACTGTTGACATTAATGGCATTTTGGGGCCATCCATATATTCAAGGGCTTGATATCGTACCTTCTACCAATCATCAGTGCATAAAGTTTCCACACAAAGAGCGTATCATCAAAGTCAACAGCATGCCCATTCTACCATCAATTGATATACACTCTGCAACCTCAGTGCCCTCCATATGGTTGGCTAATAGGCCCTTGTTATCAGTTTTAGATTTGGCCGATCTGTAGTATGACTTGTTAAGGTCACAGGTTTCACCACCGGCTTCAGTGCCAACACCACCTCTACCTTCAAAAGCAAAGAAGAAGAAGGATATGATGAATACCCCAGGTTGGAACATAATGATGAGAATGGGGTACAGGTCCGGCAAAGGTTTAGGCATCAACCACCAAGGCAGAGTGAAGCCCCTTAAGAATTACAAGTTAATTTCTCGAGGCGACATGGGATACAAGGGGCCGAGCAAGGAAAGATTTGATGAAAATAGTGAAGAGCCATGGGCTGTTATGACTTCCACTCTAAAGACAGACAGCCAACCGCTCACATGGTCCCTACAGACTCATTTTGTGAAGGGGCCTACTCAACAAGCTGACGAGCAAACTACAGTGATTACTTCATGGATAGATCACCAAGATGTGCATTCACACCAATTTGCTCGTCATCTAGCGCCTCTAGTCACTTATAAGGCCCTGGAATCCTTAAGGCCTTTTAAAAGAAGGAAAATGGATGATCCGGAGTGTGACTAATAATGGTGGTTTGATATGAATGACATTACTGTTGTGCTGAGCTGACTATTTATGCTCACTGATCTAGAATGGCCACCACTGATTCATGAGTTGATGGAAAAGCCAGTTGTTATCACTGACAAGAGGTAGATGCTGAGCAATTACACTGATACAGTTGAGCCGGATGTGCCGTTCGAGGAAGGTTTCACTACTGATAGGCTGTGGGCCAGCCTCTTTTCCCTTAACTCCATTTACCCCTCTATGGTTTCTTTCATATATTCCAAGTTGTTTAATAAAATTACCAGACCACCCGCGGTCTTGATTTCTCTATCCATGAAATTCCTCCAAACTCCATCGATTCCTCCTTTGGCTCGCATTTTTGCTGCTCAGCAGGAAGCATCAAGATTGGTTGCTGAAGAATGTGAGGGGGCTGGGCATTGCCGCGGATTGTGTGATAAGGGAGGGGTGGGGAGAATTCTTTTCATTGCATTCAGTTTATGGCTAACGAAAAGATACGGTCATACCAACTTCTCTGATGCTTTCTTAATGCATCTCTCATTTCGTAGACTAATATTTGCAGCGTGAGCCGCCCAGCGTGAGCCGCACGTGACCAACACTACGGTCTCTTGTTTCCGCCATCGAGGTTAGCTTAACTAATATTTCACATTTACTAGGGAAGGTGTGAGCCGATCAACTTGCGTGTTTGACGGAGTGGGAGGCATGAGCGTTAATTTGTCGTTTTTGTCGAGATGATTGCTCTGCCATCGATGTGACAAGGGCGTTGGCCATTAATGTCGTAGAGTCAGTCGTTGGGGGGAGCGGGCTGGTGTCGTCAGGAGGGATAGTGTAGGCGGCGTCTCAGTATTGTCGCCAGAGTGGGGCGCTGTACGCCATCAATGCGCAGCTGTAGTTGTTGTCGGAGTGGGCACGTGCGGGTGCAATGCCAGTTCTGATGGGGAAGGGGGCATAACAAGCCACCAAGGTGATGGGCCTGGGGAGTCGGGCTCTGGCTACGGGCAGGATACTCAGTGCTTATCGGGTCGACAGGATGGGCCCTCCTCACTAGTCCCTCACTCCTGAGCAGCGAGAGTGCTCAGTGCTTGGGAGAACTTCGGTGCTCGGTGCTCGGGAGGACTTTGGGCCCCTCCTCGTCTTAGGGGAGAGGAAGAGAGGACAGCACTGGGCTTCCTCGTCGGGCCCCCTTGGAGCCTGGAGCCTTAAAATGCTCCTGCTAGTAGATTGTCGATCCACCGGGCGCCGATGTCATTGTGACGACGGTGCGGCCTGGGGGCCTAGGTGAGCTTGCGAAGGGACGCAGCTTAGGGTTCCCCCTATTTGTTCAAAGAATGGGGGTAGGCCGTCCATGTGTTGATGGAGAGGCCTAAGCCATTGATATCTGCTGGTTGGCTTTTCGTCTCTTCTTCTCTTTTGGGAGGGGTGTAAGGATCAAGGCCGAGATTAAGAAGAATGCAACGGAAACTAGAATTTAAAATTTTTAACTCGGTCGAGTTGATCGCCCTGTGTGATTCCCAATGATGGTCTATAATTAAAGGATTTGATCTTTACCTCTGCGATGCTCAGGTTGTAGCGAAGTGGAAAGAATCCCTCGTGACGGTAATCAACTACGCAAGTGCACAGCCTTTAGCAGTATCTACACAAGCACGAGCGGTGGAATCCTCTCATTGCAGTGCCCCACGAATGATCTCGTCCACAGCACCTCCATGGTCTCTACACTAGAGACGAGAGGGAGAAGAGAGAGGAGAGAGGGGCGGCCCAGACTGGGAAACCTTGGATGCTTGGCCCAGGGTTCTCCCATCGCAACTATTTATATACTTCTCAATCTTATAAGTTTAATATTGTGAATTCTGGTTAGTGGGTTAGGGGCCTCGTCTACTACTCCCATCGATCTTACCCCTCTCCAACCCAAGGTCCTCTGTTTCCCGAAGCTAGAGGCGGGCCAGGCTTCTAGCTCGGCCCATCAGATGCTTGACAAGGGGAAGACCCCGCTCCTTTCGTCTTCTTATTCAGATCCTTATGGGACCATCTCTCCAGCGCCGCAGGCTCTTTTAGGCCTGGTCAACTTCCAACGCCCTCAAGCAGGGGCTGCCCAATTAGCTCACACGGATATGGGCCCATTCTTGGCCCATTATCCCTCTTACGGGCTTCCCCCTCCGGCTACCTATCCTTCCGCCCCTTATACTGGGTCTGCCCTTCCAGTTTTGCCTCCTCCATCCCGGGAACAGGAACTTTTCGATAAGTGGGCTGCTATGCAGCAGCAGCTTAACCTCCTTCACAAATGGGTCAGCTCACAATCCCTAGCTGATGTCCCGGTTTCTAATTTTCGTGACATTTGTTTCCCTCCCCAGTCAGAGCTCCCCACGTACCAAAAGTACGATGGGAATGGCAACCCCTTCATTCATATAAGGGAGTTCTTATACGAGTTGACGTAGTTCCAATACGACGATCGACTCATGGCGTATCTTTTCCACCGCTCATTGGATGGGGTAGCTTTGGAGTGGTTCTATGCCCTGCCACAGGATGAGGTAGAGAGTTTCAAAGTTATTAAAGAAAAGTTTATATATAGATTCCAAGACCAGGTGGGCCCGAAGTATTCTTTTACTGACCTGGTGGCTGAGAAGATGAAGGCCGATGAAGACTTCGCCACTTATGCTAATAGATGGAGGCAGATGGCCTCCCGTGTGCTCGGGTAGATTCTGGAGGAAGAGAAAGTCAAGCTATTGATTTCCAATGCCACCCCCACCTTCCAGAACATCTTAGCTATGAATGGCATTTCCAAAATGCACCAGTTGTACAGTAGGGCTCAGTTTATCCAGACCCAGTTCAAGGACTCCCCCATTCACTCTCTTTTCAAGGCCCAGAAGCCCAAGCCCACTAGGAAGCCCTAGGGCCCAGTTACCGAGGGAGTTCAGATGAATGAGCAGGTGCAGGCTGTCCACTTCCCCAACCAATCCGCTCCACCTCGCTTCCAGCAAACCCCCTGCAACCCCCAGTTCACCACTCCGCCAACTACCCAACCATCATTCCCCGCTCCACAGTAGCCACAACCGCCACAGCAGCCACAACAGCCGCCACAATACCATAATGTTCCTCCACCAAATGGCTATGCACCTGCTCACCCAGGTGCCAAGAGAGCTCATTACCCTCCCCTACCAGAAACCCTTCCAGACATCTTTTTAGCCCTTATGTACATTGGTGATCTCCAGCTTCTCCCGGAATGCCCAAATTGGAATCCGACTGCTGACCAACCTCGATACTGCATATTCCATCGGCAGCCCAGGCACACGATTGAGAGGTGCTACAAATTCTGTGATTTTTTTTATGATTTGCACGAGGGGCAGTGTAGGGAGGCTATCAACTGCCATATCTTCGTTGACCATCACCTTCTGAAGAAAATTTCTCAGTGCATCCTGGTGAAAGGTGGACCTCTTAATCAGCTCAAGTATAGATATATTGGCGGGAACTCTATCCAAATGATGCAATAGATCATATTGAGTACCTGGCAGAGGTTCAACTTCTTCTTGTTGATCTGCGGCCAGCTGGGCAGACTGGGGATTAGAAGTAGAAGCATAATTTCTCTGGAACAATCGCCCGCTCCGTTGGGCTAGATTCTGTGCCAGTCCAGCCTTCGATGATGGCAGAATAGGGTGGGGGGGTGGATAAGTGGTGTGGTGAAGGGTATAGGGTTAGGAGAAGTGATAGCGGTGGTAATGGGTTGTGGTGGAAGGATGATGGGCGAAGAGGTGGGCGCGGTGATGATGGATGTAGATGGAGGTGTAAGGATAATGGATGAGGGATTGGTGGTAGGTGCGGTGGTGATGATGGTTGTTGGCATGGGAGGAGGGTTAGATGGAAGGGTAGTGGTGATAGTGGTGGGGGTGATAAGTGGTGAGCGAGGTGGAGGCGCAGGTGAGGGCGTTGGTATGGATGTGGAGGGGAAGGTGAATGGATGGATGAATGGTGTGGCGGACGGAGGAGGGGTTTGGCGTATGGGTGTGAAGACGGTGGAAGTGGAGGGGTAGTTGTGATGGAAGGCGGAGACTTGATGGGTCATGCCGTCGTCGTCAAAGGACCATCCGACGTTGGGGGCCGGAGGTTGAACTACATTCACCTGAGCCGGTGCCGACAGCTGAGGTTGCGGAGCGGGTGGATGGTTCGGCATTGGGTTCTGGTGGATCCCCAAATCTTGAACCTACTGTGGTTGCTGCTACGGTGGCTGCTGTGGCTACAGTGCTTACTGCTGCACTTGCTGCCTCGGCAGCTACCTTCTCTTTTCTTTTAACTCAACAATGGCCTTACACATCTCGGCCCAATCGATCCTATGCCCTTCGTGTAAATCATAGACCAGATCTCAGAATTGAAAATATCCTTCGATCGTGTGGCCTGACTCCCTATGGAACACACAATACTTCCTCTGATCAACCGCGGTATTCCAACTGGGTCTTTTCAGAGGAAGCTGGATAGCATTCACTGACATGAGAGCCGAAAATATATCGACAAGAGTTTCTGGCAAAGGAGGATATTGGGCTCTCTTCGGAACCGGGCGCCGATTATTGTTGTTGTAGCCGTTAGGGGGAGGGACATTGTGGTATTGTGGTGGTGGTGGAGGCTGTTGTGGAGCGAAATAGGTGTTTTGTAGAGCGGCGAAGGTGTGCGGAGGGTTTGGTGGAGTGGAATAAGAGGGCAGAGGATTTTGTGGAGTGGCGAAGGTGAGTGGAGGACAGTTTTGTGGAGCAGACTGGGTGTTGCGGGGATTATGGGGAAAGCAGATTTGGTTGTTGGGGTTGGCGGTAGGGAAAGTAATGGCTTGAACTTGTTCATTCGTTTGGACCCCCTAAATCATAATTGTACCTTCAACTAGATGGGATGCCACTGCTTCAACATGAGTTATATGCGTGACCTTCCCTTTTTGCTTTTTACCAGCTGTCGAAGACTGGTGAGATGAAGAGACTGAAGCATGAGGATACTGCTGAGATTATGGTGGTGGAGAAGGTCTGAACCGTGGCAGTGAAAATTGTAAAAACTACACAGGCTGCTTTGGCCTTTCCAGGCAATCACGAATCACATGCCCAACTTGATCACAATGAAAACACACCACGGGCATTGAGCATGGTTTGCCCGGATGGCTCCCACCACATCTCGGACACAGTCTTGGCTGACTTGCTGTCGATCCCTGTTGTTGGAAAGAAGAAGGTGCTAATTGTTGCACGGTACCAAAAGAAGCTTGATGGTCATACCGCTTATTGGGCTTTCTAAACATCCGCCTGAACTTGGACTTTGTAAAAGAAGTACCACTGGTAGTAGGAACAGAGGATGGAACTCCTATCACACCTGGCTAACTAACCTGTTGATGCTATGCACTAGGCTAAATTGGGTCAACTTGGGTTCGCCCTCGGGATCTTGCCATGTCCAGTTCTAATGCCGCAGCTACCTGATATGCTGCATCCATCTGCCACTCGGGTTGCAATCAGAGGCTGTCTCAACTCTGCCTTCAACCCACGTAGGAATTGCTTGGTTTTTAAACCTTCATCAGTAAGAATATGAGGCGCATATCGACCCAATTCCATGAACTTATTGCGATATTGCAAAATTGTCATGTCACCTTGAGCCAATTCCATAAACTGGTAGGTCTTGTCCACTCTGAGATAAGTAGGACTATAAGTACGCTCAAAAGACATGACAAATTCCCTCCAAGTGATTTGACGAAGCGGACGAGATCTGAAAGTAACTTCCCACTCTGTGGTCCACCACGTGAGTGCTGCTCCCTGTAGTTGAAATGTAGCCAGCATCCCTTTTTCATTTTCACTGCATTCCATTGAACAGAACACACGCTCAGTTGCATCTAGCCACACTTTGGCTGCATCTAGATCCGCTTGCCCTTCATATGTTGGTGGGTGGAATAGAAGAAATTCTTTCAAAGCTCTACCACGACCACCTTGAGGCACGTCATCACCAGGAGCAGGATCAATACGGCCTTGCCCTAGAACATTCACTGGAGGAGGCGAGGTACCACTCTCCTCCCTTGGAACGCGAGCTCTTCTTCTAGGCGGCATTTTAATCAACTAGGAGACATACAACAAAAGAACTATAAGTAATCACGGAAAACATCCTAAGCCAGCAGTAGTAGTACACATGGACATGTTCTAAACTCGTACAATTTCAATTCCTTAGTCATCACCACAACACCGCTCTGATACCAATTGTAACGACCCAGAGATCCCGATAAATCGATACCAAGAACTCGGAGATGCCACCCAAGAGACTGACGAGGCCCCGTAAGGGTTGGGAGGATTGGTTGAGGAGATGTATAACGGATTAGAATTACACGCGCTGTGTGTATTAGAATTGAATTAAGTAAAGTGAGGCATGATGATATTAAGCTTGAGTGTAAGGGAGTTCACATGAATCGACTTAGTCTTGGGTTTTGTTATCATCAAAAATACTGGAATATGTACAACACATATTCCTTGGAGTCGACTAGGTAATCCTATCCGGGACCTCCGTAAGTCCCCGTGAGCCATGGATTCTCACACGGACGCCGAGCAGGTTGTACCACTATCACCCCGTGTCTAGGTTGCATCCGTGAGAGAGAGTACACCTAGAGTCAACCAAGTCCCTCGGTGCACCCCTATTAGGAGTTCTGTTGTTGAGAGAACATTGACTTAATTGAAGTTACTAAGGTTCTTAAAGGGGAAGCATAAAAAAATTACATGCATCATTACAACTTGGTTGAACATTGGTTGCCTCTCGTCCTCTCATTTGTTGTGTGTTTTGTTAGTCATTTTGTCTAGGTGTGCTTACTAGTCGTTGTCATTCTCTTTGTGATAGGTGCTATGTCGCATGTGGAGTTACTTCACACCCATAGGATCTTCTCCTACGGGCAATTCCTCATTCATCTCTTAGCTCAACCCCTTGTTTGATTCCACCTCCACTATGTCATCTTACGACTTCTCTCATTCCCAAGAGGACTCTCTCCCTTAGGGACTTCTGGAGGACCCACCTAGGGTCACGACTGTTCAGGTTGGAGAGGGGTCCGTCCCTCCTCCTCCATCTACTGCTATTGAGGGTAGTAAACCCTCCCTCTTTAATCCTTCTACCCACAATTCTGCTAACCACATTCTCCACATGATGGCCCAGTTGGATTCGGCCCAGCTTCAGGTCCTTCGCCAAGCTTTACAGGGTCTGGACGCCACGTCTCCTATTCCTCCCCAGAGTGTATCGGCTACCACCACTTCTCTATCGTCAGTTCATGGGTTAGGGGCATCATTTGCTACTCTGATTGATCTCACTCCTGTGCAACCCAAGATTCTTCGGTTCCCTAACTTGGAGGTGGGCCAATCTTCTAGCTCGGCACATCATATTCTGGACAAAGGAAAGACTCCACTCCTTTCATCCTCCTACATGGACCCTTATGGGACCAATTCTCCAGTGCCGCAGGGTCTCGTGGGCCTGGCTGACTTCTTGCACCCTTAAACTGGGGCTGCCCACTTGGCTTACACCGATACAGGTCTCCCTTTGACCCAATATCCTTCTTATGGGTTTCCCCCTCCATCTACTTAACCTTCGGCCCCTTACATCGGGTCCGCTCTTCCAGTTTTGCCTCCGCCATCCCAGGAATCGGAGCTTTTTGATAAGTGGGCTACCATGCAACAGTAGCTTGACCTCCTTCATAAGTGGATCGGCCCATAGTCCTTGGCGGATATTCCGGTTCCCAATTTTTACAACATTCATTTCCCTCCTTAGTTAGAGCTCCCCACGTACCGAAAGTACAATGGGAATGGTAATCCTTACATCCATATGAGGGAGTTTTTATACGTGTCAGTGCAATTTCAGTATGATGATCGCCTCATGGCGTATCTATTCCGCCGCTCATTGGATGGGGTCGCTTTAGAATGGTTCTATGTGTTACCATTGGAGGATGCAAAGAAATTTAAAGTCGTCAAAGAAAAGTTCATCCGAAGATTCCAAGACTGGGTTGGCCTGGAGTACTCATTTACTGATTTGGTGGCTGAGAAGATGAAGGTCGATGAAGATTTTGCAACCTATGCTGATAGATTGAGGCAGATGGCTGCCCGTGTGCCCAGGCAGATCCCGGAGGAAGAGAAGGTTAAGCTTCTCATTTCCAATGTCACCCCTACCTTCCAGAACATTCTGGCCATGAATGATATCTCCAACATGCACCAGCTATACAGTAGGGCCAGGTTTATCTAGACTTAGTTCAAGGACTCTCCCATTCACACTCTCTTTGAGGCCCAGAAGCCCAAATCCACTAGAAACACCCAAGGGCCCGATTATCGAGGGAGTCCAAACAAATGAATAGGTGCAGGCTGTTAGCTTCCCCAGCCAACTAGCACCACCTCGCTTCCAGCAACCTCCTCGCAACCCCTAGTCCACCACTCCACCAAATGCTCAACCTTCCTTCCCTGCTCCTCAACAACCACAACAGCCACAATAGCCGCCACAATACCATAACGTCCCTCCTCCAATTGGCTATGCACCTGCGTGCCCGGGTCCTAAGAGAGCCCATTACCCTCCCCTACCTGAAACCCTTCCAGATATCGCCTCTGCCCTCATGTACACCGATGATCTCCAACTTCCTTCGGAACGACCGAACTGGAATCTGGTCGTGGACCAGTACAGATACTGCATCTTCCATCGGCAGCCCAGACACACGATTGAAAGATGTTATAAGTTCAGAGATTTTGTTTATGATTTGCATGAAGGACAGCGCATCGACTGGGCTGAGATGCACAAGTTGATCACGTAGATCAAGGAAATAAGAAGACAGGCGCCGAGGCTGCAGCAGTTGGCGCCACAGTAGCAATAGCCACAGCAACCACAACCTCAGTAGCAGCAGCAACTTAAACAAGATTTGGGGATTCATCAGAATCCGATGCCTAACCACCCGCCCGCTCTACAACCTTAGCTGCCGACACCGACTCAGGTAAATATTGTTCATTGCTCGGCTCCCAACGCTGGGTGGTCTTATGATTATGAGACTCTTGCTCACCTTCTGGCCCTCCACCATACCTACAGTAACTCCCCTTCGCCTCCTACCCCCGCTATCATTCGACCTACCATCATAACCTCTGCCACACCTCCCATCCCTTCCTGACCTCTCATTTTACCCTCCGCATTGCCCATCGCTTCACCCATCCTTGCGCCAACACTCGTCACACTGCCCATTGCCACTGCCTTGCTTAAACCATCACCCATCATCCATCTGGCGGGGCCCATTAGGCCTACCTCCACCGTCATTACCCCCATTTTTAGACCCCTTACTCACCCCACTGGGCCCATTAAGCCACCCATGAGTCTATCCAATGTCATGTCGGCACAAAATCTTGCCCTCCGGAGTAGGCGCTTGTTCCATAGAAGCTATCCCACAACTAGTGCACCTGCACCCAACCCCCAGTTTTCATCACAGACAGTTGATCAAGAAGAAGCAGACCCATTGCCCGGCATGCAGTATGACTTGCTACATCACATGGACCGAATGCCAACCAAGATTTCAATTTTGAAGTTAATCAAGCGATCCAAGTTGCACCAAGATACTTTGAAAGTGTTTCTTCAGAAAGTCATGGTGAATGAGGATATGGCAGTGGACAATCTACCATCGGCCCTAGCTACACTTACTAAGGGGCCAGCCATTACATTTTCTGAGGCCGAGTTAGCGTCTCTAGAGGCACGCCAAATGCCCATTTGCATCTCCATCACCTTGAACAAGGTGAATATTGATGCGACTTTGGTCGACACCTAGGCATCCATAAATGTCTGCCCCCTCAGCACCTTGCACGCCTACAATATTTCAGAAGAGTTGCTGAGGCCAGCCCCAACCACTATTGCAGCTTACGACAACTCGAGAAGGGCGTGCCATGGGGTAGTAATTGTTCAAGCTGAGCTTGCGCCTCTGACAATGTCCATTGAATTTTATGTCTTGGATATTGACCCAATGTTCAAAGCTATTCTGGGTCATCCGTGGATTGACGACATCCATGCTGTGGATGGTGGAAGCCATTTCCAACAAAATATTGCCAACCCTCTGGCCTAGCAACAAGCCAGCTATTTCGGTGATGGACCTTAATTTTTCATGGGCCTATGTGCCACGCAAGCCTGTCGTAGCACCAGTCAGCATCAAGGTGAAGCCCAAGATGAGGGATCCTAAGGGTTAGAATATGATATTAAAAGTGGGCTGTCAGCCAGGTACTCGAGAATAGTATTGCTAGACCAGACAAATCAGGGTCAGGACACCATCTGCAACCACGACGTGCAAGATAGAACCATCATCCCCCAACTCTTCCAACCTAACGGCCTATCCAACGATTAAACATGTGCACCTAGATCATCATCATTTATTTAAAGGGGAACATCAGATCCCAGAACACATGAATGACCAGCCGGTTCTCGAGGTAATATATCATAACTTACTGTATAGTAATGCATTAAGGGATTCAAAGATCGAGATACTTACATGACTTACATGCCTGGCGAGGAGCATCGTGATGCGATGGCACTTATGATTATGACAATAAGAGATTAGCCATCAATAGTTAAATCCACAAAATAGGCATTAAGCATCAAATAAGGCATAGACCACGCAAGAATGGTTCAAAGAATGGAGCGAGTAAATCATTGCAAGCATTCAACTTATCACAGCAATCATCTCGAAAGCAGCCATTCTCTAGACCGCAAACAGAACCTAACGACCTAGTTCTAGATCGCTACCCCAAGGGCGGTTCACATTCCCCAATGGGCCTAACTATGAGTGAAAACAGTCCAGTGAGGACAGCCAAGATAATCCTAATGGTCTTACGATAGACTGTAAGGCTCTGGGTGAATTCAAAAACCAGAATCGCATGTTCAATCTCCCACCCTACTCATTCCATTCTATTCCATCGCAAACCACTTCCCATTCCTCACCGGCGACGAGCCCTACTGACAACCCAACACCCAGTCCATTCACACCCCCTAGCAGGCAATATGGGGAGAAAGAGGACCATAGTGCGGCGATTCCTGCACCATTTGGACGAGGAGGGAACACCTCTAGTGGCGGCGGACCAACCGGAAGGAGAAGAACGTCTGTCGGCCCAAACGATGGTGGAAGGACCTTCCACGGCGGCGTCTGAAGCTAAAGACAATGCTAGAGATGAGGAAGGCAAGCACACAGCAGAGGAGACCACCGAGGTGGTGGCCGGACGTCGGTCATCAGAGGTAGGCTGAGATCTCAAAAACCCAATTTTGATTTTAAACTACATGCATGTGGGTAGATCAGCGAGGGAATGGGTCAGGGGACCCATAGAAGTGGTGTAGAGGCCCTGAGGGCCACTCCATAAGCCTGGGGAAATGAGGAAGAAACCGCCCCTTCGGTGGTAGCCTAGCAGTCCTTCCAGCGACTGCTAGGGAAGGAAATAGTCTGGCTAACACCACTAGAGGAGAATAAATGGTCTAGAGGGGACCGTTAGGGGTTCTGAGAATAATTTTTTTTTAAATTAATGCAATGCATGAATTGGTAATTATTAATATATGGATGACTAACCCTATCACGCCCCGAGCCTTTAATTATAGTAGAAGACTAGCTCGGGGGAACGTAAACAGCTGGCATGGTAAGCCTCTTGCAAGCAAGAAATAATCAGAGCGCAAGACAATCACACATTGAGATGCAATTGCACAATATTTTCTCAACTTCAATTTTATTCCATTATTTGGATGTAAGGCCAGTCATGGTGATATTGTGTAAATTTCAGCAAGAGCACGAAGCCTTGCACCGAGAGAAGGGTTTATTCATTAGCAAGAAAGTAATGTTAATGCAAAGGGAGAATTTTCTACGCCGATTCAGACGTAAGGTCTGTAATGGCAATATTGTATGGAAGTCGGGTGGGACACGAAGTCTTGCGCCGAGAGAAGGGTTTATTCGTTAGCAAGAAGGTAATGCTAACCCAAGGAAGAATTTTTGCTAATTTGGACGTAAGGCCTGTAATGGCAATATTGTGTAAATTCTGTCTAGGGCACGAAGCCTTGCTCCGAGAGAAGGGTTTATTCGTTAGAAAGAAGGTAATGCTAACACAAAGAAGAATTTCTGCCTATTCGGACGTAAGGCCCGTAATGACGATATTGTGTAAATTCCAGCTAGGGCACGAAGCCTTACGCTGCGAGAAGGGTTTATTCGTTAGCAAGAAGGTAATGCTAACGCAAAGGGAGAATTTTTGCTGATTCAGACATAAGGTCTGCATTGGCGATATTGTGTAAAAGGTCGACTGGGGCACAAAATCTTGCACCGAGAGAGTGGTATATTCATTGGCAAGGAGGTAATACTAATGCAAGGAAGAATTTCTGCGTCGATTTAGACATAAGATCTGCAATGGCGATATTGTGTAGAATGGTAACACAGTGGGACTAGGCAGGGCCCTCGAGGGCTCTCGGGATTAGTATTTACTAGGGATGTTTCTGGGACTGTGGACCAATGGCCTTGGAATCAGTCAAAGTTGACTGGTTATTTTAGAGAGCTCGACCAGGGCAGTGTGCCACTAGACCAAGGTGAACTTTGGACATTTTGCAAATGCCGGCGGGGCTGTATGGTACAGCTTCAAATGTTTCCTATTAAGAAGGGAGAACTAGACTATTCCTTTATGATCTATGAGGATGTAGGCACCACCTTCATAGACCCGACAGACAATATATGGTCTGACCCAGTTTTCAGCCAACTTCCCTTTGGGGTTGGAGGCCATTACTTCTCTTCTTTTGGCCATTACCAAGTCACCGTTCTTGAATTCTCGCCCTTTGACCAGCTTGTTGAAGGCACGAGTCATGCGAGCTTGGTACAGTTGAATATTTTGTTGCGCTCGAAGACGCTTTCCTTCCAGCTCGGCGAGCTCTTCCAGTCTTCTTTCTATGTTAGTTTGTTCGCTGCTAGCCAACCCATGCTGAATGGCGGCCTCGTAGTGATGGGACCTCCAATTCAATTGGCACCACAGCCTTTGACCCATATATAAGGGAGAAGGGTGAGCAGCCAGTTGGGGTTTTGTAGATTGTACGATAGGCCCAAAGTGCTTCGTACATCCTTTATTCCTAATCCTTCTTATTGGATTTAACCATCTTTGCTAGCAAAGCAGAGAGCATCTTGTTGAAGGCTTCTGCAAGCCCATTGGCTTGGGGGTTGTAGGGGGATGACGTCCTCCAGTCAATTTTGTATTTATCAAGACTACAAGGGGTAGTAAAACAATGGTGGGAAGGGGTCCAAATGGTGGTGGATCGAAGTGAAAATTGAACTAAGAAGTGGGGTGGACGTAGGGAAGAGGTTGTCAAAGTTTGAAGTCGATCAGATGGTCTTTCCTTTCTATATATGTCCTACTTCATAGAGCTCTGGACAGCAGTCCAAAGGATGGCTTGCGGTGGCTTGATGATGGCTCCGATGGCGGTGATGGTGGCGGTGGCTGGGTGTCACATCGAGAGGAGGAGATAGAGGTGGGCATCACTTCCAAAGAATAGGGTTTCACACCCTAGATCTATGGATCTCTCTGCTGTAAGGAGAAGGGGGAAGGAGGAGGAGAGAGGGAGGGGTGCCCTTGGGCTTCTTCCATAATAATTGATATTTTTCTATCCATAAAAATTATTGCAAGAGAGATTAAATATGAAACCCTAGACCTAGGACAAAAGACCTAACTTACCCTTGGTCAAAGTGAGAGAGAGGGGCATAATGGGGAGGGGGATTATTCAATTCCCACATGGGGGAATAAGTGGGGGGCGCCCCCCTCTCCATGGTCAAATGTGGAGGCTTTGGTCAAAATTCTCCCATCGATCATAGACCAGCCTAATGGGCCCTCTAAGCTAGGAAGCCCATAAGAGAGGGAGAAGCCCAATTGGGCTACAAGTGATCTTGAGGCCCACTTCGAAAACAAACCCCTAATTGGACCCCTTTGATGACATTAGCCCAACTAGCACTCACTTGACCCAAAATTAAACCCAAAAATACAAGCACACAGTACACACCAATTTCAGTCCAAATAAATATTGAAAAATGTAAAGACTCAACATGGAGACTCTAGACTGTCTCCCAGCCACAAGGATGCCAGTGTTGCCCGCGTAGTGCTGTGTGTTCGGTACGGATGGCTCGTCGAGTCGTGCTTATCACTAGCTCTGGTGTCCGCACCAATTCTCCCCGGGTGGGAGAAGCTCGACCCCGTCAAGTATGGGTCTGGATCGCTTTAGTATCACTCCAGTAGATCTGGATCTATCCTTTGTAACTCTACTCGGGTGATCCATGTGTCATCGGATGTGGGCCATCCCCTCCACCGCACTAAGTAGCACTGGTATACCCCACTCTGAGTAGCCATTGCCTGCTCATCCAGTATATGCTCTATCTGCTAACACTGCTGAGATAACAAGGCTGGAGGTGGATGCTCAGGGGTGGTGTCACTCACAAGTGGTGGAGACGGCTCAAATGGCTCACTAGGTATCACCATTGGGTCCCTATAAGTGACTAGATCTGAGATGTTGAAAGTGGAGCTAATCCCATAGTCCTCTAGTAAGTCTACAACATATGCATTAAACCTGACTCGCTTCACTACTCGAAAAGGACCAACACCGCAAGCTTGCAACTTCTTCACAGTTCCAGAGTGAAACTATTTAGGCCTGACCCTAATCATGACGTACTCTCCCTCTTGGAACTCGCGATGGTGCCTATGAGCATCAGCCCCCCCCCCCCCCCCCCCCCCCCCCCCCCCCCCCCCCCCCCCCCCCCCCCCCCCCCCCCCCCCGGGCGCCAGAGAAAAGGAAAAAGAGTGACCCTGGCTGTTTGAACGGTCCTTTTCCTTTAAATCATTGTGATTCTTTGATCTATCATTACAAAAAAACAAGCAAGGAATAGGAACGTGCCTGCATGTCATTTATCTGTGTACGCCCGTGCAATAATGAACACTTTCCTTGTGTTGTGTGTGTGTGTGTGTCCGTGTGTTTGCCGATAATTAACGAAAGAAGAGAGAGAACGGGGTTCTCATTAAGTGCATGTCTGGTCGGGTGGAGGGATCAAGTGGATGAAGGTTTCTCCCCAGACGCTTGGGTGGAAGTCCGCTAATGGACGGACTAAGTTATCATGGTCAGCTTCCTTCTCCTCCTCAACATTCTTCTCGGTGGCTGTTGCTGGAAGGCAAGGCCGAGTGCAGGAAGTATGACCGCTGCTACTTCCTTCCATCTCTCTGTCTCTCCCTCTCTCCTACTTCTTGTGATCTACTGAAGCTAGCGGCAAAGCAGGAGGAGGGGTGCTCTCAATGATTGATCAAGTTGTCTGCAACATCAAAAGAACTTACAGGCAGGTGATGTATACGGTTCTCTGAGGATGAGTGGATAGACATGTGTGGGTGGATTCCTTCGGCTCTTGACATGGACCGCCGAACCACCTCTCCTGCTACGTGGTGTGAACGTCCCGTCTTATTTGATACGCGGCATCGCTAGGCACTTCATCTCATGCTCCGTGGTGTAAGAGTCATGTCTTCCCCATTTATATCTGCCTCCAGTCAGATCATTACCCTTCTACAGAGCTATGCCATGGCAAGGTTTTTATTCCATTGCAGGTTGGAACATAACATAATAATCGTGCTGGCTTCCTCCAACATCGATCGTCTAGAAATTATTGGCAGGTTAAGTTGTATATATAATACGTACGGTCCCCATCACGAGGACGTGTTCGTTCCACGTGGAGGCCCCACGTGCCCATGCAGAACCGACATACCCACATGGGCGTCTGCCAAAACCGGCCAGCAAACTTATTTATTTATTTATTTTTATCCTCTTGTTGATTACAAGGCCATGTATACCCATCGTATGAAAATTAAATATCGGGAGTACTGGTCCCTTCCTCTCGTGCATCCCCATTAAATCATCTCCGTACGATCGAAGTTTAACGTAGCCAAACATCCACCACCTGTACTTTTGGGACGTAGGCTACCGGAAAAAGGAAAACGCACTTCTGGGCAACCAATTGAGGTTCCATTATTCTTCAATTGGCGCGCGGCACTTGTTAGACTGTGAATTAGCTATATGGCTAGCAGAGCGCGCGGTAAGATTAATGGGTGGTTGCTAGAAGGAAAGAAACTGTGCTGACCTCATGCATCAATGCTCTCACAAATCCAATTAATTATTGCGCGGTAAGATTTATGGGCGGTAGTTAAATGATCGATTAATCTGTCGTCAGATGACTCATTAACCTAGGTACATGACTCAAATAAAAGGGAAATGACTCACATAAAAATAAGAAAATACAACATATGGCTCGAAATAAATACTAGACCATGTCAGAGGCTTCCGGGGTGAAGAGACGAGCCATGAGTTTGGGCAAGGGAGGTGATATCCCCATCAATCTCCCTTTAACAAATTCTCCTTTCTCTTCGGAGATGATGGCTGGGAGTATTTCTGTAAGGTGATCGACCAAGATCTCAAAAATAATCTTGAAGCAAAAGTTACAGAGGCTGATGGGGCGGAATTCACCAAAGGTGGAAGGATACTCGACTTTAGGGATGAGCGCAATTAGGCTGGAGGAGATGCCCCCTGGCAAAGAGAATCCCCGGAAGAACCCCTGAACAACAGCAACAACATCCTGAGAAATAATGTCCCAACACGAGTTGGAAAAGAGGCCAGTGAATCCATCCGGCCCCAGTGCTCCATTGCCATTCAGGCCCTAAACAGCCTTACGGACTTCAGCTTATGAGGGTGCTTCACAAAGCTCTTCATTCTGGAAACTAGTGCTAATGGTTGGGATGACTTGTAATAGGCCTTCGTCAATGGAGTGCGGCACAGAGGAGAGGAGTTTTTGAAAGAAGTTAGTAGCTTCCATCTGCAAGGTATCTTGGTTGTCACACCAATCCTCATTAATCTTCAACCGATGGATGAAGTTTCTCCTCCTGTTGCCCTAGACAACCGAGTGATAGAACACTGTGTTCCTATCACCATTTGACAGCCATTCCATCCTAGCCTTTTGGGACCAAAATAGTTCTTCACAGTAGAGACCCCTCCTAAGATAGGCATTCGCCTTATTGAGAGACATTCTAGCATCTGCCGAGGGATCACTATCGAAAGCACTTTGAAGAGAGGAGACCCTTGCCTCAGCATCTACAATATTTTGCTTAATGTCGCCAAAGATAGCTTTATTCCATAGTTTCAGAGTAGACTTAACCTCACAGAGATTGTTTTGAAGTGTGACAAGGGGGTTAGTATGAGAGGCACCATTCTTCTTCCAGGCTTCAGAAACCACCTCATGAAAAGATTGGTGGGTGGACCACATGGATTGGAATGTGAACCTGCCCAGTGACTTTTCGATGGTGTTAACCTCCAAGAGGAGCGGTGAGTGGTCTGAAGGTCCCCGAGGGAGGTGTTTAACAGAAGACCCATGGAATGCATCCAACCAGTGAGAGTTGAATAGAACACGATCGAGCCTGGCCTTAATCACTGCATGCCCAGTTCTATTATTATTCCAAGTGAAAGGAGAGCCAGTATAGCCAGCATCCTAAAGGCCAGCTACCGAGATGAAGGACGTAAATTCCAGCATAGAGTGCATCCTGGTAAGGCAACCCCTACATTTCTCTGATGGGGTAGTGATGCTATTAAAATCATCGATGACCACCCAAGGAATAGAAGTATCCATAGAGAAATCCAGTAGGGAATCGAAGAGAGCTCGGTGATCAGTGGGGAGAGAAGAAACACAAAAGAAAAACTCTAATTTAAGCTCCCCCTGAGTAGATGATGCAGATTTTGGATAAAGCTTGTATCTCCTGTTGATTTCTACATGAATGGCTCCATAAGATCTTGAAGAAGTTGAAGATGGATGAAGAATCTCCAAGATGAAGTACTGTTCACGGAGGTGTTGCAGCAGCCCTCTTTCCTCTTAGTATCCCCCTTTGATCTTGTTTGCTTGATTAGGGTTTCTTGGCCCAAAGAGATATTTTTATACAACTTGGGTGGTCAAGGGACATGCCAAAACATAGATCCACAATTCATGGCATGTCTGGTGGCTTTGGGATTAAAAAATCCAAATGGAAGGGCTTCCCATGTTGAAGAATGTGAAAGTCAACAATTATTGTTTTGAGAGGTTCGGTCGACCGAATTCACCGATCGGTTGACCGAACTCGGAGAACTATGTAAATCTTCATCCTTGGAAATTTCGGTCGACCAAAATCCCCAATCATTCGATCGAACTCTGTAACTTTTACAGAGCTCTGATCCCTAGAAACTTTGGTTGACTGAACCAAGCCAGTTGGTTGACTGAACTCTGGAAACCTACAAAAATAGATTGTGAGCCTAATAAAGCATATCCATAGGACAAGAGCTTTATGTCCTCATTTGTTCCATACATTTTAGGTTTGATTTAACTTTTGATTTTGCTTAGTTTATGCATTTGGAAGGCTTAAAATATTTGAGCATTTGACATTACATAAGGTGGCTTTAAACACTTCAAAGCTCGCTCTTGATCACTTCAACACGGCACGAGATGGAAACTAAGTCTAGGCTGTTGTTGTCATCAAAATGACTTGGAAAGACTCAACAATATTTCTCCCACATGCTACCCTCCTCTCTCCTATCCATATCCAGCACGTCCGGCGTTCTCCTGCTCCCTGTACACACGGGACCACCGCCTGGTTTCTCCCTACCCCTTCCTACACACTGCATACGCCACCGTCACCACCGCATCTCCTCCATGCACCACCGGTGTCATCCTTTCCTCCTTACCACATCCCACACCGGTCGCATCTTTATCCTGCCCTATCCCTACATTCTCTCTTTCTAACACACCTGCACTTCACCGTCGTGGAGCCCCACATCACAGTGTCTCCCCCACCGTCTCACCCACACCACCACGGCCATGCACAGCAGCCAACCACTGCATTCACTGCCGTGGCTCCCTCTCTCTCTAACCCTTTAGTATAGCTCTCACCAATGCCCCCACACTCATCCTCTCCTCTTTACACACACACAGATCCTCCATAGTAGCACCGCGGCCATCTCCTCTCTCTAACTTGCACACCACACATACCACTCCGTCGTTGTGCTCCCTCTCTTCTGTCTCCCACATATCCTCTCTCCCGTCTACCAACACTGCACCCCATGCATGCCCTTCCCATCTCCTCCTCATGCACGTAGCACCACATGCATGCACCTCGCTGTAGCCGCTGGCCCCCTCTCTTTTACCCTTTATTTCGTTGGCTCTGACATGACGTCGAGTCAACACTCATCCCATGTTCTGCCCTTGGCTCAGGCCTCATGGCTTTGTCAAGTTTGTTGGCTTCGACATGACGACGAGTCAATACTTATCTCATATTCTACCCTTGGCTTAGGCCTCACACCTTTGTCAAGTTTGTTGGCTTCGACAGGACGTCTAGTCAACACTTATCCTATATTCTGCCCTTGGCTTAGGCCTCACGCCTTCGCCAAGTTTGTTGATTTCGACATGACGTCGAATCGGCACTTATCTTATATTCTGCCCTTGGCTTAGGTCTCACACCACTGCCAAGTTCGTTGACTTCAATAGGACGTCGAGTCAACACATAGCCGATATTCTTCCCTTGGCTTAGGCCTCACGCCTTTGCCAAGTTCGTTGGCTTCGAAAGGACGTCGAGTTAACACCTATCCTATATTCTGTCATTGGCTTAGGCCTCACGCCTTTGCCAAGTTCATTGGCTTCGACAGGACGTCGAGTCGACACCCATTTTATATTCTTCCCTTGGCTTAGGCCTCACACCTCTGCCAAGTTCTTTGGCTTCGACAGGACGTCGGGTCAACATTTATACCTATTTTATATTCTGTCCTTGGTTTAGGCCTCACGCCTCTGCCATGTTTGTTGGCTTCGACAAGACGTCCAGTCAACACCCATTTTATATTCTGCTCATGGTTTAGGCCTCACACCTCTGCCAAGTTCGTTGGCTCCGACAGGACGTCGAGTCAACACGCATTCTATATTCTGTCCTTGGCTAAGGCCTCATGCCTCTGCCAAGTTCGTTGGCTTCGACATGACGTTAGGTCAACATTTATATCCTATATTCCTTCCTTGGCTTAGACCCCACGTTGTCACCAAGTTGGTTGACTTTGGCAGTCTATTAAGTCAACAACCATATTCTGCCCTAGCCAGACCCTACGTCTCTCCCAGGTTGGTTGGTTTCCACGTAATGTAGGATCGACAAAACTGCACTATTTTTGACCCTCATCTTAGACAAACCATCTAAGTAGGGTTTGTTGACTCTGACATCCCGTCGGGTTAACGTTCATATTCTAACCTTTGGTTCGGACCTTTCGTCCGATTAGAGAATAAAAATACCCTTTTTACCTTTGTCTCGGACCTTCCCTATAACCAGAGAACAAAAGGACCCTTCTACCTTTGGCTCGGACCTTTTATCCAGCCAGACAACAAAAAGACTTATCTTTTACCTTTGGTTTGGACCTTTCATCCGACCAGACAATAAAAAGACCCTTTCACCTTTGGCTCGGACCATCTTTCCGACCATAGAACAAAAAGACCCTTTTACCTTTGGCTCAGACCTTTTGTCCAGCCAGTTAACAAAAAGACCCATTTCACCTTTGGTTCAGAACTTCTGTCCGACCCCATAATAAAAAGACCCCTTGACATTTGGTTCGGACCTTTTTATTCGACCAGACAACAAAAAGACCCTTTTACTATTGACTCAGACCTTTCTTTGAAATGGGTGATAAAGTAGTCTTTGATAATGTGGATGTCCTCGGTCCAGTGATTATTAGGCAATTTAATCTAGGAGAGCCTGTTGGATGACCTTCTGTTCAGCACTTTGGTGTGAAAATATTTGGTGCATCGATCCCCCTCTTGGGTCCAGTGGGCCTTAGCCATTTGTCTCTAGTATTCCTCTTGTAGCTTGACATGATCCTCAAGCTGACTTTCTAGAATGGCTTCACCCTTGATAGTCTCTTCCGAAGGAGGGAGGGAACGAAGTAGCTTCATGTCATTAGTGATGTCCTTGATCCTCTGTAGGGGATTATTGAAGTGGACAGCTCTCCATCTTCTAATACTAGTCTACAGGGACTGTCTTTTGTTGAAAGTTGGAAGCTAGGGGGGAGTGTTGGTCCATCTGTCCATGAGCAGAGACTCCAGGTCTTCGTGCTGAGTCCACATTGATTCAAACTTGAAGGATAGTCTCTTGTGTTTGTTGTTCCGATGCAGGTTAGTATATATGAGATTATGATCACTGTCAATTCTTGGAAGATGGTGAATAGCTGCCTATGGGAATAGCATTCTCCACTCTACATTTGCAAGGGATCTGTCTAGCCTTTCCCTAATGTGCCATTTGGCCATCCTGCGATTGGTCCAAGTGTAAGCAGGACCATCAAACCCCAGGTCCAAGAGACCTGTATTTAGGGAAAAATTTTGAAAGTCTTTTAATTGTTGATAACTGACAGAGGAGCCTCCTACTTTTTCCTTAGGTTCTAGAATGGAATTCATATCTCCTGTGACAAGAATGGGGCCCCTGTAGGAACTGATATCATCTGCCAACTTCAACCAAAATTCCTGCCTAGTGGATCTTCTGGCTGGGGCATATATATAGTACAGCCTCCAGTTAGTCGAGGGGGGTCCTCAATCTCAAGGGATACCCAGTGATGGTTGACTTGGAGGGCCCGAATATTATGGTTAGGATCCCACCACACCCAAATGCCACCAGCTCTACCCACCGGGTCAATATAGACATAGGAGTTTGGGCTTTTAGTGTTGAAGAAGGATAAACTGGTGTGAGGGGAGGCCTTAGTCTCAGAGAGGAAAAGGATGTCAGGTTTAATGGCGTGGGTTATTTGGTTGAGGTAAGAAATTGTGGAGGGCCCACCCACCCCTCTACAATTCCAGGACAATATCTTCATTTTGGGCTTGGCGGCTCCTTAAGGTTGGCCGCTGGAACCTTGTTTTCGGGAGGATAGCTCGAATTGGGAAGGGGCTTCATAGAAGCAGAGTGTTTGGCTCAGGCTGCATGTTTGAGCTTCTTGTGGTTGACTTTTGGGAGGGATTCTGGAGATTTCCCTGGGTGGAAGAGGACGAGGGACTGAGTGGGGGGGTCTATTTTAGCTCTTTTGGGAATGCAGGCCTGAGGTGTTGTGGGATCGGGGGCAGCTTTCCTTTTACCTTGGATGGACGTGGAATAGAGGGTGATGAATGGGGGTGGTGGATTGGGGGAAAGGACGCAAAGAAAGAGCAGAGTTGCATGTTTTTAACTTGAAACTCGAAAAAGGGACACCGAATCCGGCGCACAATAGCGGGCGGGGCCTCTGGTTTCCCCACACTTTTTGTCGCGAGAGAAATGGTAAAAAATGAGGGGAAAAAGTTACTTCTTTCCTTCTGTAGTCTACAGAACCCTGTGGATGGAGAGGAGGAAGAAAAAAAATAGAAAATTGTTGGGGGAGTTCTTGTTCTTCCTTCCGATTCCTGCTCTCCTGCGCTTCCTCGATTCCAGGTTTCTGCTTTCTCTCGCTGTCTATCTTTCCGATTGCATCTGGGTCTGATCCTTCTGCTGCTGCTGATGCTGCTGCTGCTGCGGCGGCGGCGGCGGCTGGCCTTTGATGTTAGATGTTCAATCCGTCGACCCCGCACTGCTTGTAGGTGAGCGACTGTTTCCTGGGGCTGATCACGATGGCGCAGTCCACCGATACCTGCTCCCACCCCATTCAAATTTGTGATATTGGGTTGATAAAACGGAGATTGTGGTGGTAGAAAGATTTTCATGTTTGTCAGATGGAATGAAACGAATGGAGGACAAGTGGGGAAGGGAAGGGAGTTGGGGGGGGTTGGTGGCGGCGAAAGGAGAGGGATGAAGTGATAGCCCACCTGGACGCGCGGGGAGGTGAGGCCGAGGAAGCGGATCTTGGCGGCGACGTCGCCGGCGACGCGGAGGTCGACGCGGTCGTTGAGGGCGGCGTCGCGGACGAGCTGGAGGGCGTCGGCCTGGAGGACGTCCACCCGGTCGACCACCACCCGGGTCTGCACCAGCCGGGTCGAGTGCGACGGCTGCTCGAACCCCGGCATCTCCGCCACCCCCAGCGGCACCCCGCGGTACATCACCGTGAACGCCGTATCCCCATACCGGATCCCCACCTTGTTGGGGTTCTCCGCCGTGAACAGCATCGTGATGTTCAGCGTCAGGTACGCCGCCGGCGGGGGCCCGCCCCCCGCCGGCGACTGCGTCGGCGCCGTCACCAGCAGATAGCTGACCCCCACCTGCTGCAGGTCGAACTGGGGCTTCTTGGGCTTCACCACCAGCACCACGACCAGGGCCACCGCGACGACGAGCAGGGCGAGGAAGGTGAGCAGCAGGAAGAGGCAGCAGCAGCAGCCCTTCAGCGAGGCCGCCGACGACGAGGACGAGGAGTAGTGCGCGAGGTAGTGGCTGCCCGGCTGTGGCGGGGGCAGATGGGGCCTCTGGGGGCGCTGCTGCTGCTGCCGCCGTTGGCCATCGCTGTGGTTGTGGTGATTCTCCCCGTTGGCCCGGGTCGTCATATTTGGGGGGGGGGGGCTCTGCTGCTACCCACCTCCGATTCCGGCCACCGCCGCCCCCGCCGCTGCTACTGGTACTACTTAAAAGGAGTGAACTGAGCTTGGGACTTTCTTCCCTTCCACCGGCCCTCCCCGCGACGCCCCCTGCCCTCACCTTTTGCTCCAACCTCCCCCTCCCTAATGGCTGAGCTCCACGAACCTAGTGTGATACTGAGTTACAGACATTTCTCATTGAGTCAGCTCCATGAATTGGTACATCCTCTGAATCTTGATAAGCACAACTTCGATGGTGAAGTCTATTTCCCTTGGTGGAGGCAATCCTGGCAATTCCTCGGGAAAGATATCAGGGAATTCACACGCGACTGGAATATCCTCCACCCCATCCTGCTGTTGATTAACCACCACTACTGAAGAAAGAAAACCTTGACAGCTAGCATCATGCAATCTACGAGCCTTAATAGCTAAAATAAGGAAACAGGGTGAAGAAGACCGAATACCTTGAAAATAAAAGGTAGGTTTCTGGGGCTGTTGGAAATACCCCCTCTTAGATCTAAAGTCCACAACGGCACCGTGAGCTTCGAGCCAATCCATACCCAAAATCACATCATAATCTATAAACCACATTGCATAGAGTCAAGCTGGCATATTATGCCCTTCAATCTGCATAGGCACCTCTTCAAGACAAGAAGGAGTGATCATAAAATCACCCGTTGGTATCTCCACAGCCAAATCACAAGACATCTCCAAAGCCAGTTCCTCAGCACAAGCAACAAAATCCTCAAATATAAAAGAATGAGATGCACCAGAATCAAATAACACTCGGGCCGCTCTACCAAGGATCATGATCGTACCTTCAACTAGCTGAGAAGCTTCTCCCTCGGCATGAGTCATGTGCATGACGCGGCCTCTTGATCTTGGTCTTCCCCACACTAGCCGACCGTGGCAGGGGACGGGTCTGCATTTGCTGTGGAAACTACTGCTGCGGCTGCTGCTGGGAATAAGATTGTTGAGGTTGGCATTGTGGCTGACAATGATGTGGCTACTACCGGCCTTTGGGGGCAATCACGAGTCATATGCCCCACTTGGTCACACCTGAAGCAAGTTACCAGCTTCTGACACAGCCTACCAGGGTTAGAACCACTGCACTGTGGACACGATCCCCGCTGTCCACCCATAAAACCTTGGCGCTGGTACGATGTAGGCTACTGCACACTACCCACAGAACTCTACCTTTGCTCTTGCTGCTCCTGACATCTCTGACCAAAGCCTTTCCTGAACATCCGCTTAATCTTCGATCCGAAGGATGAGGATCCCGTTGCGGAGGCTGTCGAAGAGGATGGCCCTAACCTACTCGAATCTTGACAGAATAATCCTTGCTACTGAGTAGAGCCCTGCTGATCTCGGCTTGACTACACCTCACATGACCTAGCTAGCTCTTGAGTCCACGCCAACTCCACCTCTAAACTCGTGGCTGCTTGATAGGCTGCTTCCATATCACTCACACGAGTAGCCGCAACCACATGCCGAAGTTCAGCTTTCAACCCTCTAACAAATTATTGAGTCTTCAATCTTTCATCCCCCATGATATGAGGTGCATAATGGCTGAGCTCCACGAACCTAGTGTGATACTGAGTTACAGACATTTCTCATTGAGTCAGCTCCATGAATTGGTATAACAGGCTACCACAGCTGAGCTAGTGGCACCACCGTCATACGCCACTATCGAGCCCTCCCCATTGGAATGTAGTAATAACTCCATAACTATGTCATCACATGTCATTAGCATTTCATGAAATAGATTAGTTGCATGTAAGAAAAAAATTACCTGGAGGAACGGTGTAAAGCCACTCATAGTCACCTCTCGATCTGTCCCTTGGGACAAACCTGCAAACAAATGCGCCAATACGGTAGCTCCCCAGGCATACTGTCCTACTCTCTCTAGGTCAACTAAAAACTCCAAGAAGTGGTAATGGATGTCGTCCCCCTTAAAACCTAGCAATGACCTCCCCACCAGGAAGAGGAGGAATCTCCTCAAGTTCATATTTGACTTCTCCCAGTTGCTAGCATCCACGCAGTACATAGCACGGGACCCTCTTTCAACTCTCTCCATGAATTCCTCTAAGGACTCATTACCATGTGGATGAATGTCGGTAAGCCCCAATGCCTCCATAATAGATGTCATGGCTACTGACTTGTTCTTTCGGTCCTTTAGTTCCAACCCCAGTAGCTTTTGAGCGCTCTCTCGATAATCGGGGTAGGTGACCCTAATCACCGCCTCACCATCCACTCTGAGACCAGTGATGCGAGCGATATCCTCCAAACCAGGCACCATATGTCCCCAGGGCATCAAAAAGGCCCGACTCTCTGGGTCCCACCTCTCACGCAGTGCGTGGATGAGAGCGAGGTTAATCTTAATGGGTTCGACACATAGGAAGGTGCCAAATCCCATAGCATGCAACCGAGCCTTTTGAAAGTTCGGAAGGCCTTGATATGTAGCCGCCACCAATGCCCATAAGATGAGTGATCTCATCATACTCTGCATATACAAGAAGTAAGAAAATACCCCATAAAAAAAAGAGGAGGGAAAGAAAGGAGAAGAAAGGATGACGAAAGGAATACAGTGAGTCGAGAAGAAAATGATCAAGGGAGAAATGAGCACACTTGTTTACAAGCTGTAATTGGGTCCTCTCACTAAGGTGCCCTTCGATGTGAGAGAGTCTCCTGGAACTACCACTGGATCTACTCCTCTTCGAGAAGCGGGAAGACTCGCCTTCCATCCTGAGATTAGACTCACCCTCCATCCTAAAATTTGAGAATCCTTCCCTTTCTTAAACAAAATTTCACTCTTCTAATCAGCCTTCGCTGCTTTGAGTCTTCCAGGAAAACCAGAAGGGGCTATTTATAGGGTTGGAAGAGGTCTAATCCCAAACTATCGGCATTACCTCTACCAGGGTGCTTGTAACGAGGCAACCATTTTTCACTTTCATATTTTACTTCATCATTCACTTGGAGTAAATGAGGTTGGTGGCATAGCTTTGCACCCTACGCGATCTGAGGTTCCCTGTGCTCGTCATGTTGTAAATAAATTTGGGGTGAGCTCATCCACACAGAAAAGATGACCAGGGGTCGGCATCGTTGAATTGGGTGGTAGGCTCATCCACAGAAAAAACGCCCCCGGCAGTTCGCTATCGGTGACGGGTTCACGCCAGTCATCGCGGCGGGTCACAACGTGCGACACCTCGCCGAAGTCAATGTCGTAGTCCCGGCCATTGCGCTTGGCGTAGGCATCCACGCTGCGGGCCAATTTCTGGCGGTCCTCGAAGATCACGCAGGACTCGCCCACTTCCAGCGCCTTGATTTGGGGATGCTTGAACGGCTTAGCCATCACAACCTCCTATCGGTACGGAACAAGTGCTGTTTCCAGCATCAGTAGGGCTTCTGCCGCCTTGTCGGGGCAGCGGATCAGCCAGGAACGGAAGGCGACTTCGCGTAGGTCGTGGCCGAGGTCGTCGGCTTCGATGGCAGCAGCGCGGAGTTTCTTGGCGGCTTCGCAGAGGAAGCCGGGGCGACCGTGGCCGGCCCAACCTGACTCGGGGAGGGTCATGCGGCGATCCCCAATTCAAGGGCGCGCTCGGGCAGGCGCTTGTAGCCGTCCTTGCAGACGACGCCACGGCGCTTCAACTCCGCTTGGTAATCTTTGAAGTTTTGCGAAAGCGTAGTGATGTAAACGTTCCACGCGGCATACGGGCCAAAGTCGTTTTTCCGGGCCATGACGTATTGATCGCGTGTCCGGCCACGCTGCTCCCATTTGCCGGACTCAACCCACACGCGGCACCACTCAGGGAAGGTGAACTCCCACCCAATGCCTCGGAGGGTCGCGTTGTGGCGGTGATATTTGTACGCAAGCGCCATGGAGCCCTTGGCATGTAGCGCCAGGCCGGCATTGAGCCGTAGAAGGGTTTCTCGGTCGCACCCATACGCCTCGATTGAGCGAGCGTTACAGGCAGCGATGCGCCGCGCCTCTTTCTCTGCCCGGTGCCGCTGGGACTGTCTATGGCTTCCGCCATCAAGGCGTCCCACGCCAATCCGCTGCAGGATTTGGCGCACCCTCTCGCGGGTGATTCCATACATCGTGCCGATTTGCGCGAGGGTGAAGCCCGCCCTATGCAATTCAACCATTCGGCTTTCGCGCTCATGGTTACGAAAGTTCGGGTTCATGCCGCCGCGCTCCACGCCGACTGTGTCGGGGCCACGATTGCCGCCATCCGGTCGCGCTCGCGGGTGCGGCCAGCGGCGATGCGCAGGGCGCGTTCCATATCGCGGTACTGGCGCACCAGCAGCGTGCCCGTGGCGTTACAGAAGGCAGTCGTGCGCCGATCCGTAAGACCGCGCTCACCCTTTGCAAGCGCGTTGACCAGCGACTTGGACGCGCCCATGCGGGCTGCGACTTCGCGGTACGTCAGGCCCGAAAGCGTGATGGACGCGGAGATTGCATCCTGTTCGCTGAAACACATGCGCAACGTGCGCTCGTCAGCAAGCCGCGGGCTGGCGACCGCTTCGATACGCTGCGGAATAAGCTCTTTTTGACTCCCCATCACGCTCTCCCACGCTTGTCCACTTCTGTCCACGTCGTGCGTTAGGTAAAAAAAGCGCCCCGCTAGGAGGGCATTTAATGAGGATGCAGTGGGTCCACCTTATGCTCACCTATGCGCAGTTTGTCCTTCTGAATCAGGCCTTCAATGATATCTTTGGACACATAACAATCCTCAATTGAATGCCCCCTTTGTTGGTGATAAGGGTAAAATTGAGGGTCATCTTTTCATCTGGCATCACTCGGCCTTTTGGGCTACAGGAGGACAACCTTGCCACATGCACGGACCCATTTGAATAGCATTTGAGTTTTCTCCTTAGGAAAGGCATAATGTTTCTTCATCTTGTCCCTCAACGAGGGTGCTTGTTCAGTAGGCTGAATGGGAGGAACCCCAGCTACCTCTTTTGTTTGCTTCTGTTGTATCTCGAAAGCTCTAGAATCTGAGATGCATATTCCCTTTTGCGCCAGATGCTCGCTGGCTGGTTTGTTCTCCCAGCTTGGGGTAGTAGTAGCCAGGCAATACTTTGCCAAGAAGGCGTCAGCATCAGCTGCCAGCTTACTTAGCTGTTTAAAGGTTCTGACTTCGATGTCCATCACCCTTTGTAGGATTTCATATTTCAGATTTCTTTCACATCTTTGAATGATGCCCTCGCAACTCAGAGGGCTCCTGCATCTTTCATGGGGGTTTCCCCCTTTTCTTATATAGTCCGAAGTGGACTCATCATCTTTTCATTCGATTTCATATAATTTTGCCTTGGTGACTTCTCCCTCGGCTGACTTCGTTTCGGCCGTTTGCTCCTCACTTGTCTTATTCACTGCTACCGGAGCCGTCAGATCTGGGTGTAGGCTGAGTGGGTTTAAATCCATTTCTCCCATTTTTCTCTTCATTATTTCAATTTCTTGGCATAGCTCCAAAATCAGAGCGGGCCCAGGCTGGCAGGAGCCAAGGATGCTACCTCCCATTCTGATTTCTATTGGGGTTGGTGACACCCCCATATCATTGTCAGACGTATTCGTCCCTTCCGAGCTTGAAATTCTTGCCCCCACACCCATGTGCAAGACAGTGTGATGGCACATATCTTCATCAGGCAACGGGAGATGCTTCGTGTTTTCCTGAGATTCATGACCATGACTGGAGGTAGAAGTCCCAGGTTGATTTGGCCTTGTCAGTATAAAGCACATTTCTTCATTTGCTTCTTCTTCAACCATTTGTCTTGTGTCGGACGATGCCGACAATGTATTGCAAGAGAGGGCATTGCCTCTTTTTCTATTTCTTGACATCTTTTTCTTCTTCCCTTCTGCGGCTGGCATGTGCCTCCACGATGGGTCGTCTTGTAATTGTCGGTGTATGGACACCATGTTGACAACTTCCTTGAAGTCAGGAAGCTTGTGAGAGCGTGCAAGATCCACTCTGGATTCCCCCATCTATAGCTCTCCTCTCTTGATCATACCTTTGGCAATGTCTTTAAATACATAGCAGTCTTCAATAGAGTGCCCAAGCATTTGGTGATATGGGAAAAAGCGGGGGTCATATTTTCTTCTGATGTCACCCAGTCTCTTTGGCTCCTCCCCCTTTCATGTTTGTAATGTATTCGGCCTCCATTTTGCCATGAATGAAAGTCCCCTTTTTATGTGTTTATGGCTGCCTTATGCTGGCTCGAACCTCGATGCATGCTCGTTTGTCTCCTCCTTCATCCCTCTCCCTCTCTTCCTATGGTGTTTCCTTCTCTCCCTGCCAATGGCCCCTCGTTCATAGGTGACGGCCCTCCCAGCCTCATCCTCTTCATGGGCACAACAGTGCCTCCCCAACCTCCTCAAGCACCCAGTCCCCATCTGCCCTTCCCTGGCTGGAGCTTCCCTATTAGCCAGGCCAAGCCCGGACGCCCCACGGCCTTCTTTCTCCCACTGGCCTTAAACAACCTAGCCCTCCTTTCAGCGGCACACCCTTTGACCTCTTCGCCAGCGCATCAACCCCCTTTCTTCCCCGGTACACTCTCCGCGTCCTTCCCCGGCACACTTGCCGCGTCCTTCCCCAGCACAGTCCCAGCGCTCTTCCGTGGTACACTCGCTGCAGTCCCAGCCCGGCACACTCGTGCATCGGCACGCCTGTGCCTTCACCCTCTCAACCCCATCTCTTCAAACCTTCCAAACCTGGCACAGTCTCCATTTACCCCTCTAGCGGTACACCATGGCTCCCCCCTTCACCGGTACAGCCCCATGTGCCTTTCCCCGGCACACCCCAGTCACCTCGCCGATGCACTTCCAGCCCGGTGCAGCCCCAGCCCTTAGCCTCCTCTTCACCGACACGCCTTGTGCCTTCTCCGACATAGCCCCCCCTGGCCCATCTTTCGCCGGCACACCCTCTTTGCCAGTACACCACCCCCTACCTCGTATACCTTCAACCCTTGGGCCAGCCCTTCACCAGTACAACCCCTCCTCACCGGCACAGCCTGACTTCCTCCAGCCTGCTTTACCCGGTACACCCCTGAACCCCTTGGCCGGCACTTCAGACCAGCACTTGCAGCCAGGCCTGGAGTCGTCTCCCACTCATTGTCCCCTCTGAGTTTTCCGAGGCTTTATCGAAGGTGTTGCTGCTCTCGGACGCCCACCTCCAATTGTTGGGTTCCGCCACTCCATGTGGACGCGTTTCCCGTATCTCCCTTATGCTCGGGTCAAGGGAAGATGCTGCCGAATTTTTGTCGAAAATAATAATATGACAGGGGCAAAAGGGAGCAACAAACAAATGGATTAATAACAAATTAAAAGATCAAAGGAAGTAACGAGCAAATGAAACGAACAATGGCAAACTACTCCAATCGAGGTAAGATAACTGTGTGCAACATGAAGGGAACTGGGTCAAACAATGACTAAGTAACTTGAACACTCGCCCTACAGAGAAGAGAGGAGAGGAAATAGTTAAGAGACAGGAAGAGAAGATCCCCAAGGCACTACATGAAAGTAAAAAAGAGAAGAAAAGAAAGGCCTTAAGAGAATGGGAGAGCCGTGGGCCCCTCGTCAGTTCCGCCAGGTACATACTCCAGTCATCCCAGCCCTTCCCCAGGAGATTTACATATACATATATCAACCCCATCTATGTGCCACCTGTATACACAAACCCAACCCATATATATATATAAGGCCTTAACCCATAAAGTATCTTCTCCCATTACCACAATATAAAACACAAATGGTGAACCAACAACCGTATGATCACAATATGAATGGGCCAGCTCACGTTTAACCCAAAAATCAAAACCCATGTCTGTGGACCCTTTTTCTATTAAAGCCAAACTACATGGGCCAACTAAGAAGCCAACTCCACAGGGAGAGCACAACCCTCATGTATGGGCCTTAACACCCCCACGACCCCTTGGAAATCATCCAACCCAGGAAGCCTTCAACGTTGCATGAGTGCAACCATAGGGTTTTGGGAAGACAAAAAGGGCAAGTGGCTGTTAATAAGGTAGGACATTGGAGGAACCCACGGCAAGTTTTTTAAATCCTTCCCAGCATGGCCTTTGAACCCTCTAGATCTTTTCTCCCCTATAAAAGTCCACACCAGCGAGCCAGCGGGATCCTATTCATGCTATTGCCACTGCCACCATCCTTTTCCCTTACCATTGATCGAGCCACTGTTGTTAGTTCGTGCCTTGCATCGACATCCCGTGCGTGAGGTCGACGTCCCCGTCCTCCCTTTATTTGTCGTTCATTTGTTGGCTGCTGTTGCTGCAGTGAAGAAGTCACACTCCTTCCTTCTGCCGTGATTGCTGAAGAGAAGCTAGGCTCTTCTTCTTCCTCTACTATTACATTTTCCCCCATCTTACATCTTCACCGTTAAAGCAACGAAAATGTAGGCAATCTCCCAAGCCCAATCGTTAGTAATAAAATTTGCATGATCTCTCTACATGTTTGTTGTAGTTTTACGTGGGTCTTCTCTCCCAGATGAAAACTATTAACATCATGCTTAGTTAAATAGTTAGATTTTCATGGTTTAAACTTTCCCCCATGATTTGTATGATTTATGTTAATTAATTAATAAAGACAACAAGCTAACAAAAATTTTTAACCATGTAATCACGTACCGAAAATTCACAATTTTTATATTGCTAGAATCTACATGATTTTTTCTAAATTATCATGTATTTATATGATATATTAACTTGTTAGAAATTAGATTTATAAAAATAAATGAAGCATTAAAGTGTAACGGCGAATCATGTTGTTACTATATAACAGTAGATGTAAGCTTTCGCTGCCAGAACCCTTTTCATGGGCACCGAACTGTCCGTTGGTCATGAAAATTTATGGGCGTATTATTGGGGTGAAGACTGAGGTAGTGAGGGTGGTGCCTCTATTTTTCGAGCCTCCTATCTCAAGATTCCCCATCTCTCAACCAAATTTTTTTTTAAACATCCGGTAAGGTAGAGTTTTTCGAGCCCTTCATTTCGATATATAGAATGCGCGATTCCGACGTGGTTATGTCCAGAAACGAGAGGTTTAAAGAAGTTGACACTTCCACTATTTGAAATTACGTCAGGCGCAACCGTCGCTCATTCTGAACTTCTAAGAGAAGTACTTCTTGGAAACTTCCAAATAGTGAAAATAAAGCCGACAGGTTACAAGCCAAGCTATCATGTAAAGCCATTTTCATACTTCTTTTTTTTTTTTGGAAAAGTGGATGGTACCACAAGTATATATTAAAAGAAAAGCAAGATGTACAAGTAAAGTAGTGATCTCTCAAAAAATCCCTTTACAAAAAGATCCATTCCCCCCAAAATGTATACCCTATTAGCTCCCCAACAACAAAAAGAGAGAGGAGTTACAATTCTCCACTTTACAAAGCTCCTTCGCACAAAGGGTTACTTTCTCACAAACAAAAGAAAATAGTCTATCTTGTGGCCTCGCTTCCCTTTTGAAGATTCTAGTGTTCCTCTCTGTCCACAAGGCCCAAAGTGTGGCATGGTGGCTGAGCCACCAAATGAAGTTGTCACCTTTCAGGTTCCACCTTCTATGCCACTTGGACAAGAGTTGATGCACCCCCACAATCCAACCTGAAGGCTGCTGGAGTCTCTGGCCAATCCTCGTCCATACATCCCTCGGGTAGGCGCACCCTGTGAACAAATGATTTAAGTCCTCCTCCTCATCCCCACACAAGCAGCATCATGTAGAGATATGATGGAGAATGGGTGCCACCTTGTTACAGGTGGGAAGCAGACTGTGAGAGATCCTCCAAACTAGTAGCTTCACCTTCAATGGGCTCTTAGGAGCCCAAATCTGAGATACAAAAGAGTGATCCACTCCGCCCTCCGAAATGAGAGAGTATGCAGATCTGACTGAGAAGCCTCCCTCTCTCTCCCATCTCCACACCCATGAATCAGGCCTTCTAGCAACCGGATAAAGGTCAAGAAGGGAAGATAAGAGCTGCTCTATCTGGTCCATCTCCTCAGGGTAGAGATTTCTCCTGAAAGTTGGAGCCCAAATCCCCCCGGGCAGGTCTACATCAAAAGACTGAGCAACAGAACCTGTAGGTGCACCTACATTAGCGTACAACGATGGAAGAGCCTCCGCTACAGTGACGTTACCACACCATCTGTCTTGCTAGAACAAACACCTCTTTTCATCACCCAGGTTGACCCAGACACTAGCTCTGATGAAGTCCACACACTGCAGGATGCCTCTCCAAATTGGGAAGGCACTGTGAACACTGGTTAGAGTCAGATCCCAAACTCTAGAAGAGGAGTAATATCTCTGTCTGATCAGCTGCGTCCAAAGCCCTCCATCCTGTCCCCACCTCCACAACCACTTACATAATAATGCCAAATTGAAATCTCTAATGTTCTTGATGCCCACACCACCTCCTTCCTTGCTCTTGCAAACTTTACCCCAAGAAATGTTTTGCCAGCCTCTATCTCCGTTCCCATTTCCGTGCCAAAAGAATCTAGCCTATATGGACTCCAATTTCTTTGCCACTGTCTTGGGGATCCTGAAGATAGAAAGGAAATAGGCTGGCAAACTGTCCAGCACTGATCTACATGGTACCAAGTGTCCTCCATTGCAAGTAACACACACACACACATACACAAGTGAAATTAGTCTGCAAAGAACCATTGACTAATAGCTTGAACTGAGGAACAACCTCCGCACACCGCTGACTTATAGCTTGCAACAAGAGAAATGAACCCAAAATAGGGTGTCAGAAAACATACATTATGGATAGTATCATAAGATCAAAAATGAGCAGAAAACAAGATAAAAGAAGAAGAAAAATGATAAAATACAATGTTGCTCTAGATGAAAATCTGGGAGCTTTTCTGATGAACAACCGCAAGACTCTCAGTCAAGTCTGAAAACTCCTTACGTTTAGTCACGAGCTCCCTCACTGTCTCAGGTGGCTACTCTCTTCTTATCTCCACTCTCTGCTTCCTCTTTAGGTGCTCTCTGAGGATACTCTCAACTCTCTCTAAATCGCACATGGGAGACACTTTCCTTCTTGAGCATCTTGCTTCTTTTCCAAGGCAGATGGATGCTATTTATACCCTAGGCAACTTGGATAAATCTCCACTTCCAAGATGCTCTCTGATTGGTCTGATGTTGAAGTGGAACCTTCTATTCAAGGATCATTCTAGAACCCTAGGCATGTGACCTTGGAGCATGGGCCAAATGATTTGACCTTGGATCGTGTGTCCAAGGGGCCCCACACTTAAGTTTTGCAAGTTCTGCCGTAAGGGGTGCATCGACATAGTCTTCTTGTAGCTAGATGAAAATAAGCTGGATAGCCTTGATGTGTTGATGCAACATCTTCATTGCGTTGACGCACTCTTCCTATTGCTTGAGAACTTGGCTGGAAATTCTTTGATGTGTCGACGCCATATGCATATTATGTCAACACAGCCTTCTCATAGCTTGAAAGACAGATCGTAGGGTTTTCTTCTTTTCTTCTATTGCGTCAACGGATTTGATCCTTGCGTCGACTTTCTTTTGCTTTGACCACCGTCCGACTAGTTCTTCAGTTGCGTCGACTCCATGGCTGCACTGAGTTGACTCAACCATCATGTGGTGTTGCTGTCGTTGAGGCTGCTGCTGCAATTGCTGCTATTGCATTGACACCATAAGCATCTTGTGTGGATGCAGTCTTCACATAACTTGGAGGGCCTTCAGCTGCGTCGACTAATTGTGTACACTGAGTCGACCAAATCATCTTTGTTGCCTTTGCTGCCATCTGTTGGACCATTAGTTATGTCCACCTACCATGAAGGTTAGGTCGACACATCCTGACCTTTGATAGCTTGATTTGTTCTTGTGTCGACTCCATGGCTTTATTGAGTCGACCCATTCCTCTTGTTGCTTATGTCTGAGAGATTTGGTCGACCTAGACATAAATGTCAGTTGACCTACTGCATATCGGTCGACTAATTTTTGTGTCTGTCGACTTGGACTTGTTACTTGTTAACCTAAAATTTAAACGCTTAGTCAATTTGTCTATAAGGCATTTGACTGAGTTCTATGTGCTTGGCAGGAAGACTCATTAATGAGTCATAGTTGAACATGTTTATTTCTTAGTTCATCGACTTGTGGACATTACAGTAGCAATGTACTCCTTGAGGGGATCGTTTTGGCTATTTTTATGTATTTTTTTGAATTAGTAACTTTTTGGATTGAAAATCAGGATTTTTAGAAATTAGGAAAATTCCTAATTTCTTTCTATAAATTCAACTCCACTGTCTCTCCTACCCATTTTCAACCTCACGTTCTCTCACTCCATTCTCTCCCGTCTCTCGACCGTTCTACGCGGGGCATGCGACCGTGGAGAGCTGGTCGAGGCGCGGACGTGCTGGGGTGATCGGTTCGCGGGTTGGAGCAGCGGTTGGAGCATGGCGGGTGCGATCCCTCGGTGAATTCTGAGATCAGCGTGGTTTGTGTTTTGACATTTTCGGTGTGGATTAGTCGCTTCGGCGCATAGTTTCTTCGGTGGAGGTAGGCATATGGATCATCCACTCCCCTGCGCCATTTCCCTTCAGTTTTACGCTTTTCGATGAGAGCGGGCCAATTTGGACTCGTTGGCATTTTTCGTAGTTCATAGGGTTCGCCAAAAAATGGTGATGATTTTTAGATCAGCTGGAGTCAATGGACTCCTGGGAACATCAACGTTCCATTGATACCTGTTTTGCGGCGATTGGTGGCCCCGTTTGATCGGTAGGGCTCTAGGAAGTCCAGAAACCCTTTTTGGGATATTTCGTTAGAATCACTCATTTCTTGTGATTCATGTGTTGTTTTGACTCTGGTCGGAGTCTATGTGATTGCCAATGTGATTGTGGTTGTATCCCCTTCGTCTCGGGATGAACGGGGTGTGAAAAGGCCACGATCGGATGAACCCCTGGGTTTGCTCGTCGTGACGCTTGAACAGTCACACCAGAGATCGTTCATGTGTATGGACAGCTATTTTCGGACCGCTTATCATAGTTTGAGGTTGAGTGGTCCTTTGATGGACCATGCATCCCCTTGGGCGGCCGATTTTGGACCACTTATCGTGTGTCGCTTTGAGTTTGAGTGGTCGCTCGATAGACCACTCATTCCTCTTGAGTGGTCAGATTTGGACTGCTTATCTTGAGTGGTCAGATTTGGACCGCTTATCCCCTTTGAGTGGTCAGATTTGGACCGCTTATCCCCTTTGAGTGGTCAGATTTAGACCATTCATCCCCCTTGAGTGGTCCATTGTGGACCATTCTTCTTCCCTTGAGTGGTCCAATCCAGACCGCTCATCCCCATGAGTGGCCCAGTGTTGACCGCCCATGTTGCTGTGTTCATGGAGTTGTCAGTTGGCTTGATGTGTCCATCTGTCTTAGGTTTGTGTCCTAGGGCGGTGTCTGTGTGTCGGTGGTGCGCTGGAGTGGTTGGTTGAAGGTTTACTGAGTGTGGTCTATTCTTGGACTGCCGTAGTTTTCCTAACGACTCAGTCTAGGGATACCATTATGCGGAACATCATTTCCCGACGTATTGGTTTCCGTTCATCTTGGCTTGACCTTGTGATTTGCCCGTTGTCCCATGTCGAGGTCGGAGTAGTAGGGTGCCGTAGGCACCATTGTGCTGGGGTAGTTGGGCGTCACCACGGCCGAGGCGACCGAATGACGTAGGCACCACTTGTTGCAGGAGTGGCCGGGCGCTGTTGAGACTTGAGTGGTCGAATGGCATGAGCATCGCCATGACTGGAGTGACCAAAAGCCGTTGAGCTCAGGATTGTCGGGTGCCATGGGCCCCGGTGGGACTGGAGTTGTTGAGCGATCGGGCGTTACGGATCCTGATGTGCTTGGTGTAGTTGGCAGTCGGGTGCCGGGGGTACCGTTGTGACTGAAGTGGTTGACAGTTGGGTGACGAGGGCACCGTTGTGGCTAGGGTGCTTGACAGTTGGGTGCAGAGGGCACCGTTGTGGCTGGGGTGCTTGACAGTCGGGTGCCAGGGGCACTGTTGTGGCTAGAGTGCTTGGCAGTCGGGTGCCGTTGTGGCTGGAGTGCCTGGCAGTCGGGTGCCGGGGGCACCGTTGTGACTAGAGTGTCCGAAAGTCGGGTGCCGGGGGCACCGTTGTGACTGAAGTGGCTGGCAGTCGGGTGCTCGGGGCACCGTTGTGACTGAGGTGGCTGGCAGTCGGGTGCCGAGGGCACCATTGTGACTGAGTGCTTGACAAGTGGTCGGGCGCCCGGGGGCACCGTTGTGACTGGAGTGGGTGGCAGTCGGGTGCCGGGGGCACCATTGTGACTGAGTCGTTGACAAGTGGTCGGGCGCCCGGGGCCCCGATGCGGCTCAGGTGGCTAGGTGTTGCGAGATATTGATGGTCGTGCTCGGGGCCCGTTGACAGAGGCAGGGGCCTGACGCTACATCTTGTGCCGGGACTTGTGAAGTATGCCCATTGTCTAACAGCACTGAGGGCACGCTCATTGAGGTGACACCAAAGTGGCACATGGTCATCAAGGCAGGGAACCAGGCTGGGTGCCTCAACAGAGCCGTGTCTGATGGTGCGGGACCATTGGAACAGAGACTGGACATGGTGCCCTCATCGAACAATGTCCGTGTCGTGCATGAATATCGAGGTAAAGATCTGACAGGGTGTCTCGATCGAGTGATGGCTAACGATGCACGACTATCGAGACAGGGACTGGTAGGGGTGCTGTCATGAAGCGACATCTGGGTCATGCACGAATGCCAAGGTAGGGCCAAGCCGGGTGTTCCCGTAGAGCGGCGTCTGGGGGAGCATGACCATAGAGGCAGGGCTCAGGCAGAGTGCTTTCACCAAGCGACATCAGGGTCATGCACGACTATCGAGGTAAGACCCGGGTAGAGTACTTTCACCAAGTAAGAGTTGGGGTCAAGCATGATTATCGAGATGACATACGTTCATCACCACTGGGGGCTACCTTTTCGGAGGTGGGTGTCTGGGCTAGACGCCATATGAGGGATGCCGATGCGGTATGCCCTCGGCGTGAGCCTAGCAAACACACACACAAATCTCCCAGAGATGGGTGTTTGGGCTAGACGCCGTGTGAGGCCTAGATACTGGACTCAAATAGAAGAAAAATTAAATAATTTATGACTCAAATAAAATATAAAAATTACATGACTTGACTCAGAAAAATGAGACGAACGCGATGGTGCATGTCGCTGAACAATCTGAGCCTTGAAAAAATTGTGAAGGGCGAGGGATGCCCTCGTCACATCCCGTGGGCCATGTCTAGCCATCATAGAAGTGGCACTCTTTTCCTTGGTTGATTGGAAGTGTGGGGTCGTATCCTTGTTTAGGTAGGCTTCACTCAAATTTCTTGAAGCATTATATACATTCTCTGTACTGTCCTGTAGGCGGCGAGGGTACTGGCCGCCCAGAACCCAAGGCGGCTAGACTGCTGGTCGCCTAGCCCCTTTGAACGGCCATTCTGCTGGCCGCCCTTAGTTCCTAGAAGGCCACTGGGTTGGCCGCCTACTACACTAGAAGGCCAAAGGTCTAGCCACCCTCATCCACCTGGAAGGCAATCGACCTAGCCGCCTAACTCCTTGAACGGCCAGACTCCTGGACGCCCAGCTCCCTTTGAACGGCCCTCGACTTGACTGCCTCCTAATAACTACAGTCAATCCCACATTTTCGCCCACTCCGGGCACGTCCTTCACAATCATCCCCACTCGAGGGGTTGAGACCCACGTGCTCCCACCTCCGAATGGGTCAAAGCTCACACACAATCCATCTTCGAATGCTTCTTGGAGGGAAATCCCCCACATACAAAACTCCGTTCCGATCCATCTCCTGAGAGAGAGAGGGTTAGACATTTTGGGGAGGAGGAGAGGCTGGCAGTCCGGAGCCTAGGGAGAGCTGTGAGCACGAGAGTGCCTTCCCCGACCATCCCCTAGTAGCAGAATCCGCCGTCGAAGAGCTCCGCTGTGGAGAGTCCTGGTCCAAGGGGCGGCCATTGACATGGCTGCCCACCATCTCTAAGCGGCCACACTCATGGCCACCTCCTGTTGGTTGATAGGCAAACCCCGTCCTTCTTTCCCTTGTTCCCTATATTGCTACGTTTCTTTTTGTTTTACTGCATCCATGCATATTAGTTTTTCCTAGATTCCGTTTTAAAGAGGTTTTCCCAATCCAAAACATAAGGAAGGGGGATGGTCAAAAGTCTTGGTTATCCCCCTTTCCGTCCCCCTTCCCGGTACGATCACCCCCATTTGCATGTTTTCCCTTTTGGTTTGAGCATATACTACAATATCACAGTCTAATGGATTCATTCTCTTTATTTGCTGGTTAATTTGCAGGGACTTCATCATCGACTCACAGAGCTCCACGTTCTTGACCGGCCAAGAGCGAGGACAGGAACCCACATCTCCCATTCCTAAGGCATTCATGATCATCCTACTCCTGTGAGGCCCAGGTATAGGTCTCTAGTGATCACACCCATTTCTATTTTTCTAACTTGTGCACTGTAGGCAACAGCTTAGTTCAGAGGGAGGCTGCACACTCCCATACGCATTGGCCGCTACCTTTTCGACGCCTACACCATCCCCAGCCATCCTCATTCTCCCTCCCTTGCATCCTATCAGGTTATCCATTGCTTTTGGGAGGCCTTCCAGGTTCCAGCTGATTATGACATCATCTTCCCTTCCACTGATGAGTACTTAGGGTGCTACCTCCCTGGTGGCATTAGTATCCTCGTCGAGTCTCTTTGGACAGAGTTTCGTCTTCCCCTTCACCCTTTCTTTGAGTCTGTCCTCCATTTTTGTGGCAAGCTCTCCGGTGATCTTCCCCCAATTCTTGACTCATCCTTTGCGCCTTTGTGTTCATCTACAACCAGGTGGTAGTCACACTCACTGTCCACCTCTTTCATCAGTTCTATAGTCTTCGGCGCTATTCAAGTGCTGATCACCCATCTTTTTATCTCCAGGCTAGAACCAACCGGTCCATTATCTCCATCACCTCCACCGTATCAAAATCTTTTTCCATCGCAAATTGGTCACTATTTGGACATACAATATTTACCATTATACCTTAGCGATGGATAACTCTACTGCTGCTGATCCGTTCCTAATTAACGAGGGATATTTCTGTTGTAAAACATATCCCACATTTTCTTGTTGTGACCATTTGTACTAGATTTTAGCTTTGGTCTCAAAAGTCCCACCTCCCAAAAACTAAATTAAATGCACCCAAGTCACGTCATTTTTTCAAAAGTTAACTTTTAGGTTCTAAAGAGAGAGAGAGAGAAAATGACCTACTTTTCAAAAACTTCAAATGCGCCTCCATACTAATTTTTTTTTCTCTCTCTAATGATTTTTGGAAAAAGAAGTCAATAGGGCACATGGATTGCCAAAAGCGACCATAGACAATTCACGTGACCTTTCAGTTTTTTTCGAAAGCTATTAGAGAGAGAGAAACTAGATGGAGGAATTTTTGGAGTTTTTGAAAACTGGGTTATTTTCTCTCAATGTCTATCTAAAGCTCCAAACCTAACTTCCGATAAAGACGACGTGACTTAGATACATTTGGTTTGGTTTTTAAGAGGTAAAATTTTCTAGATCAAAAGTGAAAGCCCAATATAAATGCCGAACTTAATAGAACTTTGCATATGACATTTGTCTATAACTCTTGACAAACTGATGTTACTCAGTGAAGACCCAAAAAAGCTAAGAGAGAGCAAGCAATTAACTTCAAGTTTATGGAAGAAAACATTTGAAAGCAGCGTTTGTCAAGTCCGTGTGATCAGCTGTGGATCGATTCCGTGAGATCACGTCAGCTCAGTCATGCTACCACCAATGAGAAATCACAAGTCAGCTCTAAGCCAAGGTCAACTAATCCGATGCGGTAAGTTGCAGAGTCCCATCTCAAAGTCAACCATGCTCAGCTTGATTAATAAGCGTTCAATGGTTTGTTGTCCATGTATTATCATGTTGCAACTTACGTGCTAGTTTATCACACCCACGATTACAATTACCGTAGGTAGGTTTACATTTTATTATCAAATAAAACTTAGCAAAAATTACGTTATCAAAATCATAATCACTGTTAAAGTTGTGTTTACCTCACAATTGTCTCATTAGCTCTTTATATAAGTTGGGAAGCCAGTGGACATAGCCATGCCACAAAGAGAGAGAGAGAGAGAGAGAGACTGCAAGGTGCAAAGAGGTGTACAGATTACCATCTCAGGGGAGCCCAGAAGACGTGAGTCTCTCTCTCTCTTTTTTTTTTCTTGTTTCTTTTCTCCATCCACCTCCCCCGTACGTCTTTTAGACCTCCATGTGGGGACCTTTCTTCATCGTTTTCCATTATTCCTGCCCTTTTTTTTTTCGTTTTCTCCCGGGTGTGGATCGTCGATGCATGTTCCTGAATCCTCTTCTCCAACCTCTTAATTTCATGGCGGCCGCATGCAGGGATCCGGTCGCTTTCGCTTCCGTGGAGGCACAAGAAGCCAGGGATCTACTCCGCTCTGGCCACCGGTACGTGGACGTCAGGTGTGTGAATCCTCCTCTACTCTCCTCCTTGCAGAAGAATTTTAATTTCCTCCCAAATTAATGTCATCTATTTCCTCCCTTGACCGCTTGTTAAATTTGTTTCCATGTGGGTGAAGGATGGCGGAGGACTTCCAGAAAGGCCACGTAGAGGGAGCACTGAACATCCCCTACTACTCCTCGGTAACTGCCGAAGGTGATCTCTCTCTCTCTCTCTCTCCCCCCCCTTCTTCTTCGGTAATAATTAAATTAGCAGCTGCGCGGATGCTGAGAAATTTTAACAGGAAGGGTGAAGAATCCACAGTTTCTAGCACAGGTGTCGGGGGTCATGGGGAAGGACGACCACTTCATCGTGGTGAGTCCCCCGATCAGTACGTGGGATCCATGGATTTTCCTGGTAATTTCCATTGCAGCTGACCCATTAATTAACTAATCCTTATAATTGTAAACCTATTTATGCAAGGACATAAATATAAACAGAAGGACTTAAATGTAAATAAAAATACTAGTGTTTGGAGTCGATTCCCATCTGGTACTGCTGGCCAGCTATCAACTATAGGGTTTAGCTTTATCATGGTGGACCATAGAATGGGAGTTGACACTCTAGCCCTGCCCCCTCCGGCAGATTTTGTGGCAAGAGTTTCTTGAAGCCTTCGAGCGTGTTTTCAGTTTGGAGCATATCAGGTCAAAGAAGATGTATCAATTTACGGAGCTAACCCAAGGAGACATGTCCGTGATGCAGTATCGCTCTAGGTTCATTGAGTTGGGCCATGATGTGTCCCACATTATGACAGACGAAAGGATGAAGACCCAAAAATTTATTAGAGGATTGAGGCCCGAGCTTAGACACGTGGTGGTTGCTACCCATGTGATAGATATGGAGGTAGCTTATCAAGTAGCCGCAGCTTTGGAGGAAGATTTTTCGAGGACTCAAGAGTAGGCTAGTGCTGGGTAGGTGCTGGTAGGCCAAGGCCACCAGAGTTCGATTAAGTAGTAGAGTATTTTTTAGTAGGGTTCAGGCAGATCAGGGCCGTCTCCTTCAACAGCTTCTGCTGCGGGTTCCACGTCATTTGGCTCGAGGCTTAAAAAAATGTTTAGAAAGGCATGGTTTGGTAGGAGATGCCATGAGCGGCAAGAGCAGAGGCAGACTTCGGTGGGTAGTTGATGCAGGGCGGACGTGCGACCTGGGACTCTAGCTCACGATCGTCCCTAAGCCAGGGAAACGTAGGACCTGGCATGGTTGAGAAACTGGTCGTAAGTCGAGGGTATTAAGTCACTGGACGGTAATACTCAAGCTCGCTCTTTCGCAACGGTGATATAAGTATATCTAGTTAGAAACCTACACTCGTAGCGACATTCAAAGGTATACAAGATAAGCAAATGTTATAAAGAGTGGGGAGTGAGTGTACCTCCACGCTCCGGGTGTAGGGAAGACGTTCCCGACTAGTTACGGTAACTCACGGTTAACAACAGTTAAAACTTTAATTACAGCAGTAATTCAATTGCCCACTCCACGCAGAGAGGTAAAGGGCTACAAGTGGGGCCCGGGAGGACCGACCCTGAGTTGACGGGCAACAATCTGGAGGTGAACTCGGCACGAACTCGGACCGCTGGTCTGACTCGACACTGTTGCAACTCAGCACGGCGCCAACTCAGTTGCTGGCTCGCTGGATAGCATGGTACGATTTCCAAATGAACGCTCTTCTCCTGGGGTCTTCTGAAGGCACCGCTGGGCTGAGATGATGGCGATATGTCCTTGATCGACTCTCTGGAGGGGCGGTCGTTGAAGTTGACTTTTGGGATTTATTTCTGAATTTATCCCAGACTGAGTTTTCTGACTTGCACAGGGAATCGATTTGTAGGCCTCGGCGATAGGAATTCTTGCCCTTAGATCCGGAGGCCGATGGAGGCATGGCTGGTACTGTTGGAACCATGCCACAAGAGGAGAACACCTAGACCAACTGATGACACCATCAGAGCCCCAACCAAACCTCGATACTCACAAAAATCACGATCCTGAGAGATGTAGCCAGACAATGATCACGGACAACGCCTCGCTTACAACACAAGACACATCGATCATCAAAGCAGGCACATGCAAAAGAGTACAAGTCTGGCATCACCTCTGTCAACACGAAAACCAACCACGACATCACTGCCACGATCTCACTTACCGACAAAACGTAATCCACATCACAAGAACCAACACCGGTCAACGCCCATGCTCGGCGGTCCAACTGAACGTCAGCTTCACAACCCGCTGACTACTCTCACACCCTACACCAGGGACAATCAACACTGAGCTTCCTCCAGCTCACATCTGGCAAGTCGAGCACCCATGGCAGCACAGAACTAACTCTGCCAGAAGATAAACTTCAAGCAAACCCTAGATCTAATCTGGGAAAAGCACACCTCATGATCGGCCACCCAAGGCCTCGCCGGCACACAGCTCACGCCATTCTCGAGCCCCAACAATCAACATTTTCTGTCTGTGAAAGACCATCCACTGGTCACCAGATACTCGTCAACAGAGAACCTCCACCGGCCCAACAGGCACGCTCCAAATCATGATAGGCCATCCGCTGACTCTCCCATAGACAGTTACCGCATCTCGAGCCAGATCTCTCTTGGACACCACATCCGATCTCGAGTCTCACGTCAACTCTGCCCTCTCAGAGGAGCACGGTGAAATCAAATAACAGGACTCCACAATCCTCGATCCTCATATCACTGGACTCAGACTTACGGGGAATCCTCCCTTGCTGATCACAGACCAAGGATCACCATCCATCGCCTACGTCTCATCAGAGACCTCTGCACACAGGCACCGTCCTTCGCACACAGTCATCGTCCTTCATCTTGTCTCATCTAATCCTTCACCTCAAAATGATCCAAAAGGAGGCCTACCAATCCTCAGCTCCGCTCTTACCTCAGAGCCTCGGGACACCACCTGAACAATTCACGACACACTTGTCGACACATTTCCCCAACTCTCCATCCTGTCAATGCCATAAATCACAATGCCTCAAGTAACGACACGGCAACAACATGTCTCGCGCAACCCGAGACAATCTCACCATGAGGAACCAATCCTCCGATGCTCAACACATTCTCTGCAACTCCGCAAGCTCTGATTCACGACACCTCGAAAAGCACAACACCAGCAACAAGCTCTCACGAACACCGCCCAACTGGCACTCACCCTTTCGGAGTAGCACCAACACCCTTACACATCAGGGATTGGGCAACGCTTCTCACAGACAGCCACACACTAGCCACAGCGATTAAGCTAGCCGCTACCACATGCACCTCTCTTACGCCCACCTCTGACCTTGAAACCAATAACACGCCAAATGCTTACCAAGGAGCGATGAGAATCCACCAAAATGCTAGGCTCGACGGCCGTAATATCTCTAGCCACCGGAGGTACTGGACTCAAATAAAAGAAAAATTACATAATTATGACTCAAAGAAAATATAAAAAATTACATGACTCAACTCAAAAAAATGTGATAGACACAATGGAGCCATGCTGGTGAGCAATCAAAGCTTTGAAACATATGAAGGGCAAGAGATGTCCCCATCATGAGGTCTATCTTGGAGAAATATTCTGCTCCCAAAATTTGATCAAAGAGCTAATCGATGTGCGGCAACGGATACTTGTTCTTGATAGTGAGTTGATTTTGTCACTGGTAATCGATACATAGCCTGAGAGATCCATCATTCTTTTTGACAAATAAAACTGGCACACCCCAAGCGGATGTGCTACATCGAATGAAGTCCTTGTCTAATAACTCCTGAAGTTATTTCTTCAATTCTTTATGTTCAGTAGGGGACAACCTGTAGGGGGCTATTAAAATAGGTGCTGCTCCAGGAACGAGTTCAATGGATAAGTTTACTTCCCTTTCGGGTGGTAAACCAGGTAAATCTGATGGGAACACATCGGGAAACTCATTTACAATGAGAATGTCTTCTAAGATGATTTTCTTAGACTCGGTAAGGATTACTGAGACAAGAAAAGCTTCACATCCTTACGAAATGAGTTTGCAAGCATGAAGAGATGAAATAATAGTAGGATGTTTCTTGTACTCGATGCCAAGGAAAGAAAATCACGGGAGACCTAGTTTCTGAAAAGAGATTCTCCTATTGCGACAATTTATATAGGCATCATGGTCTACAAGCCAATCTACACCTAGGATAGCATCATAGCCTTCCATGTCGAGGCATACCAAGTTTGTAGGAAGATTATGACCTACAACAATTACCTCACTATTTGGATAGTAGGTTGTAAGTTTAGATCTGGGGCCTAAGGGTGTAGTGATAGCTAGATCTGAAGGTAGAGAAACTGATGGAACTTGCAAGGTTTTTGCAAAAGCAGTAGAAATAAAGGAATGAGAAGCACCAGTATCAAATAACACGAATGCTGGATGAGAACAGATTTGAACGGTACCTTCCATTAGCCCATCATCCTTGGGCACTTCTTCATCTTCTAGAACAGCATTAAGACGAGCATGTCACTTGCGTCTGCCGCTGACAGATTGATCCTTCATGAGGGGGCAATCTGACATTCGGTGATCTTGACTTTCATATCGCAAACACGCCCCTAGGAGTTTCTAGCATTCCTCGACCGCATGGCCAAATTTCTCGCAAAAGGTGAAAGCCGCCATGACTTGCCTATCTTCCTCCGTTGCCTTTTTATTCTTGTGGTAGTCACTACCACTCCCATTCCGGGATCTCTTCTTACTATCACGAGATTTGTAAGGTTCCGTGATGCTGAATTTCTCCTTCTTCCTATGTCGATCTATCTTTCGGCTAGACTCCTCTCTTTTACCTTTGAGTTTTTCGACCTTCTCCAAGGTCCTTTTACATAGATGGGCTTGCTGGACCATCTCCGCATAGGTCTAATATTTTGCGAGCCACTGCTCTGTAAACTGTCAGCACGCCCCACAGCCACTCTGTGGCACCACGACGGTAGCAGTGAGAAGGGATAACGGCCCACCTCCCATACCAGCTGGGGGCCTTCTGTGCCAAAATCCTCTCCAGCAACCAGTCGCGATCATAGTCATCATGCGCAAAAGCTGCGCCAGAGGGAGTCAGAAACATCCCGTCAATGGTGACGTCCACGGCCCTGTGATGCCCAGACAGATGCCAAACAGCCTGTGAAGACGGCACCACTTGTACAGTGAAGCTGTCAAAATCCCTGAAGAAACCCAGACTCCTCTGGTCAGGGTACTGCCGCTGCCATACAAAACCCTCTAGGAAGCTCGGATAGGAGAAAGTCCAAGTGCCCTACATGCTGTCCCTTCCGAGCAATATGGCCCGCTCAAGACGACGCCTCTCTCCCGGCAGGCGGGAGTCATCAACCTCTACTCCAGGAGGCACAAAACTCTGAACAAACGGCAAAAGATGTCGATCCTGTGGGAAGTGCCATGGATAGCCGCCCGAGCAATTATAAACATAACCTCCATGCCTCCTCGTAATCCGGGAGACATCAACAGCACTCTCAGTGGTGGCAGCCTCTCCTATCGGGCCCTCAGCGACCCAAGTAAATCCGCGGTCCACCGCATCAAAACCCTCAGAGGTAATGCTGCGGGGGGGGGGGGAATGGTGGCGTAGGCCTGTCCGTCCTCCGCACATAGTGGTCATCAGAACCTCCTACTCGGGGCCTCCGGGAGGTCTCTCTGCTCTGGCTAGGGCGAGCCATCTCTGCAAGAGCTGCAAAGCCAAGACCGAAAAGATAAAGATGTGTGACAAGGCTCAGTCAAAGGCTAAATTAGCCAAGGGACAGCAATAAAATTATTAAGCAGTCCTACAAGACCCCTTGTTCTATCAGGGAACTCGAGTATAAGCAAAATCCATGAAAGACACAGGCCACCTGCCCCTCCGCCTCTGGCGTTTACGGATGTCCCGTTGCGGGGATTTGTTGCACCCATGATTTATTCCAACAAAAATCGGCATGTTACCATGTCACATTCGCATTGGTCGAGCTCCACAACTATATTCGGCGTATCGCCGCTTTATGGAATATCTCCACGCACGGGTTCAATATGTGACGTATCGCCACCCCGTGGAGTATCCCCACATATTTAGGGCTCCACAGTCCACATGTTGCTACAATCAGAGACCCTTCGCAGCAACGGGGCGGTCGAGAACCGGATTAAATCCACCACGATTGTTAGAATCGCGTGGTTCCGGGAAAATCCCTACGGGTTTAAAACCTCACTCCTTTGGACGTGCAACTACGAGCAAAGGAAGCTCCTACAAGAAGAAAGAAGGTACAAACAAAGGTCTACGCACCAAGAACGAAGTCCCTCGCACGTGTACCACGCAGCACGGACAACAACAAGTCTTCCCTTGGCGGCCTACGGCACGAGGAAGGCGACAAACGAACAAGGAGACGCGTCCTCTCCCCTCGGAACTCGAGATGAGTATAGGTTCGTAAAAAAAAATAAAAGTATCGAATAGGTAGGTTGTACCCTCCCCGGTGATGGATCCTTAAACACAATCGGGAGACGATTAGCATGATCGGATAAAATCTTGGACAAGCATGAACAAGACGACTATCCACACGACAGCCTGAGGGTCCCCGCTAGAGGCCGAAGCAGGTGATCTTGGCTTGAAACCATAGTAAATGGGAGGCTCAGGGGAATAAAGGCCCTCAGGGGCACTTCGTCGAGCACTTAGAGAGTACGCATGATAACCCTTACAAAACTGTTATTGAAACAAATGTTGGAGTGCACCAACTCTCCTACAACCCATCGAGGTGGGTGAAAAGGCATGCAGTCATCTCTCAGAATCTGTGCTTTCGCCCATCCACCGACAACACAGGACCAACGTTCATAGACGCACACTCAGCATTTTCTCACATTCAAAAACACTTCACATATGGTGGAAACAGACGAAGAAGGTCATTGAATCCCGGGGAGGGGATTTCACTGTTGCCCTAGTGGGCGTGGCCGTAGGCCATTTTCACAGTGAACTTCAGACGGAAACCGTATTTCCCAACTGATCCATGGATCACAAAGTGTCTATAGCCCTACCAGGCCTCCTCACGATCAGGGTGTGGAACCGTAGAGTAGAGGGCTACGATCCTCCTTGACCGATCCCAGGAACTCGCAAGGGATGTAGCCCCTAAGGGCCCCCTCCCGGTCATGATATACAGCCGATCACTCATTTCCCTCGGAAGCAAAAGCTCAAATCTCTGAAGAAGATAAAAAATAATTCAGAAGATGAGATACACCACAACAAAAAAAGAGGAAAAATAATGATCGAATTGAAGTACAGGAGCTAACATTAGTTTGTACACCACGAATGGATTTACATCAGCATAAATGATAGGATAAAAGAGCTTTTATTCATCCCTGCAACTATAGAGGGTATAGGCGAGCAAGCGTAAATGATACAACAGAGAAGAAGAGAAAAAGAATACAAAGTTTCCCCCCCGGGCCTTGAGACCCACCTTGCACTTCTCTCTCTGACTTGCTCGGTCGCTCCTCCCTCTGCTTTTGTCTTTCTTTCTCTCTTGGATGGGTCTACCTCTGCCTGCTTCTTCTCGTCTTCTCTAGTTTGGGTCCATTTCTTCCTCTCTATTTTTCTCTTCTCTTTTTCTGTTCGAAGGTAGCAACTTGTTTTATAGGGGTTTGGAAGCGGGGCGAGTCCATGGTGTCGTCATTGACTTGCCGGCCCGCCGTGCCAAGGGCACCACCGACTCGCCGGCCCACCTTCTTCTACATGTGCCACCGAATCAACCGCGAAGGGGAGCCGCTGACTCACTTCAAAACAAATGCCAATTCCCAAAAAGGTGCCACCGAATCAGTTGAAAAGGTGCCAAAAGTGCCACCGAATCACATTTGAAATGATCCCCTACAGGTGCCACCGAATCAACCCTTTTGCCTTTTTGCCAATGCATAAACTAAGAAAACAATTAAATAATATGGTGATGTTTAATATTAAAAATTCAGGATGCTACATAGGAGGAGATGAGGGCGCGAGATCCCTCTCCACCAAGTGGTGAAGTGGTTCTTTCTCAAGGTTGGTGCTACTTAGTTGCCCTTACCCTCTGTAGGAGAGCTTCCCTAGTTTATATAGCGACTCGTTGAATGTGGGAGCCCCGTGAGCCGAGGAGTTTCAGGGGGGGTTACGTCCTCTTCGTGGACTCTTTATGGCACAAGGACTCTTGATCTCCCTTATTCCCTTGATCTTCTTGTTCTCGAAGGGCATGTAACGATCACATAAATAAGCTTTCATCAGTCGGTCCGAGCATGGGGCACTAGCTTAAGGGGGCCTCCCGAGCAATGGGTGTATGGCTCGGACGGGGTGTGTTAGGTTCCCGAAGGGACCTTCCTGATCGATCTAACGCTCAGACTTCCGAACCCGAAGGTTGCCTAGGAAGCGCTTGATCCGAGTGGGTTGTTGGGCTTGAAGCAAGTGGGTCCCAGGGGGGCTCTCACTTTAAGGAGCTGGGCCTCTTTTGGTCCAGTGGGACCTCGTTTGGCTGCTCTCTCCCGGCAGTAGAATTCCCCCTCTCCACTTGTCCCCCTCATACTCCTGAGCCAAGATTGGGCTCGGTCGAGTAGCATTTGGGGAAGACGATGGCTTGAGTCGGATGGGGATTTTTCCTTGGCAGGGGCCACTCAATGTTGTTCTCCTGGGGATACACCCGTAATGATGATAATGCTTACGAATTGACATGTGGAGGCCCTTTTTTGGAGACTGGGACGTCACGCCACTTCCCGCTGGGGGTTATAAGTGTAGTGCGTGTTTGCATTCCAAACATCGATTGATGGGGTTTTTTCTGTCCATCACTCTTGCATTTGTGAGGGGCTCATGCGTCGTGAGGGTAGTCCGGAGGAGCGAAGAGTTACAGTGGCCTTCGCGGAGCTCGCAGAGATTACAGCGACGATGATCCATCAACTTCCGCTTCCTCCTGAATCATCCAACTCAGTGCTTTCCTCCTCTGCCTCCAGTTCTTCTGGTTATTCCATGGCAGATCAACATCCCGAGACTGAGGGGCAGGAGATTGAATGGGCCCCAAGGGCTTTCATGGTGCCGTCGGAGCCTCTGCGTAGTGAATTAAGCGAGGGCAAGGTGAAGCGGTTGGAGAATCGGTATGGGCTACTATGGCGGTACCACTTTTCTCCGCCTGAGCCTCATGAGTTTAGCCTGGACACTCGCTCTGGTATTTTCTACTATTTCCTCCTAGCTTGGAAGTGTGGGTTCCGCTTACCTCTACATTTCTTTGTTGCCGAGCTACTTCGATTCTACGAACTGGCTCCCGTCCAGTTGGTCTCCAACTCCTATACCCTCATCTTCTCCTTCATTTTTCTCTGCCGCTCATGTGGGTTGGATGCCTCGTTGGACCTCTTTCACTATTTCTTCGAGCTGAAAGAGAATCTTCATGCGGGGTTGTCTTTATTTCACAGGAAAGCATGAAAAGTGAGGCCCTTACCTTCTAGCCGACTGGAAGGTGAGGAGAGATAATCTACATTGGTTCCCGCATTACTTATATTGAATGTGATCATCCTCTTTTTCCAAGGTACATAATCCGCATATTCTTCTTTCACATTCTTTGACATTGTCTTCACTTGGTGGCAATCAAGGTATTCTTCTATATCTTTTATTACCTTTGCCTTGCTATATGATCATGCTATCATGTTTATATAGTCACATATTGATGATGTTCACTTGATTGGCACATTATGTCATCACTTATACACGTATGCTTGTTCATGTGACTTGTGACGCCATGTTCCATATTTCTACACCCACACTCCACCCTTACCCTCAAAGCCTCTCATCATCACTCATCCCTCCACTTCGTCATCTACCTCCACTATACCTTTACCCCCTAAGCCTCTCATCATCCCCCATCCCTCCACTTTGCCATCTACCACTATCGCGCCTCCACCTAGGCCTTCAAAACCTCTCATCATTCACCACCCATTCGAGGTCCCATCCACTCACATTCTGCCTCTACCAAACAAGCCTCTCATCAAGATGCCTCTACTCGTCATTACTCCTATTTCACCAACTGTTCCTCCACCATTACCACTTAAGCCCCTTCTTAAACCCATAACTGACCCCGCAGAGGTGCAAAAGCCACAAGCTATGGTGCTCCGGAGTGGAAGGATCTTCCACTAGGTTTTCCCCCAGAATAGTCAGGCCCAGGAATAGTCTCAGCTAAACAAAGGGACTGAAGAGTAGTTAGAGGAGTCCACCCCTGGGACGCAGCACGACCTATTGAAGCATTTGGATAAAACACCCGCCTAGATCTCTATCCTTGAGTTGATTAAGAGGTCCAAATCCCATCAAGAAGCTTTAATGGAATACCTTCAGAAGGTCATGGTTAATGAAGACCTCCCAGTGGAAAAGATCTCTATAGTGCTAATGCCTACTAGTACATAGCCGGCTATCATGGTTCATGAGCACAAGCTTGCCCCTAAGAAGGCTCAAAAATATGCCTTGTGTATTGCGGTAAAGATCAATGGAGCATCTGTGGATCTATGTTTGGTGGATACGGGTGCATCAATCAATGTGATTTCCATGAGCACCTCCAGTTACGTGGGGCAGACACAAAACAGATAAGGTCGTCGACGATTACGGTCATGACATACAGCAAAAGGCCACCGAAGGGAATGGTCAACCTCGATGTAGAAGCGGGTCCAGTGGTGGTTTGTCACGCCCCAAGCGCCAAAGGAACCCGGAGAGCGCAACGAGTTTATATCATTCATGTCAATCAGAGCATTAAGAATTTTAACCACGACGGAGTGTGCAATAAATAAAGACATCACTAACAATCAATCCAATACCATCAATACTAAATCACATAACCAAGATGTCAACAATAACCTTAACTAATACCAATATCCAATGATCAAACGTTACTGATAGCGGAAGACTTCCTAAGAGTAACCCATTGACTTATAATGCCTTACAATTGCAAACCCAATTGACTCAAGGATACAAATACAAACTAAAAAAAATGTTAGATGCCTAGTATTGATTCCCATCAATTCTCCCCGGGTGGGAGAACCTCGACCCCGTCGAGTTAGGGATGTGGCTAGTCCTATGTCACTCATGCGGATCTGTATCTCTGCTTGGGTAATCCACGTGTCATCGGATGCGGCATCCTCTCCATCGCACTAGATAGCGTAGGTACGCTCCACTCCTAGTAATCGTCACCTGCTCATCCCATATATGTTCTATATGCTCATGCTGTTGTGAGAATGAGGCTAGTGGTGGACACCCAGGGGCGGGGTCACTCTCAAATGGAGGAGACGGCTCAAAGACTCGATAGGAATCACCGTTGGGTCCCTATAGGTGACTGGATCCGAGGCTTTGAAGGTAGAGCTGATCCCATTTTCGTCAGGCAAGTCCACAACGTACGCATGAAATCCAACTTGCCTCACACTCGTTAGGGACTGGCACCGTGAGCTTGCATTAGATTGACTCGACTCGACGTATGTAGACTCACAACAGACTGTATGAAACAAAGACTCACACATGACCCTAGACTCATACATAATGCAGTGGCGGTCCAGGACACCCACATGTGTAACTAGTAAACTAGCTACTGAGCATCATGGAGGTCTAGAGGATCCCCCTGGACATCGTCCTCCTCATGAAGGAACTCGTCAGCTAATTCCAACTCAGCTTTATAGCTGACAGATACAAGCCATGAGGCTTCTCCAACTCACGTGTCCCCAATGACGAGTGATGTATGGGTGGGACATTGGCCTGAATAGTGGCCAAATCCTTAGCAGCGATAACACTACTATCATGACCCACTAGTCTCCCCGATAAGTGGCCCCTTACCCTTATCCTCCCGACGAATAGGGGGTGCAGGCAACCTTGGACGATTAGAGGGTGAGGGTGTAGGCAACAGGGGACGATTAGAAGGTATGGGTGTCGAGGGTTGGGCAATGGGTGCAGATGGTTGGACTTGGGGTGGAATATCCCTCGGTGGAGGAGGGCGACGCCTTGGGGCGGGTGGCTCCTGACGAGTGGGCTCCGATGGTCGAGCCATGGGAGCCCTTTGATATGGGCCCGACAATCTATGAGGCTTAACCCCACAATCAGGAAAGGGTCACAATCATTAGGAAGGCTCGAACTCTGTCTCAAATTGCTCCAACTCGAGAGCAACCTAATATGCCTCTTCCAAAGTGTTTGCATTGTGGCAAAAAAGCTCATACTGGTGGTGTGGCCGTAGACCACGTCGGAAGCAGGAAATAGGCATGGAGCTCTCCTCTGAGATGCCACATCGCAGAAAATACTAATAAAATTCAGTGATGTACTCAGAGACGGACCGATCTCCCTGGCTTAATCTCTGACACCTATCGATGAGTCACTGATGGTATGTGACAGGAACGTACTTTTGCCAAAGTTTGACCTTCAGGGGCCCTTATGATGCGTTGGCATTGATTTGGTGGATCCAAGATCCCAAGTTATGTCTAGACATTTACTGGACTCGGCTAGGAAAAGGATGGAAAATCATCAAGTTATAATCTAGAATATTCAAGAACAAGCCAAGGTTTAATGGCACAAGCCATCAATGGCTCGGCCATTGAAGCACGCAAGAAAGCACAAAAATCAAGCTTTGGGAATTACGCCATCACATCAGGGCCGCTTATGATATACACGATCTTATACCGGACCGTAGGAGATGAACTGGGCCAAGGGAGAACCAAGTTTGGTGCCAAGGATAAACGGTCCTTCATGGGACGTGTGAATATTTGAATGATCCGAGATGGGCTGCTCGAAAGAGTGAAACGGTCCATAATTAGCCATCCCAAAATAAAATGTAATTGAGCCCACGACGAACAATACACGGTCAGTACTGGGCCGTCCAACACCAAATGGTCAATCGATGGTCCGCTCAGTGAGCGAAACGGTCCACTCATAACCATGTAATAAATGGGCCAAGCTAGCCTAGAGTAATCAACCTAATTGGGCCCCTAGGCCACTCGGGACAACGTAGGACCGAACTAGGGTTCAGCCCACAGCTCTCAGGTCAGTCTAGAGACTTTAGGTCAACTTAATCATGGCTAGGTCGAAGAAAAGTCAAAGATAATCGACCAGCAAGAGCTGGCACTTGGCCAGTTATAAGTAGTCTCTAGTGAGTCACTTAAAGAAGTTAAACGATCAGATCCCAGCTGTGTAGGAACTCAAACGGTCCCCTATGGGCCGTGGATCTAGACAGAGACGAGCAAGCGATCCGATCGAGTGAACAGGTGCAGGAATTGGGGTACAACCTGCCTGGTGTCTTAGTGCGAATTCCAGGCTCACGAGGACTGACGGAGGTCTCGTGATGGATGTCCTAGTCTGACGGAAGGAGTATCTGGCGGAGAGTCACGGCCATTACAAGAATTGAGGGCTTGTCTAGAGGCTTTAGGTCGACTTAATCATGGCTAGGTCGAAGAAAAGTCAAAGATAATCGACCAGCAAGACCTGGCACTTGGCCAGTTATACGCGGTCTCAAGTGAGCCGCTTAAAGAAGTTAAACGGTCAGATCCCGACCGCGTAGGAACTCAAACGGTCCCCTGTGGGCTGCGGATCTGGACAGAGATGAGCAAGCAATCCGGTCGAGTGATCAGGTGTAGGAATTGGGGTACAACCTACCCGGCGTCCTAGTGGGAATCCCGGGCTTGCGGGGACTGACGGAGGTTTTATAATGGAGGTCCTTGTCTGACAGAAGGAGTATCCGGTGGAGAGTCCCAGCCATTACAAGAATTGAGGGCTTGTAAAACATCAAAAAATAAATATGTGGCGGTTAGTCAGTTCCACCGGAGTGGAGTGACTGTCAGAACAATCCTCACAATGTTTCCAATTCCTAATATAGACATGATTACACATTTATACTTCTTTGCTTGATAAGAACGAAGGAGTACATGGTCTCCGACCTGACCTAATCCAACCTTCAACAAATCACCATTGAATGTACCAGAAAATCATAGCATGTAAGCACATGTGGGTCGAAACATGCATGAAATGTTCCAGAGAGATATTACTCAAGATTCAATATATAACAGAGATGTGAATGAGGTGTAGAAACACTAATGGTTTTTTTAATGCAATTTTCGGTATGTATGAAGTTTTGATTTTATTTCATTTGTTAATTCTTTTCGTCCTTCTCTTTGGAGTTGGAATTAGTCTATCATTTGTTTATTCTATTGGTTGAACCTCTGACGAGATTTCAGCAATATCTCCCCTAAACCAGAGTGTTGGGGGATGAGAAGTGGGTACTCGTCCACGGATAATCTGAGACGGTCCCTTAAATGTTTGGACGCGCTTAGAGTGGCGATGTACCGAGTTATTCATGGCACCATATTCCCAAGGGCTAGCCTACGAGGGGATCAGGATTACCAGAATGATCCTAGAGGGGCAGAGGAGTCTAGAATCACCATCGGAAAGCTCGGACAAAACCAGACGAAGAAATGGGGACAACACTGTTGCACCAGATCAGGAGAACAGGGCCGCTGGATCAGCTCATGGAAAAGAGCTGCCGAACCACCCGCTTGGGTGAGTCGGTTCAGGCGGAGCATGGGCGCCGGACCAAGGGCCAGCCAATGCATAGGCCAGCGCCATATCTGGGACCGAGCATGGGCACAGGATCTACGGCTGGCCAATGCATAAGCCGGTGCCGGGTCATCTACCCGATGGGAGGATATCGGCCACAGCGCATGTATGTGCCGGTTCACACATGCCAGGATGGGGAGGCATCGGATCACGTTCGTGAATTGTTAGGTCCCAAGGGTGCAACGAATCTAGAAGGGGGGTTGAATAGATCCCTTGAAAATTTAAGCGCGATTAAAAACTTACCTAATTAAAACATAAACCACTGCTATAATTCAAATAGAGTACTTGACACAATGCACAACGGATCTAATAGGAATAGTTCAAATGAGAACGGTAGACCATAGTGCTCAGACTGCAGAGGTCGACACACCCAAGTAGTGAGGTCGACGCACCTTTAGAGGATCACAACTAAATGAGTAGCTGAGGTTGACACTACCACACAATGAGGCCAAAGCACCTTCTGAGCAAGTTCAGAAATAAGAGAGATCTACTGCACTAGACTGCAGGGATATCATCAAACTCAAACTGTGAATGGGGGTAGAGGATATGAAGCAAACGCACAAATCGCAACCCATTGCATAGGGATTTTTAAGGTGGTTCGGTAGCAAACCCGCAACCTACGTCCTCCCCTCACCAAACCCGGTGAGCCTTCTTACTGACACATAGCTTAACCGCTGACACACAGCTTGACGGCTGACTAATAGCTTGACCACTAACGCATAGCTTGGCGACTGACTAACAGCTTGACCGTTGACACACAGCTTGGGGGGGAACACAGTCCCAAGACCGCTGATACACAACTTGACGGGGAGATTTGCGACGGAATATGGACATCGAAAAAACCTGCTTTCCTTGTAGTGCAAGCGTATCTGGAAGACATCACCTTGTGTGAGGTGATCCTTGGATCTAAGTTCTCCACCTAGTACCGGAATTCAGAACTTGATGTGCTTGAATCTATCATGCTGAGGGAATTGCTATGATGATGAATTGTTGTGAATGACCTACAAGTTTACAATCACTCTGCTACTACTCCCTCTTTTAGTAGCCATATGTAATTCCTGCTTATCATTTTGAATCATTGCTTCTAATGATGTCTGTAATGGTTGTAAATAATCGAACTCATCATCTTGTGGTCTCATGCACTCCATTGCATATCATGCTAAGGGCTCCAACATTTGCTCCTTGTTGTGCATGCTAGAATGTGTTGCACCATCTTAGCATAACCTGTTGGTATAAAGAATGGTGACTTGTGGAAAGTTGGATTAAGTCCAACTGAAAGCATTCACTATGCGTGAGGACGTACCTCCGCCCAATACCATGGGTCTATTACTCATACAAGTCATAGGTTGCACACCTCCTTTGTGAGTCTCACTGATGCTTTTTGAAGATCATGCAGAAGTTGAGGAGGAGTCATCATGAAATTCCTATTGGTATGGTTGCATACTGTCCATTCAAAAAATTATCATGCTTAGTTGCATATTTTCAGGGGGAGCTTGATTTGTCTTGAAAAATTATTCATACTTGTTATTGTCTGCTTCATGACTAATAAATTAAAAAAATGCATGCCTCGGACAACCCAACAGTTGTCTTTTCTAGAAATTTGCCTTCTGTCTGTGTATTGTGCATCGACACCCTGATGCACCTGCGTTGACGCACCGGTTCGCACAATGCTCTTGTTCAATTCCATCTGTCCTCATCCTTGAATTGATATGTGCTTGCTAGTGTTTATAGCATTCTCTACACATCTTCAAGGGAAGTGTTCAGTGTCTATCTCCTGTCATCTACCCAAGTGCCTTCCATGTTTTCATCAGCTCTTGCATCATGTTCATCATCTGTTGTGTTCTAGATCAGGTCTGAATTGCCTTGAAAATCTGAATCTCATGGAGGGCTGCCTACTCCAATTTCTTGAGCTCCTTGAACTCTTGGGAGGATTTCTATCTATAGCTGAGCTCATTTATCAGAATAAATCTTAAAGAAGAATCTTCCTTTATGGAGTTCTATGATTGTCCAAAACATGAAAATTGTTGGTTTGAATTTAATGTCTTCTGAAGTTTTAAAGCTAAATGATATTGAAAGTGGCTGTATTCAGACTTAATGGACTTAAACCATTATTTCATGTTTTGACATGTTATGCCTTCCTTAATCTGAAAGTTTATTTTAATTACAAAGGCATCTTTGGTTGAGAAACTTCTTTGTAGCATTGTTTTTAAACATGTCAAATCTGAAGATTTCAAAAAGGTATACAATGAAAGCAATGAACTTCAGTCATGCTGAGTAACTGGGGATATTGGCGTCTAATAAACGTCTTTTATGCCCAGTCTAACAGTCTCATTGTTGAAGCTAGAGCTCTTCACGATGGTTTAAAATATCTTCAAACCGTCACATCTCGGCCAGCTTACATTGAGTGTGACTCCAAAGTCTTAGTGCAGATTGTTAAAAAGGAAATTTCTTGCCCGTGGGTTATTCTTACATATGCCCGAGACATCTGGAGCAACCTTTCCTCTTCTAACACTATCTTACACATCTATAGAGAAGCTAACACAGTCGCTAACTCTTTAGCCTCTTTAGCTTGTAGCTCCAAGTGTAATTCCTTTTTTACTCATCAAGAGCTACCGAATAATATCAAAGGTGCAGCTCGATTGGATAAGATAGGTATGCCTAGCATCTGCCTGATGTAATGGTCATTCTTTATTCCACTATTAATAAAACTTACCTCCTAGTCTTGGGTGGTGGAGTGGCTATTCTCCTTACTTCTGGTAAGGGATGCACTCTCCCACTCACCCCTAGGCAGGGTTTTTTTCAAAAAAAAAAGGCCTTTGACCCCGTGGATGTCTCGGACGCCCCGTGGGGATCGTGACCATATTTTTGGTGTCCAGATGATTCATTATATCTCATTTAACATGTCTGCGTGGTTTAGAGAGTCCGGGTAACCCCATGTGTTCCGGGATTTCTTATTGTGCTAGATCGAGTTACCGTGCACCGGTGTAGGTGCGAAGGGCTATCCCCACACAATGTTGGCTTCTTCAAAAAATGATTTTCATGTGGGCCATGTGTATGGCCTATGACCGAGTGTTCTGTCACCCAACCTGGGGCTGGGGGCTTCTTAGTTGCCCTTAGAGAGGGATTGGGCTCGGCGGTTATGAGCCACCTTAAGGATTCTTTTGATCGTGATTTCTGACCCTTGGATTAGGATGATTTGACAGCATGGAGCCATATTGTACAACGGTCTTGCCTTGAGTCACATGACTCAATGGCTGTTGGATTAGTAGGTCTAATTGACTGCCTAGAGTCTGGTGGTACCGAGCCACCCAGTACTTCGAGATACTTGCGATGGGTGTGTGCGTGGCCGTTGGTGCTTCAGTGTTTCCTCTTTACGGAGAGTGTTCACTTTCAGTGACCCCCCACTAGTTGTAGCTTGTGTAGGTACGTGGTGTCGACCCACCAGGGAGTGGTGAAGAGCTAGACCCGAGTGCGACGGTTTGGGCTAGTTGTTGTATAGCCTCCCACTGTGGCTGCTCGAGTCTGGACTGGAAAGAAAATCACTAGAGGGCCTAACATAAGATAGTTAGTTAGTGTGTACACACGTGATCGGGGACTTTGGATGCATGCTGACTTGCACGACAATGACTAGACCCTCGTCATCAGTTACTTTGTTTGGTGTCTCAGTTTCTGCCTGGGGCGAGTAAGGAGACACCCGAGGCATGGACTAAGACGTTAGTGGACGCATCTGGCCTTGCTTCTAGTGAGCAGATTTTTCCGTCACACGACACGTGACTCTCTTGACTCGTGGTTTGGTTTTCAACCAATACACCACGTGGCTGGCCAATATTGTGCCCGTGAAAAAGAAGAATGGATAGATCCAGATATGTGTAGACTTCTGGGATCTGAATAAAGCATGCCCCAAGGATGACTTTTCGGTACCGATTACGGAAGTCATGGTTGATGCCACAACTATCCATGAAGCTTTGTCATTTAAGGAAGGGTCATCTGGATATAACCAAAGATGGATCACAGAGCATGATTGGGTCCATACTATCTTCCAAACCCCCAAGGGCATTTATCACTATAAGAGGATATCGTTCAGATTGAAAAATACTGGTGCAGCTTACCAGTGGGCAATGACCAGAATATTTGATGAACTGCTCTATCACAAGGTCGAGTGCTACATAGATGACCTGGTGGTCAAGACAAAGAAAAAAGAAGACCATCTGCAAGACCTCCGAGTCATATTTCAGAGGCTCGGGTAGTATGAACTAAAGATGAACCCCATGAAGTGCGCATTCGGAGTGTCGAGCGACAAATTCTCGGGCTTTATTGTCAGATATCAGAGAATTGAAAAAGACCACGCGAAGATCAAGGCGATTCAGGAGCTACCTCCACCAAGGAACCTCTCTGAGCTGAGATCTCTACAAGGCCGCCTGGCTTATATTTGGCAATTTATATCTAATCTGTCAGGGCAGTGTCACCCCTTTCATAAGTTGATGATGAAGGATGTTCCCTTTTACTAGGATGAAGAATCCCAGATAGCGCTTGATAAGCTGAAGGATTATCTGAAAACCCCTCCAGTGCTGGGGGCACTAGTGAAAGGACGATCGCTGATTCTGTATATAGCAACCATGCACTACTCCTTGGGGGCAATGTTGGCCCAGAATAATGATGAAGGGAAGGAATAAGTCCTCTACTATCTCAGTCGAAGACTGGTGAGAACTGAGGAGAAATATACTTTTATTGAGAAGGTCTGCTTGGCACTGGTCTTCGCAGTCAAGAAACTCTGGCACTACATGCCGTCGCATGAGATAAACCTGATATCTAAGGCAGATATGCTAAAATACATCCTATCACAACCAGCCCTCAAAGGCTGCTTAGGCAAGTGGGCAGTGATTCTCATGGAGTTTGATAGCTCCTATGTGCCGCAGAGTGCCGTCAAAGGCCAGGCTATCGTAGACTTCTTTGCTACGCACCCAGTACCTGAAGACTGTCCACTGGAGACAGAACTCCCTAAAGATGAGACCCTGGAAGCCTACCAATTATAGCCCGCCTTGTGGCAGTTATATTTTGATGGCGAGTCTAGAATTGACACCCCAGTAATTGGAGTAGCTAGAGTCATGGTCGGAGCAAGCATAGTCCTGAAATCCCCTGAGGGAGAGGTCATATATACCTCCTGCTCGATAAACATGCCTTGCACAAACAACGAGGTAGAATATGAATCCTTGATCATCGGGTTACATATTGTCCTGTCCATGAAAATTTAGATGCTTGAGGAATTCATGGACTCTATGCTAGTTGTAAAATACTCCAAACCAAAGGTACAAATGGTTCTGGAATTGACCGTTCAGCGGCCCGAAGGTTTTACCAACGCTTCACAAAGTAGTTTTTCGAAGCTGCGGCAAGAAGAAGGAACAGGACAATGCCCGGAGCCAGTCCGAAACCCCCAGTTTGACTCACGCCTGAGCAAATGTGATGGGGTAAGCTAATCCGGTGCTCTTCTTCACCCGACGCCCACTACCTCCCGGCACCCCTTTACCCAGCACACAAAAACAAAAACACTCTCTCCGGCGCGCTCACCCCGTGCCGGGCATAGTCATGCTAAGTGCATGATATATAAGCCAATCGTCTATGGAAAGGGAAGGAGGACAAGAAGAGAGAAAAAAGAAGAGATAAGAGAGAGAAAGAGAAGGAGGATTGGGGAAGAAGAAAGGGGGGTCTTCTGAGAGAGGAACCAGAGGGAGAGGCCATCACCCTGTCTGTCTTCCAGGAGAAGCCCAGAGCCTGGGAAGAGAGGTCGATTTTTGATACTCTATTTTCTATCGTAGATAGCAGAGGTGGGTGCTGAGCATAGTTTTGACTCTTCTCCCTTCTCCTCTCTGAAGATATCTCCTCTGTAGTTTCTTTTATAATGAAACGAGTGAGGATATGAGCCCGCTGTCTTTCTGGCTTTTGCTTTCCCCTACCCCTTTTCATTCTTGATCTGGGGATCTGATCGGCCCTGTGCGACAATGCCAAGCAGCATCGACATATGTAAATTCATTTGATCATTAGATTGTGTAATGAGCTTTGGGCTTGAATGAAAGCATCTGTCAGTGTATGTGTTCCCTCTCCTTCCCCTAAGTGCATTCAACTTCTTATCGCCTCTGTGTTATCATTGGGTTTTCTCTCATCAACGCCGGACACGCCCTGGTCCCTCCCAGGGCAACATTGATGCTATACCCCCCCTTTCCCGGGGTTTCTTTCCAGTGGAATGTCTGTATCGAGTTCCCTCCGTATTCACCATGGATTTCATCGCCAGGGGCATATGCATGTGTCCATCTCTAGCCATCCCTAGGATTGCCTCCCCATGGTTCATCCGTTCATAGCTATGAATCGGAGTGAACATGGCCACTCCTGCAATCTGAGTGCAACATCCTTTGATATAGATATCTCCCTATATGCTACCCTTTAATTGTTCGAGCAATCGCATTATATAACTCTTCTATGTGCGATCCCTCCCTCCTGATCCCTAATGCTAACCTGCTAACCCCTATGTGCCAATCTGCTAACCCCCATTTATGTCTAACTAATCGTGAATAGTTTAATTGCTGAACGACCTATCACGGTATCTCCTTTACTCTGCATATAGGTTACATTGCTGCATTTTCTTTTTTTATTTTCTTGAGAGTGATAGTCCAGTGACCGGGAAGGGGGGGACATTCCCCATCTACGTCCATGTCTTGATTTCTCTCTGAATCACCACCAATTCATAAGGTCTTGTCCTCCTATGACATGTACCTTTATGTGCCGCCAAAGGGTAAATAGGCGTCAACTCGCCCAGAGGTGCATTCAACGCCTTGTCGCCTAGGCGACGCCTAGGCGACGCCTTGAAAACAGTGTGGTGGAGTGAGTTATCCCCGCCCAATAACCCCGTTTTCCTCTCTCTCCTCACCTCATTCTCTCGATCGTGCCTCTACCCGTTCTCCTTCCCTCTCCCACGGAACCCTCGTTCCTTGTTCTCCTTTTCTCTCCCGGAACCTTCGCCTTCTCCTTCCCTCTCCGATGGAACCTTCGAAACCCTTTGATCTCCTTCCCTCTCCCAAGGAACCCACGTTCTCTTCCCTCTCCCATGAAACCCTCGTTCAATCGTCTCCTCGCCCCCTCTCTCGTCCCCGCTCGCGAGAACGAATCTCTTGTTCGATCTCCACTTCTCGTTTGCTTGGTCATCTGCGCTCGTCTGCTCGCCTGCACTTGTCTCCTGTGGCCTGCACTCATCTTCTCGATCGATCGTGCCATCTTCAGAGCCCTTCCATTCGCCTGCCATCGTCTCCTCGCCTGCCGACGGAAGCACTCATCCTCGAGCGAACCCCAGCTCCCTTGACCGCATCATCCTCAAAGGCCTAATTTCTCTTAATTCATCTTAATTTCTCTTAATTCCACTCAAACAGGAAAAAATCATCATTATGAAAGGGAATAGCTCTTAAACAATAGTGTCACTATTATTAAATATTATTATGAAATAAAGAAAATATCTTAAACAATAAATTCATTTGTACTATTCATGATTATTAATAAAAGTTATTAAATAATATTTTCATTAGTACTAATCTAGATTATCACTTAAAATTAATTAGGATCTTCAATATATAGTGGTAACAATGATTGTTAAGAATAATTAAGTAAGCCTTTCCAATAAGTTGAAGATACAAAAATTTGATTTAGTCCTCTTAATCCCAACCAAATGGAGAATAATGTCATACCCTTTAACCCAAGATAAGAAGGATAAAGTGGTCATTTTGCAGCACTTCTTCTCTTTCGTATCCCTATTTTTTACCAAATGAGAAATAAGAATATCACTGTACTTATCCCCTTGTATACTAAACGCACATGAGAATAAGGATAGGGATAAATTAACCCAACATGAGTTACACCTATTCTTCTCAAAAATTATCTTGATACCAAACGTAACCTTAAGAAAAGTGATGAGTAGGTGGAAAACAGTTAGTCCCTGTTTGATCTTGTCTAACCAGCTCAGAAAGAGGATGGTAGATATAGCACATGCATCCTAGTCATGTTTTTGGTAATTTGCAACTGTCACTGCAACTTCTTCCTCTAAATGTTCTGAAGCATTTGTTAAATTTCTTCAGTGAACTTTTAACACCCAAGCTTAAGAAATGGTGGCATCTAAAAGCAACACCTGTTTAGGAAATGAAATTACATCTGGGGAGTGAATCCTTAAGTTCTTGATTTTCTCTGTTCAGTCTGTTGTTTCTTTACTGTATTCGTTTTATGTTTGAAGATTCTGTGTTAGGGTTATCATATAATTGTAGATCTTACAAAAGGTGAAATTATAAACATCACCAATTATGATATCTGACACTGTAAGATCCAATATTTGTTAGATGAGCATGACTTGCTCGATCATCTGACTATGACCATGTCATCGCCTCTTGAGGGCAATACTATCTAGCATCGCGAGGACAAAGAAATCTATGCAGCTTGATTCAAAAGTGATCGTAGCGTGTGTTTTACTATGTTAAGTGTCATGGAAGATAATCTTATAGGTGAGTTTGAGAACTACACTATTGCTAAGGATATGTGGGACCAGTTAAGGTTTACTTTTAGTGAAACTTCTGTCATCTAGTTAAGGGCTCTTGTGTTGAAATTTGAGACCTACAGGAAAGACGCGAGCCACACGATGACTGAACACCTTAAGGTGATGGCAACCATGATTTGTGATTTGAAGACAGCGGGACACAAACTCACTGATGAGCAACATGGGCCTAGGTAGCTCTGGCATCAAAATCTGGGACTAGGTTTGCCACTATTCTTTCTGTCATAACAATTCTTTATAAAGTGCCATGGCTTTTCACATACATAACACCCTCTTTTGTCAGCCCGTTGTTTGTGAGATTTTCCTTTAACCCTATAATTTTGATTCTTTTGATAATTAGTTTGCTTATACTTTTGGAACCTAGGATTGGATTATTGGAATCTTGGATGATTCTCAATCCCGTTTGGGTTAGGATTCTCTATTAGGTTGACATTGGAATGGTTTCTAGATTCAATAAGCTTTCTTTGTTCTTCCTCGATCCTAATAGAACATTGGAGATCATCTAGAGAAATCTTATAGTGTTTATGTTGAAGAGATCTAGCAAAATTATGTCAAGATGAAGGAAGTTTATCAATTAAGAAAGAAACAATTAAATTTTCATTCATGTTCTGGCCTCCAGTTTTCATCTCACATATGATATTAAGAAAATCATGGGTTTGAGACACCACAAAAACATCATCACTCACGGTAAAATGTAGAAACTTTGAGGCAATAACACGTTCAATTCTAACATCTTCTTTACCATATTTATCTTCTAGTACTATCTAAAACTCACGGGCAGAAGGCATAGAACAATAAGTATCATAAAGAGTATCATGCAAGTTACTCAAAATACGATTATGGCATAAATAGTCGATCTGGTCAGAAGTGTATGTGAGTGTGCCTCTGATGTTAACTGAACTAGAAGTGACTACAAGGGAGATATTACTTGCAGGTGTAGTTAGTTTAGTAGGAGTAATGGTCGTATTAGAAGAAGATATGTCCTGCAAATCATATATAGGATAGATAAGACTGAGATGTCAGAAAATATTTCATCTTCTGTTGCCATCTCTTGAAGTTAGCCCTCGAGAATTTCTCAAGTCTCAAGTATTCCATACTAGAAAATGAGAATCCAAACATATATATCCATATTAAAAATTATTTGAACAATCTAAAGGAAAATACCGATCTGAATCCTAAGAAACTAATTATCAAAGTAAACTCAGCTTGCCATGAATGCCAAATCTTCGAATCCCTCTCGTAGGAGAGACTTTCAGAAATACATGCTCACCAACCTAAAATTTCAATGTTCTTCTTCTATTGTCGGCATAACTCTTCTATCTTGATTGGACTACTTGTAACTGATCTCTGATAATACGGAATAAGCCTCACCTTTTTTGCGTGAATATTCCTTTCTTGGGGGGCCCACTTCAACCTTGTTGTTGCAATCATGATAATCCAGCCTCATGGACGCTTATAGAGCTTGGAAACCTCATACAAGTCTTTTCTGGGCCATTGGGCCTTGGATCACATGTCTTTCTTGGATCCCAAATTGGATCACGTGAGTGCCTTGAGTTGAGTCGACCCTGTCAAGTGCTGCGTCGATGCGGTCTAGTGATGCTGATAGAACAGCTTGCTTCTGTTAACTATTGCGTCATGGGGACTCTGCGTTGACGCATGCTGTGCGCAAAGTCAAATTCCAGCCATCAGTAAAAGAATGTTTTAACGCTATGGGAACTCTGCATTGACGCACTGTAACTTGACAGAATCTATTTTCTTTCAAATTTGTATTGATGCATTGATGCTATAAGAACCCTGTGTCGATGCCATGAATTGCTTCAACTTTCTGGTTAGAAACCTATCATGCCCATGCATCACAATTGAGAGTTAGAGCTTCAAACATATATGAATGAATCATAGTGTGCTATTATCAAAACTAGGGACACAACATTTTCCTCCCTCTCTTCTCTACCCTGCGGACCTCCCCCCCTCCATAGCAACAAAGGAAGGCCGCCACAGACCCTCCTTTGTCCTTCCCCCTCCTCACTGCCACGCCGCCAGTAAGCCAAGCCTCCGCGAGGAGCCCCTTGCATTTGCCTTCCACTATAACTGCCACCTTACTGCAGCCGCAAGGAGGAGCCATCGGTCCTACCGGCCCTCCCTCCCTCTCGACCTATAGACACAAGAGGATGGTACCCCCGTCACCGATCACGCACACGTGCCTACTACCAGCCCTCTAGCCACCGCCCTCATGCTGTGTAACGACCCAAGATCCGGATACCAGAAATAACCTGATACCATTCGAATCCTAACTTGTCGCCCACGAGCCGGAGGGCTCGGAAGGGGTAAAAGGTGTGTGTGGTGTACACAGAAATAGGAAATAAAGCTCTTGCAAACCAGATGTCGTCACCCCCCAAAACCATCTCGCCACCACCAGACCTCTCCCCAACAGCCATTGCAAACTAGTCGCCCTGGCTCCACCGGTGTTTAGAACCTTCCCGCCAGCGTTTGTTGCTCCCCTCTCTCTCAACCGCTCACCAGTAACCCCCTCCCCTATTCTTCTTTCTCTGTACAGTCCCTCTCATCATCTCTCTCTCTCTCTCTCTCTCTCTCTCTCTCTCTCTCTCTCTCTCATTCTATTCACTAACAAAAGAGAATGCTGCCCTCTTGGAGTGCTCTCATGATCCCTTTACCTCGGCGTAGTTTGAACTCGCAAGGGGGGGGGAGCACCCACCTTTGCCAGTGGGTTGCTAACGGGGCGGAGCCCTTTGCTGGGGAATGCTTCAAACCTTCAATGTAACATGCTTCCTTCTTCCTAATTGTTTTTCTAAATGCCATTTAATGTGCCTTGTGCAATAGCTTGGCCTTGGTAGACTTTATAAGTACACATGTTAATCAATTTAGCTAATAACGTGATTAAACTTTAAATAAAAAGAGGATAATTAGAACGCAGAAACATGAAATTATAAAAAATAGAGGATCCACCGTGTAATAATAGGATCCAGGTCCGGATCCTATTATTTGGTGGGCTGAGCCAGACCACCCAAGGCGCCCAGGCGGGCACCTTGGACTGCTTGGTCCACCTTGGCGGGCACTTGGGTCACCTTTTTGGGCCCAGATAAGGCGGCCCAGCGCCTGGTCGCCTAGGAGCCAACTTCCTTGACATCCATGATCCCAAGGATCCTTCAAAAACCAGGATTTTAGAATGTGTCATCGTGAAGCCATCATAGAACCAATAATTTTTAGATTGTGTCTCCCATTCATCACAGGGCTGGTGAGGAAGAGAGACAACATTTCCCAAATTGAAAAAAAAAAACAACGCCCCACAAAGTGCCTGGTTGACCACATCCAATGTATTCTTAGCTCACCCATGGAGACATGGTCTTTTGAACTCTCTCCCATTTCATCAGATGGAGTTCCTTGTTCTTCGGCTGAACCTTTGCAAAAGGAGTATCAGATATGCTCTGTCATCCGCTCTTTGTAACATTATAGCCTTGCTTTTTTGTTGTTTCATCTGAATGGGCCCAAACATTTAATGTGGGCTTGTAACTAGTATACCCATTCATTCAGCAGGTTGTTCAAATCCTGTCTCTTGAATATCTGCCCCTCTCTCTTCTTATTTGGAGAATTAGCTTATGGTCTTCTGGCAGCTGGAAGACTAAAAGCTTGATTCCAAAACTGCACAAATTCTGGCTGGTTTCAGTTCTAGATTAGATTCGGGACCGGAACCAACTGGTTCCCCTATAGAAGTTGAATAGCTGCCAGTGCCACTGTATTGGAGGCAGCTGAGGAGAATGTTCTGACATGGGAGGAGGAAGATAGCAGGGCTTGGAGGTGATGCAATGATGGGGCTTCAAGTGGGCCTAGAAGCAGTGTCCAGTGGCTTCCCTCCTCTCCTTCCTCGGCCCTTCTAGATGTGGGGTTAGCTGGGAAGGGTTTGTGGGGATGTGTAAAAAAGGCCTTACAATTTATGGAAAGATAGCAAGAGCAAAAATGTTGGCCCTGCTGTAACCTCGTCTAGAAGGGATAGGAACCTGCAGAGTAACATTTTTATTTTGTATTTTTTGGAGTCGCCTTAATTCTGAAGTTTAGGGTCTAGCTTGTTTTGTTGATTTAGATCATTGTTCTCGATGGTTGTAGTGTAGTGTGAGAGGAACCTTTCCTCTCCCTCGTTGATTGTACTCATGATTTGCCATCTCTTACGAGATGTGAAATTAATGATCTCTACCCAAATTATGATGCACTAATATTGATAATAGCTAGAAAAGCCTTCTCCCTCATCATTTGACTTCTGCTATTGATAGACATAAAAAGGCTACATATATTCAGTATACTCATTATAACCAAACAATGATATAGCCAAGTCGTCCATCCCTCTTTGGATCCCTCTTGGAGTATAAGATTGTTGGCTTGATTGGAATCCAAAATCAACATAAGAAGCAAAACTTTGAGGATTAGAAGAGGATGCTGGCCCATACCTGCTATTGGCTGGAACTGGATGGAATTGAAATTCTGGTTGATGACCCCACCCATACATGCCTGCTTCGTGTTGGGCACCTCCATAACTTGTTAGATGTCCATATTGGCTCTGTGAAAATATCCTCCTTCACTATGACTGTATCCTCTACGCGTGTCAGTGTGGAAGGAGAAAGTAGGTGCATACATGCCATCACCAATAGTAGCACCTGCAGCTGCACTGAAATCATCACTCGGTGCATCATCATCAGAACCATAAGAAACCAATCGCCATCTAGCATTTGCATTTTGTTTTTTTTTCTTTTGATGTGATGTTATCCTTCATCTTTGAAATCAATCATTTTCCTCGCGACGTGTCTCGTATAAACTTGCTTCAACTACTCAATTGTCGGGTCTTTTCGAGCAGCAACACTAGTCCTCTCAGTCATCTCATGCACTGGTGTACTTCTTCTTAAAGATGGAGGTGACTTGACCATTCTAGGAGTAACTGGCCTGCTATCTGATTTTGAGTATCTAGGTGGCTCAATCTCAGGCTATTGCTCAGTGTCGTGAACAAACAAAGTTGGGTCCTCTCTTTAAGTGCGCATGAGTCACTCTTGGCCTCTTGGTTGATCCTCTGAATTCTGAATCTCTTGGCTCATCTTCATCTAATATACCTTCTATCAATGTTCTGTCATCATCATCAAAAACGGGCTCATCAACTTGCGCTCGTATCTCAAGCCAAGACTACAAGAGATTGCCATTATCAAATAATGCGTCCACATCAATTTCTGGAGTTGTATCATCTGCGACGTATTCGTCCCTCAGTTATCGTCTCAACTTCATGTTCTTTATTCTCATCCTCATGTTGTAGTGGTAGTAAACCAACTTTTCTAGCTGTTTAGCCTTTAGCCGAGTGTGAATCTTTGAGTGTATAAGGCTGAACGTGCTCCAATTCCTTTCACATTGACTTGCTAATGTTGTTTGACTCGGCACCCTAATTGTAATGTAAGCCAATGCATTACTGCTCAAATTCCTATTGTTCACCATTATCCACCAGTCAGTTGTTCCACTAACCAAGAACAAATAATTGTAAGATGTAAATGAAGATTAATTCTTCATGATGTACTAATATATATTGACTCAATTTAAGCACAAGATTTAGTATACTTGGGCTCACTCTTCTCACAGCATATTGCAATTGTGAGTCAGAATATGTCCCAGTCCTCAATCTATAACTATCCATCTATATGAAAGGGCTTTTAACCCAATCAAGACACTATGAATAAGCAAGACACTATGAGCAAGCTTCACATGAAGGTCTGAACCTGTGAAGCACCAGGGTTGCATCCAAACCTGCCAAAACAGGATATTTACTTATGAGCTCATTTAGTATGAAGACATTTTTCACAAAATTTACACAGATTATTTTCACCTTAAAGTAAACGTAAAACACACAATATATTGGAATCATCAAAACCATTGTCAAAGACAAGGTGGGACGCACAAAACCCAATAGGTTTTAATCCCACTGCTAAAAAGAGCTTTGAAATCAAAATTATCTCATTTGTGGCAGAAAAAGAAAAAGGACCTCTCATTAAAATGAGCAGTGAAAACATTCCAGGAAAATCTGATAACTCCAAAATGTCCACTACCAAGGACAAGGGAAAACAGAAAATTGATGAGTCTAGCCATGTTGATACATACAGCTTCACACCTCCGGGCAGATTTTAGGTTAGGGGTCAACATTCCCATACACTAAAACTCCAAACTAGGTTCACCAAGTCTCCGCAGAAAAATTAGAAAAACACCCAGTCTACACCCATGCATACTTCAAGCAGGCCTAAGGTGTTTAGGAGACAAGATTCAAATAGGGGTAACTCAAGTCAATCTTATTATCCCAAATCTCCAACTCACACTCCATACCAATTCACATATTCTCATCAATTCAGAAGGTCTAACAGGGATAGAGCTAGCTTAAGGACAACATATCATTCATACCCCAATCAGAATTTCAGACCTCATGTTGGGAAGTGGTTCGGGCAGGTCAAGTATAGAAGTCCAAGAAACCACAGCTACTATGTTCAGCCTAGGACCACCACTGGCTACACTACACTGAATGCTTATTGGCCTAAGCACTAGCACAAACATATTCAATCTGCTCATAATAATGGTGTCAGGACAAAGAACAGAACCGGAAAGATTCAATCTATTAATGTTGAAAAGAAGAACAACAACAAGAAGAAAATAAACAAATCCACCAAACAAACAATTCCCAAACATATGTGGATTCCAATGCATTTATTATCATATCTGAATAATATTTCTTTTGTTCTGGAGCCCAATCATTCTTGGGTTCCAAACTCTTTTGCTTAATTGTCATTGCAGGTATGCTTGGCAGCCAAGCACAATATGTGGTACTTGGACAGTGGCTGCTCCAGGCACATGACTAGGGACAAGGTAAAATTCTGTATGTTGGTCGAAAAGAGTGCAGGACAGGTCACCATTGGAGGTAATACCAAAGGAAGAATCATTGGGTCAGGTAAGGTAGGTAATTGTACTACCTGTTGTATTGATGAAGTGTTGCTAGTTGAAGGACTTGCTTATAATCTACTTAGCATTAGCCAACTTTGTGATAAAAGTCATAGAGTAATTTTTGATTCTCATGGTTGCAACATCTATGAACCTAACTTTGATATTGTTAAGTTTTCTGGTAAGAGAGTGAATAATATCTACTTGGTAGATGACCCTTTCACTTTTGGGCTCGGATCTTTTCATCTGACCAGAGAATAAAAAGATCCCTGTTACTTTTGGCCAGGATCTCTCATCCGGTTAGCGGACAAAAAGATCCATTTACTTTCGTTTGGGATCCAACCTCCGGTCGAAGAATGAAAAGACCATTTTTACCTATGGCTCTGCCCTTCCATCCAATTAAACCAACAAACAAACCCTTCTGCCTTGGCATCATGACATACCGTCTACGCCAAGTTGTTCAGCGTCATGGCTTTCTGCTTATGCTGGTAAATATTCTACCTTGACATCATGACTTTCCATCTAGGCCGAGTTGTTTAGCATCATGACTTTCCCCATAAGTCGGTAAACATTCTGCATTGGCATCATGACTTTCTGTCTAGGCCAAGCTGCTCAACGTCATGACTTTCTGCCTAATTCGGTAAATATTCTGCCTTGGCATCATGACATGCCGTCTAGGCCAAGTTGTACAGTGTCATGACTTTATGTCTAAGCCATTAAAATTCTCTCTTGGTGTCATGACCTTACATCTAAGCCAAGTTGTACGACATCTTGACTTTATGTCTAAGCCATTAAATATTACCTACTGGAGTCATGGCCTTTCGCCTAAGCCAAGTTGTATGGAGTCCTAACTTTATGTCTAAGCTGTTAAATATTATCTACCGATGTCATGGCCTTCCGCCTAAGTCAAGTTGTACAGTGTCATAACTTTATGTCTAAGCCATTAAAATTCCCTCTTGGTATCATGGCCTTCCACCTAAGCCATGTTGTACGGCGTCATGCCTTTATCTCTAAGCTGTTAAATATTATCTACCGGCGTCATGGCCTTCCGCCTAAGCTAAGTTGTACGATGTTATGACTTTATGTCTAAGCCGTTTAATATTGTCTACTGGCATCATGGCCTTCTGCCTAAGTCAAGTTGTACGGCATCATGACTTAACGTCTAAGCCATTTAATATTCTTGTCTTGGCGTCATGGCCTTTCGCCTAAGTCAAGTTGCGCGGCGTCATGACTTTATGTCAAAGCCGTTAAAATTCTCTCTTGGCGTCATGGCCTTCCACCTAAGCCAAGTTTTATGGCGTCATGACTTTATGTCTAAGTCATTTAATATCCTTGTCTTGGAGTCATGGCCTTCCGCCTAAGTCAAGTTACACAGCATCATGACTCTATATCTAAGTCGTTAAATATTCCACCTTGATGTCATGACCTTACGTCTAAGATAAGTCATTCGGCATTGCAACCTCTGGTATAAGCTGACTATCATTTTATCGCTAGCCAGGAGCTACTATCCGAGCCAGTGAATAAAAAGACGCATTCTCCCTTGGCGTCACGACCTTATGTCTAAGCCAATTTAGTTAGCACCATGACCTACGGTCTAGGCCGACAATCATCTCACCATTGGCCCAGAATTGTTCTCTGAGCCAATGCACAAAAAAGACCCCCCTTGGTTCTATACCAAAACTTGATCCCTCTGGGGATTCACCACAACAATTGCACATTGTCCTGGGGCTGAGTACCCGGGACGGCAACGTGCTCTTCTAAAAGCTCATCAAAGAACTCCTCCGCGAGTTCTGGATCCGGCTCATAGCTAGCCGGCACTAGCCCTGGTGTGTGGTCACTAGTTGGACTGTCTGAAATAACCAACGATTCTTGAGTGGGACACTTGGCCGCAAAGTGGCCAATCCCACCACACCTATAGCACTGGTCACGCGGCCCTGTGCTAGAAGATGCTCCACCAGTCAATGGCCGCTTTCCCTTGTCTTCTCGACGGGTCGGGGGTGGTGGTAGCTGGGGTCGGGAAGGCAACATGGGCTGCTGAGGGCCCGGGGTGGGGAATGGCACCTGTTGGCGAGGGGAAGAATCCCTTGGAGGGAAAGTGCGAGGCTTGAGAACAGTAGGGTCCTAGGGAGGAGGTTCCGGGGGACGAGCAACCGAAAATCGACTATAAGAACTGGGCGTAGTACGAGGGTCGGACCCACGCTGATAGATGATCCCCGGTCACTGGACGGGAGCAAACTCTGACTCAAACTGCTCTAACTCAAGAGCGACCTGATATGCAACCTCTAAGGTGGTTACATTGTGGCGAAAGAGTTCATATTGAAAGTGGGGCCGCAGACCACGACGGAAGTGAAAAATAGGCATCGAGCTCTCTTCCCAGACATCACATCGTAAAAAATATTCATCAAACTCTATGATGTACTCGGACATTGACCGATCCCCTTGGTTGAGATTCTGCCATCTATCAATGAGCCTCTGATGGTACATAGCAGGAAGATACTTAGTTCAAAGTCTATCCTTCATCTCATCACAAGACTCGACCGGGGGATCCCGACGCTAATATAACAGGCTCTCCACATTGCGCCAATAAGTTTGCACTTGCCCTAACAGCTTCATTTTAGCAAACTTGACTCTCCGAAGGTCCGTCATCTCAAACCACTCGAGGTACCGGTCCATGCCGGCCTCCCAATCGAGATAGACCTTCGGGTCCAAGGACACATCAAATGTGGGAGGGTCTGCTTGCACGATTCTGAGGACCCTATCATCCTCTTCATCCTTTGGCGGATGAAAGCCATGATGGCGTCGGTCATACCCCTCATAGGCATTATCAAACCCATAGTCCTCTAGACCAAGGTCACGATGTGGCGGCGCAATGGCCCGGTGTGGGGCGGCCCGAGGGGCGGGTGCGGGCTGGTCCTGGACTGCGGGAGCGGGTTGGACTTGGACCATGGGAGCGGATTTGGCTGCCACGGGAACAAGTGTGGGTGGGCCTGGGGCCGCTCCGGGAGGATCTCCGTGTGACATCCTATCCAACTGACCGACCAGATCTTGGACAAATCTATCGGATGACTTCATGCGTTCCTCCATGGCGTTAAGTCAGCCATCCATACGGTCCACGAAGCTCCTAAAGGTCACCTCGGATTGGTCTATCCGGGCTACAAGGGCCATTATAGCCTCATGCAAGGAGTGAAAGTCTCCCGAGGTGGTTCTGTTTATTGTTTAAAGGCTAAGAAATTATGCCCAAAGTTGGCATAAATATTCTTATTTTTAAATAAGACATTTTTTGTTTACCCAGAAGCTGTTTCTTTCCACAGGAAAACCTATGATGAGTAATCACTTCCTGATGAGGGTTGAGGTCTTAGTTGTACTTATTCCTTTGACTCTTTCCTTTTGTAAGTCTTTGTATTTATTGCAGAGCCGCTTTTGAAGAAACTCTTAGGATGTCTAGGGAATTTCTTTATGAAGAAATGCCACTCATGGCACTCACAAAAGCTTCGTTGAGCTCCCACAGAAACTCTTAGCATGCCTAGGGAGGTTCTTTATGAAGAAATATCACTCATGGCACTCACAAAAGCTTGGTTGAGCTCCCATGAGCTGATGTAAACCTTATCATTAATTCATTGCAATTTGATTATGTTCTTGTTTACTCCCTATATTAAAAGGAGATCACTTTGTTTTTATCATGAAACAATTGAAGGATCTAGCAAAATTTCCTTTTTCCCTCTACTCATGTCTTGCGCATGGAAGTCCAAGAGTGGGTTGGGAGCACAGGGGGATTTCATGATAATTAGCATGCCTTATGTGGGCTATCGTGACTTGTAGTGATGGCCAAGGTAAATCTTGGCATGATTAACGTTGTAGATATCTAGAATTGGGAACTGCTTGGCAAGCAGGAAACCAATTTTTTATTAAACTGTTTAGATCTTGTGAGTTGTGACTAGTTTCTGCATCTCAAAGCTCCATATTTCTTGGAATTCTACATATTCATGGTGGATAAGTAAAGTTATCAATAAGGTTTGGCATGGAGATGCGAGGTAATCTCTGTTGAATGATACATGCTGTGTAGTTTTATGGCTGAGGGACAGTCCATCACTCGTCCTCCATTCTTTGATGGTAACAATTCTTGCTTCTGGAAGAATAGGATGGAAGTGTTTATCAGAGCCCAGAGCCACGGACTCTGGAGGGTGATCACCATCGGCCCATACGAACTTCCACCAAACGAAGATGCCTGGACAGAAGATCATATCAAGCTTTTAGCTCTCAACTGGATGGCCTTGAATATCATCCAGTGCACTGTTCACCCAGAGGAGTATGCTCGCATCTCAGCATGTAAGATGGCCAAGAAAATGTGGGATGAATTGGGACTGATTTATGAAGGTACATCCCAGGTGAAGGCAACCAAGGTAAACCTCCTCACCTCCGAGTATGAACTCTTTAAAATGAAATCAGAGGAGAATATAACTAAGATGTATGACAGGCTATCGTTGATTACAAATAGTCTTAGGGGGTTTGGGAAAGAGATTTCAGAAGGGGATATCGTTAGGAAAATCCTTAGATCATTAACCCCTATTTGGCACACGAAGGCCATCGTGATAGAGGAGTCTAGGGATCTGTCGACAATGATAGTCACAGAGCTTATAGGATCCCTAATGACATATGAAATGAACTTTAAAAGAAATGGGGAAGGAAGTGACAAGAAGGCGGGATCTACTAGGATCCTATTTATCTCTCGACCGTTCAACTGCCCCTTCACGTACAGTGGTCTATTGTGACTGATGGTGGGGAGTAGCATGTCCTCCTGAGTAAAGGTCACATTGGCTTCCGACAGTGCTTCAGCTAGATAGGCTTCATATTGGGTGGGTGTCTGGAGGGCAGTGATAATCGCCTGCTAGGTCTCTTCACTCGGGGAGAGAATCTCCTAGATGGTGAACCATGCAGGGAGCTTTTTCAGTAATTTCATTATTCTGCTCCTAGCTCGAACATTAGATAGCTTCATTTCTTCTGCACATCTTAGCTTGGAAAAGCCTTGTGCTGCGGCCCGTGATAGACCTGCTTCATCAGACATCAAGTATGCGCCCTTCTGCTGGGTATCATGCTCTTGTTGTCCATTGTCACCTATAGTCAAGCTGGCCTTGTCTTCATCTAGGGCACCAGAGGGTTGTTGAAGTTGCGCGCGAGTGCCGCCAATCGCAGGGCTGGCATCCTGGCACGGCTGCTTGCCCTTGGACATCTTCAGAAACTCGATGAACAAAGGGGCAACGCTACTACCCCCACTCTGAGTGTATAGCCCTGAGGGAGGAGGGATTTGGGCTCCCTTGACCTCCGGAGGAGGTATCTTATAGGGTTGCTCTCCCCTAAAGATGATGTTGTGATTGGCGGGCGACTAGCACCCCCCATTTTCGGCCTGACCGGGTTGCATGAGCAGCGGTCACGACTTTGGCCTGGCTTGCCCCAGCAACGGGTGTGAAGCATATTTTCTCTTCATCTTCCTCACTGGGTAGATTGAAGAGGGTAGATAGGGTATTGCAGGAGAGTACTGTCTCCTTCTTGGCCTTACAGGCTCTTCTTTTCTTCTTTTGCTTCTTCTTCTTGTCACTGACTGGTGCTTGCCCCTAGAACAAACTATCATCCTTTTCTACCACTTGGTCAGCTTTTTCTTTTTGTTCCAGCAAGAGCTGCTCCAGTTCTTGCCATGGGACATGGTCCCTTATCAGCAAAGGTTTCAGCTCGGGCTGTTCATATTCATCTAGCTCATTTATGTAGTCCTGAAGCCGCCGAGCCTCGGGACTAATTTCTTTCACAATCGGTAACAGAGCCTATCTTCTCTGACTGTGGGTACGTATTTTGACTACTATGGGTGGGCTAGTCTAGGTTGATGCTGGCGCCGGAGAAGTAGGTCATGGCATGATGCCACGGACATGTGCCCCCACCTTTTGGCGAGGTGTGACCTTCTTCTTGTTCTTTGCAGGGATCTGCTGCCACCCTTGTTGTTCCTTTTCTGGTATCATAAAGCAGGCCTCATAAGTATGCTGAGTGCTGACTTTTGCAACTTCTTCAGGCAATGCCTGGTATAAGGAAATCATATTGGCTATAGCCCTCCTGAGAGGTTCTTCATGGGGTTGTAGAGGGTCAACCTTGTACTCCCCCAGCTCTATTTCTTCCTTCTTAATCATGTCCTCAATGACATCCTTGAACACAAAGCAGTCCTCAATTGGGTGCCCTAGCATCTGATGGTAACGGCAGAATCTCGCACTGCCTCTTCTCTTCTGGTCTTCTGGACTTTTTGGCTCAAGCAGGGTGACCTTGTTGTACTAGGTGACCTAGTCAAAGAGAACTTTGGTCTTCCCCTAAGAAAAGAGTAGGCCTTCTTCATTTTGTCCCTGAGTGAGGGCCTTCCTTCTTTTCTTTAGTTCTGTCGGGTTGAGGCATGGCTACCTTATTGCCCTTATCTCTTTGCTATTCAAACGTCTTGATGTCAAGAGTGTTTGCCTCCTTAGGCACTGGGTGTTGATCTACTGCCATTGCCTTCTGTGTGGTAGTGGTGGTTGATGTAGGGGCAGGCCTTTCCAGAAAGGCATCGATCTCGGCCACCACGTTGTTGAAGCGGTCAAATGATCGAATCTCCATGCCAATCATCTTTTCGAGCACCTCCCTACTGAGGTTCTGCTTGCAAATCTGTACAGCGTCCTCCTAGTGCGGGGGCCGCTTGCACCTCATTCTGAGGTTCCTCCACCTCTTGATGGATTCAAGGGCTGTTTCATTCGCCCTTTGTCTGGTTGAGTAAAGTTCAACCACCGTGACCTCCCTCTCGGTGACATGAAATCTTTCTCTAAACTTCTTCTGCATGCCCGGCCAGTCGTTGATTGACCCAATTAGAAGGTTGGAATACCTTTCAAATGCGAGCCTTGTCAATGAGGACCCGAAAAACTTTAGCGGGTATGACTTGTTTGTGGCTAGGTATCCCATGACAGTCATGTAGTATGCGATGTGCTCTTTCGGGGATCCCTTCCCGTTGAACTTGTCGAACTTCGGCGGCTTGCTGATCCCTGGAGGGAACCGCTTGGCTGCATGATGTGGCGGGTATGGCACCCGATAAGCATCAAATGTGACATAGTCACCTTCACTTTGCTCAATGAGCTTCAGTTCAATGATCCTTTCCACCATTAGCCTATTCACGATGGTAGGATCGACTGGCTCCAGATTGAAGTGTGCCAGCTGCAGATATGGGGTGACCAAGGTGGTCGCCTGCAGAGGAGGATGTAGCAATGGAGGTATTTGCGGCACTTGTGCCGGCACTAGTGGCATCAGCGGCTGAGGTGGGCGCTGCTGGGTGGCTGCTTGACTGTGCACATTCGGCTAGGGCAGGGTGTATAATGGTGGAAAGTCGCACGGGTTGATGCCTCCCCGTGACGATTCAGCCTACATCTCAGGTTGCTTGGAAGTCAAGATTTGCTCTGTCTTTTCAAGCAGTTACTTTTTTAGAAACCCTATCTCCTACTGGTATTGCTATAATAGCATCAGCACCGAAGGGTCCATAGCTGTTGTGCTAGGGGTGGCTTCCACTATTTCCCCTGTAGCACCTTCAGGCGAGGTATTTAGCAACATCTCCTCCTCTTCAGTCGTCACCACATTTGCAGTTAGGGTGGTGACTTCTTCAGATAAGATTTGTTTCCCTTTTGCCGCTTTTAACATTTCCCTTACGGCTTCTGTTCTTCTGGTGTTTAGCCCTGGCCTTTCAGCTAATCGGGCCAATTCCTGGGGTTCCTCAAGTAATCTCCCATACCTACTGGCTAGCCCGGCCATATTGCAAGTAAGAAGTCGCATTTTTTTTCTTTGTCTATAGACCTTCCTCTTCGCATGACCGAGGAAGGTCAATCTCTCGAACACGAAGATTCTTCTTCTCTCCTCATGCCGGGAAGGGGCTTCATCGGCCTCATAATCTGGGCCATCTTCATATCCATTGTCATCAATAGATGACATCATTCTTCTTTCTTCTTCTTCTTCGACTGCCATTGGTAAGCGATCTTCTTTTCTGGCCGTGATCGCTTGGAGCAGTTGCTGCTGGCCCAATGAGGGGTTGCTTAGACCCCTGAAATAGCTTTTGACCATATCAGTCATTTCTTCCTAACCCCGTCCTTGGCAGAGGACCGGGGATAGCTATAGACCTCCCACTGGAGGGATGTAAGCCAGCCGGACTCTCTCAACGAGTTGCTCAAATCTTCTCCCCACTGAAGGGATATTGGCTTGTCGGGTGCATGCCTTGAAGCTAACGTGACGTGGAAGGTCCACAACCATTTCTTCTCTTCTTGGGGCCAAGCCCCTCTCATTCTTCCTCCCCATCTCAGTAGGCTCGGGGTGGCGGTGAACATGTAGCTCCTGACGAATAGGTTGGATCTTCTTAGGGACCCACACCTTCTTGAATATTTTTGGCCTTGGGGCCAGCTCTCTTTGGCCTTGGCGGCCAGCTTCCTCCTTCTCAGCTCTCCTCCCGGAGAGGGCTTGGAAGGAGCTGCGGGTTGGTATGACAACGACCACCCGATCCGGGATTACTTGGGCATCGCGTCCATCCAGGAAGTTTTTTATTGATGACAAAAAGGGGGAGAACAAAGTGCATTTCTTATACCATACATGTTCATAGTTCACATGGTTCATAGTTCACACGTTCATACTTCATAGTTTTAAGATCAAAGCTTAGACACATGGTTCATAGTTCACATGTCATAGTTTTAATATCACAGTTTAGATACATTGTTTGTTTGTCAATAAAACTGTCATTTGGTATTCAACAGTCATTTGGAATTCATGCACACATCATATTGTCATTTGGAATTCATGCACACGTCATTTTGTCATCATCAAAAAGGGGGAGATTGTTAGATCCCCTAGTTGATTTTGGTAGTTAAGTTTCAATTATTACAAATCTTGTGTGTATGTGCATTTCAGAAAGATCATTGAAGAATGCTAACCAAGATGTTCATATTGTGATTATATTGTTTTGCATAATCATATTACATGGTGGACATCATTTGGAAGTCAAGGGAATGCTTGGACAAGCACCTTGCCAAACACAACACAAACACGTGGTATATGTCATACTCATTCCACAAAAACCATTGGTAAGACTCAAAATCCTCAGGGTCATATATGTTTAACTTCTTCACATCAATCTTGGTGAATTTTGGTATCATGTTGAGCATTCATGTAAGTTAAACACTTGGATAATTGATTCTATTTTTTGGTTGGCAAAAATGAAAGTTTGAATGGGTTTCAAATTGTTTAAATGCTCCTTGTCAATTGGGCTTTCATGTAGACACTTCATACTATTTTCTAACGAGGTTAATGTTTCAATTTTATTCAATTTTGTGAGTTCTGAATTTCGGTCAACCGACCCTTCTATTTTGGTCGACCGAAATTTCCAGCAACCACATGAATCAGACCCTGTAAAATTTTGGTCAACCAAACTCCCTACTTTAGTCGACCGAAATTTCCAGAGTTGCTTGTCCTAAACCCTGTAAAAGTTTGGTCGAATGACCCCATTTTTTTGTTGACCAAAAATAGCAATCTTGTTAAAAACATGATTACGAACTCTATCAAAAATAAACCATTTGGGGTTCATATTTGACCCCTTTGCCCCTAGGGTTTTAATACACATCTAGGAGGGGTTTCTCAAGGGTTTAGCAAGGGCTTTTTTGGTCTTTCACATATCCTCTCATGCCTATATATAAGCTGTGTTTTCTACACTTAAAGAACAAGACAATAGAAGAAGAAGAGAGGGCTAGGCCGCAAGTAGGAGAAGTGAGGGATTTCTCTTGAAGTGTTCACATTTTCTATCCTTGAAGGTGCGATTTAGGCTGTCATCTAGAAGATCTCCATCCCTCCTCAAGCATTCAAGCACCGACGAGGCTACATCTCCAAGGATAAGCTCGTTCATCGACGTTGAAGTTGAAGATCGACCTCCACTATGGAAGCATCAAGCAAAATCATCTCCAGGCCCTTCATCACATGAGAATATATTTCTAGAACCTTCCTACATATTTTTATGATGATTTCTACCGTATTTTTAAGCATGTCTCGTTCTGATATTTCCTTTGCTATCAGCATTGTCAGTCAATTTATGCATGCTTCCCGGGTGTCTCATATGAGAACCATTGAGCATATATTGCATTACATCAAGTCCTGTCTTGGCAAAGGTTTACTATACACTAAGGTTGCTCATCTTAATATTGAAGGATTCACTGATGCTAATTGGGCAAGATCTCGAGATGATTGGAGATCAATTACTGGGTATTGTACTTGGTGATAATCTTGTGGCTTGGCAAAGCAAAAAACAAACAGTGTATGTCCTTTCTAGTGCCGAAGCCGAGTATCGTGCCATGGCTCAAGATGTTACAGAGATGTTGTGGTTAAAACTCTTCTTACAGGATCTTGGTGTTCAGGTCCACTTTCCTATGCCGCTCTATTCTGACAAGAAGGCAGTGATAAACATTGCTAATAATCTTGTTTATCATGACAGATCAATACCCAGTACAATACCCAGTAACTGCACTCTTGCAGTTACTCCTTTCAAATCTAGACATACCTTTCCCAAGCATATTGGCTTGTTTAACATGGCTGGTGGCCATTTTCTCTCTTAATTTAGGGGGTAATAGTTGAGATATCATTTGGGACCACACACAATGTATGCAGCTCCAGATTAATAAACAGAGATCATGAGACAATGTTTAAATCCTCTGGCAGTCAAAACACCAGGGAACCGACCAATCAATCACAACCCTCATCGCATCTATTCACAGTCACGGACAGAAAGTCATATCACATTGTTTTAATTCCTCTGGCAGACAAAACACCAGCGGATCAACCAATCCATCATGAGCATTTTCACATCACTCTGCACTTAATTTCTGCACATATGATTTCTTTCCCTGATTTTTGTCTACCTAGTTTTTGCTTACCCTCAAAATAGGGGCAGCATCCATGGTGGATGAAATGACAGGAGATGCCAGACAGTTTGGATTACGTACATTCAGATTGCCTTTTCCAGCTCCATTCCTTCTGAGAGCCTTTTTAATGAAAATTGCATCATGTATTGAACACTTGCACGTGGAAGGACAAATTTATGAAGCTTGAAGGATCTATTAGATGAGCACTTTGCCACTCCAATTGTGTCCACTCTTTGCTAACAGGGTCAGGTACCACACCTGTACTGCCTTGTTGCTGGTGAATCTTACAGCAAAGTGGTGAGCAAATTGTCCATGAATAAGAAAAATAGGACAATTTAGAAGTAAATCGTGCAAATGGGGTTGCCCATGGTTATATGCAATACTCTGTACCATGGAGGTAGTCAACCAGATGGAGAAAATCTAAATCTTGTCTCTAATGCAACATGTTTACTGAAGGTGGAAGGGGCCTGCAGCATTCCGAAGCAAAATATGTTGTTCAAAAGCTTATTCAAGCTCCTTAGCTACCCAGGAACATTAGCATCAGCTGCTCTCTCTCTCTCTCTCTCTCCATATATATATATATGTGTGTGTGTGTGTGTGAGGGTTATTTTTTTGCATACATACCGGACCTGTCTCCTGAGACCTCCCGTCTCCCGGGGTGCAATCCACCGTCTTGGGGGGCGCCTATTCCCTTATGTTCACAAACCCTTAAGCGTGTTTTACTAAGTATTGGGCTCTATGAAATGTGGGACCTTCATCTTATTTTCCTTTTGGAAAAATTATTTGACTTAGGATATTTTTAACCTTTAAGATTTTTTGATCTGGGGTGCTACACCCTCCCCCACTTAAAAGAATTTGGTCTCCAAATTCAGCTTGCACATATGGAGACATGGAGGGTGCAGAGTACTTACAATCTAGAATAGTTCCGGGAATCTCTTTCACATGGATTCCTCAGTTTCCCACGTGACTTCTTGTTCCAGGTTCTTGCTCCAATGAATCTTTACCATGGGGATAGTTTTGTTTATGAGTATCCAGACTTTGCAATCCAGTATTTTTCAGGGCTTGGGTTCATATGTCAGATCCTTTTGTATTACCAGATTGTCATGTTCAATGATGTGAAACGGATCATGGACATACTTCTTGAGCATTGATACGTGGAACACATTATGAACTTCAGATAATTGAGGCGGCAGGGCGATCCGGTAGGCCACCTCATCGACTCTTTCCAAGACTTCGAAGGGACTGATATATCTTGGTACAAGTTTTTTCTTAACACCAAATCTTCTGATGCCTCGTCCAAGAGAAACTTTAAGAAACACATAATCTCCTACCTGAAACTCGAGGTCTCTTCTTCTAGTATCAGCATAGTATTTCTGTCTCGACTGAGCAATTTGAAGTCTTTCTCTGATTACTTAAACTTTCTCAGTTGTATCTCGTACCATTTCAGAACCTAGGAGTTGTCTTTCGCCGATCTCGTCCTAGTATATCGGTGATCGACAACTCTTGCCATAAAGTACTTCAAAAGGTGCCATCTGAATACTAGCCTGATAGCTGTTATTGTAAGCAAACTCGGCCAGGGATAAGTGGTGATGCCAGCTTCTGCCGAAGTCAATGATACATGCCCTTAACATGTCTTCAATGACTTGATTTGCTCTCTTGATCTGACCATCAATTTGGGGATGGAAGACAGTGCTGAAATTGAGTCTCGTCCCTAATGATTGTTGTAGACCCTTCCAGAACTGAGAAGTGAAGCATGGGTCTCGGTCAGACATGATCGACACATGGACTCCATGTAATCTAGCAATCTCCTTGACGTACAAGGCAGCTAGAACGTCAACTGACCAACGACTCTTGATAGGTAAGAAGTGTGCCAATTTGGTCAATCGATCTATGATTACCCAAATTCTATCATGTCCGCCCTTAGACTTAGGTAAGCCCATGATGAAGTCCATGCCGATATCCTCCCACTTCCACTTAGGAATATCTAGCGGATGTAACTTTTCGGCAGGCCTTTGATGTTCCGCCTTCACTTATTGGCAAGTGAGACAGTGCGATACGAAGTCTACTACCTCCCTTTTCATATTAGGCCACTAGAAGGTTCTCTTCAAGTCTTGATACATAGAAGCGTACCCCATCCCCTGATGTGTAAGGGTGTTGGCACTGCTCCCAAAGGATGTGTGCCAGTTGGGCAGTGTTCGCGAGAATTTATGGCTGGTGTTGTGTTTTTTGAGGTGTTGTGAATCGGAGCCTGCAGAGTTACAGAGGATGTGTTGAGCATCGGAGAATTAGTTTCTCGACGTGAGATTATCTCGGGTTGCGTGAGACGCGTCGTTGTCGTGCTGTTGCTTGAGGCATTGTGGGTTGTGGCACTGGCTGGATCGAGAATTGGACAATGTGTTGGCGAGGTTGCCACATAAGTACCCTGTTATGGTGTTGGAAGTTGTGTCCTCCGTTGAGATCGTGTTATGGAGAAGTGATCTTTGGTGGATTATGGGTCCCAGTTGGTGGCCGTGAGCGGCTAGTGAGGTTGACCGAGTGATCGACCATGGTAAGATGTGTATTGTTTGGGGACCCGTGTGCATTGGTCATGGCGTCGTCGGCCAGGATGATGTGGTAGCAGGCGGCACTTGTCGGTTCTAGAGAAGTGTGCCGTGGATTGTAAGGGGTTATGTCCTGAGGCTCTGTGATAAGAGTGGAATCGGGATTGGCAGGCGTCCACTTGGAATGGTTGAGATAAGTTATGATTGGATAGCAATCGGACGGTGCCTCTGTGCGAAGGTCTCTGAAGAGACGTTGGTGTTGGATATGGTGATCCTTGCTCTGTTGATGGTCAGCGGATGGCCTGTCGCGGTTCAGATCGTGCCTGCTGGGCCGGTGAAGGTTTCCCGTTGGCATGTATCTAGTGACCGGTGGATGGTCTTTCACAGACAGAAGATGCTGGTTGTAGGGACTCGAGAATGGCGAGAGCCGTGTGCCAGCAAGGTCTTGGGTGGCCGATCATGAGGTGTGCCTTTTCTTGGATTGGATCTGGGATTTTGTTATAAGTTTATCTTCTAGCAGAGTTGGCCGTGTTGTTGAAGGCGTTCGGCTTGCCAGGTGTGAGCTGGTGGAACCTCTGTGGTGGTTGTCCTTGGTGCAGGGCGTGAGGTCGGTCAGTGAGTTGTGAAGTTGGCATTTGGTTAGTCCGCCGAGCATGAGCGTTGACCGGTGGTTGGTTTTTGTGTTGTCTGAGGCGACACCAGACTTGTACTCGTTTGCATGTGCCTGCTCTGATGATCGATGTGTTCTGGGTTGTGAGCGAGACATATCTGTGATCATTGTCTAGCCGTGTCCCTAAGGATCGTGGTTTTTGCGAGTATCAAAGTTTGGTTGGGGCTCTGACAGCGTCGTCAGTTGATTGTGGCGTTCTCCCTTTGTGGCATGGGGCTTGTCCTGAATTTCGAGGACGAAATTCTTATAAGGGGGGAGGGTTGTAATGCTCCAGGTGTTTCAGATATTTATCGAATATTTACGTGTATTTTTCTCTGATGAGCTTTCAGATCACTGTGCAGGGTGAACCATTATGTTCTCCAACTTCGGGATGTTACCAACGCGTTGTGCTCTTTCCGAGGATTGCCTCGAGAGGATTTCACTAAAACACGCTACACGACGACAGCAACCACCACACACGGGCACGACGACCCACACACGTGTGTTCTCACTCGATGATGAGAAACCCCACACATACTTGGAGCACGCTCCGAAATCGTCTAAGACAAAAATAAAGATGAAAATTATAGAGCCGAGTCTGAGAATAAGAATCTAAACACAGAATATGATAACCAAGAAGATCTTCCCCATAAATCCTTAACCAAACATGGAGATTAGAGAAGGTAGCACTAGAATGATAGAACTGAGAGATGGAAGAAGCTGGTGTTGAAGATTAGAACGCCCGGAGCAGTAGATGAAGAAGACGACGACTACGGCCTCCGGATCTTGGCTCGGGCTCGTGAGGGGATGACCTCGGCGTTGCCACCCAAGCCACTCGACTTGGCTGATCTACCCAACCTATCCGAGCTATCCGACCTATGTGCCCAAGCTCGTCTCCCCGCTCTCTGGCCAAAGAGCTCGAAAACCCTCCTAGTCTCCCCCCTTGTAGTAGACATTTGGAGTTTATCCTTTTAAAACCCCACGGTAGCATCCACGTGGTAATGTTGCTCGCTCGGTAGCCATCGGCCTGGGGTTTACCCAAATTCATGGATACTACTCTAGGGTTGCCGACCACCGCTATAACGTCGAAGTTCTAAACGATCTCCCCTTCTTTATTTGCTCGAAACTTTGCCTTGGCATTTGGGCCGACTGTATGGCCATGAGCAATGGTGATTATCTTTGCAAGCTTCAGATTTCAGTGTTTTGATCATTCGTGGATCCTCGGAGGCTCGCTTCTTCATAGTGTGGACCCTGACTGATCCCTACAGAAGAGTGGATATCGATGGCTGTAGCATGCGGCGATAGTTTAAGTCAACACTTCGGAAATGAAGTCATGGCAACCCGTGGGTCATCGGGATCTCTCGCAGGCTTGACCTCGGGACTTCCATGCCTTTTGTGTCGGGGCCATCCCGGAGCTCTCTCAGTGGATGTGCACCCATTAACACCCCCCGAAGCCTCGGGTCTAAGGGGAATGCTGCCGAATTTTGGCCAGGAAATTTGAAGGCTGATAAACCGAGCTACACCATGAACATGTCACTAATCACAAAAGAATTCAACATGAATTAATGCATAATAGGCATAAAACTTGTAGCGCATGATTTCATCGCTGTGTCTACATACCTGCATGAAAATGAATATTTCACCTCGCTCTTGAGTGCTTACATGTCATTGCTTTCTCGGGTATATCAAATGGTGTGTGGAAGAAGCTCAGACCACGTCCGAGCAGAAACCCTCACTATGCGTGAGTCAAGAACTCCGCCATGTAACGGGGGGGTATTCTTCATAATGCACTTCATGTAAAAGAAGGAATGAACTAAGGATGCCAAACCAAACAAAAAAGTTAAGGATAAAAGATAATAATGATAAAGATAATAACAACAAAATGATAAAATTCATGTATATAGCTTGGCTCGCTCAGCCAATACGCCAGGTAATTAGGGTAAATCCCCAAATTAGGGCCTAATAACTGTTTACATATGAGACTTTTGTCCAATTAGAAAACTTTAGCGTCAATTGACGATCGATTAAGCTTCATTGAATATTTTAGGGCGAGAGCACGCCGTTAATTGTATTATACGTCGGGTAATTATGATAAATTCCCAAATTAGGGCCTAATAATGGTTTACATTTGGCGCTTTTGTCTAATTAGATAAATTTAGCGTCAATTGAAGCTCAATTAAGCTTTATTGAATACGTTAGAGCGGGAGCATACTGCCAATTGTCTCGCACGTCGGGTAATTAAGGTAAATCTCCAAATGAAGGCCGAATTAAGGATTTAAATTTGGGAGTTGTCTAACTAAGTAAACTTAACGTCAATTAAAGCTCAATTAAATTTCATCGAATGCTTTAGGTAGGAGCATACTGCTAATTATATTACACTCCAGATAATTAAGATAAATCCTCAAATTAAGGCCTAATTAGCGATTTAAATTTGAGAGTTTTGTCTAATTAGGTAAAGTTAACATCCATTGAAGCTCAATTAAGTTTCATTGAATGCTTTAGGGCGAAAGTATGCTGCTAACTGCATTTAATGAAGTGTAATTAGGCAAAATCCTCAAATGTGACCCTAATTAGTAGTTAGAAATTGAGACTTTTGTCTAATTCTTTCAATTCAGCATAATTTAAGGCTCAATTATGCTTCATTGTATTTTTTTCATTGTACTTACAACCATTTATTTTTAACTGTCTTAATGTAGCATAATGGGTAGATATGAACAAGGTCAGAAGCAGCAAGGGTAGGACGATCCGGGGTAGGCCCACCTCACCTTAGTTGATGCTGAAAGAAGAAAAGTCAAATGTAATTATTGTGGTAAAGAGCTACATAGCGGAATTACTAGAGGAAAGCAACATTTGAAAGAGATAAGAGGAGAGGTCAAGCATGCGACAGATGTCCCCGACAGGTGGCAGAGGAAATGCACCAGTACCTTCTGGGCCAAAAAGACAGGATGCAGCGAAGGGCTGAAGATCAAGCTAAAATTGCTGAAGAGATTTCAGGCAGAGTAAGCAGAAGGGGAAGGAGGGATGATGATGATGAAGAAGATACTGAAGATTCAGACCCAGAGCTGACCGAAGCAGTAAAGCGTGAGCGTACTGCTCGAAGGAAGGGAAAAGCACCCATAAGATAAGAGACTTACTCTAGTACAACTGGTGTAGCACGACATTCTGACACTGGTGTAGCTCCGCAAAGAGTAGACCCCATGAACAACTATGTGCACAAAAAGTAAAGTGCTACACGGCCAAAAATCAAACAAGCATTGAGAGGGGTCAAAAAATCAGCTGAAGCTGCAGGGCATGTATTTAAAAGTATTTGCAAATAATTTTTCCATGCAGGTGTGCCTGCACATGTAACTGAATCAAAATACTGGCAGCCTATACTTGATGCCATAACAGATGTTGGCCCTAGCTTCAAAGTTTCGTGGATCACCTGCCTTGACTTTTGTGCAACAAACAATATTTAGTTTTTCATCACCGGTCTTGATTTCTGTGTATCCAATTGCCTTGAAATCTGTGTAGCCATCAATATCTTCGCTTCTAGGAGCATATTTCATGCAATTTGTTCTGCCAAGGTCCTTTCTTAAATCTCAATTTGCTTTTCTTGATTTCTATTCATCCATGGAATATTTACACTTGGGAGATTAAGGAGCTTGATCTGCCAATATCATTGACTCAACCGGCCTTGCTGCTTTCTCTTATTCTTTATTGTAATTGATTCATTTAACCATTCTTCTTCTATGTCATTTGGCATGCTTAGCATCTGCAAGAATCTAAACTTAAGGAGGGTTAGGTAGTAAATACTTTTTGACGTTTTGTGGTGATCCAAATAAATGAGGCATGTTATCATCAAAGCACGTTTGTTATCATCAAAACACACGCATGGCTCAATAGAAGTAATTCTGGCTTTCGAACATCAAATTGTCCTTGTATCTGCTTGACAATTAGCATCGAATCGTCAAACACTTGCAGCATCTGGATCTCCATATGAAGAGCAATCTAAAGGCCAATAATCAGGGCTTCATATTCTGTCTCATTATTTATGCAAGGCTTGTTAATTGGGCATGATGTATGCAGCACTTCTCCCTCTGGGGACTTGAGGATGATGCCTACTCCGATCTTTATCCTTACTTGGCCTATTTGGGATGTTTCTATTCTGGATGCCCCGTCAAAGTAAAGTTGCCATACAGCTTGACAAACTTGATCCACTTCAAGTGTTTTATCATCTGGAAACTCCGTAATCAATGGAGAATCTTCAGGTACTGGATGTGCTGCAAAGAAATCAGCTATGGCCTGGCCCTTGATGGCCTTTTGTGGCATATACTTGATATCAAATTCCATCAATATGATGGCCCATTTATCCAATCGCCCTTTCAAAGCTAGTTGGGACAATATATATTTTATTTGATCAGCCCTTGATATTAGCTGCACTTCATGGGATAGCATGTAATGCCTCATCTTCTTGACCCTAAAGACCAGTGCAAGGCAAATCTTCTCGATCAAGGTGTAATTTCCTTCTGCCCCAACTAATCTTTCACTGAGGTAATAAAGCAACCGCTCTTTCCCCTCGTCGTTGTTCTGAGCTAGAATTGCCCCCAGTGAGTATTCTGTGGCAGCTATGAAATGAATCAACGGCCATCCTTTGACAGGTGCCCTGTAGCAACCCTAAATTCTTGAAATAAAATTTTTAAATAAAATTATAAATAGCGACTTCCATCAAGTCGCCATTTTATTAAGTAACAACTCTTTGAATAGGCGTCAATTAATAAACTAACGACCCTTGATAAGGCGTCAATTCATTTTTAAACAACGGGAAGAATCCTACTTGGAATAAGAGAGGTAATTAACGCCCTTATTCAAGGTGCCAATTATTAAAATGAAGACTTTGCACAAAGGCACCAATTACAAAAATGACGCCCCAACAAAAATATTTTTCCAAGCAGAGAGGGGGGGACAGTGACAAGAACCGCATAATCACAAATTTTGCGAATGGTTACTCTTGATATTCTCTTTCCTTCCCCATTTTAAGCTGGTCTGACAATGTTTGAATGTCTTCACGGCATCCACATCCATTAGGAACATGGAAGATACTTCAGTGGAGGATCAATAGAAATGTCAGTACATGATTTACACTGAAAGTAACAGATCAGTTGCCATGGTCAAAACCTTACAAATCTGATTCTAACACAGTTTATAAGCATTACACCATAAGATATGCAAATGAATGTGACCAAATCCTGCTGAGCAAATCGGAGAAAAAAATGTCTGCTCTACGGATTCAAACGCTCATGCTGTTTCCTGAAAACACGCCAAACAAAAGTACAAAGCAAAGCATAAGCCTGAAAAGAAGGGAGCGGAAATGTTCTAGATGATAATACAAAGGCTCACCATTTTGGAGAGGGATTAATACCAAGCCCATTGCATGTAAGAATCATTCCTTTGAATCTTGTAAGGTACTCCTGCGGTTGTATGGAAGACAGATTCAAGGAAAGTTGGTCATGCATCACCGATATGCCACTGTCAAATACTTCCATATTGAAACTACACTGGCCTTGATCAAAGTACCCAAATATATGCAAAATTATTACCCTTAAAGTGTATCTATCGATCTCATAACTACCACTTAGATCATAATCAAGGCGTTTATCTGGGTCGCTCAACACTACAAAGTCCAAAAGAGAGATTTTAGTGCATCACATATTTGCTCTTTCCAAATCAAATCTGCTTAGTCAAACCATATGAAAGGCTTCACAGACATACCTCCATAAGCTTCGTTAATTTCCTGGAACCTTGCAGTGACATCATTTTTGCCCTTATGTTTGTCAGGATGCCACTTCTGGATGCAGAGGGAAAGGAAAAGGTCAGAATCATCATACGACCTTTTTTATGGCAACTAAAAGAGCACCATGACGATTGTTGCAACAAATGCAATGGGAAGAAATCAAAAGTAAATAAAGAAAGAAAACCTACCAATGCAAGTCTCCGATAACTTAACCTGATGTCCTCTTCTGTTGCATCATAATCAACTTCCAAGACCTTGTAATAATCCTGAAAATAAATGAGACTGATCAGTGAAAGCTCTCCAATGCATATATAAATCGTCATTTAGCTCCATCATCCATGCTAATGGTCCACATGCAAATTCCAATTGTTTGATTAGGCACTGACAAGTAAATGAACGCCCATTAAAAGTTCCCAAAACAAGTGTGCATACCTTGTTTCTTCAGGCATCTACCGAATAATATGAGCAATGTAACCTCTGCCCTGGAATATACATATGCACAATACCTAAAAAGATAAAAGTTTGATCATAAAACTTTCACCTTGTGCAGCATAGGATTATCTTTTGGCATCTCCTGTTAACCAAGAAGATGTCATTATTCAACCAAGAAGATGTCATTATTCACTAGATGCCGACTCTTGAAAATTTGAAGACTAATGCAAGGTTATCATAGTAACTAATTAATAATATCCTTTTTTGAACATTGGTATATATGACCTTTTCTTATCACACGTTTTGTCCTGTCCAAGAAATCGACTGGGGTCCACCCACGTCATGTTTGAATGATACCTAGATGGACGGCCCACGCCCACCACTGATCATCAATAACGCCAAGTTGGCCGTGGATCCTTCTGTCTCTTTGGCATCGCACGTGTGTACTTAGCTACGTCTCAAAAGTAAATCTATCTATACTATACATATTAAGAGAAAATGACCGATTTTTTTTCACCGGTTCAATCCGGCTCAACATGGACGTCAAATACTCAGCCGTCGCTGTGTCCGCCTTTGGGAGCGTCGACGCCGGGACGGGGTGGTGCTGCCCAAGGCATTATTTGCCAATGGTACTGGGAAGGACGTCGCAACCGTCGAGAAGCCGGCCATGGGTTGATCATGTTGGAGTCTTTAATTGCGGCCAGTTTGTGTGTGTTGATTTCCGTCTCTCCCTGATTTCTTTGGTTTGTTTTCTCAGTTAATTGTTCTTCATTCGTTTATTTGAGACAGATTAATTTGCAGAATTTCTTGTGCTTTTCAGTTGTACGTACGTCCTTCATGGATGAACTTAAATATATACATAGAATTATCACTAACTTGAAAATTTTGCAATAATCTAAATATTTACCACGGTTTCAAGGACCCAAAAAAGACTAATTAAACCACCTACAGTACTAAGCCAATAATTTTGTGAATCATTTTTAAAAAGAAAGTTTTTTATGTTGTGTGTGGTATCTTGATTCTGGTAATGACTCAGGGATTAGTATATATAATACCTTGAAATTGCTCTGTATACACGGTCTTCCTCTCTCGTTCCATTTCATGTGTGTCGACGCTGGACCTAATTAGCATAACGTAGACAAGAGGGAGAAGTCAGTGCGAGGGACAACGGGGCAAAGTTATCTCCGACAAAAAGATGAGTTGTTTGCTAATAAATTATTGTTAAAAGTGAAATGGTAAAAATATTGTTCTTGAAAAATATCTATCTATCCTATACATATAAGAGAAAAGGGTGAGTTTTTTTCGCCAATTTAATTACAATCTTAGACTTAAAATCTGGTTCTGATTTGCTTCTCTCGACCCCCGCCGGCTCGCAGAGTGTTCTCTCGTCAATTTAATCTGGAAAGAAAAAGGGCTCTTCAACCAACAAGTCCATCTACAAAATGAAAGATTCAAAGAAGCCATCCTCTGATCCTGGGTATGCAAGGGGAGAGCGGAGGAGGGAGAGTATATAGACCATGGATTTGCATGGCCCGGTGTTGCAAGGGGATGACGCGAGCGGCGATGTCGTGGGAGAAGGAGGGCAAGGGCTTCAGCTTGGCCTCCTCCACCAGCCTCGTGTTCTCCCCGATGTCGTCGAAGAGTAGCCGGTAAGGGTTCCCAGCGATGCCCTGTTCCCTGAGGACCCCCTAGAGCCTCCTAGGCATCCACCACACCCATTTCACCGCCCTCACCACCTACGCTATCGCCCATCCCAGCAGTAGCAACTCCACCCCCCACCACACCCACCAAAAGCCGTCAACTTGGGGACTGCCCATCATCTCTCTTCCTCCCAAAGGGCACCAACAACAGTGGCGACAGCAGAAGTAACACCAAGCAGCAGAAAGGCTTTCTTCTTTCACCACCTGTCGCCCATGAAGAGGCCCCAAAGAGCGATTTTTGGGGAGAAATTATGTGTTGCAGAGGGAGTTTCTAGAGAGCTTGCACGTTTTATGCTGTCCAGGAAAGGGAGGAGGGCCATGGCAAGTGGAGAGATAGGGAGGAATGGTCTCTGTACTTCTTGGTTTTTCCCGTAAAGTGACAAGGGTGCTGGAGGAGCAGCAGCAGCTCAAGCTCCAGCTCTAGCTGGGTCAGGTGTCAATCCTTCTTCGTGGGTGTGGATAGGAACCATAAGTATGGAATCCCTCTGCGGCATCCACCCCAGCCACCTTCGGCACCCGCTCCTTCCCTCCCTCTCCCACCCTCCCCACTTGTTTCCCCCAAGTGCTCTTCCCACCCCTTCATGCCCCACTCGACAGCGAAAGCTGACCGCTCGGGCCTGCACCTATATGGGTTCTCTGCCGGACAATCAAGCGGCTGTGCAAGTGTGAGGTCTTCGTAATGCCTGGTGCTGATCCTCCTCCGTGGGTGCGAATAAGGTGGGAGGGAGGCGACGAGAACAAGATCGACTGACGGGAGTAGGTTTCTATTCCCTTGTGTCTTCCCCATAGCCTGACAGTTCGTTATGTGAGACTCCTTTTCTTCCCCGTCTCTTCCCTGAAATATCAGGATGATTTACGTCTCTGATCCCAATTTCCTCTTCCCCACACCCCTTCAAGTAGATGCCCTACAAGGAGTGACTCTAGCTACCCTTCCGTTCTCTCTACTCTGTTTCCTTCTTCCTATTTTAAATATTTCCCAAACTTCGATTTCCTCCTAGGGTAGGGGCAAGTACATCAAAGTGTTCGAAGGAGTCGACTCCACGAACAACGAGCGGTGCATCATTAAGATCCTTAAGCCCGCGAAGAAGAAAAAGGTGTGCCTTCTTTATCCTTGTCCGTCAATTTTACATGCATTGGCTGCCTCTTTATCTATGCTGTCTATGCATTTATGTTCCTTTTGTAAGATTTGTTTTATTTCCTTTTTAAGGATTGCTTTTGTACTATTATTTTTATAGTCCAGAAAAAAAAAGATTTTCTTCATCTGCTATACATAATGGTCTGATTTCCTTTGCTTCTTTACTTTACCTATTTTTGGCTTTTTTAGCTTGTATTTTATCATTTGAATTTCAACATTTCATGCAATTTTGATGGATATATGGTGACTATTGGTCATTTTCAATTTGATTGTCTGTTTACTACTCTCTTGTGCATACACTTTTCTTATAGAAAATATTGTGTTGTAAATTATCAAATGCATTTTTCTGGTGTTCCATTGAAAAGATTTTTTGAGAAACTTGGATGCTTGGCATCTTGGCTTGCTTGTGCTATATGACATAGCAAATGTTGCAAGACAAGTACGCAAAATGGATAGTCTCTTCAAGTGTCCCCATGGTGCATTACAGTATAAAGATAGTCTACTGTCTTCCATTCTATATCAGATAAATGATTAATTTTGTGGACTATTTGGGTCCTTCTACTGTCATATGCTCTGTATTTTGAATGCCATACCTTGGAGGAGAAAGTGTGCAAGAGAGAACATAATAGCACTATACCCTGAAAGGATGCCTTCCTTTCTGATATGTTCTATTCATGATCCTTCACAAATAAATGGGAAAAGAGAACCAATCATAAATGCTCGCTGCCTTCCAATTTTATATATCCTTTAGATGAACCTATTAAAGGCTTGGTGCAAGTCAGAAGAATATTTTTTCTTTTATAAGAAAATTGACTTTTAAGAATATTTACGAGGCAAGCTTGTCAATGCACTATTGTTTCCCTTTCTTGATAAGCATGCAGAATATGTTGTCTACGTAATGAGTGTTTCTGTCTACTCTTTGAAATTGAAACTATCACTGTGCATATCTTTGATTTAACTTGAAAGCAATTTAGTCCTTAGCATCTACTTAAATCTTGAAATCTGAAACCTGAAGACAGAATGATTTAATTGTATTTCCCTCATCCTTCAAAATTTAAACAAGAGGATTCGAAAATAGTTCTATTGCAGTTTGCAAACCTGCGGATCGAGATGATAGAAGTGATCAGCAAATAAACTGCGGCATATGTTGGGGTATTGGCCGTTTTATAAGTAGATAAATGTTTGGGATTGAATAGACATACAATAACTTTCAACTCTAAATTAGAATAGACTTTTTAAAGTCATTCATTGATAAATGGTAGCCTGAGAGGCACCATTTAACCCCTGTCAGGGTTCATTAAACCATGTGTAATTCCCAGGAAGGGCATCCCACTTTAAGGGTGTCATTTCTAAACATGTCAGGTGTCCTACTAGGCACCAATCTCACACAGTTTTTCGTGTATTACTCATTACTGATTTTACTCCTAGTTCATCCCTACATATCAATACGCCATTGGATTCCATTCCATAATTCCACCTTATATATCCTACTGGTCAAGCCTGGAAATTCCATATTGGCTATAAATGAGATTGGATGTCGAAAACATGACTACTACTGTGCATATAGGGCCCGGTCTACTCCTGGGAGGAGCACCCGAAGGTACTTATGTCCATGGGAGTTTATTGACCATGGTGTTTGGCATTACACTAGAGTACTTGCTTGCTAGACTTTAGGCATTCCACTCATTCTCGTGATAATAACTTGATTGATTGATTTGAGACCCGCAGAAGGGTAAAAGTATTTGCTTGAATGATAAATAGCCAATTCCTGTTATACCTGCTTGAATTTACACTGCTTATTATTGCTTGGTGAACTTCAATTCATATTTTCTATTACCTGCCAATTATTGCTTGCTTGATATTCTTTGTTATTACTGTACAAACATTTGAAATCTGTATACCCTCAATTCTTGTTATTCACTTCTTATTATTGTTGTCGAATTACAATCCCTTGATATCTACCAGTTTGCATGCATAGATTACCTACATTAAATGAACTTGTAATTCACTTAAAGCATGTTAAAACTTGATATGTAAATCCTACTGAGCGATTTGCTCATCTAGTTGCTTTCTAACCTTTCAGGTAATTTGGATATCAGCCAGAACTCAGAAGGGAATGAGTCTGAGTGATGAGAGTAGAAATAGAGTCATCTATTGTGGTCAATTATGTTATTGTAATTCCAATATTTGGTGTTAAATTGTAATATGTCAGTTGTATTTCCTATTCAATTATGTTAGTTGTATTTCCCTTGAACAACCAATAAAGGAGTTGACTCTATGTATTTGACAATTTAGGTTGTTGTAATAATCATTAGCTCCAACCATTTGGGTTAATTCCAAGTCAAATCTTAATTAATTGCGCACTCTACAAATTGTCGAAGGAAGAATTCCATCAAATAGCTAGCTTGCTTTGGTTCTATATAAAGAATTGTCAGGTTGCGGGTAAACTTTCGCACTCGGGACATGACAAATTAGAGCCGATCTAGAAGCTTCTTCTCAGAGAGAATGGATCAAACAAGGGCTCCAAAGACTCCTGTGACAAAGAAATTAGAGTTCAAGAAGTTTAGGATTCTCTGTCTGGCAAACGATCTATCACAGGGCCGCATACAGATGAAAACGGTCATGGGAGGACCACAAGGGTATGGCAAATAGTTTGGGAAGGATCGCCAGGCTTCAGACCACAAAACGGGGTGATTTCGGGCAAGTTTGGGGCCTAGCAGTCTTGGGAAGACTGCGTTCACAGTACATGTACACCCAGCACCTCTAAATCAAACTCCCAACAACGCACTATGTCAAGAACTCAACAAACTCTTAAAAATAGTGTGAATGTCCCAAATGTGTATGCTAAAAATATTCATTTGAAATCCCATGCATCTAAGCAAAGAAATTTCTCTTGTCTCTATTGTGAAAAACTTGGACACATGATGCATGAGTGTTTCACTATGAAAAATGATGATTTGAGAGCATGCAGAAATAGAACTGATTTTAAAAATGTAAAGCAATCATTTAGCACAAAATCTTCCATGCATTGTAATCACTGTGATAAAAAAGGTCATATAATTTCACATTGCTGGCTGCTGATGAAGAAAATGAATCTTTATGCTATCAAAGATAAATTTTCTCCATCCATATTGAAGCATGATGACAAGTTTGTCTCAGAAAATCTTTCAATCATTCAATAATGAAGAAAAGGAGTTTTCATTCAACACATCATGCCAGCACATACAAATTAGTCAGCCAGTGAGAAGAAAAAATGTTATGCCACGTGGTTCTTGCCATTACTGTGGCAAATCTGGGCATGTCAAGCATGATTGCTTTCTAAGAAGAAATGATGAATTGAATGTTGTCAAAAAGTGAAAATCACATGTCAATTTTGCTGCTAACCCACAAGGACCCAAAAGAATTTGGATACCTAAGAATGTCAAATGAGAAATCTGATTTGCAAGTGTGCCTTAGGAATAAGAAGCATGAAATATAGTTTCAATCAAGAAGGTAAAGCACATGGGTCAAGTGGCACGTGTCACTGTAAAGAAAAATTAAAAAGTTAAAATCTGAAGGCTCAGGTGATATCTCTCGCTTCTCCTCCAGAAAATGTGCTAGATGTCAACTTACTTTGCATTGAAATCTTGTATGATATTGCATATATTTGCATATGCATGTCATTCATAATTATTTACATATCACTGTGCATATCATTTCTCATATAGCATCTTGTTGAAGGGGAGTTTGAAAATTTTCAAATCAAAATTTCATTGCATACATTGAGTTTCATATGTTTTCACATTCTGTCATGCAAAAAGTTGGACATGTGAATTCATGTCATAATGCACTGCAACCCTCCTGCCTTCATCATATCATGACTACATGGTATATCAAATGGTGACATATGGAAGGGCAGGTTAAGTCTATCTAGAAACTATCACCATGCGTGAGGTGATCTATGGATCTAAGTTCTCTGCCCGGTACTATGAGTCAATCATTTATAGGTAGCTTGTGACGTCAAAAATTTCACAAAATAATTTATAAACTCTTGCACACTGTTGGCATCAGCTTATTTTCTCTAAATTAATTGAGAATTAAGCATAGGAAAATACTCCCTAAATAGAGCAAAATGGGACAATGCTAAAGGTGCTCTATCAGTCGAGTCGGTCTCAAAAATTGAGATGCTTCGCCAGGCTTGGCGGCACGACATAACAACTGGGGATCACCCCCGAGCATGGGCACTGCACTATCTAGAAAAATCACTGATAATTTCAGAATAATAAATCACACAAGATCCATCAAGGATCCACTAAGGTACGGGTCTTACATGGCTCGTCGGTGGATGAGGGCCTGGTGGACTTGATCAATGATCTGCCGCCTCTAGAAGTTGCTACCGAGTGCAAGCCCGAGGACACCGGGTCACGTAACGCTGCTACCGGGGTGAGCTCTTAAGGGGATACATGCTATTTCTCCATTTTCCTTCTTTGTAATTTTCCCTTTCTACTTTGTTGGGACAGTCGCTCCTTCTTTTTGTAGACTCCTTGATTCTGGAATGGAAGAGTTTCCTTCTTTTCGTAACTTCTGGAGCTTCTGGTGTCTGCCACGCATCTTGCTTTCTCCGTTTGCACTAAGATCTCCTGGGAATACGGAGCAATGCCTCAGAAGTTACTCAGAGATGACGTGACCTTCAAGATCAGTCGCTTTGATTTTCACGCATTTGAAGAGGTGGTGGGACTCCTTCTCCCTTCTGGGAACCTCGCACTTCCCCTATAAATAGTGCCGAGTGAGGTTTTGGCATCCATCCTGAGTCCATCATCCGCCGCTACCAGCTTCCTCACCGATGTCATCGTAGAAGTCCAGCTCTTCTTTCGAAGAAGGTAGCCCTCCTAAGGAAGGTGGTCCCCCCAAGCATTGGTGCTTCCGGAAGGAGGCACTGCCAGCATCGTGGCCGGGGTGGCGACGCCGGGGGAGAGCAACATGGGAAGCGCCCCCGAGGACTACAAACGGGGGTACCTGGATGGCTGGCGGGACGCCTTGGAGAAGGTTAACCGCTTGTACTCTGGCAATAGGGTTTTGAACCTCCTTCCTGACAGGTTCCATCCCAAGGGGGACAAGTGACTATGTATCTCCTTCCCCCTGTTGATAAATAAAATTCTCTTCCTCCACCCTGGCTCTGTTTTGTGGCGTGTACTTGTTCTTCAACCATCCTCTTCCTTGATTCGCAGGAGTATGACGAGGCACTTTTTGGTACCAGAAGGAAGCATCTCTTACTTGTAGATAGTAGTGATAATGGGTGGGCTTGTTGGTATAGTGCGTTGGCTGGCTGGTACAGTGTGCCATCCTGCTTGTATAATGTGTTGGCCTCGTTGTCCACCCGCACCCTTCTAGTGTTGACACGATGGTGCCAGGTCTTCTCAGGGCCACGGCTTTAGACGAGATCTCCGCTTTGTTTCTGGTGCGCATAGGCCTTTGGGCGAATGTCTCCCCTGTTGGTTTGCTTTCGCCGTCGTCGTCCCTTTGGTCGCTAGCAAGTAGCCTGACGAAGACATTGTTGGAGGGGCCCGAAGCTGAAGACTGGAATGATTGTAGCATTGTCGTAGCCTTAGGTTGTCTTGTTTTTCCATGAGCTCATGTGTTGTCCGCGTGAGGATGGCATATGTGAACTTGGCAGCTTGTATTTTGACTAAAGAAATAAAAATCCTTAGCTTGCAACTATGTTGATGTGTACCTCTTGGTGGAAGACAACTAACCGACAAGATCATGATCCACACAATGCCAAATTCAGACTCACAGGGAACTTCTCCTAAGTTGAACACAGCAACAAAGCAACAAACACCCTCAACAACACCTGCAGAATCTCGACTCTATTCTCAACACAGAACCACGAGACACAACTACAAGCTGGGTCACAACAAGGCACAATTACAGTAGAACACACGGCTAAAGGAGACTAGCCACGCATAGCTTACCAACAAGGACCCACAACAACTCTTAGAACAATGCATCTCTAGGATCACGATCACGTCCCGAGAGCACAACTTCCAAGAGATGCAGATAAAGAAAGGGTACTCAATCAGCATATCTGCCAATAGATTTCCCCAATTCTCAAAACTATCAGTGCCAACAACCATAATGCCACAAGCAACAGCACGACAACCAACAACATCAAGGCATATACAGCCAAAATGAAGACACACCGAGGCAACAATCCTCTCGACTGGCCAGAATCTTCCAACCAACGATCCTCGACTAATGGGTAATAAGCCCACATGCTTCCACTACGCACTCTACACAACACACAAAGGCAAAACAAACAACTCGGCATCCGCATCTCAGCACACCTCTCAGCGCCATCGCAACTCACGAATAGTAATGTACCATGCCTCGAGTACCGATCCTGCTAATAGCCGATCACAAGTCACCATAGTGTAAACCATCATGTCAAGAGTCACAACACAAGCCACCAAGAATACCAATCTCATCCCATCCTCACATCCTAAAATGATTACTGAACCTTTACAGCACAACAGCTGCCAAACACAGCACGCCAAACACGGTGCACAATGACCTCTAACACACAAACCAGGTCTAAAGCTAGGCCACCATTGAAACAAGAGTAGATCAAGTTCAGAATTAACACAGTCCACACATAAGTAGACACAGGACAAAGGCTTAACCGAGATAGCACTTCTAGAGCTTACCTCAAAAAGATGCTACAAACAGAATGAGAAAGATCAAGCACGTCTGACAGCAGCTCACTAGGAAGGAAAATCCTAGGTTCACCCGAGCACTCACTCTCATTGAGGCATCCAAACAACCACCTCAAAGCACAACCTTAACACCTCAAGGGCTGACCAAATCCCAAGTGAAATGGCCAAAACAACATAATCTCCTCAGGAGAACATGCATAGCCATCATAGAGCCCATCAGCCACCTGAACACGCCACGGAAAAAGCAAATGCTGCACCACAGATTCACATCTGCTGGCAAATTCTGCCCAGCACAGCACAACTGAGACCAACACCATAACAAAAGAACACTCTCCGTCACATCCTGATGAGAGCAAAAACCATCATGCATAGTGTCAACACAGCACAGGCAAGCGCTCACATGAGAAGTAAAGCGCTATAGAAAACATAAAACCTATGCCAGCTGCCGACTATACTGGATCTTACGGACTCTGAGCAATGTAATATCTCGAATTCTCATGTACTTCCATACATCTTTTGCAACACACCCATCGGAGAGGAACCTCAAGGCGGAGCTCTCTCCCTCTCTTCTCTCTATCTGCCTTTTCGCTCTGTCTCTCTGTGTTGCTTGTCTCTGTCTCTGTGTATGTCTTTGTGGTCTCTCTTGTTCGCCGGAGAAGAGGGGGTTTTTATACCCCAACGGCACAGGGCCTTCGAACGCAAGAATGGCAGAGGCGGGAACGTGGGGCATTAATGAGGATTTGACTCCGGTCGTTTTCGGTGACAAGGAGCATAGCCAACGTGCCACCCTCTCCGTTCGACACCTCAGCCAGCCCATTGCGCGCCAAAAATCCATAGGGGAATGGCGTAAGATCTTCCCTACTGGACGTGTCGTTGAAGAAGCATGCCGCTGAAGGCATTTGCAGCGTGCCGTTGAAGAGCGTTGGAAGCGTGTCGGTGAAGGGCACTTGGTGAGTGTGCCGCTAAAGGCAGCATGGAGCGTGCCACTGAGCAGGCTTCAGGGCTGTGCCATTGAAGGCCCGTTGGGTGTGCCGGCGAAGGATGCCAGCGTGTGTCGCTGGGGAGAGACCACCGTGAGTGTGCTGCTGAAAGGGCCCGCAGGGGCGTGCTGGTGAAAACACCCAGTTGGGTGTACCGGTGAAGGCGTAGGCAAAGTGTGCCGCTAAGGAGACCAGCAGGGGCGTGCCGACGAAGGGGGGCACAGGGTGTGCCGTTGAAGGGGGCACAGGGTGTGCCATTGAAGGGGGGCACAGGGTGTGCCGTTGAAAGGGGCACAGGGTGTGCCGTTGGGAGATCACCAGGAGTGTGCCGCTGAGGGCATGCCTGATCCCGTTGCGAGGGCTAGTTGAGGTCTATTTGATTTTCTTCGAGGCCCACAGGTTGTGAGATTCTCGGGAGTTGATTTCTATTCGCTGTCGTGACTCCGGGGACAGTTTCACGGCAGTGAACTGTTCATTCGGAGAGTCTGGCTGGCCCGTCCTTTCCGCAGTTCCTTCGGTTGAAGTTGTTCGTCGATGCTGGACTGGTCGAGACACGCGGACGTGTAATTTTACACGTCCACAAGGGTTTGTTGGTCGTGCAAGTTAGAGAGGGAGAGAGAGAGAGGAGAGACGGTGGAGGGTGCGGTGGTTAGATGGGGTGGAGGTGAAATTACGTGTGCGCGGTGAAGAGGGTGGCCGATGGGGGATGAGTGTATATGGAGGGGGGCTACGGCCTGACGGTGATGGCGGTGGAGTGCTGGAGCGTAGAGGGAGAGAAGGTGAGAGAGGGGAGACATCTGGCCTGTCTCCGGGTCGTCCGTGAGAGATAGAGAATGGAGTTACGTCGGTCTGTCCTCCAGTGAAGAACGAGGGGGAGAGGGAGAGATATGGGAGAGGTCTGGGAGAAGGTGAGCTACGTGAGTGTGTGTATGGGTGTGTGTGAAGGGCCCGCTTCGTGTGTGAAGAGAGTAGGAGAGAAAAGGAGATAAGAGAGAGGGTCTGATGGGGAGAAGTGTATGTAGTGTGTTAAATGAGAGGGGGGGGATTCGGCATCCTGAGTACCATCATCACTGACAACAGTCCTTAATTTATCTCTCAAGAGTTTCAGGAGCTCTGCAACAGGAATAATATTGCATTGCATCATTCATCTCCTTATTATCCGCAGGGCAATGGTCAAGCAGAGGCAACAAACAAAACTTTGATTAAAATTATCAAGAAAACATGTGAAACCAATAAATTTATGGATTGACTAGAGAAGCTAGTTGAGGCTCTATGGGCCAACCATACTTCCATTTGAACTCCCACTAGGTAAACTCCCTTCACCCTTACTTATGGAATGGAGGCGGTGGTTCCCTATGAGATCCTAATCCCCTCTCTTAGAGTATAATTGGACAAGGAGTTCTCTATTGATGAACACCGTGAATCTCTCCTTGCACAATTGGAACTACTAGACGAAAGGCGTTTGGCCACCGCCGAACATGCAAGAGTCTATCAAAACAGGCTTTCACGATTCTATCAAAAGAAAGTAATTGAGAGAAAATTTAAAGTTGGTGAAATGGTAGTTAAAAGAATCTTTGTAATACCTGGTGGACCTCGTGCAAACCGTCAACCAAAATGGGAAGGGCCTTATGTAATAAAATAGGTTTATCCTGGTAATGCTTACAGACTAACTAATGCTGAAGGGGAAGAATTAGCTCACCCTTGGAACGGTTTGTATCTTAAGAAATACTACCCATAGTCAACAAAAAAAAGCTTTAAGTTAGCATGGTACTTGGGTTGTGGAGCCTAAAAAATCAAAGTCTCTAATTCATTCTACATTCCTAGTGATTTAACCATGGGTCAACACTTACACACATAACACGCTTAGCTCATAAACTCGAGTGATTCAAAATCTAAGGAAAGTCAAAGCCAAACTAAGAGTGTAAAGACTTCACCTATTCTTCTCTTCGGTTCACGAGGGGTAGGTGAGGCTCCGGGTTAGAATACCAAACCTACCCACCGCCCTAGTAGGTGGAAGTCACGGCCCAAAAGAGAACAATATAATGTCCAAGTACAATTAGGTCTCTATCTTGAAAACAAATACGCAAACGTTATATCAATACAAAAGAAAAGCATTTCGAGAGGGCAAAGTCCCCGCAGGGAAATCCCTGGTCGTAAGCATGCATCTTAAAGAGGCAAAAGGTAACGAAATTTTCCTAAGCCAAAGATCGAATCCCAACATGCAATAGGGTAGGGGAGGGAAGCTTCCCGATCTTCCGAAATCCCTCGTGAACTTTCTCAACTTATTCTTCATTCCCCCCCTGTGGTATGTCATAAACTTGGAAGATGGTCAACACGGACTTAGGAGGATGAATTGCACAAGGTTATGAGTGAAAGCATAAAAATAGCACGTTGACCTTTTGTCAAGTCATTTAGGAATGGTCCATGAATTTAAGACGATGAATGTGTAAGGGTTTTTTGTCCTTTGTACCATGCTAAGTTTATTCCCAAAAAAAATAAAAAAATAAAAAGATAAAGATAAAGATAAAAGAAAAAGAATTGGTCAAAGTGGTGATGACAATTTTACCCCCGGAGTTTCTTGCAATTACCTTCAGTGTCCTGCACATACATAATTATAATTTAGTCCATAAAAATTACCATAGTGTGCACATGAATTTTAATTGCTCATAATTATGTGATGGAGAATTAATATTCATAGCCCTCAACTTTAATTTATTAAATAATATCACCAAATTAATCAATTTACATGCAAGCTCCAATTTAAATGTTAAGTTGAGGTTAACTATAGAACATGCATAATTACGAAATTATATGTACATAAAATGGTGCACATGTGATGAATTATTCATAGGAAATGGACACTTATCAGCCAACATTTACACATTATCGGCATTAGAAACCTTACGTTCGAATAGATGCATACTCTTTTCCTTGCGGTTGAATTATCCTCTTGCCAACGAATGAACCCTGTCTAGTGCATGGCTTCATGCCCGAGCCAACATTTACACATTATCGCCATTGCGAACCTTATGTTCAAATCGGCGCATAAACTCTTTTTCTTTGCAGTGGCATTATCCTCTTTCCAACAAGTAAACCTTGTCGGCGCAAGGCTTCATGCCCTAGCTGATATCTACACATTACCACCATACGAATAAATGAAGCAGTCAGGATTGAGCATCATACATCGACCCGTTATCACATTCTCATATTCTAATTTTGTTTATAAAAATGGGGCATAAAATAGAGGTGACCCGTTGGACTTGTTCAGATATCCTAGTCAAGGGCAAAAATGGCTACAAATCAACTGCGGCGAAAACCCGAAAGGGCGCTGCGAGTAAAATTGTGTACCCTGCCTCTGTGGACAAACAAAACTCCTTTGCTTCGGTATTTGGCCAATGCCGATGAACAAGCCAACGCTGAGCCTCATCATCATTGGCGAGATCGGTGAATATATTGTTAACCCAGACCTTCAATCCTCGTTGATGATCAAACCTACCTTTGCTTCTGCATTTAGCCAATGTCGATGAACAAACCAATACTAATCCCCATCATCATCGACGAGATCGGTGAATATACTGTTAACCCAGACCTTCCGTCCTCGTTGATGATTAAACCTACCTTTGCTTCGGCATTTAGCTAATGCCGATGAACAAACCAATGCTAATCCCCTTCATCATCGACGAGATTGGTGAATATACCGTTGACCCAAACCCTCTGTCCTCATCAATGATTAAACCCATCTTTACTTCGGCATCAATCCGATGACAATAATCAAACCAAACCATCACCAGATAGCTCGTTAGGAAATAACAAATATGTCTACTCATCAAAAAAAATGGGGCTTAAAATAGTAGTGCCCTGTCGGACTTGTTCAGATATTCTGAGCAAGGGCAAAAATGGCTATAACCCGAAAGGGCACTACAGGTAAAATTGGGTACCCCGCAATGTGAAAACTTGAAAGGGTGCGTGAGCAAAAGCAAGAGAGGGCCATTACCGAAAAAAACCCAGAAGGGGGCCTGTACCGGTAATGTGGGGCCGGTGGCGCAAGTGACGAGCCCCCTACTCTAGCAAAGTTCTCATCTTTCACTGGTGGGGTAGAATCTGGTGAGCATCCACACTCCCCTGCATTATCTTCAGAGAACGTGGGCATGTCCAAAAATAATTTAGTTTCCTCTTTTCTTCTCTCAGATGGTCCAACTACTGGAGGTAGCGAGCCACCCTTGGTAGGGAGGGAGAGTACACATCACGCAAAGGATTCTCCTCTTCTGTTAGATTCGGTGACTCTAGCCATGAAAGGGGCCGAGGATATCGATTTGGAAGGTATTGAACCTTTCATTCACTTGTCATTCTTTTGCTACATCCCGTTCTACACTCTAGTCTACACTCTAGTTTAGTTATTATTGCTGCTTCTCCTTCTTAGGGAATGCCACAACACCCTTGCTTCCTAGTGACTAGGATGTGGGAGAGGAAAGGTACCCTTGCTTTAGGATACAGCCTACCGCTTAGGACCCAATAGGAGCTGAGAGCCCTTTACCATCAGGTAATTGCCCTTTCATAGAAATCATTGGTGTTGAGTACACTTATATATATATCTCTAATGAATGTTGTACTTTGCACTTTTTCAGGGGGAACATAACTTCTTGATGATGAGCCTATACCTCCTTCACCTACTCATCCTGACGCTATAGAGGGAGGCATGTCTGAGCCTCACCCTAGGGGTGAAGCTTTGGGAAAGGTGACCTCCTCAAGTAAGGCAATGATAACCTTATTCTTGTGAAGATGCCAGGTTATATTTAGTCAAAATGACCATATTGCTAATTCCCTCTCTCTTTGTAGGATTTTCAGAGGGTGTTTGCTCGGGCATGATTGCAGGCGGGGAGAAATCTACCTTTGATATTGACTTTCCAATGCATGGGATAGCTTGGCCTGATGACCCTCAGCCTGTGCCTTTCGTGGGGGCTGAATTGATAGTTGAGAGACATAATAGCAGTGCGCGATCCTTGTTCCATAGGGGAGCCTCCCTTCCATGGAGACTGTGCATGATGGTCTTTGGACCAACACACGGGTTTACCATGCACCGGGGCTGCCCAAAGAGCCCTGGATGTTAGTAGTGACAAGCATTTGGAAGGAATTTCAACGCTTGCACACAACTTCGACATGGGAGACTTGTAAGTTGAAGGTCCAACAACTGGAAGCTAAAATTGATACTTTATCTAGCAAGGCTGAGGAGATAGATTCCACGGTCGAGAGAGCCTGAAACTATCGAACCTCCCTTGAGGCAGCCATAACTAAAAATAGGAACCAGGCCACATTGCTTCTAGAGACTATGCGGAGCATCTTGCAATGGATTGAGGAGTTGGAGGCTACAGCAGAATCCGATACCAAGACTGCCAAAGAGGTACAGGCCGAGGAGAGCTCTCTTGTCTCACAGCGTTTACCGATACAAGAAGCCATTGTGGGTAAGAAAAGGGAGATTGGGGATTTGATGAAGAGAAAACCCCTTCATCTATGAGCCCCTATACTTTATTAAAGCTGTACCCCGATCCGGACTCTCGGGAAATGGTCCGGCACCACGTGGACTCTTATGTTAATGAACTGAAGAATGATGGTCTAAATGCTATCGGTTATCTCAACTTTAAAATAATAGTGCTAAATAAGTTTTAAGGTTGAGTATTAGTTAATTCTACTGGCGTGGCGCTGCTGGATGCTTTATATCAATAATATAAGGAGGAAAAAAAGCTTATGATGAGTTGGAGTCGATCATTTCCAAGATCTAATTCAAGTTTTTTCTTATGTAGTGGAAACGCCTCACAATCTTCAGTTTTACGCTTACGCTTAAGGGAAGAAATGTTCTTGGTGGATGCAGGACCTGGTACTCCCAGAATTTGTATGCAAGATGAGCCTACAGGAGTGCCAATCAACCGAGCCGCCAGGTTTGAGAATAAGGTGGGATCCCTGAATGTAGTGGCTGGTGAATCACTGATCAAAGAGCAGATTTTTGAGAGATTCTTCATCGATCTAGTGGCCGGTGAATCACTGATCAAAGAGCGAGCAGCCGCCAGGTTTAATGATTTTGTGGGATCCCTGGATGTAGTGGCTGGTGAACCGCTTCTTCTTCTTCCACGAAGATTCAGACAAAACCGAGCTTGGATGGAACTGAAGAGGCGAACGAATAAAAAGGCGCTTGCGGGGTTTATTATTGATAAAGTAAAAGGAGGTTATTCAGTAGCAATCGCAGGTTTCATTACTTTTCTTCCATTCTGTCCTCTCATAACTCAAAGGATAGCGAATGATCGATTCACCATTGATAGCATTAATCCCAATTATATTGTGGTGTTATAACAGCGGCGGGTCAAACAAGTACTTTTTGTAATCGACTCTATTGCTTCTTCAATAAACGCTGGTTCCGATGGTGGAGTATAAACAGGATTGACCCGAGTCAGAGCAATCCCTCGGCTTATGGATGAGGAAGACGTTCCACATTCGTTAACGCGCGCTTACTTTATCTTAAGTCATCTTGACGAAGTTGTACGCGTTCTCTCTTTCTTAGGAGTGTTTTTGAATCCCCTCTCTTCATTGTTCGTAACAGGGTAGCCGTAGGGAAACTTGCGGCTGGATCGAATCCTTCGCTAAGACTATTTTGAATAAAGGGCAGTGTTCTACGTGTTTGATGCAGTATTATGCACAACACGAAGGAGAGAAAGCTCAACTTCCTGTCTTCGTTTCTTTGACGCGCACAGGGTTGCCAAGGATCATACCTCCGTTTCATCGTCAAATTCTTCGGAGACGTGACTCTAAGGCAGATCTTATTGTTAAAATATACTTATCTTGGTTTTCATTGGCTAAATTAGTCCCATTGGCACCAAAAGTGTCAAAAAAGACGTTTAGTTCTATGACCCAAGAATGTATATCGTTAGATCGGGTGCTTTCGATCTGTTCTGAGCTGAAGGAAACTTTTGGTTCACTTCAACGGAAGTACCTGCCCTGGGTCTCAAGGATCCCTGTTCATCAGGGTATCACTTGGGAACCCACGTGGAAAGCCCTTCCTAATTCGGACCGTGATGTAGACAAGTGGGTCAAACCATCTTGTTTTACGTCATTAAAGTACGAGTTAGGTGCCTATTCGTTGATGGAACAGTTGACGAATAGTCTTGAAGGGATGTTTTCACCTGGGGTTCTTTGGGTTAAGCCCGCTATGCGCTCGATCCAATGAACACAACTTTTACCAATTCGGACTTATCCTGGTATGAAACCTGGGTGGGTCCGTTACTTGCGACGATTCCGCCTTCCTTCAAGGAGGCTGGTTTCAATCTCAAGTTTGGTAAGTTGGCTGCGTCAATAGAAGGAGGTGGTAAACGGAGGATTTTTGCTATAGGTAATTATGTAAAACAGCGGTATTTGCGCCCCTATCATGATTGGGCGATGGGAGTTCTCCGTCGTCTGCCGTGTGACGGGACGTTTGATCAGGAGAAGCCTCTTAGGCCTACTGTTGACGAAGTCTGACTTTTATAGTTTCGACTTGAAGTCGGCTACTGATCGGTGGCCTTTGACAGTGATTTACCATTTAATGGCGTTGCTGTTCGGGCCTTCTCTTGCGTCTGCCGTTGTGAACTCTACTTTAGGTCTTAACACCTTTACGGTGGGTAGGCCCTTAGTCAACAAGCAGAGGGAAATACAATTTATCTGTGGTCAACCTCTTGGTTACTACGCCAAGTACAAAAGCCGTTGTTCGCATTAACCCATCATTGGGTGGTGTGGATGGCAGCGGAACGAGTGTATAAAAACACTCGATATGGGTGCTTCAATGCCTATGCGGTCCTCGGTGACGATGTTGTCATCGCGGACTAGACAGTAGGGTCGCACAGGAGTACTCAAGCATCTTGGGAGATTTGGGAGTGACGATTTCTTCACAGAAGTCGCTTATTTCCCATAAATATATTATGTGTTTTGAGTTTGCTAAGAGATTCTTCGTGAGGGGGTCGAACCTGTCTCCAGTTTCGATCCGGTCACTCCTCATGAGCAGGACCACTGTTGGCCTTCTCAACATCGCTGACCAATATAAGATAAGTAAATTGTCTGTGTTGGCTCGGCTCGGAGGCATATATATGGGTATAAATCTCTTGGTCGACTGTATCATCGTCGATCCAGGAAACTGGAGAGGCTTTATGCAGGCTTTATGCGACCTCGCGGTGGTGATCCACTACTTTTTGAATATTGGGTCGGGAGAGGGTTCCCTCTCAATCCTTATCTGAAAGGAGTGATAGTGGATTATCTTCGGAAGGAACTACTTCCCCGGGAACTCACACTTTTCCCAGACGAGCTCTCCAGTTCTATGAGTTGGGGATATCGAGATACTTGAGAGGACTATGATTCGGAGATGGGTCCAATCGTGGTTGTCTTGGGTACATTGGTACCACACCGTGGCACTTGCACCGGACCCCATACTCCAGGATCTCTTTAAAGCTCCTGTGGTCGAGACCTCCTGGAAACGTCGAAACGTGGAACCAGAATTGGTCCGTTTTGGCCTTCTATGGAAGGTTTACGACCTTCGTAAGTGGGCTCGCGGGGTCTCAACTATCATCCGGGAATACTAGGTGATCTTGAGATACGGTTTGACCGTTGGATCTTGGGAGGGTACTCTGGTACTGATTTTTTGATGGCACCGGTAGATTTGGTAAGTCTGCCCGTGTCTCGAAAGAGAGAGACTACTGGAACATAAGACTGTAGGTGCACCTGAGCGAGGTTCTGAAAGACCTCAAACAAGACGGAAGCGAAGGCGCCTAAGGCGAAGACAGGCGATCAAAGTGATTCTAGCGTATGCTCGCCTCATACCAAGCACCACAGGGTTCAGCGATGCGCAAGAGTGAGACCGCCCCCCGAAGAACGAAGAAGAGGTCAATGAGGATGAACCGGAATCCTGCGGAACAGCGTTTGCTGTGAACACTTTGAGTCTTGTCCGCCGACCTGACCAGCTTAGACCATAAGCTAAGGATCAATCTCACTGATCAATCGGACGAAGGGACCATTCAATTACTTTCCCCGGCCGATGCTAAGGTACAGACAGAGCCAGTAGAAGTTAAGTAAGTTGCTCCTGCACCACAAAGGGTAAGCGCATTCAGCCGACTGAACCTTCCTCAAACTGCTCGTGCTATAAAAGTCAAAGAAGCACCAGAAATAAAAAACAGCGCTCACCTTTTTTGGTGGGTCCAATTCGATCTGCATCTTTTTCTGGCAACTGGCTGATTAAGATCAACTGCCTCTACCATTGGTGGTTCTTAATCTCAATCCCGTAGGAATGCTCTTGGTCTTGATAAAACCAGATCAGGATCAATTGCTGTTATCACTCCCTATGCTTCTGCGTCCCATACCCCAACCTCTGTGGGACTGCTCGCTTTGGCAACAACAAAAACACTTCCGGTCTCTAACCAGAGCACCGGACACACATCAACGATTGCCTTCGAAAAAATAAAATGAAAATAGAGGAATCAAATGTAGCTTTTGATATAGATCATGAAGCTATAGCACAGGACTGCTTTCATGACAAGGGTCTTCCTTCAGTTCACTCTTCTACAGTGTTTCTCTCTCTCTCTCTTCTCTTCTTCTCTCTTTTCTATTACAGCACTGGACTGGGTCGGCCAGATACTGGGCTGCTCTCTTTTCTTCTTCTCTCCTTTTCTTCTTCTCAGATTAACAGATTAGGCACGGGCTCTTGCTTTCAGGCTTTCTTTTTCCTCTTGAGGCAGCAACATCTCCTCTTCAAGCAGGAGATTCGAATTTATAGAAGAGCTTGGAGAAATTTTCCTCCAAGGGAATTGCATCTGATTGGCTGGAATAAACAATGATTCTTTTAAAGTAAGCCTCTTCTTTGACCGGTGCCGCAAAGGCAACTGACTTTCCCTCCAAGATTTGTATTTGTTTGACTGAGATAGAAATGATGGTCTTGATCCTAGAGCTTTTCCGATCTTCTTCCTCATTGGCCGAGTGCACCAAGGATGACCTTCTGTCCTGGAGGATCTTCTGGATAGTATTTTTGATTGGTTGGATGTTATCACGCCTCGAGATATATGTACAGTGGAAGATATTCGGGAATGTGGACAGTCAACAATACGCCTCAAGCTAGCAATATAATCAGAGCGCAATAAACATCCACATAAAAGATGAATGGACAAGGATATAGACTCAAAAATCCTCTTTTATTGAATAATAATCAAGAGTTTACATAACCACATGACTTTGACTCCAATGACTAACTAGACTCGAAAAAAAATTACATAGTTGACTCATGACTCTTGACTAACTAAGGCTTCTCTCGATCTTCAATCGCTCTCACCCTCGGATCCGCTCTTCGAAGATTCCGAATCTGTACTACTAGAATTTCTTGAAAAGGGTGAAAAAGTAGGATAATGGGCACACTTGCCCAGTAGGTATCTTCGTATCAACATAAATGTAATATTTAAGTCATTACATTTTAGCTCTAGAAAGTAAGATAATGAAAGGCGATAAAGCATGCGTATAACACCAAAACAACGACTAGTAATAAGAATAAGATAGTTCAAGATTATGTGAACATGATTGATCAAGCATGATTATGGTTTGGCCTTTCATGAACAAGAATACACTTGTATGTAACAGGAATGTACTTTTCATAACCATGTAGGCTATACACTAGAAAGTCATGTAACGAGAAAGTATAATTTCATGATGAGCCTCATGATTTTCGCCCGTTTATAAAAAAAGTACTCCTGGCACAATGCGATGCAAGTGTTCATCATACCCCATGGTTTATAGTATATTTTTGGCAATCAGCTGAGGGGGCTAGCGTCGACCCCTTGGACACAATCAGTGTCCAATCTGCATCTTTAAGTTATAAATTAAGCTACTTCCATGAAATATAACATCCTGAACAATTTCTAGAAAAATTAGGGGTGTTACACCCTCCCCCACTTAAGGAGAATTTAATCCCCAAATTAATTGCATCAAATTGATGGTGAGTATTAACATACTTATAGTTAATTAGTTGCATAATTAATTAAGGTTATGATGAATGCGAATAAATCAAGATGGCACCTTCAATCGATCTACCCTCACCATCCAAGATGGCATTTAGTCAGCCTCGCCGCCGGCGTCCATTGTTATCCCTTGAAGATTGTTCCTTTATGAGAGGACATGTCGGCAAGCGATGCTCCTGGCTTCCACATTTTAGACAAGCACCGAGACATTTCCAGCATTCCTCGACCGTGTGCCCAAACTTCTCGCAAACTGAGCAAGATGCCATGACCTACTTTTCTTCCTCCTCCTTGGCTCCTTTACTCTTGCCATTATCATTACCATTGCCATTACCATTCCCATTGCGGGATATTTTCTTACTCTCATGGGGTTCATCATCCTCCATGATGCTAAATCTTTCCTCTTTTTCCTCTCGCCTATCAGACTTTCGGCTAGGCTTTTCTCTCTTGCCCTTAAATTTCTCGATCTTCCTCATGGCCCTTTCGCATAGGTGGGCTCTCTAGACCATCTCCATTTAGGTCTGAATGTTTTGTGGACCGAGTTGCTAAATAAAGATGGGATGTAACCCATCCATAAATCGGTTGGCCTTTAATAGATCTATGCTAACCCGGTGGGGAGCATAGGGTGCCAACCTTGAAAATTGTTGCTCATACTTTGCCACGGACATCATCCCTTGCCGAAGGGAGGCAAACTCCACAGCCTTTCTCTCCTTAACATGCTTGGAGAAATATTTTACACAGAATAATTCAAGAAATTCCGCCCAAGTGAGCTGTCTATTTTGGAGAGGGGCTGATGTTGCTTTCCACCATGTCTGTGCATCCTTAATGAGTTGAAAAGTTACCAGAATGACCTTCTCCCGGTCTGCACATTGCATAACATTAAAGATCTGATCCATTTCATCCATCCAATTCTCAGCTTCATCAGGATTAGGACATCCCGAGAACCGCAGAGGGTTCAAATTTTAGAATTCTGATGGAGATCCCTAGCTCCCTCCCGAGCATCGGCCTGGGCCACTATTTAGAGAGCCTGCGTAAGACCCGCAATGATTTGTTGCATCTCATACCAATTTACACGGTGAGCCATTGCGATAATATGGTACCTAAGAAAATAACCATTAGTTATTCCCTATGGAATTTGTGGGGGTTAACCCTAGAAATAATTTCTAAGAAACTATCTTATCTCGGGCTCTACCCAATCTTACATGGGTTTGAAATTTTCTTCCTAGTTCATAGGTATGAGCCCTTAAACTTTGGACTTAACCTATGACATGACATTATTCTAGGACTTACTTATGCCTATGCTCTGATATCAACTTAACTGTCACACCCCGAGATATATATATAGCGGAAGAAATTCAGGGACGTGAATAGTCGGCAATACGTCTGATGAGCAGCAGGCTCCGGAAAGAAGGCATGGACTTTATCCAAGGCCGCCGACCCCCGCCTGCGAAGCGTTTTTCACCGGCCCGGTGATGGAGTCGGCGCGTTGTTTAAACAAAGTCCTAAGAGATTGACCCGACGCCGGCCGGAGAAATTGATCGGCACCCGTTTCCGGCGCACGCTTCGCCGCAAATCATGGGCCGCAGGCATGCCATCATGCCTCGGTCTCTTCCCCCCAACCCCTGACAAAGCATCATGATGAAATCCGCATGTACCCCTCCCCGTGACATTGTCTCCGTCGCCAGGCTGATGATCGCGGCGTCACTCACGCTCCTGGCCTCCTCCTTGGCTTGCGCGCAAACCACCTGGACCTGGACCCAGACGGATACCGGCACCTACGATTGGGACAACGCCCTCAACTGGGACCAGCTCAACGGCTTCCCCGAAGCGGCCGGCGACATCGCCGCCATCAGCGGGACTTTCACCGGCGCCCAGACGATCAACCTCAACGAATCCATCACGATCGCCTCGCTGACCATCGACGACACCGGCTCCACCGACTACGGCATCACCCTCGCCGCCGGCACCGCGGGCAGCCTCACGTTCGCCCCCTCGTCCGGCAACAGCGTGTCGATCACGAATTCGTCTACCGGCGTGACCGACACCATTTCCTCGGACATCGACTTCGGCAGCAACGACGTCTCGATCAATGTAGGCTCGTCCACCACCAGCGGCTCCCCGACCAAGCTGGCGTTCTCCGGCGCGATCACCGGCTCCGGCACCATCACCGTGACCGGCTCCACGAACAATTCCGGCATCGCCCGGCTTCAGTTGCTTGGCGACAACAGCGGCTTCACCGGTAACTGGGTCCTGGACGGCACGGCCAGCCACTACACCTCCTACGACAGCGCGGGAGCCGGGCTTTACGTGGCCAGCGACGCGGGCCTGGGCGCCGTCCCCTCGGTGGCGGAAACGCAAATCACCGTCGAGGGCGTCTCGACCCTGCAAATTAACAGCGGCGTCACCCTCAACGCCAATCGCGGCATTGACGTCACCTCCGGCGCGACGTTGATCCTGATCGCGACCTCCACCACCGCGGCAAGCGGCATTGCCGGCAATATCACCGGAGACGGCGGCCTGTTTGTAAGCAGCGGCGCCAACAACCGCCTAATGGTCCTGTCTGGCACCAATACCTACACGGGCGCCACCACCATCTATAGCGGCCGGCTCCGCGCCGGGTCCACCAGCGCGTTTGGTAATAATTCGGCGGTCACCGTCATTAACAACTCGACGGCCATACTGGACCTCAACAACTACGACAATTCGATCGGCTCGCTGGCTGGCGGTGGCGGCAACAACGGCAAAGTCATCCTCGGCAGCGCCACCCTGACCACCGGAAGCAACGATGCCTCGACCACCTACGCGGGTGTCATCTCCGGCACCGGCGCGCTGACCAAGGTGGGCGCCGGCACGTTCACCCTCACCGGCGCCAACGCCTACCCGCGAGACTATCAACGGGGCACTGGACTGGGCGGCAAGGACGCCGCTTAAGATGGGCACTAAGGAGTTTGAAGATGGCATCCGGTCGTTGCTGCGCGAAGGCACCGAAACAGATGCTGTCTCTCTGGCGCGGGCAATTTGTAGCACCCTCCAAATCCGAGCCTACGACAGCGTTCTGACGATCGTTGCGGGAAAGATCGAACAAGCATTCGCGGCTCAGCGCGAGGCTCAGCGCGAGGCTGACGCCGTTATCGTAGAGAGCTACTGGGCTGGCTCCGGGACGATCGCCAACGCCATCCGCAAGGGAGGCGCATAGACCATGCCCGGCAAGCAGCCCACCGTCACCGAACGCGCAAACGCATGGATCGCCGGCAACGACACGGGCGCATCCTCGAAAGCTATCTGGGCCATCATGGTCGGCACCAAGGGCGACGGATCGTATCCGTCCGACGGCGATGATCTCGGCCGATGCCTCCGCCTGCTCGAACTGATCCCCGAATGGAAGCCGGCGCTTCCGAAGATGGTGTTGGTGAACGACTACTGGGCGGCACTCGTCACCCACTGGGCCGAGCTGGAGCAGCTTCACGCGCTCAAAGATCACGGGCCGGTCTATCGCCGCATGAAGGAAATCCTCGACCCGATCGAGGAGAAAGACCCGCGAATTTTCAAGATGGGCAACGGCGCCTCCATCCGGTTCGGGAGGCCTTGACCCATGGCGATTACCCGCAAATCGCTCGCAGACACCATCGACGCATTCGACGATGAAATCGCCACGCTCCAAGAGAGCAAGCGCGAAACCTATGCCGAGTACCGCGCCGATTTGTCCGAGCGCATGGGCAAAGACGAAGTGCGCGCCGAGATCGAGGCCACCAAGGCAGCGATCAAGCGCCGTCGCGCTGTCCGCGAAAAAGGCGAAGAAACCGTCGAACACAAGGACGCGCTGACCGATGAAATCTTCGCCGAGATAGTTGGCACGGCCGTTGCTACGCACGTGGCGCGCGGCGCGCGAGCAAGCCGAGAAGATCGCGCCAGGCTGCGTCTGTCCGAAAGCATGGACGACAACAAGGCGCTCTCGGAGGAAATGCTTCGCGACGGGTTTATCACCCCGGAGCAGCACGCTGAGAACGTCGCTCTGTCTGACGCAGTGGCCCGCAAACTTGGTGCTGGTGTTGTCGACCCGACAACCGGCGAAATCATCGAACCCGCTGCGGCGGACGAAGCAACGCTGACCCCGGTGAAGGCCGGACAGGCGTCGCAGCAAGGCGAGGGAGGCGGTGAGGACGCGCCCGCCTCTCTCGCTGATACCATTCGGCAGGATGACCCTGCCGATGCGGTCGTTGGTGGCACCCAACCTGTCAGCGACCGCTTCCATTCCGAACCCGGCAACGGGCAGAGCGGTGTGAAGCCGCTCATGGCACCGCGCCAAGCCGGGGAGGCTTCCAGCGATGCTTCCCCGGTCGCGGCCAACCACAACTTCACCCGCATTCCTGTTCTCAATTCTAAAAAGTGACTATTTTCTCAAAAATGTCAGAAACAGCATTAATTGAGGGCAAGATCGTCATGTTTCTTCAGAGGGACATGATCGTAAAATGGTGTTTAGGGTTTTTAGAACACAACCTGCTCAGCTGCCTTGAGAGAATCTAAGGCTAGCATAGACTTATGGAGGTCTCTAAGATGAAATCGCTAGTCCGAAGGAACAGAATATCCTGTGGAGAGCTCAAACATCTCGGAGAGTTAGGGGGTATATGGTAGAAAACAAAACAGCGACCTCATTCACAGAAATGGGATGAGAGTGCCAGCAAACCCACAGTCAAGGGTTGAAAACATAGGAAATAATGATCAAAGAAACGGCATCCTACCTGGCAGGCGCTAAATCAAATAGCATCTGTCATAACAGCCGCTTATTTTTTTAATACAATTTCAATTTATCAAAAATAGCATCCTAATACAAGAACGCTCATTACCAATTATTACAAATTGATTTACAGGTTTCAAATAAAAGAATTTTCAGGCATGAATATTATTTCAGAAATGTAATCAAATGGCATCCATACAGACAGTCGTAAATAGTAATTAGCGTTCATGTAACAGCCGCAATTTAATTTTTATTTATAGGATTATATATAGCATGTTTATTTGACTGATCATGTATGTCAGGTTTTGGCATCCTGTCATCAGGGCGCAGATAAAAATTAACCGCCTTCTTGATGACCGCAGATTGACAATAATTAAAATACCATGAATAAATCTAGAATAATGCATGAACAAATGGCGTCTGTTAGGGCAGGTGCTATTTCAAATAGCGGCCGTTCTTGTGGACGCTAATTCTTTTTAAACTGGAGCTAAGAATAACAATTTTCACAGATGATCAATATGTAAATATTCATGCAATAATGTGTTTTATCTTGTTTTACTCACGGTTGGGTGTTTAGTATAGAGAAAACTTACCTTTTAGTGAAGATTGACAATGAACAGTGAAGAAAACAGTACTCTATTTCGGCTACTATGAACAGAGGATGAAGGGGAAGAAGAAGAATGGCTTCTTCACGCAACAGCAACCAGGAAGAAGAAGGGGCGCCAGGAAGTCTTCTACGTTTCTTCGGGTTGCCGGTAGGCCGCACGAGGGAGAGGAAGCCCTCCACGTAGCAGTAGCGAGAAGGAGAAGAAGACTCCTTCGTTGCTTGGATGGCAGCAGGAGGAAGAGGTTGTAGGGAGCTCCACGCGATGAAGAAGGAAGAAGATGGCTTCTCATGCGGTAGTAGCTTCTGCCCGGTGGATGAAAGTTCTTCTTTTATAGGGAGTGGCTAACCCTAGGGTTCGAATGCTTATAAGAGGCAAGGCTTTGAGAGCCTGCCATGCATAACTGGGGATGACCAAATTATTCCTGGTTTGCAACCTCCTACTCTCTTTTGGTTTTTTTAAAAAACCCTAAACTATCACCTTGCTCGTCTGATCATGTATATGGGTATTTGGGTGGGGTTTTGCACGTGGAATGGATGGCTGAGGAGCCGCACGGCGGGTCTTGGGTTGACGATGGTAGCTCGTGGGAGCTAAGGGGAGGCATTTTGTGGACGTGGGCCATGCCTCGGGATGTGGGCCATGTTGTACGGTGGGTTGTCAAGGTAGCCTCGGGTTGGCCCAAGTGCTAGAGTTAAGTGGCTTATTGCCACGTGTCTGAGTGTCAGGGTTGGTCCCGACTTGCTAGCGGGTCATTGTAGGACCCAATTGAGGGGCTGGAACCACGGGGTGGCCTGTGGTTTGGTGTAGAAGGGCTGGAACATATGCACCCACAAGGTGTTCGACAGAATGCCGAACATACCCATGTGAGCCGTATATGCGTGCGGCGGGCCTCCGAAGCCTATAGTTGACTTAGTTAGGTCTCCCTTTGACCTTAGAGGGTTGGCAGATGTGTCTCTGGGTGGGCCCTTGTGTAATGCCTTGGATCCTTATTGGGTCTTGTTGGGTCATTATTAGGTCTTTCGGATCCTTTTTTGAGAGTTTTGGATCACTTTCGTAGCTCCCGAGTTGAGTTTTACGATCCGTGTGGGTTTTTCTCTCGTATTAGTTACGGAATCCTACAGTGAGTTTATTTCTCAATTCATCGACTCGTGGAAGATATAGTTGCGATGTACACTTCGCGAGGATCATTTTGACTATTTTTACGTAGCTTTCTAAATTAGTATCTTTTTGGCACGAAAATCAAACTTTTGGGAAATTAGGAAAATTTCCAAATTTTTCCTATTTAAACCTCAACCCCCTCTCTCCCCTCTCATTTCTCACCCTCCCTTCTCTCTCTCATTTCTCTCCTGTCTCTCGTCCTCTCGGCGGGGGGCACACGACCGTGCAGAGTTGGCTGAGGCAAGGATGCATCAGGGAGATTGGTTCGTGGGATAGAGCGGCGGTTGGAGCGTCGCGGGTGAGATCCCTCGGTGGATTCTGAGATCGGCGTCGTTCGTGTTCCGAGTGATTTTTGGCGTTGTTTAGTCACTTCAGCGTGTGATTTTTTCGGTGGAGGTAGGAAGATGGATCACCACTTAGTCCTCTATGTTTTCCCTTTCCCTACATGTCGTCTAGTGCTCGAACGAGCGAGATTGGGCTCATTGGGGTTTCGTGGGTTTTGTAGGCTTCGTCAGAAATCGGTGACGACTCTGCGATCGGTTGGAGTCAATGGACTCCTGGGAACGTCAGTGTTCCATTGATACCAATTTTGTGTCGATCAGCGGTCCCATTTGACCGTGGGGAGCCTGGGAAGTCTGATTGTCCCATTTGGGTGATTTCGTTAGAATCGCCCGTTTCTTGCCATTCGTGCACCATTTTGACTCTGGATGGTGTCCATGTGGTTGTATGTGTGTCTATGGCTATATCCCCTTGGTCTCGGCACGAATGGGTCATGGGAAGGCCAAGATTGGGCCAACCCCATGGTTTGCTCACCGTCACGGTAGGACGGCCAAACCAGGTGCCGTTCATGGTATGGGCGGCCAGCCTCCCTTCCGAGTAGTAGAGAGAGGTGAAGCGTAGGCGGAAGGCTCCGTGGGTGGCGGAGGCGTAGTGGAAGGTATTGAGGGAAGGGCAAGTGGAAGCGGAGGTACAAACACGTCAAGCTTCTCCCCTTGCTCGAAAGCGGCAGGGGTTGGCTCGAGTGCAAAAAAGGGCGGATCCTGCTCGGGATTAACCATAGGTAAAGTGGGTTTTTGGATAATGGAAGGCTGAGACGGTGGTGATAATGGTGGGTAAGTTGGGGGAGGTTTAATGGTGGGCCCGGCGGAGGCTGGTGATGTGGAGGTGAATGGCTTAATAAGCGGAGGTATAACGGAAGGCTCGTGGGAGGCTGATGGTTTAATGGGTGGAGGCGTAATTGGAGGTGTAATAATCGGTGGAGGTTTATTGCGAATAAAATGCCGAATGGGGCGAGCGGTGTTAGGAATGGGAAGAGACTCAAAATGCGGCGGTGTGGGTGATTTGAGTATAGACCCATCGTCGTAGCACCAAGAGGTCTCGGAAACAGGGATTGGATTGGGGATGGTGGCTTCGTCCTGAGCAGGAGGTTCATCAAATGGAAACGGAGGAAGAGGGAAACGAAGGAAACTTGGAAGGGGTGCTTGCGGAGCTTCATCATCATATACCGACTCAGGTTCTTCAATTGCCGGTTCCTGTTTGCTTGAATTATCAATGCTGATGCCGTAGTTATCCATCCTATCTTTCCAATCTTTCTCCATCTTTGTAATGTCGTTCAGTGCAGCATGAAGGGGATTAACTGGAGTAGGAGGAGCGGGCCGTGGGCTCATAACCTCTTTCAATTGTTCCTCCAACAAAGTGATTTTGTCAATAAGTGTTTGTTGGAGGGGCGTGACTTGAGCAACTGAGGGTTGGCAGGGCATTGAAGGAGGGGCCGTATAAGAAGGCCGTGGAGGGGAATTAATGGGCTGACCCATAGAAGAACCCGGATGAGCCGGATAACAAGGAATAAATGGGCCTTGGTGCCATGACGGAGGAGGAATAGAAGGAGGCGGATGTCGGACCACCCGAGGAGGGATGTGTTTGAAAGGAAGTGAAGGGACTTCCCGGATGGGAGGATGAATGGAAGAGGGAGGCGAATGATGATGGGCCACCCGTGAAGGAATGTGTGTAGAAGGGTGTGGGTGATGGGCCACCCGAGGAGGATTGGAGGGTGGATGAGAAGAAGATGGGCCCTCAACAATAGCCTTAAGGGCTTGGAGTTCTTGAGGGGTGAGATGATCTAATGCATGGATGATTTGGGAGACCTTCTCATCATGCGGACGAGCTGGCCCCGGAGGAATAGTGGCATGTGATGAATGCGAGGGACTATGAGATTGGAAATTGCCCAAAGGTTGAGCAACGCCATAAGAATGAGGACGTGGTCCCCTAGAAGGATTGTGGTGAGAACGGACATATTGAAATGGAGGAGCGTAAGATGTGGTAGGTTGCGCATCCTCATGAATTGAATTAGACATGTTATTACCAAAGCGAGACATCATGCAACAAACAAAGTTCAATCAAAGCAATGTTTTCAATCAAAATAATGTTACAAAGATATCAAGCTTGAAATTGATCCAAATGTTACCTTGATGTGAATGAAATAATGAGATTTAGCAAAATTCACTCAAGGTAAGAACCTAGTTTTGATTTCGTTTCGCGTCAAAGCCAACTAGGTTTATTCTCACCATGCATGGGCCAACTAACTCCAAGGACTTCAAAGGTACAACCTGCCCGGTGTCCGTGAGGGAATCCACGGGTGCGGGGACTTATGGAGGCCTTGGTTTAGGAGATTTTGGTCCAAAGAGACGGAGTGCTCAATGGAGGGTCCTTCCTTAACCTAGAGGGGGGGTATGGTATCCTAGAAGTGTGGGGAGAGGAGGTCTCTCAAGCCAAATGTAATATGAATGCAGAACTAATGTAAAATAATAAACAATATATATGAACAATATGCAAGAAGTATGCACAATAAATAAGAAAAGAGTGTGAATATGTGAAAATATAGGAAATTGGCACCGTGACATGTGCCACCAATTCCTAGATGGGCGCCCCCCTGAGTGGGCGCTAATAACAAGTTTTTTTTCTTTTTTTTTCAGGAAGAGGGAATTGGCGCCCCCATCAGTGCCATTATTTGATGAATGGGTGCCCTTCTGATGGGAGCCAATTCATTTTTTTTTTAATTGGGCAAGGAATTGGTGCCCTGCACCCTGCCACTATTTAAGAAATGGGCCCATTGTGTGGGTGCCAATTACCTCCCTCCCAGAGGCTGCACCAACGGCCAGAAAGATCAAAAAATATGCAAAACCAATAGAAAAAGGGAATGAATACTCACCAAATGACAAGATAACTCAGGGCAATCAATCAAGGCATGGAATAAAGCATGGCATGCACATTTTTTTAAGAGATGGATGGATAAATGAAATTTCTAAAAATCTATCAAACTAACCAATCACATAGGGAGAGTGCTATGTGGAGCACAAAGGGAGGTGCACCGTGGGTGCAAAGGGGAGATGGCACATGTGGGTGCCCAAGGGAAAGGGTAATCAAAAGAAAAATAAAAGTGGTCCCACCATGATCGCCAATTTGTAGATTATGAAAAATCCACTTAGAGAATAAGAAGGGATAAAAAAAGCTATGAAAAGAAGGGGAAAGCATGGGAAAGAGAGAGAAAGGGGAGCATGCATAGGATGCTAAGGGGAATGTGATTGCCAGAGGGGTTACCTCAAAATAATGCAGGGAGATTGTGGATGTTCACCTTCTCTTCCTATCGGCCGGCCGATGAAGAGAGTTCTTCTATACTTGATTACCCTTGCAAAATAAAGAAAAACACCAACAAGAAAGATATTGATTAGAAAACCAGAGTGTGTAGCATCAAATTCTTAATGTAAGATAAACATGAAGCATGAAAATAGACACACATTGTTGGTGTTTTGGCTTTAAACCCCTATGCAAAAGGGTATGAAAAATATGATGGATGATATGGAGGGTGCAAGTGTTGCACAATTTGGAGGTGTGCAAGAGTGCACAAGGGGAGATCTCAATGTTGAGATGAAAAGAAAAAGAAAAAGAAGAAAAGAATAATGATGCATGCAATGCTTATAATAATAACATAAAGAGAAGAGAAAGGGATGGCTTATTGGTTTTCTCCAATTGGGGGCTTCAAGTCTTCAAGGGAGGAAGAAGATCTCCATGGGATGAGGCTTTAAACATGTGGGAGACTTCCTCCTTGAGCCTTCAATCCAACAACACCTCCCCTTAGCTTAGTATTGATGCCTTTACACAAAGGAGAGATGGGTTCTATTTATAGGGCTAAAATTCAGAGTTAAATCCAAGGGACATTAGAAAATCATGTTTAAGTTGGATTTGGAAGGAGATATACATTGTCCAAGTGTCCCTTCAACCTTAGAAAGCTTTTAGAGACCTTTCCCAATTGAAAAGAGGCTCAAAACGGGGAAAGAAGGGAGTTCGGTCGGAGTTCGATTATCAGAAAGAAATAGCGACCACTCAGATTGTCGCTATTTAAAGGAGCGCCCGCGCGAACTGTCGCCATTTCGGAAGCCGTTCGAGACAGATTTGGACTTAAAATATGACAAGAAAATTGGCGACTTCCCACACGGGCGCTATTTAATGAATAAGCGACCTTCCCGTAAGTCGTGGAATCAAAAATGATCTGATTTTGGCTCAAAATATGAAGAAAGAAATTAGCGACCTTCCGAACGGTCGCTATTTAAAGATTTAGAGACTTTTCGGAGTGTCACTATTTACAATTTTCTGAAAACCAGCCGAATGGAAGAAAGATGGAATGGGCGCCCTCTGCCTGGGCGCCAATTAAAGGGTGCCCAGAGCAGGGGTGCTAATTTCAGGGAATGTAACGATTCACCTTGCACAGTGTTCCGAAGATCCGACCTGTAAAAATACGCGAAAATCGCTAAACTCAATCCGAGATTCACGAAAATAATTTAAAAATATTCAAAAAATAAATCTAGGGCATTACAACTGCAGACACGAAATGTACAATTACTCAAAATATACAACCAAGTATTACTTTTACAAATTGTAGTCATGGGAATACTAAGCAAGACCCGACCACTTGCCAAGGCGGTCTTGACTGGATTGGGACAAACATAGAATAGAATGATCAAAGCATAGAAAATATGACAAGCGGAAGTTTCGCTTTTGCAATCCTTTGGTCAGTGTTGGTGAGTCTCAGCATACTCATGGTGCAAAAGATTGCAATCTTAATAAGCTCCATGGTTCGAAAGTTTTTGAACGAAAATGCTACATATATTCTCTTAGCAGCACTTTGATGCATGGTTATAGGGAGTTAACTTCAATTTATCCTGGAGTTAACCCGGTGAGCACTTTGATAGCTGACATAACATAATGGGGACAGGATTGGGGTTAACCCCGAGTTACGAAACCCGCTCTGCGAGGTTCGTCAAGTTAATCTGAAGTTAATCTGCCCCTTTAGGCTAGACCCTTGCACCCTCTCTCTCTCTCTCACGCTCCTCCTCCTCTTCTTCATCATCTTCTTCTTCTTTGTGAATCCCTTACGCAGACGCCGATGTCGCCGATGACGACACACCCTCTCCCCCCCCTTGCCCCACCCCACCTTGCCCAACAATGTAGAGTCGCCTTGATATGCTGCGCAGAGCACCGATGCCTCTAATAACACCCCCCCAACGACGTTGCTGCTGAAAAACGTCGCCCCGCCCCACCACGCCTTCCCCGATGATGCAGAGCTGCCCTAATCTACTGCATCCCTTGCCTTTGATGCTTCGGACGAAGACGCTGCCATTGATGATGTGCACCCAAGTTGCTACCAGCAGACGCCACCTCGCTGACTTAAGCGCCCTCTCACAAAAGTAAAAATAGGCTAACACAAGGGTAAGTTTCCCCATATCACTTAACCCAGTTTTAGCATATTCTGCTACCAAAGCGGTGCTTAGACATACATCTCTAACATGATGTTTAATACTTTATATTATTAGAAACATCGCCGATGTGAATTTGACAATGGATGAACCATCATACCAATGAAAAATGTCATTTGTTCAGAAATGTAGTAGGTGAAAGGGATAAGGCCATATCACCCATTGTACGAGACCCTCACCGCCCAGTGGCAGAAAGTTTGCCAGAGTTCCCCTCCGGTGCCGCCTCCACCGCCTCCTGCCGCCATGAATCTCTCCCTCCTCGCACCCCCTGGCTCAATTTAGTTTCACCCGGCCATCCCCATTAGGTAGCGTCCACCTCTCCATTCTCTTCTCCCTACCTAGTTACTATTACCATCTGTGTTACCCTGTAGATCCCCCTCGTTTCCTTTATAGCCCCAGATCACCCAAGTCCCCCCCACCCAAACGCCCCCTCCGATCCCCCTCCACCTCTGGTAGACGCCTGTCGACATCACGGAATATATATATATATTCCCATCTTTTCTGGAAGAGAGAAGGAAAAGAGGGATAAAGAGGGGTGCACATATAGGGGTTATAGAGGTAGCCTATGCAGGTTTCATCCCGTGAGCGTGCATCGTATCAGACGATTTACGTTCGGGTGTGTTGAAGCCTGTTAGACCTTTCCCCACTGACCGCAGTCAGTGTTGATTTATATCGATCTAACGTACGAACATCTTTGTTTAACTGTCAAGGAAATCTTGATCTTCTAAAAGGGTCCTGATGTTGAGGGCATACTTGCTTGTAGGGCTCAGATTTAATTTTCACTCACCACCGAAGAATTAACGAAATTAGGGTTTCATCAAAGGCCGCCAGGTTAAGCAAGAAACCCTATGATTTGAGGACATAGTCGCAATTCTGCAAGAGCAGTGGACGTTTTTTAAGTATTGGGAGGTTTCTTGGACCCCAGGGATATTTTGATAATTTTAAGTTTCCAGGGATATTTTGGTAATTTTAACATGTCAATGGTATTTCTGAAATTTTCGAGTTGGAGATAAGGTAGGATAGAATCCTTGACTCCTCGAGGCGCTGAGGCCATTTCCAAAAAGTTTTGGAGGCTACTAGGCCATTTCTAGGTCATAGGAATATTTTGGTAATTTTATCAGACTCCACGTGGACCTAGGTTTGAGGTGGCACTCAAGTGTAGGACTGCGCTGACAATGTCCATAAGCAGAAGGAGCAATAAGAGACTTCATAGAAGGCGCACGTGCGTCGATTTGTAAAGGGAGGGGTATCTATACAATTTTTCGAAAGTCGAGGATTTTCTTATAATTTTTCTTGACCGATGTGCAAAGAAAATCTGCAGAGTACATTGAATACACTTATAGTTCCAATGGGTGCAAGGGCTGTCGGCTAGTTGTTGACTATACATCAGGAGTCTCCGCGCTGACGCAGAATACAGGATCATAGCCCCAATTACAAAAGTTTGCATAACAAAACTGCAAATAACAGACTTACGTTTCTCGTAGTCTAGAGAAGGGCGTTTTCGTAATTCTCCCATTATAAGGGCAAATGCACATAATTTAGCCGTCTCGGAAGCGTAGAAACTTACAAACTTGGCCCACAGAGGGGCAAAATTATACATATAGCCCTCAGGGGCATAAATATAAGACCACGGGATCACCTACCCCTCAAGGGTCAAAAACAACGAACAAGGCTCCTACCGTCCGTGTGCAGGTGTCTCTGCTCGTAGCACATACTTGATGGTTGATCCTTCCTTCATCCTTCTGGACCCCCGGAGGTCTATTTATAGAAGTTGAAGGGACATCCGGAGGTATTTGAACCCTTACGGAGTGAACGGGATAAAAATGACCCTGGGATGGTCTTTTTCTTCTTCTTTTTTCCTCTTTCTTTTTCTGCCAGAGAGAAAGGGGGCGTGGTCGAATGACCTCGGGGACCCCAGTCATTCTAAATAAGTACCTTTCAACCCTGCACTTCTTACTCAAAGTATTAAGAATATTAATTTTTTATCTGCCTTATTGTTTCGTCCCTTAGGGATCTTTTTATTTTTCTACACACATGATACTGCACTACCAATGTCGTCCACTACATACCTCCTCATCCCGCTCTATATGTGCCTCCACCTAGACCCTCCACCAGTCACCATGCGCTATTGCCTTCGCAACCCCCACTTCCTTCTCCACTTCCCTCTCCACCATCTCATACCCCTCGGCATCCACCTTGCCCGAAGTAGGCCCCTTACACTCTGTTGCCGGAGTGCTTTACAGATATTTTTAGGACTTTGACGGCCACCCGCTTGTTGCAGCTCCCATCGGTCGTGCCTTGTCGATCTGCGATCGGGAATATGCTTCAATATTGTGAATTTCACTGCCAGCAGGGGCATTTGGTCGAGGATTGCCCCGAGTTCTGGGAGTATGTTTATGACCTGCAAGATGATAAGAGGATCAGTTGGACCATCATTCACAAAGTTATTTTACATCTCTGTAATAAGCAGCAGCAACAGCAAGCACCGCCCAGGCAGCCGTCTCTGTCACTGCAAGACCAGGGGCACCCCTGTGATTCTTTGATTAGTGTAGCGCCTGCTCCATCACCTGTTCCGTCACCTACCCCATCTTCATTTCCACCTACCCCATCCTCATCTTCACCTATTCCTATTCCGTCTCCTACACCTCCGCAGACCAAAGCCTCTGCTCAGGCTAGTGCTATCTCTCCTTCCTCCTCCATTTCCACCACTGCTTCTATTCCAAACGCCACTCGACGCATCGTGTCAATACGTCGAAGGTGGGTGCCATGACCCTCCACTTCCTCCGCCTCACCACCACTTTCGCCATCTTCACCACCACTACCTCCATTGACCACATCACCATCTCCACCATCCTCACCATTGTCTAACCCATCTCCACCACCTTTGCTATCCCCTTTGCCATTGTTGCCCGAGCCTGAGCAGGCTATACCTACTCTTGCACCTCCACCTTCACCTTTACCCCCATCCACGCCTCCACCTTTGCCTTTGCCTTTGCCTCCACCCGAGCCTATCATCGCCGCTATCCCTCCACCGCCCGAGGCCTCTACACCTATACATTCACCCACGTCTTCCAAGCCTTCTCCACCCCTTCCTCCACCTACTTCCACCCCACGGAGCTGGTGTGCGCTGTCTTTGGTGCCCCTTGGGTCTGGTCCCCAGGGAAATGATGAGCCAAGTCAGGACAGTTCAGTGCCGATTCTGCGTTATAAGATTCAAGATTTCATTTGTCGCATGCCTATTCGCGTCCTGGTCTCTAGCTGTTTTGGGGATGAGCCTGCCCTTCCAAATATGGTTGCTAAGAAGAGTTCTCGTGCACTAGTGCCAGTTTCTTCAAAAGCGAGGCTGGTGGCGATCTCATTGCTTACTGGAGGATTCACTATTGATGCTATTATTACCTCTCGCTCAATTGCTATTCTTATTACTGGGGATATACCCTTGTGGCTAAGGAAAGTTGTTGAAATGATGGGCAAACCATCTAAATTTTAGAAATAATCAAAGTCCATGGAAAGTCTAGGAAAATCATGGGAAGAACCCAATCATGTGCATAAATTGCAACAAGGACGCTAGAAGGTCCATAAATTGCAGAGAACCCCTTGAAAGGGTGAGAAATTGCAAAAAACACCCGTTGTTGTACAGAAATTGCAGAAAAATCCCAAAATATAAAAATTACAGAAATACCCCCGATTGTGGGGAAATTGTATAAAAGCCCTTGTTCAATCTAGAACTGCACAAAGCCCCTGGCCTGTTAAGAAATCACCAAAATGCCCTTGTCACGATTCATGTCATTTGCATGACTCAGTGGAGCGGGACCACGTCACTTTCCTGAAACGGTGTGCACTCTCCTGATTTTGGCTTAAGACTAGCCATCCAAACCCACATTTTCCATGGGCAAGAACTATCATACTCGGAAAGTCCAAGAAATGGGTGATATTTCAAATAAACCTTGACCGTCACAGAAATTGCAAATAAGCCCAGGAAAATTTTGAAAACTGCAAATGAAGCCAAGAAAGTCACGAAGTGACGGGGCTATCTCTGGAAAGTTAAGAAATGACAAGAATGCCCAAGAAGTCAAGAAACAATGGGACTATCTCCAAAAAGTCAAGAACTGACAGGAATGCCCAAGAAGTCAAGAAATGACGGGGTTATCTTCGGAAGGTCAACAAATGACAAAAACGTCTCGGATAGTCAAGAAATGATAGTAATGTCTAAGACAATCGAGAAATTGTAGAAATGTCCTCGAAAGTCAAAAAATGACAGATAAGCTCAGGAGAAATAGAAAATTACAAAAATGCCCAAAAGGGTCAGAAGTTGCAGAAATACTCAGAAAGGGTAGAAATGTCTAAAGTTCTTTTGAAACTGCAAGAATATCCTAGTGTTTGGGAAAGAAATACCCTGATGGAAGTCAAAATTATAAATATGTCCCGTCTCAGGCAAAAATGTCCTTTATGGACACCAAGTCAACTTAAGGGTCCGATCACAATCAAGAGAGTGATCATGATCATGAAGCAACTCCGACAGACCGACAGTGATCATCTTGGCAATCCAACGGCCTGATCATGGCGAAATTCAAATTCAACCGTCCGATCAGAGGATAGAAGCAAATGTAATGACCCATTCAGGACAAAAGCAAATTCAAAAGTCCAAATGTAGATTAAAGTAAATTCAAAGGCTCTAGTTGCAACTGGATATAATCCTGAAGGTCTGATTACATAATCGGGATCATATGTATTGGTCTTGAAAGATCGATTATAATGCTAATTACATATGTTAAAGTCTTCAAATTTCTTCACAAGAGTATGCACCTATCATGGGCGATCAACAAGATCATTAATGTCACAATGCATAGAGGTAGAAGGCTTTCTTTGACAATTAATCAAAGGTATTCGGACTTGCTTCGATGTAAATTAACGTTTCACTTGCATGTTAGTGTTACATAGTTCATCATTTTGAGAGTATTCCATACTTTAACCATGTTATTCTGTGGTACACGGCTATGTGAGGGACTTCAAGATGAAATCTGCTCTTATTAGCATGCACTTTCTTATATCACTATGAAACTTTGTGACATTGACACGATCATATGACCTTTTTTCAAGTACTCTATACATTGAAATTTTGCATTGCGATGAACCCGAACTGGTAAGAGTTTGCCAGGCGTTTTGGGCTGGCCTAACTCATTAACTCCCCTACAACCAAAGTAGAGCCACTCATTTATGATGTTGGCAGTGCCAAGGAACATCCTGCATAGAAGTAAATAACTTCTCCGGTTGTGCAGTCTGTTAGATTGATCAGTTGAAACAGATAAACCTGATCTGAACTCATGTGACATTGAGTCAATTGGTTCTAGATGTTTAGTCCATGTTAATCTATTTACCGATACTTTGTTATCAAAGGCATTTGAGGTTCTTGCCTAGGTGATGAGGCGAGGTGCCAACAATTCACCTCGTTTCAGCCAATCTCGCCTTGTCGATGAGCTTGGGCCATGGGCGTCTTTGAGCTGAGCCCTCTTGGGCCACCCAACCTATTCCTATAACCAATCCCACTTTTTAAGTGTTTTACTATGGATTTGACCTTAGTTAACATATGTGCATGTATAAATTTTCTAATCTTATAGGTTTTATATTTGTGTTGTTGACATATTTAATGAAATTTATGCATATCTGACCTATTTCATAGTTTTAGTAAAATGTCATCTAGGCGTTTGAGGCTGAGGTGACCCCTTGGAGGTGAGAGGCCAATGCATTTGAGGCTGAGGTGACCCCTTGGTCGTCTCGAGCGCCTCTCGCCTCTGACTACATAGCTGATACTAGAGCATTCCCCTTCTTCACTCAAACACTAACTTCATGTTCACATGAGGAAAAGTGTGGCTCTCTAAGAGACAAAGACATTGGGCATCATTCTTGGCCACCTTATACAGCTGTGCATGATATTGCTGTTTGGGAGCAATAAATTGGTATGCTAGAAGCTCCCGATGGATAGGATTTGCAAAGGCATCTGCCATCTTATTCACTACATGCTCTTGTTTTGGGAAATTGAAAAAACAAATTAAAATGCTTTTCTGCAGAGATGTGCTTCTTTCAGTTGAAGGGTGGAAGGAATCTTTGAGAGTGGAGAGGATTCACTGTTTCTTGGGTCCTCACCCACCACCTTACTCCTGGAAGCATTGGTGCAGCTGTACATGTTATCCTTGGTATAAATTTTGTCAGGATATTCAAAATATTAGCCCCTTATGCAGCATATCAGAATCATGGCTTATGCTCATCTATCTCTTTAAAGTAATGGGGATTATTGTGGACCGCTTGCATAGTTGTTAAGGTGATAAGGACCAATGCATTCATGGGTGTTCGAGTGCCTAAGTCAGGAAAGGCAGTATCGGTTTCAGTACCGGTTTCGGCCGGTTCCGAACCATAGGTCATATCACTGTTGAGGTCCTTTTGCTCCTTCCCATACCCGATGAGCTTGACTCTATCCCCCCTTATGGCCTATGGGTTTCGGTGCATGGATCGTTTAGAGGGGTATTTCTTGCAGGGTCGTGCTAGGGTTCCTTCCTCTGAGGGTTAAAAATGTTTCCTTTTTGTGTTCCCCGGTGCCCATCATGTCTGGGTCTCGGGTCGGCAAGTAAGTCACCTTATTCTATGCCTTTTCTGGTCTATGGTGCGTACAAATCTTGCGGGGGAAGGGGGTGTTTTCTGTTTCGATTTGCGCGTTCTCGTGGCGCCTTTTGACCTTGAAAAATTTCCCGTTTGGGCATTCGGGGATCGCTTTGGCCATAGGTTTTGTTTTGTTGAAGTAGTCGATTTCTTTTGTCCTGCTCGTAATTTTGATTTCTAGTGCATGCCCCCTAGTTTTTACTGGATCCGGTGGTCTACTTGCTCTTGCTTCGGTGAAATGTGAATTATGGAGCGTGAATTTTTTGTTCTTTTTTTTTTGTCCAGGCTACGTTCTTTGTTACAATTAGGCCTTTTTCGAAGAGCATGTACCGGAGGATCAACAGAGTAGTCGCCGAATTATTGTGGCTCCAGCTTGTCTGGCTTTTTGATTGGTGGGCAGGTGTCCAGGTACTCCTCTTTTGTCCTGTCCTTATCCTTGGAAAAATGGTGCGATTTCAAGTTTTTATCATTTCAAATATTATTTCCGTGCAGCGGATTAGTATGTCTGTGCATACTCCGGGCTCAGCCGTTTTCTCTTTGTGTAAATCTTGTTGTTTTGGTGGGGTGGGGGGATTAAGGAATCCACTATATGTTAGGGGCAGTTGTACATCTCTCTTCTAGCTCTCACTAATACTATCATCTTAACGGACTGAAATTTCAGATGGAAGGTTGCTGTGAAGAAACAGCAGATTCTTAGTGCATTTTTTCTTATGTAATACACGTGTTCTTCATAATTGTGATTCATATGCTTTTTGCTATCATGTTTGATTTGAATCACCCTCTTTACGTCCAGAAGTTGGGCAGCAAAAATGATTGACATTTATTTGTATGGTTAGAACTGCATGTTAAATATGTTAATCTGTTGGTTTCATGCTTTGTTAAAGCATGTGGCTTTATGTCATTGGTTTGTGAGATGGTCTTTATAAATATTTGTATGGTATGCATTTTTGTAGATAATGAGCTATATTTCCTTTTTTACCCTTGTTTGTAAGGTGGTATGGAGAGAGACAGTTTGGTGGGATCAAATCTTATTCCGTTCACCATGCCAATGATGGTGGGGTTTATCTCATCTGGAGTGCATCTGTAATCTATGTAATCTGAGGCGTGATGCGTGAGGCGACCGAGGCGACCAAGGGGTCCCCTCATGCCTCAAACACCTAGGCGATGGCCTAGGCGCTTGAGGCGAGATTTTATTAAATATATATATAATTCAAAAAATAAACTATATATCTAAATATTACAAAATTGCTCTAACGGAACTGCATTGCATCCCACAGCTCCTCAAAGAACAAGCTGATCCTAAAATAATTAGTTTAAAGGCGCTATATCTATATATGTATGTAATTGTGAGCAGAACACGTCAATGTGGTAGACACGTCGCCCACAGACAACTCCATGAGGGTACGTAGGTACGCAGCTTTGCTTTGAGAACAGCTAGCTAGCTAGCAAAAGCCCACAAAACAGTGGGACTTGTGAGATCGAATTACCTGGTGGCTGGCAACAGTCGGCTCAAATCGTTGGGCACTGGCCTTCCTAATTCAGTGGTTTACGGTGCATTGCAGCAGCAGGCAGCCATGCACCCGTGGTCTCTGGGCCTGAAGGCATCACTGCATGGCCGGCGAGAGCAAGCTTCCAAAACACCAGCTGTTCGACCTCTGCATGCATGCCATCGCTAAGTGGAAACACCGCCACGGAGAGACATATATTCTGCGCCGTACAATATTGGAAGGACGAAAGATGGGCAACATTAAAAGCAGATGGAGAGCTAAAGTACACATCTGTTATTGTCGCATTAGCATGTGTCAAATCTCGATCATGTTTGGATAGTTTTAGTGGGATATGTATGCATAATTTTCATTCTTTTTTCTTGTTAGCATGCATGGTCGACTGTGTGTGTATAGAGTCACGTACGTCTCCTTGAAGCAGTGACCCTCATGTCGATTGGCAACACGCAATGTATATCGACGATTTGGGTACCTCTCTGGTGACAGGGTGATGTTAATACGAGACACCAACCTAATTATATATATGTGTAGGCGTTCACGTGCAATGGACGATATATATGAGAGACGCAATTAATTAAAGGAGCATTAGTGGAAATTAATTGACCGTGCATGTCTTAGCTAGCGTTGACATATGATCGATGAAGTCATATTTTTAATAACATAATCTTCACGGAAACCTTAACTAAGATCCTGTACTAAGAAGTCCTTGATGACAATCCAACAATGTCTCATGAAGAGACAACGATACATTGCTTATTTGAAAAGGTGTTTCCAACTATACGTACCAACCCGTATGAGTAGGTGGACGTACATGCAGAGAGATGGCTTTGCAATCATGTGGTACTACGTACCGAGTCCATGCACGCAACCAACTTAAAAATTTTTTTTTCCACAAACCCCGACATAGCTATGATTAAATATATACGAGATAATTAAGAGATAATGAAATATACATGTATGTGTACCGGGTGTACCGGGGTTGGGAAATCAAAACTAGGGGTGGGCAGTAACACTAGCTAGTCTGGTATGGCCATTTTGCCTAAGATTTGTTTATAAGTTGGTGGTGGCAAAATGTGTGTCACCTAGTTGTCTCCCCTGACAGGTTATATATTCCTAACCAATTTCATAGATCACCGGCAAGAAAACTGGCATCCCGAGAACACAAATAACATATATATGACCCGGCCGGCCCTTTATTTAGTCTTCTGCTGGATTAACCACAGTGGTGCATGAATATATGCAATGCCTTGAGCAAGACTAAGTTTGATATGAGGTTCCAAAATGGCCACCAATTTCACACCATGGGATCTGACCAAGTGAGAAAGATGTCGAACAGAGGACTTGTTACCAATCCCTCTAATATTCCAGACTAGAAAAGGATTAATCATGGAGAGAGGTATAGGATAAATCCACAGCTAATTCCTTAGCCTTTGCCTTTGCTCTTGTCAATCTAATATCACTTAGTAAATCACCCGGGAACATAGAAGGAGGGGTAATTTTCGAAATGATACTTTGCAATAATTTACTATTAGTTCCCAACACTTTAGAATTTTCTGCTAGAGAAATAGAGGAGACAGCACCCACATTTTTCCTTTTGATTACCGATTTAGCATCAATTGAGGAAATATGAGCAAGGCCTTCAGATAAAACTGGTAAAGCCAAATCAGAGCACTCAGATTCAGATGCTTCTTGTATACTAGGCAGAAGTGAACCTGGACCCTTATGCACACTGCCAAATTCAATAGATGTCATATCTGAACTACTTGATTCTGGGGATTCAGGTGTCTTGGAGTCCACAATATTGGGCTCAGGAAAAATATGAGCATTCTGAGCAACAGGAAGAACGGATTCAAATTCCTCATCAATTTGATTCAATACCTCAAATTGATTATGATTTTTTGGCATAGCAGCTGATAGTTGTGCCTTCGGCATATAAATCTGTCGAACCTTAACAGGAGGGATTGCTTCTTCTTCCTTTCTATGAGGAAGACTAGGAGTTACTTTTTTCCTGCAATGTGACTCCAAATGACCAATTTTATGACAGATAGCACAGAGAGTGGGGGCTCTATTGTAGTTAACATCCTGCCAGAATCCACTTGTTCCAGTACCAATCCAAATTCTTTCTTTCCTGGGTTTTTCCAAGTTCAGCTCCACACACACAAGAGCCTCGGAGGTATTTGTCATGGCAATGGTGGTCTCATGTATACGCAAAACATTACCTATACTGCCTGCAATGGAAGCTAACAGATCCTCATGGTAGTAATTGATTGGAATCTCTGGAAAAGAAATCCAAGCAGGAACCACGGGGGGATCCGATTTGAAATCAAAGTCATGCTGCCATTTGAAAAACCTGAACAGGAAACCTTTGATAACCATATTTCTAACCAGCAATAAGCGGAGGAAATCTTCTTCGTTGCTCAGACGAATCAACAAATGGCGGGGGTTCATTTTACTCAGAATGGGTTCCCCTGTTAAGTGGAAAACTCGGGTTAAATGAGCCTTTACCTCAGGTATCGAAGGACGTCCATAGGAACATTTGGCGATGATGGCATGCTGAAAGGGAACGCACGAAGCTGCAATCTCATCCGCAGAGAAAAACACCGCCGGCTCACCATCGTCCGTAAAAGTTGGATTCCGGACTTGAAATCTATGGGATGTTTTCGGCCTTCCTTCAAGCAATATCTGCGCAAACGTTTTGCTTCTCACTGGAGGTCGGACATCACTGTTCAACAGCCCAGCAGCACTGGCGTCTTCATCGACCTTCTTAACCTGAGACTGAACCCTAGGTGAAATGGCAGCATCTCCCGCCTCCTCGACCATCAGAAAATATGATCACAAACCCTCGGGGGAAGCTTTGCGGGGAACTCCCATCCCATAGCTCAAGAGCTCCTCCTTCCTAAACCCGGAGGAGGAGCACAGCAATCGCTCCCCCTCACACCGCCGGTGGCGATCTAGAGACGCAGAAGGGAAAGCCAGAAAGGAACCGATCGCCGGAGCTTCTCTCACCAGAAGCTAGAGAGATGATTAGCGTGTAGTGGGCATTGTATAAAACGAACTCCGAGGCGCCAATAAGTCGAAGATCCGTACCGATGGAGAATCTTGCTCGAAGTTCCTGCATTTTAAGGATTCCAGGAGCACAAGTAAATAAATCCTTTGGCATTACCTTGAGGTGTTCTCTCCATTCCGCTCTCTTCTTTACTTGAGGAATCCGGTTCGTCACTTTGTTGGATATGCTTAACGAACCGGTCATGTAGGAAAGTGGGCTCTTTGCAAAAAGCCTTGAAGGTTGTTGGGCCTCATCACATGGATCAAACTTGAAGTGAAGGTCCACCCAGCTTGAGAGAGCGAGCATGCATCCATAAATGGGTCTTCCCATTGCTGCCGAGGAAAGCCCGCTATAGAGATAGGCTAGAATGGCCGGTCCAGCTCTCTCTTCCTCCCACAAGCTCGCCACCGCGCTCAATTGGGCCTCTTCTAAGAAATCTTCCATGGATGGAAAGAGGATCGCACCCGCTAAGCACACTACGAATGCCTTGCTTACTCGCTCTATCTCCTCCTCTTCCTTAGCTTGATCCGCTCTTTTATACACCCACGACGCGAGCTTTAAGAGGTTGATGCCTTTTGGTGCTTTGATCTGATTGACAAGAGCTGGGCTAGGTATCAGTTGAGTTAATACCTCATGTGCAGATATGGGCTTCGGCATGATCGCCATCTTTTCTTCGTCCCCGTGCTTCATCTTCTTCAAGCCTAAGATCGCTTCCAATTCTTCCAATAAAATAGAGGCTTCAAAGGTGGAGAAGAGGAAAGTGTGCATGTGAGGGTGCCATACTTCCACCAGTGCGCCGATAGCCGCCCAGTCGAGGTGGACTTGCTCATAATGTTTGGCGTGCGTGATTAGCCCGAGAAGATGCCACCTTGAAAAATACGCCCGTATATCCGAGGAGAATTTGGACAAGATTAAAGGAAGCCATTTTATTTTGGTGAACCTCCTAGCTCCAGGCAGGTTCGGATATTCCTGAAAGAAAAGAAAGAAAAAAAAAAGAAGAAAAAATAGATAAATGAGGCATATTAGGATTTGAGAAAAGAAAACAAAAAGAAAGGATAGAAACAGAGGTTCGAGGCATTCAAAGTAAAAGAAGTCAAAGGAAGAAGAACAACAGAAGAAAAAGGAAGAATCGTTGAATACCAACCTGGTTGAGGGAGAGCCTGTTATGGACGTGCCCCGGAATCTCATCGATCCTTGGCGTTGTTGGCTTAGGTTTCTTCACTGCATGATCCATTTTTGTGGTTGGATAGATGTCTCAGAATCCCCTGTTGAACTTCTTAAACCCCTGTTGAACAGAAGCCCGTAGCTGCAGAAGCCACCTGTTGAGCTCTCAGAAAACCCGTAGCCAGAACCTATTATAAGAAGAAGAGGATGTGAAATCACGGCAGTGTTTTGAATCAAAGGGAGTAATAGCCTTTTTTATAGGCTTTTTCTGGTGGCAAGGGCGTAAGGATTTGTTCGGAAATGGAAGTAGAATCCCATTAGGATTGTGCTGATTGCTTTCCGTTTTCGAAACGGTTTCTGAAGTTTAGTCACGCCTTTTTTCAAAGGCGTCAATTCCATAAATAACGCCTTTGACCAGGGCGTGTCTTTGTTAACGCCTTTTCAGTGAAGCACCCGCCGCCTTGGCTGCTTTTGAATGAAACGCCTTATCAGGAAGGCGTGTATTGAGTAAAAGGCGCCCTGCGGGAGGGCGTGTCCTGAGTATCAAACGCCTTATGGAGAAGGCGTGTTTTGAATAGAAAGCGCCCTGCTTGAGGGCGTGTCTTGGTTTTCATGGATTATTGATAAAATATGAATGTTTTGATGAATCATGATTATTTTTGTCACACCTTGGAATAACTTGTTGTTTATGAATGATGATTTTTGAAATGAACTGATGATCTTGATGCAGAAGTCTTGCAGGTTTCACCACACTCATTGCTGATATCACCATCTCCCCCTGTAAGCATTTTACTATATGTTATTACATTATTATAGCATATCAAGGACCTTGTGGTTCTGATGACCTGGAATTTGAGTTCCCCTTCATCAAAAACGATGACGATTCCAGGGGAGTCTTGATCTCCTCAACGCCGACCCGATCCGGCGCGCGCACCCGCACTTCGTCGAGAACCTGATCGCCATGGGCGCCGACGTGGAATGGGGCGACTGACCCCGAAAAAGCCCCGGCCAGCGACCTGACCGGGGCTCCATCCGTCTCTCTGAAGCGCCCGGCCTAATGTTGGCTGGCGATGATGATCGAGGCGATCAGCCCGGTGGCCGCCGCGGCCAGCACGTACTGGCCATTGGATTCGCGCCACTCGTAGCCCGGAGGCGGGCGACGCAGGTGACGGGCGCGGTAGTCCACGACCGGGGCGTTGTGCCAGTCGTTCCAGCCCATGCGCTCGCCGTTGCGCCAGTGGTGGCCACGGCCGAAGTCGCGGCCCCAGCCGGCATGGCCGCCGTTGGCGTGGTAGTCATGCCCGGGCGGCGGACCGCCATGATTGTGATGGTCGTCGTAGTGCTGCGCGTTGGCCGCGCCCGCGGCCGTCAGGCCTAGGGCGCTGATGGCGATGAGAAGGATTTTCATGAACAGTCGCTCTCAAAAAGTTAGGTAGCCGACAAAGCCGATTGCCCCCGCCGAACAAGCCGCAGCGACGTTAGTTCCGTCGCCGGCGCCTGCTCGCCCTGGGCGTTCTAGACCTTCCCATCGAGCCGGCCATGAGTGGTGGCCACCAGACGGCGCGGTTTGCCGTCACCTTGACCCCGTGCGCGCGTCAATCTAATACGTCGTATTAATTAGGGAGCGCCGATGTGAGCGCGCGAGCGAAACGACAGGATGCGGCCGAGACGGTCGACGACCTGCTGGCGACGGCAGAGCGGCTGTTCGCCGGGCTTGGCGTCGAGAACGTCGCCCTGACCGCCATCGTTGCCGAGAGCGGGCAGAAGAACCGCTCGGCGCTGCACTATCACTTCGGCTCGCGCGCCGGCGTCCTGGAAGCCGTGCTCGACCGACGCCTGGCCGCCATCAACGCCCGCCGCCATGCCCTGCTGGAGGCGGCCGAAGCCGAAGGCGGGGTGCTGGCCGTCGTCCGCGCCGACATCGCCGCCCTGGGCCGCACCGTGGTCGAGGAACCGTGGGGGCCGGACTACCTGTCGATCCTGGCCCAGGTGACCTTCCATCCGCAGTTGCTGGGCGAGCGTCAGGTCAAGGACGCCAATCTTTCAGGCCTGCGCCGCGCGCGACGGCGGATCGAGGCGGCGGCCGAGCGGCTGCCGGCCGATCTGATCCAGCGTCGCCTGGACTGGATCCGCGACAGCGTCGTCTTCGCCATGGCCCGCTGGGTGCGCGACACGCCGCCCGAAGCGCGCACCGCCGCCGCGATGAACGCCCTGGTCGACGACCTTTCCACCTATGGCGCCGCCGGCCTGCTGGCCCCGCCGCCCAACAAGAGCTGAACCCCCAGCAGGAGCCCGGTCCCATGAGCTACAAGCCACCCTCAGGCGAGGAATTCCACGGCGTCATCGGCAAGACCATCAACGAGTCCAAGCCCTGGTGGCCGCCGGCCAAGTTCCGCAATGAGTTGGTTAGAGGCATGCCTAAAATAAATTTCAAAACAAACTCAAAAATTTGTGATGCATGTGTATTAGGGAAGCAAACTAGAAAATCTTTCAAAATAAGGCATGAACCCTTATCTTCCAGACCATTAGAACATCTGCATATGGACTTTTTTGGTCCTACTAGGACTCAAAGTCTAACTGGTAAGACATTTGGGTATGTCATTGTAGATGACTTTACTAGGTTTGCATGGATATTCTTTTTAGCCCACAAAAGTGATGCATTTGATGAATTTCAAATCTTCTTTAACAAAATAAAACTAGAAAATGAGCACAAGGTGTGCACCATTCAATCTAATCGTGGGGGAGAATTTGAAAACACATTATTTTTTGATTTCTGTAATAAAGAAGGACCGACTCATAATTTTTCATCTCCTAGGACCCCAGAGCAGAATGGAGTTGTAGAAAGGAGAAACAGAGCAATCGTGGAGATGGCAAGAACAATGCTGATTGAGAGCCAACTCTCACAGAAGCTTTGGGCAGAAGCTACAAACATTGCCTGTTATATACTTAACATGGCAATGGTAAGACCTGTCCACTTGAAAACTCCATATGAACTCTTAAAGGGTAAGAGACCCAACCTAGCTTATTTTAAGATCTTTGATTCTAAGTGTTTTATTCATAATAATGATAAAAAGGACCTAGATAAGTTTGAAGCTAAAAGTAGTCCAAGAATTTTCTTGGGGTATTCTAAAGTGTCCAGAGCTTATAGAGTTTTCAACATACATGATCAGCTAGTTGAGGAATCTCCTCATGTGTTGTTTGATGAAAATTTCAACCATGATGACTGCTACAATGATGACAGGAAGGAGAAAGAAGATGGCAAATTTCTGGAAGAAAAGCCAAATGAGGAAGACTTTGATCAGCAAGAACAAACTCCTCCAGAACGAGGTCAACCGAACAAGGTGAGTCTTCTAATAACATCAGATTTCTTAAGGATCATCCTACTCACAATATTATATGAAATCTGCATGATCCCCTTAGGACTAGGTCTTTTCTTAGAGATGTAAATAACCAAGACCTAGAAGCATTAGTTTCTCAAATTGAACCTAAACCCATTGATAAAGCCTTAAAAGATGAATCATGGATTAATGCAATGCATGAAGACTTAGGTCAGTTTGAAAGAAATAAAGTCTGGACCTTGGTTCCCAGACCTGAAAATTCTTCCATCATTGGAACCAAGTGGGTGTTTAGAAATAAAATGAATGAGGATGGAATAATCTGTAAGAATAAGGTTAGGTTGGTAGCTAAGGTGTATCCCCAAGAATTTGGGGTGGACTTTGATGAATCCTATGCACCAGTGGCTAGGATGGAGACGATTAGAATTCTTATAGTCTTTGCATGCTTTAACAACATAAAACTTCAACAAATGGATGTGAAGAGTGCATTCTTAAATGGCATCATAAAAGAGGAAGTTTATGTTGAGCAACCCCCTGGATTTGAATCTATTGAGCTGATTATCAAAATCACTTGGAGAGACTCGACAAAAAGTACCTGGCCAGTATACAAGATATGCTGTAAGATAAGTGTGATTGGGCAGCTCGTAGGGATTCCACCCTTGTTTTCCAGTGTAGCCAAGTATCGCTTCTGTCGTTGCAATTTCAAAATCAGCCGGTGATATTGGTCAAGAAGTTTGTCGTCTTGTGCAAATGTTTCATGGAAACAAAATGGTCCGTTATAGAAGTAACGGACCCAAGCATTGACACTCACTCACTGTGTTAGATGAGGCCAAAGGAGTGTCTTCTTTTCCATCCCGGGCCACATCTCGTCAAACCTTCATCAAATATTTGAAACGTAATGAGAGGATATACTGCCCTGTGCCGGTGCTTTGGCTCCTATGCAGGTCATCAAGTTTTACTTCTTCATAAGGATGCCTGGAGATGGGCAAACCAGAAATTCTGTGAAAACTCTACAAATCAATAGTTGTTTCCTTTTTGGCTGTGGAAAAAGTGTTTCACCGACTGCTGGATCTTTCGACTAAGCTTGAAGTAGCATGATGTTCAAGGCTTCGCTGTAGTGATGCAAAATGCCAAAGAGCCATTCAGTGGCTTCTAAGTGGAATTGGTGAGAAGAAATAACATACCACTTCTCATGCAACTGGGAGAAGATCCACTCATGATCCGGTTCAATAAGCGTGACTTTTCATACCCCTCTCCTGCATATTGTGAACCTGAAGGGGTCAAAAATAACCCAGCAACACTAGAAGGGCCAAGTTTGTGCTGGATAAACAACTCCCAAATGGCAAGTGTTAGACTGCGCGATCGTGTATGACAATTGACATCAGAATTAAAAAACCCAAGTTGATTGGCCTTCGAAAATTGGATCTAGCGTGTGAAGCCAATAGGGAAGCTCGAAGACGAAACGGTACAAGTGTCAAGCATGCTTTCTCGACGCTCCAGAATGGCCTTCTCTAAGTGGGCTCAACCGATAAGCATGGGTCGTCCTCATCCATGTGCTCAGGGACACAACTCTGGACAAATGCAAACAAATATTTGTCCAAGGGGAAGGGTCGAGGATAGTCACCAACTCGTTGATACTGATAAATTTCCTTATATCTCACGATCAAAGTCTCCTCTTCCAGAAGCATCTTCAGGGAGGGGGCCTTCAACAAACATCTCTAAGCCCCGATCGAGGGAGAAGATATTAGGCTTTGTCATGCAAGGAGGGCCCAGTGGTAGCATTAAAACCCTTGATAAGGAAGGGGCTTAATCTTTATCTCTCTCGGCACATCCTCGTGCACGGCTCTCCCGAATGCGAGACATGGCGAAAACTTGCAAAATGAAAATAAGGGCAATCAGTTATCACATATGCAAAAATAAACAATCAACTTATCAATGCAGAAAACGTAAATTCCTCGATGTTGAGAAAATTAACAAGGTGCATGGGCCACCCGCCGTCACCTTCGGCTCCAACGGATGTCCTGTGGGGGGACATTTGTTGAACCTTACAGTCAACCATCATATCACTTGACCAGTCTTGAACATCACACTTGCTGAACAATCGGCGCACTAGACCATGCATTATCACGGCGTTTAAATAACTCAAGTAGTTCTCTTGACTACTCACCGTGTCATCCACACAGTGTCTCCTCTTAACACCAACACATCTTATTCCTCGGGTCCATTTCAAGAACATCCACAGTAACTGAGGTCGGTCAGATTACCAGCTCAACTTTGAACAACGCACACTTGTGCCATGCAGCTAGTTCAAACGGCCACAACCTACCCCAATACCGGTCGCTAACTGACTCAACTCTCAGCCACATGACATAATCCACGAAAAAGAATTGGCGCCATAATTATTCTTATCCGACAATTCTCACCGCTGAGCTCCCCAATTCTCAATTCTGCTGGTGTCACACCACACGATACTATCACCGCTGACACATGGCAACCGAGGCCACTCACATGGCCAACACAGCCTTTCATCTGGAGTCAACTCCACGCGATTGACTACAAAATCTCCAGGACTCGCTTACCAATGAAACACATACCATTCGCTACCACCAATATGATCTTGGAGCTGTGGGCCATGGGCCCACCACCCTTCCACTACATAACTCTACACCAACCATATTGCAAAAATAGAGGGAGACCCGACATCCTTCAAGACACGACATCCGATTAAAATGGATTGAATCCAGACACAAGGGTGAAAGAACTCACACTCCATAATTCTGATACACAACGTCTGTTCCTTACCTCACAATCCACCTACACGTGTGGGCCTCAATACCACAGCACATCGGGAGGCTCAACACCAGCCCTTACAACACTACGTATTAACCTAGCTAGTGGTTCTACTTACCTGACTCTATACAGCCCTATCGACACCTACACCTCGAGAAACAAAGAGGGATGAACACATAAGCCCCGCAGGCAGCTCCACTGCCAACACAGGAAGTCCTCGAAAACTCTCGAACACCTCGGTAAAAATGCAAACACAAGTACACACAATTCTAGCAAGAAAATAGAGGAATTAACGAAAACACATCTCATCATAACAAAAGCTCACACGTACCTTCCACGAGGTGGGGTACCACTACTCTGCCTAGTCAGGTGTCTCGTGCGCGTCGAGATCCCTATCTCACCAGGCTAGTGAACTGCTGCTGAGATGGCTGGGATTGAGACGGCCGCCATGGACACTCATGTGCAACATATCCGATCTGGCCACACAGAAAGAATTCTAATTTCGTTTCATCCACGGTGCATCGCCTGCCCTCGTGAAACCCGCCACATCTCGAACACTTCCCTGACTGCTCATTCATACTATGCCGCAGTGGTCGAACCTCAGGTTGCTGATCAGACACTACTGAAACCTGCTCCTCCTGCTCCTGGCGCCTCTTGCCTGACTTGCTTCTTTGAAAAATCTCGACACCCGATTGAGTCTCGATCCTGGAGGGGAAGAACTCGTGCCAGGAGATGGAAGAGATGCTAATTCTAATTGAAGGTTTGGCTGGTGCTTCGAGAGCATTGCCAATGTTTGGGTTGTTCTTCCCTTTTCTCTTGTTGGCTCCTTAAAATTTGAGGATGAAATTTCTTCAAGGAGGGAAGGTTGTAATACACTGGATCCTTCGGATTAGAATCGGAGAGCTTTCGGAGCACTTTCATGGGTCTCGAATTGTGTTTTAAAATCCACGCGGTTTTTTCCCCTATATAAGCTGCGGAATCCCGTGAAGAGTGAACCATTGAGTTTTGAGTCTCTGGGATGCTGCAGATATGTTGTTCTCTTTTCGAGGATCGCGGTGGCTATTTTTCCATATTTGTTTGATTTTATAAAATTTCAGGACGAAAATCAAATTTTAGGAAAATTTGCTAATTTGCTAATTTCCTTTTTCTTTCAATCCCTCAACCCCCTCTCTCCTCTCTCCTCTCTCCACCATGCTCACTCTCTCCCTCTCTGTTCTCTCTCCTCTTTCCCCCTCTGCTCCTACTACAGACGGAGGAGGCTCCGAGGACGAGGTGGTGACGAAATGGAGGCATCGTGGAGTGTGATGGTGCGAGGAATGGAACGTGGCATTGACGCGATCCCTCAGTAGATTCAAAGCATCACGGTGTGGGTTCGTGTGGTGGTTTTCAGCGTGGATTGGCCGTTTTAGCTCATGAGATCTTCGGTGGAGGTAGGGGGATGGATACCCTACTCTTTTCCTGCGTTCCCTCGCGGTTTGGAGTCGCACGGAGTGAGTTTGATAGGGTTTTTCTGCTTTAAGGCTGGAATCATGCTTTGAGGGTGTGAGCTAGGTTTGTCGTTCTAGGTGACGGTTTTCAGTGTAAATGCAATCATTTGAACCCCTGGCATGTTAGGATTTCATTCCCTCCTGTTTCACTGCGTTTGGTTGTGATTTGGGGCCGGTAGGAGGTCGGTTACCCATGTGAGTCGTTTTGGGTGAATTTGTGGAAAACACTCGTTTCCTGTTGTTTCATGGATGCTTTGATCTCTTCTAGCTTGTGGAAGGTTAATATTGAGTCTAGGAATGTTTCGCCATCATTTAGACGCAATTGGGGAGTGGAAAGATCGAGTTTTAGCTAGTCTTACGATTTTCCCGTCAGAACGATTTAGCAGTCTTACCAGAGACCGCAACTCTGTAGTCGCGGCCCTATGGGTGACTACTACTTGGTGCTTTATGTTGGCTAAGTCAGTTCGCTGGTTGTGGCCATGCGACTAACTACCATTTGGTGTTAGCGGCCCTATGGGTGATCGCTAATTTGGTTTAATGGTCCATGGTAGACCGTTATATGGTTTCAAATGATTTTTAAGTCGATTCGGGGTAGCGGTCTAGCTCCCGACCACAACTTGATGTTGGCGGCCCTAGGCAGACTGCCAATCTCGTGTTAATGGTCCGAGGTCAACTGTTATCGGGTTTTACTATTTCAAGTCGATTCGGGCTAATAGTCTAGCTCTCAACCGTAAATTGGTTTAGCGGCCTTAGGGGGACCACTAATAAAGCATCTGTATTATCATACATGCCTTTGATATGAGCAACTGATTTCTGTGAAATTGTCCAAGTATGCATCCTCCTGAGTAATAATGATGAAAAAGGTATTTGATGAAATGTCTTATTTCTTATTGACAGGGATTCAGTCAAACACTTTAAGGACTAAGAGTAGCAGAGACTCAAGTGGGCACATGATCCAAGAATCAAATTAAAGAGACACATGATCCAAGGCATCTAGCTCTCTAAAATCGGTCATCCACGTGGTCGCGGCTCAACTTCATAATCTGACACGTGGATCCACTCAAGCCACTTTTCTGAGAAAGCCATTGGCGGGAACTCTCCCTCCACACGTCGGAGCGAAACTGTGCGGGGTCCACATCATCCAACTCCTTGGTATATAAAGGGGGATCTCTGAGAAGACAAGAAAAACAAGCAGAAGGGAGTATTTAGAAGAATGGAGTGCATCAAAGCTAAGTGCAGAAAGAAGAAGATATACTGAGAGGAAGTGGAAGCAATCGATGAAGAAAAGGAAATTGAGAGCGGCGAGAGCGCCTGAGAGAAAAGTGTTGAAGTGTGAGGGTTATCTGCAGGAAGGTAAAGGAGCTTCAAAATAGAGTATCGGAGAAGAGGAGAAGAGGAGAAGAAGTGAGAGTTGCTGCAGTCACGATGTTTAGATCAGATCTAGAATCGTTTGCTCATCTTTGAGCTACATTATTTTTCTTGTTGCATCCAATTTTCATTTTCAGTCATTTGTATTTTTCTTTCATCATTATTTTTCAAGCTGTAAGTCAGCGGAGCAAGCTGTAATGCTCAGCAGCGAGGATTTGTTCCTTGGACAGCAAGCTGTGGTGCTCAACTGTTAGCACGCTGTAAGGCTCAGCGGATCAAGCTCTTAGTCAACGGTTGTAGGGATTCATACCTGAAGCTGTGGATCAGCAGTCAAACTATGTGTTAGCAGAAGCCACACCCAGGTTTGAGTGTGGGGTGGATGTAGGTCTCGAGAGTGAGACTGAACCCCCTAAAAACTCCCTGGTCCCTTGTGCAATTGTTTATTCATGTATTGCTCTACTAGATGCATGACTAGGAACACTGTCTATTAGTACACAATTCTGAATGCAAATTCATTCATATGACCTGAGTGAGTCATAAACCAAGCAGTATATTAAAAGGCGTGACAGGAAAGATAGGTCAGGCCTACATGACAAAACAAGTTGATCGAGTCTCTCAAGGATGAGGTTAAGAACTTGCTGACTGAGAAAATTAATGTGGAAGAAAGAGAAGAAGAATTGATTGAAAAATTGAACTCAATGTCCAGTGATAAAAATTACAGTGAGAAGAATGTGAAATTGGCTGAGGAGATTAAAGAACTGAAAGAACAAAATAAAAAACTCATTGTCCTCAACACTGTTATGGGAGAAAAATGGCTGGACATTGAGAAAGACAAAGTTGCTAACAAACAAATCCAGTCAGAAAAAGAGCTAAAACTGGAACGGGAGTTAGAAAGTGTGAAAAATTTGAATGATGCTCTGCAGAGGCAGATTATTGTCTGTGAGGAAGATTTATCAAATTCTGAATTCAAAATATCTTCCTTACAATCTGAAATCAATTCCATGTCTAAATCAGTCAAAGGGAAAGAGAAAATGAATGTCTCTGTATGTGACAAAACTCCTAATTCAGGTGAAGAGGAAAGGTGTACTTCTAAAATCCAGAAGACTGCTAGGAAGAAACTGTACACCCCTTTCATTAGCTCTGATATTGCTGGCTGCTCTGGGTCTTCTAAGAATCCTTCATCATCGATATTTCAATTTAAGGCCCAGAAAAATAAAAAATAAATAAAAATTATGAAAAATGATAAGAAAGTGAAAAAGAAAAGTCAATCGAAGAAAGGAAAAACTGTCCATGCCCCTGCTAGGATTTCTGTCAGCTCTGTGGAATCCGACAACGAAATGCATGCTAATTCTAAGTCTCCCACTCACTCGCATGCATCTGAGAAGAAGATTTCATGTTATTACTGTGGCAAGGCAGGGCATATCATGGATGATTGCAGACTTCTGGCAAAAGATGAGCATGAAAGTAAAACATTACATTCTAGAAATTCAGTTGATAGAAACCATGCCAATAGGAAATCTAATGCATCTTGTCATTATTGTGGGAGGCGTGGTCATCTTATGAATGCATGTTTTATTATGAAAAAAGATGATAAATCGCATGCTAGGTCATCTGCTGACTTTAACCAGCACATTATCTGTTTCAACTGTAACAAACCCGGCCACAAGGCCAATGAGTGCTGGTCAGGGGTTCATTGGAGGAAGAATAATTCTAGAGGCAAGCACCTCAAATGCTTCGAGTGTGGGAAGCTTGGCCATACAGTCAAGGACTGTTGGCATGTTCAGGGAAAGTTTGTTAATTCTCATTCTGGTACATTCCCTGCCAAACGACCAATGAACCTTTCATATTTTAATTGTGGTAAGTCAGGTGACAAATCTGCTAATTGTTGGCAAACTAATTCTAGAAGACAGAATGTTCATGCATACAACAGAAAACCTCATGATCATGCTTACGGATCCCATGCTGCTGTTGATATGCATCAGAAAAATCAGAAATCTGTCATTTCATGCAGATATTGTGGCAAGTTAGGTCATACCATGGACAATTGTTTCATGTTGGATTTTGATGATAGTGCTGCTAAGAAATTGTTTAGAACACCCTTCAGGGCTAATGTAGGACCCAAGGCTGTTTGGGTCCCTGCAGGATCAAAATGAGTTTACTGCTGTAGGTGTGCCTTGGAATAAAAGAAAAGGGGTCATTGAACCAAGGCACTCAAAGGGAGACCCCAGGTCCTGCCCTTCAGGTTTGTTCTGAACACTAAGTTTAAATTTCATCATCAGAAATGATTGTGTGATATGTTTTCAGCCTTCTGTTGATCTAATTCGTGTTAGAGTAAAGGTTTCTGAGATGTGAATTGTGCACTCATGCCTATGTTAGTTCCCTTCTGTCTGAACAGCATGAATTATTTTTGAAATCATGTGTTGTGCTTTGATTGGATACTATGCTATTAGTCAGGGGGAGTTTAACTACTGTTTCATTATCTTACTGCTCATATTCAGTGTTTACCTTTCTTGAATTAGATTTGGTTTAAACGAAACCATATGGAAGTTTGAATTGCACATCATGTGTATGGGATCTTACTTCTGATTGAATGGCATGAATCCACTTGAGCATAAATGCTGTAGTTCATATACTGTGTTTTCATGTTTAAGTCATGCTATTTGTCAGGGGGAGTGTGATTACTTGTGTTTAAACATTGAGCTGCTCATATTTAGCCTTGTTACATGATGCATCTAGACAGGGGGAGCATCTTTGAACCAATTTGATTGACTTTCTCATTAGATCCTTCAATTTTGTCTCTACTTGTCCTGATATCTAAATTATTCTCTCTCTCATTAGTGTTGCTTTCGAACTCCTTACTGGTTCATTATTTCAAGCTGATATGTCTGTATTCCAGACTCAGCTACTGTTTTGATTGGTTTATCAAATGTTCATCTCCCTTACTATGATTTGCTCTGCCAGCTTATCTTTAACAAGCGATTAACAATTGGTATCTCTTAAATCCCCTCAAGTCTGTCTGATTAATCTGCTTCTTGCTCTACCAACTTGTATCCATTCATTATTCATATTCATCTTAGGTGGCATGATAGAACAATCTCTCGCATTGATAAGTTGTTCAGCTAAATCTACTGAACTGATTTGAGAAGATTATGTCATTTACCATGTCATTAGTCTGAATAAATTTGAAGAAACTCCCATCATACAGATTTAAGAATATCCACTGATTCAAACTGATATAATTTTAATGTATTCTCAAATTTGTATTTAAATCAGGGCACAACATATTACAAAATAAGTATATGACATTTATGTGCACAATTATTTTTCCCTGAAGATGCTAGTATGGTAGAACAATGGATCTCATGCGATGATGCAACGATAATGGAAGAAGCTAAACTTGGACATTTCCAAGGATCATTCCAGAGATTACCCCATATTCCACCCAGTATTTTACACATGTTGGTTTGCACCGCTCCTCGAGGAACTTTTTCGGATCAACAAGTTCCTCATCTGCCCTGTAGACACTATCATTTTTAGATTTTTGTAGATGAACACACATGAAACAACAAGAAAAAGATAAATAAGCAAGCACTGAAAACAAGGCAAGGGGAAAAACCATCAACTAGAAGATCTATAATCTTGTTGCAAAATTTGAGAAATAACATTCACAGATTGACCTATGCAGTGTTTGTCGCCATGAATTAGATGAGCAAGGATTACAATATAGGACCAAATGAACACAAAAAGGCAAATTGAAAAAAAAAAAAAAGAAGAAGGGACTACAAGACAAGAATTATAATCAACCACAGTTTTTCCAATTGCCAAAAAAATGCCAAATGTTCACTCAAACGAAAATTATCTGTAACCCCTGTTGTACAATGATCCATATGCACCGCATATCCAGAAATGAATCAGCTAGGAGAGAAAACATCAGGATAATAGCTTTGTTGTCCAGTTAGCTAACAAGCCTTGCTTACATAAACTGCAGCCACAAAATCACAATTACTTCTTCTAACTGCCATTGGCTGAAGAAAACTTGATATCAGTGGTTCTTTTTCCTGATTACAATATCATTCACATCCTCAATGTTAAAACCAAGACAATGTGGTAGTGCTGGCAGCAATTCATCAACTATCATTTCAGTAATATGGTTCTGCAAAAGAACTAGAACTTTCGTGAAGCACTGACACATGTTTCAGCACAATGGCTTACCATGCAATTATATTAAGGTGCGCTGATAGTTTTCTGAGAATCCACAGTTTTTACCAGATCTAGGATAAGGTTCTGAATGAAAGAAAAACAGAGAAAAAGCTAGTACACTCACAAGGAAAAGAACTATTAGACTTTTTTCCCCCTTTATGTTACTAACCCTTAATAATTTCAACAGGAAATATCGCAAGTTCCTTTGAATAAAGTGCAATATGCTGCATGAATTGATATACAATTGCAAGTGCTACTGTTATCATAGAAAACTGGTTGGATGAATGTAACATGAATTCTACCTGGTTTGCAGTAGTTTCGATTTTAATTTTCTTCAGCTCCTTATCCAGAGCAAGCCACTGTTAATATTTTATTCACAGATAAGAATCAGGTAAAAGAAAACAACAAAGTTGGAATTCATTGACATTGTCATGTACATCATGAGGCAGGAATACCACTGGAAGGCCATTCCTGTAAGTGAGGTGGCGAAGTAGCGAAGGAGATAAGACTCATCCAACGCGAGCTCGCCCATGGCCGTAATGTAGTAGGCCAGATGCTCGTGTGGTCTAAGGTTAAGGACCGATACCTATGAACTTGGAAGGAATTACCGAACCCATGTGAGATTGGGTAGAGCCCGGGATGAGATAGTTATTTAGAAATTATCTCTAGGTTAACTTCCATCAATTCCATAGGAAATAATTAATTATTTATTTTCTTAGGCACCTTACCTTCACAATGGCTATGAATCATGCAAATTGGGAAGCGATGCAACATACTATTGCCGGTCTCACCCAGGCCCTTCCAGAGTATAAACCCTCTGCAGTTCTTTGGATCTGCTAACCCTAACGAGGTAGAGAATTGGATCAATGAGATGGAGCAGATCTTTAATGTTATGTAATGCTCGGACCAGAAGAAGGTCCTTCTTGTCACTTTCCAGCTAAATAAAGATGTGCGCACAAGGTGGATGGCTACTTCGGCCCATCTACAAAACGGAAAAATTACTTGGGCTGAATTTCTTGAACGCTTCCGTGCCAAATATTTCTCGAAGCACGTCAAGGAGAGAAAAGCTGTGGAATTTGCCTCTCTTCGGCAAGGCATCATGTCCGTGACCAAGTACGAGCTACAATTCTCAAGGCTAGCACCTTATGCTCCGCATCTGGTAAGCACAGAGATCATAGAGGCAAATCGCTTCATGGATAGGTTAAGGCCCATCTTCATTTAGCAATTTGGGCCCCAAACATCTGGACCTATACGGAGATGGTCCACCGAGCTCATCTATGTGAAAGGGCCTTGGAGAAGGTAGAGAAATTTAGGGGAAAAATGAAAAATCTAGCCAAAAATATGATAGGCAAGAGGAAAAAGAAGAAAGGTTTAACATCACGGAAGATTACGAACCTCGTAATAATAAGAAAAGGTCTCGCAATGGCAAAGGGAATGGTAATGGCAATGGCAATGGCAATGGCAAGAATAAAAGAGTTAAGGAGGAAGAAGAAAAGCAAGTCATGGCGGCTTGCTCATTCTGCTAGAAGTTCGATCATTTGGCAGAAGAATGTTGGAAGCGCCTAGGAGCGTGCTTACGTTGTGGAAGCCAGGAGCATCATATGCCCGCATGTCCTATTATAAAGGAGCAATCTTCAAGGAATGATAATAGACGAAGACGACAAGGCTGATTAAATGCCATCTTGGATGGTGATGGCAAAGTGATTGAAGGTATCATCTTCACTTATTCGCATGCACCATATCGATATCCTAAATTATTAATGCAACTAATTAACCACATGTAAAACACACTCTCCATAAAATGCAAGGAATTTTGGGATCAAATTCTCTCTAAGTGGGGAAGGGTATAACACCCTGAAATTTCTAGGACTTTTTGAGAATTAAAAATAATTATTTATCATTTAATAAGGCTTAATGGGCCATTAAATGAATTATGGGTAAATTAATTTATTTAATTATTAAAGCCTTTGGCCTAAAAGCCCAATTATTAACTAAGTAAATGGGCCCATTTAAATTAGGCCCATAGACCAATTTCTAAGCCCCTTGAGCCCAAGCCCACTTTACCAGTGTCAGGTTTCCCCGACTTGAGGGTATTTTCCCTTTTCTTTTGGATAAAACTCCGTACACTTTCCCCAAAACATCAGCTACCAAAATTTTGAGAACATTTTTAAATGATAAGCCCCCTTTCCCACATTCTTTCCTGCATAAAAGTACACCAAACTCACCAGAACATACCTTTTCTAGACCCATTACCACTAACTTCAAACTCTCATCAGCGATCAGGCAATTTCACACATTCTTTCTGACATTTTGGCAAAAGTTTTTAACAATAAAGGGTGGATATAGTTTCAAAAAATAAAAGAGTTGGATATGCCTCATGGTCAGTGAATAAAAGGTCAAAAAATTGCTTCTTTGCAATACATGAGGGGTTTTTTAAGTGGATGGTACCAATAATTTTATAAAATAAAAAAGAGAGATGTCCAAGTGTATGTTGTATATTCTCAAAAAATGCCTATATAAAAGGTCACATCAAGAAGATGTGTTACCCACTAGCACCCCAACAACATCAAAAAAGAAGAAGCTTGTGTACCCACATTACAAAGAAGTTTTGCCCATTCTCTCACTCTCTCCCCAATGAAGTCCCCAGCTCTCTGAGGGATGGCCGCCTCCTTTCTGAATATTTTGTTGTTCCTTTCCCCCCATATGGCCCACAGTGTGGCATGGAGGATGAGCCACCAAATACATCTATCTCCCTTAAGGGGCCACGTCTTGTGCCACTCCCTGATAAGCTGGTAGACACTCACACTGGGCCACAGTCCACAATGTAGTTTATTCAGCACGTAGAGCCACACTTCCTGTGAAAAGTTGCAGCCAATGAATAGGTGCTCAACGTCTGCCTGCTTCTCCCCACACAGACAACAAAAGATTTGAATACCCTCCACAAAGGCCTTAAATCTATCATAAGTAGGAAGCCTACCGTAAGAAATCCCCCACATCAGCACCTGAACTTTGAGAGGGCTTTTAGGTTTCTAGATCTGACTCGCCAAAGAATGTCGCACGCCACTGTCTGCAATGACCTGATAAGCTGACTTGGCGGAGAAATGCCGGTCCCTGCCCCATGTCCATGCCCACTCATCTGATATGCTAAGATATATGCTGTACTCTTGCAGTGAAAGGAGTAGCAACCCAAGCATCTCAATTTCCTCCTCCCACAAGTGTCATCTAAACTTTGGTATCCAGTTTCTCCCCGTTGGCTAATCCTCGAAAAGCTGGGCCACCACTACAAGAGCTACAAAGAGATAGCAAAAAACTGAGGGAATTTCTCTCTAAGAGGATAATTAGTGCACCATCCGTCTTCCCAGAACATTCATTTCTATCCATTTACAGTTTCACTCTGATATCAGACCTTATAATGTCCAAGCTCTTCAGGATCCCTCTCCAACTATGAGAGGTGCGGTACTGGAGGGGGGTGGACCAATCCCAGACTCTAGCTCTGCTGTAGTACCTCTGATTTATGACTGTAGCCCAAAGCTCCTGCTCCTCTTTGCCAAGCTTCGGATCTAATTAGCATGAGTTTGATTTTTGTAGTAGGGAGAAAGAAAAAGAGCATGTTACGTACTCACATATATGGATGCATCAGTATAAAGAGGTGGTAAATAAAACACATGCCACCATTCATCTTTCTTGATTTAAATAAGAATTAATTTTATCCTCCCAAGTGTGTTTGTGAAAATCATAATTATTCCTCTAGTTTCTTCTTGTTATGAGTTGGCCTACAGTTTTCAGACAGAACATCCTTTCATGGATTCAAAGGTAGCTTCTCAAGCGCATAATACCTGTTTCTTCTCGCAGTATATATAGTTATATACCAGAGAACATCGCTGAAGCGTTGATTGGATTGCTCATAGCCTCTCTACTTAAGCATGCCCAGCAATGATAAGGACAAACTAATACGTCTACACAAACAAGTGCGGTGTGAATGAAATGTATCCTCCCTTAAGATTCTCCTCTCATCTGATCCACCAACCACTCGTAAGGGGAGATGTGTAAGGCCCGGTTTGATAACCGGTTGGTCCGGGGGCAGTCGGTCGCTTCGTGGGGCGGGCCGCCTCCCCCCCTCACACCCAGACTCTTAACTGGGCTTATTCGACCTTGTTGGTCGAATAAATCCGTCCTAACAGTTTAACAAAGGGGCCTAAAGGAATAAAGATCCAGCATTTCTCCACACATACACAAATTACACACACGCATGATAGATATAGTCAGGCAATGACTCAAAGACGTCACCAGTGTTATCTGCAAACAAAGTTTGCAGATTAATAGATCTTCTCCACGATGTTTGAAGAGTCTTCTCCCAATCCCCCCTGGACGTTCCTGATTGGGGAAACCAGAAAAGTCATGGCGACTAGATGGCCATACAGAATAACAGTGCCCTTCGCATCCATTCGTTGTACTTCTGTTGTCTGTAAGCCTCTGTAACCAGATCCCATATTGATGGCGTGGCCAAGAAGGGAGAGAAGGAAGAAAAGACAAAGAAAGCAGTAGCACCATCGCCATGGCGATGGGGGGAAGAGGAGAGAGATGCTTGCCGTGGTAGTATCTAATTAATTATGATGGCCCAACGTGGAGCATATTAAGAACCAGAACAGGAGGCCATAAGTTATTATCATTACTCCTCAGGAAACACTGAGAAACCCATCATGTCCTTGTTTGCTTTTAGTGGTGTGATGCCCATAACAAGAGCCAGTTGCATAGCACATGGAAGAGGGGCACTGATTTGTTCCCATATGCTGAGATGAAATCGCCACATCTTCATGTGCATGTACCTCTTTAAGAGTCGTGGAAGATTATAGTTCATCTCAAACTCATATATAAAAATAAGAAAAAAAGTTGAACAAGAGAGGTGCTAGAAGTTTGAGATAAGGATGCATTTGGTATTGATTAGGGATTATGAAAACTCTCTGTATGATCCCATAGAGAGAAAATTATTAATCTTGGCAAGCTTTGGAGAATTTTCAAAGGTCAACTTTTGTCCCCACTTTTCATAATCAAAATTTAAAAAATCACTCAAATAAGCTAATTTGAGAGACAAATGGGACGTTATAGGGCAATATGAGAAGTACTCAAAGTAATGTCAATTTTGGTGTGTCTACAGCTGTCCCGCCTTGGCGTCTGCTTTGCAAGGGAGTAGAGTGAACTGAAAAGTAGATGTCAAGGTGTGATGAGACACGCGATCAACATCACTTGATGAGAAATAAATCAAAGATCGAGATGAAGCAATCTCAGGAAGTTTTAATGAAATCAACGATTGTTTGGATAAAAAGGGAGATGTGAATGTGCGCACGGGTACGAAGGAGATAAAAGGATGATCAACTTCCAACGCAGTGGAAGTACCCCAGGTCACAAACCTGTAGATTTCACCATTGGAGAGTGGTTACCAGCCAATGTGGACATGCTGCAGCCAAGGTGGATCTAAGAGATTGAATAAGAGGATAGGAATGCCAATAAATGAGTTTTCGAGGAAATCACCCAAAACGGCAACAAGGTGAACTGAGGACTTGATTCGGTATTAAATATCTCATATCTTGAAGATTAGCGATCAATTGACTCTCAAAATCGAGTGATCAGAATGATTTTCCAACGTTGATTCAAAATCCTACATGAATGCATGCTAGGTTTAAAGGAAAAATTAAAACAAACTAAAAATAGAAAATAATCAAGGATAATATTGTTAAGCTGTCCAGACTGAGTCAAGATACCGATTTGTGAGCTGATACTAAGCCAAAACCCATTTATCCGCGCACCAATTCACAAAAGGGAACTATCGTCCTCAGTCCTGGACAGCTCAACGGCCTATCCGTGTGACTAAGATTCCTTTAGAATCATCATTATTTTTGATGAAGGGGAGCTCAAATTTCAGATTTACCAAAGCTACAAGGTCCTCGATATAATCTAATAGCATAGATAACATATAGTAGAAATGCATACAAGGAGGAGAGATGGTGATAGCAATGAGCATGAGGGAACTAAGATATGCACTGCAATCACCGTGGGACTTGGATGATGATGCCCAGATGGTGGGACCAAGAGCTTCTTCCTACGCTCAAAGATTCGTTAGCCAAGATATAATGAAGCATATAACGAGCAGTTGAGGTGACAAAGCATAGAATCAATCATGAATCATAGCATAAAAAACATTAATGCATTGAAAACAGCATGGATAGCATAAAACATTGAAACCTCAGAAGCATGGTATGCCCCATTATAGCATTAAAGGATTGATCATAGTAAAATGGCCATGGAAAACATATAAAAAGTGTGAAGGCATGAAAGCACACCAAGCATCATTGTTTGTCTTTTCTTTTAAGCCATGAGGATGACTATCTGGGCCAATCAGTTGATTGAATAATCAAGAGTGATGTCCAAGTAGGAGTTGACAGGAATGACTTTAGAAAGATTAGCTCCTGAATGATCAAAGTGATGCACAGAGTGGCAGGGATAATTAGATAAATCAGCAAGATTCACTCTGAAGGATAGGGAGATGAGCTGCCCATGGATCGCCAACATGGTCGCCTCCAGCCTGCGCACAGCATCCTCGCCCCTGCGCCCCTTGATGCCGCCCTTGATGTACCCGCGCTCATTCGGCTGGCCGTACAGATACGCCCTGCGTTGGCCGAGCGTGGGCAGAGCGAGCACGGCGCGAGCTTCGCATTCATGTCGGTGCTCTTCCGACCACGACGACACCACCCTGCCGTCAATTAGCGTAACCTCGCGCTCGTGCTGGTCTTTAAGGCTCAAAACGGCTGCCCCTCATCATAGTGCCCAAATGGCACCTGCGCCGCCCCTCGGCGTGACCTCTCGGCCAACACCGGCGGCATCGCGAACAGCAGCCGGCCATTGGATTTCTTCGGATCGCCGCCAGTAAGCTGCCGCAGCACCTGTCCGGCGTCCTTGGACTGCTTGTTGTTCGGCTTGTCGTAGCCGATCAGCACCAGCACCTCCGTGGCGGTCAGGTTCTCAGGCCGCGCCTCAACCGACCAGTCGAAACGCGACTGGATGATTTCCGCGATGGCGTTCGGCTCCTGGTGATCCGCGTTGGTCTGCTCAAGCAGCTTTTCCTCATCCTTGGTCAGCCACCAGCGCTCGCCGGCGTTGAAATAATGCGCCGCTTCTGCCCACAGCTGTTGGACGTCGATCCCATGCTCCACATTCACCGTTAATACCGGGATCGTCCACCAGCGCACGTTGCCGGTGTCATCGACCAGGAACACCTTGGGGTTGACGCTGGCGAAAAACACGGTGCGGCGCTGATAGGCAGATTCCAGTCTGTCATAGGGGCGCCTCAGCTGGTCGACATCCTGGCTGATAAATGATTTCAGGCGCGCGATGTCGGCCTTGCGGAACGTGCCATCCAGCTCGCCCAGCTCGACCAGCCAGTGACTGATGATGCCGCTCACGCTGTCCTTGTTTGCAGGATCGACCGTGGCCCCGACCTTGATCAGGTTGCGTAGCTCATCCGGCAGCAGCGACTTGATCCACGACGTTTTGCCTTCCGACTGCTCGCCTTGCAGCACCAGCACGCCCTTGGACCAGAAGCCGCGCGGTTTCATCGCTGCGGCAGCCGCAGAAATCATCCAGCGGCGAACCAGGAGCTCCATGACGTTCCGGTTGTAGCCTGCGGGCGTCGCCAGCGTGGCGTACAGCGCATCAAGTCGCGATGTTCCATCCCACTCCCTCGACCGGATAAACGCCTCGACAGGATTGTATTGGTGTTGCGAGGAAATCAGCTTGATGTAGTCGGCCGCATCGGTCTTCGGCATGCGATTGCGTGCGCAGAGGGACGTAATTTCAGCCAGGGTACAGTTTGCATCCAGGTCGTCGCCGTAGTCCTTGCCGGGAATGTTCACCTCGACGCATTTGCTGACGATGTTGTAGCGCGTGGTGATGCCGTACTCGCCCAGCATGTATGCCAGGTTCTCGACGGTGTTCAGCGGCTGGCCCTTCTCGCCCATGTGCGGGTAGCCGAACGGGTTCACGCCGCTCTATGATCTACCTTAAAGTTCCTACAAGCTTGGTTCCTTTGGAATTCTATATTGGCTATAACTATAGTGGATGTCCAAAAACACATGATCAATGCCTACGCATATAGGGCCCGTTCTGGTCCTAGGAGGAGCACCCAAAAGCACTTGTGCCCATGGGAGTTGTAATGATCACAATGTGGCATTGCACCGAAGTACTTGACATTCTAGATGACATCCAGAATCTCGTACTTGACTCGACTTGACATGACATGACTTGCGTGACCCAGAAAGGGTATTTATTATATACTTGTTTGAAACATGATAGCCAATTCTCAACATGACATGATGAATATACTTGATTGAATATCTTGATATTATTGACATGAGCTCTTGAAAGAGATGCTAGTCCATTTCACTATCTCTTGATATACATTCTCTATTGTCGTTTCATGCGAACATGCATAGCTATATTATATTTCATGTAATCTTGTAATCTACTTAATGCAAGCTAGCTCTTGAGATATAATTCCTACTAAGTGTTCGCTCATCTAGTGTTTTCTCCCTATTTTTTAGGTAAGTCCGATGACGAGACACAATCAGATGGGGAAGGTCAAGAGTGAAGAGATTAGAGTTACTCTATCTATCAAAGTGTCAATTAGTCCTATTGTACTATTAATTTTTATTGAGTCTCAGCACTTTCACTAAGTGAGTTGCAATAGAAGTACTTTGAGGTTATAATTGAATAAGGGGTTGGGTTATCTTTACTTTTGCGCACTTTGTCTTTGTGTCAAATACACTAACGCTCTAATTGACATGATCGATATAAACTCGTTACGCACTCTGGGTTCCTTCTGCGCTCGGGGCGTGACATGATGTCTTTCCTTAGACGATTCAACCTTCAAGGGAAGAGGGACTTGTTCCTCATTCAGAGGGCTGAGCAGGCACTACTTATCGAGAGGGACAGTCTAACAGACTTTGTAGTATGGGGAAGGCCTATCTAGTTGCCCGGTGAACCCCGAAAATGGAGTGTTGTGCTGGGACTACAGGGATTGGCTCCAGAGGATGGGTTGCTGACCAGAGCGCCCGAGTTTGTAGCCGCTCGTTGGAATGAAATTGTGGGTCATGTTGACCGAGAGAAGCCCATCTTCAGTCTGTTTCTTGCCCCGCTGAAATGGGGATACAGAGGGAAAGAGGGGGGGTGAAAGATTGTTTGAGGTCGCTCCCACCACAGGTGCTGTGAGAGGCCCCCGTCTCCGTCTCCTACCATGGCTTCCTCTGGGGGGCCTTCGGGGCCCCCTCCTACCTCCATCCAGTCTGCCCCACCCGCTCCCACCTCCCCTTATTTCAAGTACCCGGGGTTAAGTAGGTCATTTGCTGAGGTGCTCTCATCGTCCATGCCACCGCCAGTGGTCCATGGCATTGTTCATCTCCTGCTATTACTGACAGTGGCGAACCTGCAGTTTTCTTCAGCTTGGCGGAGATTTTGACTTCCTTACAGCCATTCTCTTACTCCCGCCAATTACTTTACGTATTTATTAAATGTAGCATGTTTAAAATTTAATATCAGTGGAACCATATATCTAAAAATCATGTTATGCATATTTCTGGATTCCTTGTAATTTTCTCTTCAACATCATGTCTTTTGATTTTTTAAAGTCCCCATAAATGTCAAAGTGGCACTGTTCATCCCCTAATGATCAATAATTCGTTAAATGAATAGTAGCATGAGTCAGTCAACCATCATAACTGACGTTGTTTAAGATATAGCGTCTTTATGAAGGGACACCAAATCCTGTAAAATTTAAAAATTTTATGCCAATATTTGAGATTTCATGAATTGACGTCCGTACTGTTGAACGCTATTTTAAGATAAGGTGACTTTCTTAAGGGATGCCAATTCTGGAAGTTTTAATTAAATTCAGTAAATAATGTTTTGGCGACTTTACTGATAGATGGTAATTTATAATATAACACCTTCCATAAAGGATGCGATTTTTTGTCTCTTAGTTTTTATCGGGTATTGACCCAGATCTCGGGTCTAATTGGCACTCCTATCCCAGTCCGTAGATAGAGTCCATGTTTTCATATTGTTTCATGCTTACACCTCAACTCTTGGTGATGATTGGACCTTCCACAGGATATTCCTTCCTTCAGACTGTTACTTTCTTCATTAAGACCTCCGTAAGTTTCCACTAGTCTTGAATTCCCTCAAGACAGTCAAGCTAGTTGTACCCTAAAAACCCAGAAACACCTCTTAGTCATGTCACTCTAAAGAAACATGAAGCCCTAGCCATCATAGAGCGATATTTATAGTGTTCTTTAAGAAGTCTGTCCTTGCTTGGAATTGGCTACCCAGCCAGTGGACGCCAAAAATTTAATTAGAGACAATTTAAGTTGGCGTCATTTCTTCGTGCTTGTTTCGTTTACAGAATTGGCGACCACTATAGTGGACGCTGATTCTGAATTGGCGGTGACCTGATTGGATGCCAATTAACCCAGATTTCATGACAGGTCTTCATTTTATATGAGATTCATCACAAAGTCATCCTTCAACAAGGTTCTGTCCTTGAACTCTCTGTTCCATGAATCTACCTTCATGTTCCTACAATGGGTTAAGTCCTTGGAACTCTATTGGCTATAAAACTATAGTGGATGTCTAAATATTTACATGACTCAATGCCTAGCATTAATGGGGCCCGGTCTGGTTCTAGGAGGAGCACCCAAAAGTACTTGTGCCCACGGGAGTTAATTGACCATGGTGTGGCATTGCACCGAAGTGCATGACTAGCTTGATTATGACATTTCACAATCTCTCTAGTGCTTGATATTACTTGACATGACATGCGTAACTTGCATGGCCCAGCACGGACAGTACTTGAATGAATAGCCAACATCTCATGACTTGACTTGTTATTACATGACTTGATACTTGATTGACTATACTTGAATCTCATGAAATACTTGCTTATCTTGTTAACTCGTGATATTCCACTATTGATATTCTCTTGCCCTCATGGAATGCAATTCATCATACAAGATCCTTGTACATGGTAGAAATTAGAGCTTATTTCAGCAATCAATATCTATCTCAAAGTGTGACTCATTGTGACCATGCACATGCTAAATATGTTATTTTGTGGAACAGTGAGCTCTTGGGACCCAAAATACTATAAGAATACAATAAACTTACGTTTCCCACATCTCCCTAGGTTTAGTTTGATCCCTAATACTTTTAGGGCTGTGTTTATCAACAAAGAGATCATGGCTTCATATTATTTCACTTGGAGCAGCAATTCCATCAGCATCCAGTATCTGTAAAGAAAATAGTAAAACACATGGTTGGTACTCCTTCCAGTCTGTGGAAGAATGGAGAAAGAAAAATATTATGTCAAGAAAGTGTGAGGTTTTGACATTGTTAACACTAACTAATAAGATGGCCCACATGTAAACTTTAACCTACATGTCATAAATGTATTTAGATTTGTCTAACATGCTGGATTTAGATGAGGCAAAGAACCACAAAGATCAGATAAGGGTGGGTTATGGAACTATAACTAAGATGGAAGGCAGGTACACGATGACGCTGCGTTGGTCCAGGTGACGGAAGCATTACTCAAATGAGAACTCACAAAATATTCTTATGTTGTAGGCAACCTTTGGGAAAACACTGGTTATGAATTTAATAGGGAAAAAAAGATCTCCATAAATTTAACAGCATTGAGCTAGCAGGAGGAAAAAAAGATCACAAAAGTTAACACAATGTATTCACTCATCAACATGGATGCTTTGGTTTCCCTTTCTTTATGCCTTGGCCTGTGTAAGCATTCCAATGAACAGCAAGATCACCGTGAAGTTACAAATAGCGCAACTTTCCTCCATTTGAGGTTTTTGATATGTAATCCATATTTTCCATCAATTCGTTGTCAATATTTCCAAACCTAGCCTTGCTAAGGCACAAATAAATAGATCAAAGATGTTAAGACAACATATTCACTTATCAACATGAATGCTTTGGTTTCCCTTTCTTAGCACCTTGGCCTGTGTAGGAATTCATACGTGCAGCAAGACTACTATGAAGTCAGAAACAGGACAATGTGAGAAATGATGAGTCTCTTGGTTTAAATGATTTGATCCTTTCTTCAGTGAAACAAGTAGAATCACAAGCCATTAGTAATCAGTTCAGGAAAGGTTTTAAAAGAACCCAGTCTGAATGTGCCCAATAGGCCTTTGGTAATTAACTGTTGCTCAATTTTGATCGAGCCAACTAAAGGGTCAAGTCCGAGTCACAAAATGATATGTCAAAATGATTTATTTCGGTCGTGGTCACACCACTCCCAGTGTTAAAATTATGACTTCTCTCCCACTACTTGCCTGAGTTTTGAATGTTGGTAAAGCCTGGATGGAGTAAAATGATCGTATAGACAGAAAGGCCTCGTCAAGTGGTTCTGCATAGAATCCAAAAGAAACCTAGGGCAAGGTTTGATAGATCGTGCAGAAGGTGAGCTCTCTTGCAAACCTATGAAGTACATAGTGAGCTGCACATTTGATGGTGCGGTATTGGATTGACAAATAGATTAAAGCCAAGCATAAAGAAGCTGTGGACCTTTCACAAGGAAGTAACACGATATTGTGAGCACTCCATAGTCAAACAGTAAGTAAACTTCAGGAATATCATGTACGCTGTTTCTCTGATGATGCTTTCTTGCGTCTATCCATCCCCCTTGCAGAGAATTTGCAGCTCAAGGACACACATTGTGACTCGCTTACTATTTCGATTCCATTGCCGGTGGTGAAGCCATAAAAACATGTTGCAGTTTGAATTCAGGTTGCGTCATTAGACCCTTTTTTTTGTAGTTGTTCAATTGACTATAACTAAAAACAAAGCATCTAATTTAAAACTTTGAATTAGGAGTATCACATCATCTAAATCGTTCAACTTGCTAGGCATACAATGCTTAATTAATTGTTCAAAGCCTGATTTTAGGATCTTTACATAGTTCTGGAGATTAAATTGCGCCGCAACTTTTAGAGTACGTGACAACACGCACCTTTGGTAAACCTAAAACTTTCTTCTATTAAGTGAGCTTTCTTAAACGGGTCCTTGGTCCGGTTGCGCAGAGGACCCTAAACTTGAGTTTTATTAATTTAATGAGAGACTTCTCTGAATCCAAATCGACTCTTTTGCATTTGTAAGTTAAATATTTTTTAGACTCAATTTTTTTATTAAGAATGAGTAATACTTGTTGCAAAGCAAGGTTCGTCGTACCGTTGATGTTCACCGTGCTGATGCTCTGGTGGTACGATACGATACAATTGTATGACGGTCCATGCCACGACTTTCTTGCTTTCTGTTTTTTTGCTTCGCCCTCTCCGGGGATGTCGGCCGGTCGGCGTTAAGCACGGCGGTCGCCATTGTTGTCCGACGTGAACGCCACACTGTCGCCCACCCCACCAGTGTTGTCTGCTACCACTGTGAGAACTCCTTTGCCTCCAATTGCAGTGGCCTCCCCGTCCTCACCGTGGAGCTCTCCGACCTCCCCCTCAGTCGCCGCCCCGGTACAATGTGGCACGGTAAATCTTACTTCAAAGCATGGTTTGCAGTTTTACTTCAGGTTTCTTCTCCATCCATTGGTCCATGTACGGGCGAGTGCCATGGGCAAAGCAAGAGACATAATATAGATTTCACGTCTTTAGAAGTGCGATGTGTGTCTTTTTTTCCTTTTTTCTTTTTTTTTTAAACATCTCTCATCAAGTCAGTCACATGTAGACTAATATGGAGATGGGATCACCTGTACCCTTGAGTTCTCCACCAAAGTATGTACTTGCACACCTATACCCCATTATCAGAGTAGTTTGGATAATTATTTTTTTAGATGGTTCCACAGATAAAAGCAAGTCCTATCATTCCCCGTGTGCAAAGTGCAGATTTTGGTGACATCATCACATTGCAAAGTGGATCCCATCCCAACATTCTCCAAGGCACCCAGAGAGCTACTTTTCCCCTAGGGGCAGCCGGAAGCGGCTCAGAGACAGCAGCAAGCGAACGCAGCGGCCCCCAGCCACTGGCGGTCGGGCGACAGTTGAGGATCGTCTGGCTTGCGTTCGGATCGAATATGGACTTGTCCGGCTGAAAGCGCGGGAACGGAACGAGAGCCACTAGGGAGCCGGTCCACTAACGCGCATGGTATAGGAGCCAGCACGCGAGAACTTGTCCGCGCCGACCAACGCGCCACAGGCACGCCGAGTCAACTCAAGCATGGAGGCGGCAGCGTCCGCCTGCTGGATGAAGACGAAAAGATTGTAGAGCGAGCCGAAGAGATAGGCATTGGGCGACTTTTCCAACAGCCAGTTCGTAGCGAGCGACCCTGAAAGAGCCGGGATCTTCTGATAGTAGGTGTATTCGATATCGCTCGATCCGATTGGCCGGATGACCAGCGATGATCCGATGATCGTGTAAAAGGAGGCCAAGCCAGCCTCTTCCTGCGGGTAGGCCGCGTCCAGCCATTCGAGACCGGCATATTGCAGAACGCGGCGTGGATCGTCCTTCGACGTGACGCGGCGCATTTCCAGAAAGTCGGAGGCAAGCGTGATCGCGCCGGAGGACGGAGTTTCGGTGTCCGTCACCTCCATCTCGCGAACGCGCAAGGGAGGAAAGCCCCGCTCGTCATCCCCCTGGTTGAACATCGTCTCGGCAAGCGTGATGAAGTCCGGAATCTGCGTCGTCAGGTCGCTTCGGGCCGCATAATCAGCCACGGCCGCCTTCAGCTCGGTGTAGTTGGAGAGGGCCATTATTCGACCTCATGCACCTGTTTGCCGATATGGCCGACGCCGCGGGTCGCGTCCAAATCCACGAACAGCTTGATCCCCGCTTTGCGGGCATTGCGACAAAGCCAAACGCTGTCATCCAGCGTCCCGTCCGCGTGGGTGAAGAACCCCGACCACGGATAGATCATCTTCTCAAGGATCGAGAGCCGCATCAGCGTAAGGCCGAGGCCGCACTGCTGGACCTCGGCCAGCCCGCTGCTTGACCAGTCGAGCGTGTTGCCCTGAAGATCGCGGGCGATCGTATCGTGCGGCGCTATGCGCTTCTTGTAGTCGCACGCTACGAAATCCAGATCGCGCTCGATCAGACCGTTGACGTTTTTCGGCCCGAACTTCATATCCGTGTCGAGCCAAAGAATGTGCGTTGAGCCAGCGGCCAACGCATCCTTGATCATGTCGTTTCGGCCGTCCGACACGATCGAGCCTTCGGACTTTACGATGCGCAGCGACTTAACAACCGGACTCGCCCCGGCGAGATTGGCTGCCGTGACAGCCAGCGAATAGCCGAAGTCCGCTTCCCATCGGTCATAGGTTGGCACGCAGATGCAAAGCTTCATGCGGTCTTCAGCCACCGATAGTCGGGATCAGCGAGTTTGCGCTTAAGGAACTTGGCCGCCTCGTCCTTCTCCATCGTGAGAAGGTTGGCGCCCTCTTCCTTTGCCCACTTGTCAAGGACCTGCTACAGTGAGTAGGTCCGTTTCGGTTTCGGTATAGGCCGAAACCGATACGTTTCAGTTGACCGATACTGCCATCCATGCCGAGGGTGACTTTACATGCATGGGTGAGCCATTTTTACAGTGGCCCTTTCTGCTTTCACAAGGAGTTTGCTCAGTCTGGCACCACCTAGGAGGAATGCAGGGAAGTCAGAGTAGACGTTCCTCCTCGTCCACGCCATTTGCCTACACAGACACAGGGATGGAACTCGAGGAAACTGCCTCCTATTACATATTTGGCGGCCTACTTGGCCTACTAGTTGGCCAGCTTTGTGGTTCCCCATAGAGAGGACGGGGTCCTGCGGCCGGAGGTGATATACCCAGCTTGTTTGCTTGCTTGTGGTCAGAGACTCGCCACTGCACAGCAGCCTTGGCGAATATTTTTCATTCGCTTGAGGCTTTGTCTTCCCACTCGTCCCCGCGGGAGAAGAGTATTATGCTGCCCACTCATTACTTGAGTGCCTGGTCAGGACTGCTATTCCCAGAGCTATCCCGGAGGACTCCGGTTGAGAACCCGATGGCGCCGCTAATTTTTTGGTTCATAGGGCAGCCATCACAGGACTCGGTGGTTTAGCTTGTAGGGGCCCGGCGGGCCTTGTCTTTTGTTCCAGAGAGGAGAGGGGAGGGCTTAGCCCTTGACTACTTCTCCTACCTTCACCACCCTTATGTTGGGCAAGAGGGAGATGCCGCTGTTAACAGAGTTTCCACACATGCTACTCTCCCCTCAGGGTTTGGCAGAGTGGGTTATCAGCATCCGCCCAGTGTTCTTGTATATCGGTGCTCCAGCACAGCTATACTTGAGCCCTAATACCCGCACCGGTTCACCAGGAACTTCGGATATGATCAGGGCATTCCTTCGAGTGCAGAGTTTCCTTTGGCCCTCCGACTGTACAAGCACAAGGATGTGCACTTGGTAGCAGCAACATGGCAAGACTTCCTCTGCCGCGAGGTGACGCAGGGGTACCCGGTTCTAGAGCAAAAGCGCAGAGGCCATTTTGATATCCATTATGCCCGCTGGTGGTTCAAGGCCAGCAATGTCTTCCGGGAGCATCGCGACGCCATTCGAGCCGCTGAGGAGCAGCGCTTGAGGAGGGAGGATCTGCCTCCTTTGTTTGTGGACCTAGCCTTTATCAGGTCTCATTTTTCAGGAGCCGCCCGAGTTGTGAGCGACATCGAGGAACAGTGGCGAGAGAAAGGCTGGACGGTCCCGGTGGACAGGAGCCAATATAATGGGGCTTTGAAACCCTTGAAAAGCCCGCCAGCATCAGCCTCTAGAGTTTCTTCTTCCTCCACCTCAGGAGCAGCCCCAGGCCCTTCAAAGGCCTACTCTTGGTGGGAAGACTTGTAGGTGTCTTGTGGGGTAAGAAGGGAGTCCCAGCTGTCCCAGCCGATACCTGATAGAGCGCTCGGGGGCAGCACCTTTGCAGAGTGGGGGGCCCACGTGATTAACGTCGTGGGCTGCACAAGTCCGCTGGAGTACCTTTCTGGCATTGAAATGGCAACGACTCCTATTGCCATTTTTGAAATTGTGAAGGCGGCCGCACATGCCCTCCGAGTGAAGCCGGAGCAGATAATCTTGAAACCCGTAAAACCAATAGAGGCTACAGATAATTATCTCCTTTGTTAGCTTTCAATGTGCATATGTGCCTTCATATTTTGGAACATGTATTTTACACATTCCTTTGATAACTACAGGTGGGGCTGCTAGGGCAGTTGACACCGGGCCATTGGAGGGTCCTCGAGATACTGAGATTGAGAGGGGTACTGCCGCCTCAAAGAGACCTCGCACTAAGGGTCCTGGAGACGGGGACGTGAGGTCTTCGTCCTGTCCTCGGCTTGAGGAAGGATCCCCCGTGATTGAGGCCGTCTCCAGTAAGTGACACACCCAAATACTTGCCGCCTTTAAACATATATGCAGTGTCATAAACATATTTTTGCTTTGCTAAATATAGCTCCCCCGGAAGTTAGGGCGACGCGAGCTTTTCTCCTCCTCAAGAGAACACTTCTGCGGGAGCAGATATGCCTCTGGACGAGTCTGCGCCCAATATTATTTTCAGTTTTGAAGAGCTGGTCTCTCCCACAGATGATTATACGCCAATGACGGCTAATTCTCCTTCACCTATCGCCGCGAGGACCATGGGTGGTCATCCCTCAGGTAATATACCCAGCCTTGTCTCTTCATTGAGCCACGAAGTCCTGGAGATCACTAATTCTTTAGTGTTGTGCTTTGGCTGTACAGGAGTTTCCGATGTTGCTCCTCCCGACTTGACAGCGGGAGACGATGCTGGCTCTTCTTCCAGAGACGGGTCCACTTCTGAGAGTGGGTCCACTTCTGGGAGTGGGAGCTCTGCGGCTTCTGACCCTCTTTCTAAAAGGAGCTCAAGTTCTACTTCAAGTGGTAAGACCTCGAGCTCTTCTCCAGGCGAGAGTGACTCCCGGGAAGAGGGAGAGTTGGAGGATGCTGGCGGTGAGTGTAGATGCATTTTTGCCTTTCTCACTTGACCCCTTCTTGTAAAAGTTTGCTTGGCTCATATGGTTCGTTATTGAACAGGAGTTGACCCGGTCAGCTCGATGGAGGAGTTCTCACAGCTTATGGAGTTCGGCTCATTTATAGATCTCCTGAATGGCGGTGATGTTGCCAAGGTTGCAAAAGTGGTGGAGGTGGCGGGAGCTGAAATTGCGGCACCGAGGGATTTCACCATCGTACCGCCATCACTTCCGTTGGGGCCTCCTCCTCATGTTGGCATTGGCGAGGATAGTATGGCTGATCCTTCAGGTAAGAAATCAGCAGACTTGCGTTGCCTCTCCTTATTGCTTCATGGCTGAGTTGACTAACACCTGTCGCATTGGCTTATACAAATAGCGACTGGTTGGGCTGCAGAGGGTAGCATACTGCCACCCGATGGGGCTGCCCGTGGAGGAGGAGTTTCCCAGGGTTCGCCAGAGGGCCAGCGCAGTTCCGGGCATAACGCCCCACCCGTGGATGCCCAGCTTACAGCTATTATATATATATATTTGCATTTGGGCAAAGGATATCTCAGCTTATGTCTGCATTTTCTTTATGGTATTAACCCTCTCTTCATATCTGCCTTGCAGGTGCTCCTTCCATAGAGCCGACAGCTGAGGTGCCTGTGACAGGGGAGCTTCCAGGCAAGGCGAGGTCAATCTCTGTGGGTGAGCAATCTTGCTCCCAAGAGGTCCCCGGTACGAGGTCCACCCCTCCTAGCAGAGCTAAAGGAGGGGATGGAAATACCTCTATAGCGATTCGCATACAGGAGACAGCTTCAGGTATATCACTATATGGTACCTTTCATGGCTTTCCGTGCACGTCCTTTTGATTGCGAACAAACATTTATTCCACTTTCTTTTGATTGCAGCTCCCGAGGTAGAGGCTCCAGAGGTGCCCGTGGACTTCTCTATTCTTGGGGTTGAGTGGCCTGACACCCCTGCGCTTGGGATGGCATTGAATGCCGCCTTGGCTGACCAACTTCTCCAGGGTCTTGATCAGTTGATCCAGGTTGACCCCTTGTCGGCTGCAAAGGCTTTGAGGGGTAACCTGGAAGCCTTCACCAGGAGTTACCACATGTTAGGTCTCCCTAGAGATGCATGGGCGGCGAGGCTGATAGCGTTGTGGAGCGAGTTCTCCCGCCTTCATATCGTGCAGAAGCGGAGACGGAGGACCCAGCTGCAGATCCAGCAGGAGGAGGAGGAGCTCCGCGGACTTCGAGCAACCTAGGCTGAGCTCGGTGTCGAGGTCGAGGCTGCTCGCGAGCGTAGCAGGAGAGCCTCTCTTCGAGTAGAGGAGCTATAGAGGGAGCTTCAGGAGGCCGAGTTGGTGTGCAACAGTACGCAGGCCGAGGTAGAGGCTCTCTGCCGTAGACTTGGAGAGCTCCAGGAGGAGGCTTTCCAGAGGGAGGCTCGCCTTGCTGAGTTGAGGAGGAGCGAGTCTGGTGCTTGATGAGCTTTGGCTCCTTCTTTTACATAGGGTCCTCACGCCTCGTTTTTTTGTCTGAGTTACCCCTGAGGGCTTGTCTCGGGCTCCATTGATGATATTGATGAATAAAGGACAGAACTTAGCAGTTTTTGCTTCTATCCTCTTGCATGTATGCTCTTTCTTTTCTTTTATTTTTTTTATCACTTTACCAGCCCTACCGTCCTTTCGGGTTTTCGCCAGGATTGGCCCCCTTTAGCTTTTTCCAGTGCGCCCTTACGGGTTTTCACACTGAGGGGTACCTATTTTTGCTTAAGGCGCCATTTCGAGTTTTCACGTTAGCCGGGTTAAAACTTTTTTGCCCTTGATTGCTCCCTTAATGGAAACAACCAAGTCCTCCGGGGCACCAGTATTTTTAGTCCCATTTTTTTTTTAGTTCCTATGGTGCCGAAATGGTGGAGAGGGTGTGGCGGAGAGGGTGTGGCATTCCCGGAGGGACATGTGTGCTGCACCGGTGGAACAAGTGGGTGGATTTGACAGCCCTAGTGGGACGTGAGAGTCAAATCCAAAAGTCGATAAGTCGAACGGGGTGACAGCCCGAGGAGGGCGTGTATGGGTCAAGTCCGGTTGGGACAACAAATGAGTAGGTCAAGGAACATGTGGGTTAAACCTTGAAGTCGATAGGCGAGATGGGTTGGCAGCCCGGAAGGGACCTGTATAGACCAGACCCAAAAGGATGAAAGGATGGATTTGACAGCCCGGGTGGGACAGATGAATCAAATCCGCAAGCCGATAGGCAAAATAGGGTTGGCAGCCTGAGAAGGACATGCATAGGCCAAACCCGTGGGGACAAGAGAATGAACTTAACAATCCCGGTGGGATATATAAGTCAAGGCTGAAAGTCAAAAGGCGAGACGGGTTGGCAGCTCGAAAGGGGCATACATAGGCCAAACCCGGAAGAAGAGAAACGTGGATTTGACAGCCCTAGTGGGACTTGAGAGTCAAACCCGAAAGCCGATAGGCAAGATGGGTTGGCGGCCCGAAAAGGACATACATAGACTAGACCCAACAGAAGGAAAAGATGGATTTGACAATCTTAGTGAGACGTGAGAGTCAAATCCAAAAGCTGATAGGCAAGAGATGGGCTGGCAGCCCGAAAGGGACGTGCATAGGCCAGCTCCAGAAGAAGGAAAAGATGGGTTTGGCAGTTCTAGTGAGACGTGAGAGTCAAACCCAAAAGTCGATAGGCAAGATTGGTTGGCAGCTCGAAAGGGACATACATAGGCCAGACCCGAAGGAAAGGATGGATTCGACAGCCCTAGTGGGACGTGAGAGTCGTACCCAAAGGCCAATAGACAGGATGGGTTGGCAGTCCGAAAGGGACATGCATAGGTCAAACCCGGTGGGACAAAAAGTAAGTGGACTTAACAGTCTGAAGGAGACATATGAGTTAAACCTAGAAACCGATAGGCGAGGTGGGTCGGCAGCCCGAGAGGGGCATGCATAGGCCGAGCCCGATGGGACTAGAGGGGCGGATTGGAAAGCCAGCAGAGGCATGGGACTCAAACCCCGGGAAGTCCAAAAGGCGAGTGGAGCTAACATGTCGAGAGGCATATGAGTCAACTCTTGAAAGGAAATAGGTAGACTTGACAACCCGAAGGGGCATAAGAGTCAAATCCATTGAAAGGGGCAGTGTTGGTGGTCCCGGTGGGACAGAACGTAACAATATCGGGATGTCCCGGTGGGACTGGGTGTCACAGAGTGACATGGCAGGCATAGCCATAACATCAATATGATGTTTTTGCCGTAATGGGGTGAAGTCATTGACTTAGAACCACCCCGAAAACTGGGTGAGAGAGGGAAAAAATTTTCACATTACCAACCTCACCGCCCTTTCGGGTTTTCGCCGAGACTGACCCCCTTTAGCTTTTTCCGATGCACCCTTGCGGGTTTTCACATCGAGGGGGTGCCCATTTTTGCTTGAGACGTCCTTTCGGGTCTTCACCCCAACCGGGTCTGTGGCCTTTTTGCCCTCAGCCAACCCTTGTAGGTCGACTGAGTCTGCCGGGATATCAGTATTTTTAACCCCATTTTTTTTTTAAGTGGAACCTTCACTGGGAATAGATGTGTCCTGTGAGGACTGTTGGCGAAACTCTTGCGGTGGCGCATGGTAGAGCTTCATGTGCATGCCATTTAGAGGAGGGAAAGGATTGTTTCCCTTGTGATCGATGACCGTATAGGCCCTCCTTCATAGACCTTCTGGATGACGTAAGGTCCCCGCCAGTTGGGCTGAAATTTGCCGTTGGAACTTCCCGTCAGGACCTCCTTTTCTTTGATCATGACAAGGTCGCATTTCTTGAATGCCCTTTGCTTGACCAACTTATCATAGGCACGTGTCATGCGGGCTTGGTACACTTGCAAGTGTTTGTACGCTTTGAGTCTTTCGCTTGCAAGGTTGGATAGCTCCTCAAGCCTTCTTTCTACTTTAGATTGATCCTGGCCTGGCAATCCTACGTGAACAACAACGCGATAGGATGCCAGCTCAATCTCTACGGGGACCACTGCTTCGGCTCCATAGACCAAAGAGAATGGGGAACAATCCATGGGGGTTTTGTAAATAATCTGGTAGGCCCATAGGGCCTCATGGACCTTCTCGCCCCAATCTCGTTTGCAGCCACCCACTATCTTGGACAGCAGCTTACAGAGGGTCTTATTGAAGACCTCGGCCAACTCATTGGCTTGGGGATTGTAGACTGACGACGTTCTCCAGTCAATATAAACTTAGCCGCCAAAGCATAAACAGTCTTATTTCCTGAATGACGTGCCATTATCAGATATAATCCGACTGGGGGGTGCCGAATCTGTATATGATATAGTGCCTTACAAAGCGGACAACTATTTCCCCTGTAACTTCCCTTAGCGAAACGGCTTCTGCCCATCTGGAGAAGTAGTCCGTAACGGCCAGTATAAACTTGTGGCCTTGGGATGATCGTGGGAATGGTCCTACAATGTCCATGCCCCACTCTGCAAATGGCCAAGTAGGCGCTATTAGGTGGAGCGGATTAGGCGGCCTCCGAGGCACTGACCCGAATGCTTGGCATTAGTGGCATGTACGAGCATACTGGTTACAATCTTCATACATGATGGGCCAATAAAATCCCTTGAGCTTGAAGCTGCTCTTCATTTTGACTCCTGCTTGATGAGCCCCGCACAATCCGGAATGGACCTCGTGCATCACGATCTTTGCTTCCTCAGATGAGAGACACCGCAGGAGGACTGACCAGTCTTTTTCATGGATAGTAGTTGCACCCTCTGAGCCCAATCGGGAGGAAGTCAGTCATTCTTTATCTTTATGATTGGCTCGCGCCAATCTTCTTCTTCGGGAGCATTCTCCTCTTGGATGTTGTCGACCTCATAGGCAGTGAGGACGGACTCTTCATTGAGCACGCTTAGCATGAACCTTCAGTGACTGACAGTGATATTCAACTCTCCTTTGGGAGGGAGTTTTAAGGCTGCTACCAATTTTGCCAAAGCGTCTGTCTGGGAGTTAATGCCTCCTGGGACATGGCCTATTTCAAAGAGGTAGAATTTTTCTTTCAACCTCATGACGACTGCATGGTAGGGGATGAGCTCCTTCTTCCGGACGTCATAGTCGCCCAGTACTTGTCGAATGACGAGCTGAGAATCTCCGTACACTTTGATGCACTTGATATCCATCTCTAGAGCCAGTTGAAGCCCAATAATTAATGCTTCGTACTCGGCCTCATTGTTAGTCAGCGACTTCATGAAAGCACAATAATTGTGGAGAATGCCACCTTGCGGGGACACAAAAACTATCCCCACTCCTGAGACAAAGTCTGTAAGGCCACCAGCCCTCTTGTCCGAGAAGCACCATAAAAATACAACTCCCAGTGTGGGCGATCGAGGGTGAGGACGCCCGGCTCCATCTGTGGTGGGACATATTCAGATTGCTCCCCAATTTCTTGAGAATGTACCAGCACCTCTTCATCGGGTAGCTCGAAATTGAGTGGCGAATCTTCTGGCACAGGATGCGCTGCTAAGAACTCCGCCATTCCTTGTCCCTTGATCGCCTAGCGTGGGATGAAGGTGATGTCAAAATCCATGAGGATAAGTGCCCACTAGCCGAGCCTACTAGAGAGGACGGGTTGGCTATGCAAAAACTTGAGTGGGTCACCTTGGGAGATGAGCTCCACCCGGTGGGTAAAAGGTAGTGCCTTAGCTTCTTGACGACAAATACCAGAGCTAAGCACACCTTTTCCATAGGTGTATACCGATGCTCAGGCTCAATTAGCTTTGTATTGTTACTGGTTGGCAGGATGGGCTGCTCCTCCCTCAGAGAGGTGGTCATTGTTGGCTTGTGATGAGGGTGATGTTGTCATTGACACCTCAGCAGACTCTCTTATAGAGTCGTCAATCCTGGGCTCAACTTCTGCTTGCCCATAAGGGGAAGGCATCAGTCCTATGACATTGACTGCATAATAGACCTCAAAGTCCCTCTCCTGGTCGTAACCGAGTCCCCAGGTGTCTTTGCGGGAGAAGGGAGGTTGCCCACGGACTTGCGGAGGGTTCCACAGCCGATGAAAATATGCCGCTCGTGCGGGGTCTTGAGCTTGCGGGATGTGTTGCTTTTTACGCATTTTCTTGATGCATTTTGGCATATCGTCCATCTCCTGGACCGGCTCTGACACGACAACGGTGGGAGTATCCCAGTTGAAATCATCTTTAGGAAGGCCCGGTGGGACTAAGTCACCTTTGTAAAAGATGATCGGCTTGTCCCCCTTGCCCTTGTTGCTTCTTCCTCTCCGTTGATAGGAGACTGTGAAAGTCTTCAACTACTCCACCTCATATTCTTCCCGTTGGGACAAGAGTTGAAGGTACTTGGGCGGTAAGGAGATACTCCGATCAATGACCTGACTGATGAGGTTGGCCTCAAAGTCAACACTTCGCCTCTCCGGCTGAGTCGGCTTGGAGGCGGTATGGAGGCTTAGCCTGTACAGGTTTACCATGTCTTGATTGACAGTAAACAATTGCCCTTCCTTAACTTCATAGTTCACCTTTTGCTTCCCTTTGTCTTTTAAAGGCTCAGGGATTACTAGAGTAGGCTCCCCAAAATATAGGGAAGCATTGGCCAGATGACACTCATTTAGGTGGAAAGGAGACTGATCTGTGAAGACCGTATGTTGCTCCCCTCCTTTGGCATATTTAATACACTGGTGCAGAGTTGAAGGGACGACCCAATTCTCGTGGAGCCAGGGCCTCCCAAGCAGCACCTTATAAGATGTGTCGGCATTGATAATATAAAATGTCACTTGGGTGACAAACTCACCCAAAGCTAACTTGACTTCAACCCGACCTAGCGCCTCCTCGGAATCCTGATTGAACCCCGAAATTTTAACGGCGCTCACCAAGTGCAGGAGACAACTCTGGTGTACTGTGATAGTCAGAGTGCCATACATCTGACCAAAAATCAGATGTATCATGAAAGGACCAAACACATCGATGTTAGGTATCACTTTGTTCGTGATGTTGTGTTGCAGGGTACCGTGGCTGTTCAGAAGATTTCTACAGTGGAGAACCCCGCAGACATGCTGACGAAGCCTATCCCTTCGGAGAAGTTCAGGCACTGCCTGAGCTTGATCGGCTTGCAAAGCACGTGAGGTGGCCCCGGCGGGGGGCATGGATGGTGACGACGGTCATGGTAGAGCTTGGCACTTGATGCGACTTGTGAAGACGAGCCAAGAGGAGAATTTGTGATAAATGGCTCAGTTTCTCAAGCCAACAAAGGAACCGCTCTCATGCACTTACGTGGGTGACTGGGAATGAGTCTCCCCCCTCACCCATCGGAAGTTATCTCCCATGCAATGACAGCCATTCACATGTGTTGGAAGAGCAACAAATGCTGCTGTTTTTCAGCTATTAATGGACAGGGATTTAATGGCCAAGAAGGGTTCAAAGCAAACCCGTTTCTCTCCACAATGGAAGAGGAACCGATGGCCCCTTTCTCCCTATAAAAGGAGATCCCCTCCTCCTTGTTTCATCATCCCAAGTGAGAGAGACACCAAGTGTGTTCTTGTAGAGAGAAACAAGAGGGTCTTGGGGTGAAGAGCAAGAGAGAGTTTTAACAAGAGGATTTGTTCCTTTGGGTTGGGGTGCAAGGTTTCTTGTATTATTCTCCACATCTAGTGAAGTTCCGCTGTCGCCATCGCCCGTGGACGTAGGAAGGCTCGTTGTCTCTCCGAACCACGTAAATCCTAGTGTTCTTACCTTGTGTGATTGTTCCTTCTTCTCTCTCCTTTCTTCTTGTCGTGTAGATCCAGATCTTGAGGCGTCGACACTCTGTCTGTTGGAGTGCTCGTGTTATAACAATGAATGTAATGTGGTGACGGGACGTCTCCACTCAATACATTACGGTTTTGAGTTAAATGAATCAATAAATTTTGATATAGTATCAAGATCCATAGTTATGATTTGAGTCACGTATATTGTATTTGTCATGGTCACGTGAACATCGGGGAATGTCTTAAAAATAGTCCAACATCACGTGAAGATCAAAATAAATCAAAAATATAAATGTGATGTTTCTCTTCACTCAATAACGTGAAATTTTGAGTGGGATGACTCAATAAACTTCAATGTCCCTTGTTAACGTTATATTCAATCTTAGGAAATTAAGTTCCCTATTGTCATTCTACACTGGCTAAGCATAAGCTGGGCTAGTGGCATGTCTTTCTGAGATTTCACGCTAATTTGTGTCTGCTTACAGTGGCCGAAAGGAACAAGAAAAAGGAGGAGAAAGAATTACCTTCACTGGTATGCACATTGCCTGTTTGAGGGGTTGGGTGTACTGACTCAACTGCTCAGCTTACAATGGGTCTCTTTCATTTGTTTCGCAGCCAGAAGCATTTAGTAGAAGCTACCCGATGAAGGCCATTGGTCCCATTTGCAGGACTAGGGATGGGTCATGTCTTGTTAGTGGGGCTCCTCCATGAAAAATTGTCCTGATATCTTTGGCATTCTTTTCCCAAGTCGATGAAGAGATGTGGTCATTCTGCCCTTGTTGCTTTTAACTCAAGAAAGTACTACTCCATTTCTATCTGACACAATGCATTATTTTACTCAGATCAATGCTGCAGCAGCATGCTAGATGTGTGGCAGCGTCTCAGGGCAGCAGAAGCTAAATTCCTTGCAATTCCTGGTCAGAGCATGTGGCCCCTGTTAAGGCTGTAACTAGATTCTTTTCCATTGCTTATGGGTCTGATTCAGTAGCAATATTAGTTTCCCTTCCAGGTTCGCTGGCAAAGTTCAGAAAACATGTACTTGTGTGAAGGCTATCTGCAAGCCTGAAGCATATTATGCTAATTTCTGTTCATTACAGAAATAACCTGAATAAATTATCTTCCAAGTTGTTGAAAGCCGAATCAGATGCATTACGGGATGCCATTTTCTGATGAATCACTTCCAGCTGGAATTATTTCTCGAAGTGGGAATAAAACAAAGCTCCTGATGATTCCAAGATCAGCTCTGTCTGTCTGCGATGGAGGCCCCAAGAATTTCCTCACGGGCCTCCTCTTGCTTTAGTTGGACAAGGTTCCACAACTTCTAAATGCACCAGTACAGGGGGTTAGACGGCCATGCCCAGCTGCTGGAACGAAGAAGATACTGCCACTGATGGCTCCAGTAAGTGCTACGGTTCCCAACCTAACGGATACTTGACTTAGCGCTTCTATTCCTTGTGGACATACACATCCGCACATACGCTCTGGCGAGCACAACAGTTAACAGAGAAGGCCCTCTGTGACTGGCAGCATGAGAAGACACCAGAGGACCGGAGGTGATGGAGATGAAGGTGGATGTGAGCATGAGGAGCCGTCTGTGAACGTGGCGAAGTCTCGCGCGGCAACTGCGAGCATCGGGAGGTAATTCTGGTGCACTTTCAGAGTCTCATGCAGTATGTTACCTCCATTTCTGTTGCCTGCCAACAAATAACCTGGAAATCTCAGAGGGGAAGGTAGCTTAGAGTGTTGGTTACTCCTGTTCTAGATCTGCTTTACAGGACTTTGTCCACACTTTGCTAGCATTTGTTTGGGAAGTCATGGCATGCATGGATGTCTGCAGCTGTTATCATTTTGGAATGGCTGGTTGGTGATGGCCTGATCTGATATAAATCATGAAGTAATGTGGGTTGGTCCCTACTCCAAGACAGTTTGGAGGAGTAACTTTTCGCAGGTCAGTCTCTGGAATGGTTGGCTTTAATCATGCTGCTGGGCCACTAAACTACTGACCTTTGGCCCCTTTCTGCACCCAACAAGAAGCCAACAGCTCTGCTGTGTCGCAAAGCCTGAGAGGGAATGCTGAGTGCCATGGCTCACCATGCAGACAACGATATGTCTACCCCTTCAGTTGTGAAATCAAATAACCTCGCCGGCCAGTGCACTCGCCGCTCACTTAGCACTGTCAAAGAAATGGCTTCAGGGTTAAGTTTGGAGTCGTCTGATCGAATGATGGGATGATTTCAATACACACGCCAAAAAGACACGCAGAGACCGACATGTTAATATTCCTAATAAACGATGTGTCTGCTTCCTTCTAAAGCTTCCCTCTTTTGTCTCCCAAGTCCTAACAAATATCGATATACAGTTTTTATAGAAATATTGTTATGGCGCTATTTTTGTTTTAACACTTGGTTTGTGACGACCGTAATGTCAACTGTTTAATCAGAAGGTTTAACCGATCTCGGCGTCAAAGTTAAATTATGCGTTCACAAGTTTAGGGTCGTTCAATTTTCTAAATAAAACTATGAAAAGAGAATGAGATAAATGGAATGGTAAAAAAAAGAATATGAGACTGTAATATTATTAAGAATTATAAATATTTAATGTTTTATATCTCATGTCTGTGCTTGTCACTCTTGTTGTCCATCATTTTGCCGATCCTTGTTCATGGCATCGAGCAGCAGCCTCGGCGAAGGCTCCCTCTCACATGCTACTCAAAAGTTTGGTGGTGTTTTACTTGGGGCAGCCGAGCAGGGCTCACTGGACCACGGAGGCGTGTGCGCCCACTGGTGCCTCCATATGACATCATAAGTGACCACTCAATTTTATGTTTTTTAATTTTAAAAATATCAAACTTTAACTTAAGATTGACTTTATCTCATCCGCCTGATGCCGGTATAAGAGGAGAGATTCATATTTATCTTGATGCCCAGCAATTGGGAGCGGACCAACATGGATCTGAGGAGGTTTCTCCTCTTTCTCCTAGGCAAGTTGTTACTGGGGTCCAATGGTCCAGACTCTGGATCCGGAAGAGCCTGGGGATCCTGCTTGGTCTGGCAGGCGCCCTGCCGGCGGCGCCGGCCTGGTCCGCCGGGCCCACGGCCAGCCTGACCATCCGGGTGGAGAATGTCTGGCCGGCCGGCGGAATGCTGCGGCTTGGCGTCTATGACGCCGCGGCGTATCCCGACGACAATTCCAAGCCCATCGCCTCGGCCGACGTGCCCGCCATCGCGGGCGAAACCGTCGTCACCCTGCACGGCATCCCGCCCGGTGTTTACGCCATCCAGACCTTTCAGGATGTGAATTCCAACAACAAGATGGACACGACCTGGGTGGGCCTGCCGCTGGAGCCTTTCGGTTTTTCCCAGGACGCCAAGCCCTTTCTCAGCAAACCCTCTTTCGATGCGGTGAAGTTCATCCTGGAAGCGGGCGACAACAGCCAGACCATCCACCTGCAGAGCATGAGCAGCGAATCACCCGCCAACAAAGCGCGCGATGCCATCCGCGCGCGCCAACGCAAGTGAGCCGACATATGATGTCCGCGAGCCAAAAACAAAAAAGAGCACTTTGCGCCGCTGTCATGCTGATGCTGCTGACCATCGGCGCCCGGACCGCGCAAGCCCAGCAAACCATGCAATCCCAGGACGACAATTTGCTGCCGGACTGGACGCTCACCGGCAATCTCGGCTTCACCGACACCAACGGCTATTACGGCACCCTGCAGAACACCAATGTGAAGCTGGGCCTGACATCGCTGAGCCTGTCGGACGGCAATCTCAAATTCACCGCCAGCATCCCCTATATGCGCATGTCCGGCCGCGGCCTGCTGGTATTCGACGCCTCGGGCAATCCCATCCTGATCAACCGGCGCACCAGCGCCCCCACCGATGTGCGCACCGGCTGGGGCGATCTCAATCTGGCCGCGTCCTATGTCATTCCGCCGGCGATCCTGGATGGTTTCGAAGTGCGCGTCGGCGGCGTGGTCAAGGCACCCACCGCATCGGCGCGCCGCAAGCTCTCGACCGGCGAAGCCGATTTCGGCGCCAGCATCGACGTCTCCCGCCAGTTCGGAATCTGGACGCCTTTTGTCACCGTGGGTTATCTCGATCAGGGCCGGCCCGCGGGCTACACGCTCTACAACACCACCTCGGTGTCCGCGGGCACCAGCCTGGAGCTCAGCGAAAATCTGGTGGCCGTCGCCTCATACGACTTTGACAGCGCCAATGCGCCCATCGTCGCGGCCGGACAGGAATTGTCCGGCTCGCTGAGCTGGGTTCGTGACGACGGGATCACCCTGACCGGCTATGGCACGGTCGGCTTGAGTTCCGGCAGCCCCGCCATGGGCGTGGGCGTGCTGGTATCCTACGGCTTCAACTGAGGCCCTTGCGGGCGGCTCAGCCCAGCTTGGGTTCCAGCTTGCGGCAGGCGTCGATCAGGCCCTTCACGGCGTCGGCAGACTTGTTCAGGCCGGCCTTTTCCGCGTCGGTCAGGTCCAGCTCCAGTGGATGCCAACGGAGGCTATAAGGCCAAGGAGGCGCTGAAGATGGCCACGGAAATCAACGGCGCCGCTCGCCCGAGACCGCTACGCATTGCCTTCCTCGTCGAGGACCATGACCACGCTGGCGCGGTCCTCGATGCCGTCTTTGCCGACGGCTACAGCCGTTGGGGTGGCCGCTTCACCCTTATCGTACCCTGCGAGAACGGCCGGATCGTTCCCGAGTACTGGCCGTGGCTGGAGGCGTTCGATCCCGATCTTATCTACTCTTATGTCCCGCTCTCGTCCGCCGATGTCCTGACGCTCCACGAACGCATTTATCCAGCCCAATACGAGTATCACGAGCCGCCTGAAGATCGGCTTGACGACCCCCACAGCTACCGCCCCTCCTACAAGTTCTCCGCTCTTTCATCGCTGTCGACTATCTTCCGCCTAGCCCGCCACGCTCGAGCCCCTGAGGGCGGCGCGCCGGTGCAGATTATCGACTGCTGGTTCACCGGACCGGCCTCCCGCTTCCTGACCGACAACTTCGGCACCTACCACGCCTCCCAGGGCGGCGGGATATTCCCACGCGACGCTACCAACAGCGCGACGCTGCTAACCATCGTCGCGCCTGAGGCAATGGAGGACCGGAGACGCGGCGTCCCTCGTGATCTCAACGCGATCCCTGATGAAGCCGCGGCCTTCGACGCGTTCGCCACACTGCGCGCCACGAGCATGGCGATGGCATCGCAGTTATTCGCGCCGAAGCTGGACATCCATGCCGGAAACTGGAGCGGGCAATTCAACTTGGTTGTAGGCGACACATTCGCCGACCGCTTGATGTTCTGGAATGCCCGCCTGCTTATCCCCTCCTGGCTCGACAACGACCTCTGCTGTTTCCGGATTACGCCAGAGCAGTTGGAGGACGACACCTTCGTCGAAACCCTCGTCACAATGCTCAACCGGCGCAACCATGTGAATGGTGGCAGCGGCGGCCAATCCCAGATTACGCTGCGGTCTTGCTCCCTCGATCTTGGACGGCTCGAGGCCGCGCGCCAGAAGCTGCAACCCAAGCGCCCCTGGAGCATGCTCCACGTCGCAGCCATTCCAGACCTGGCCCAGTTCGTACCGCCCGCCAATGCTATGCGCGACGCGCGTGAACTCAGCCGCCTTGGCGAGGGCATCTTCAGGCGGCGCGCCTGGACCTCGTTTAGCTGGACGCCACCGACGGCTCGGCCTCCGACACTAGTGCCCGATCATCTCACCGATGCACCGCCCCGGCAGGCTTTCGCGCGGGGATATTGGGCGGCTGATTATCTGTTCGAACAGAGCGAATCCGGCCGCTTCCTCCAGCCGAGAAGCCCCGCGCAGAAAGCCTATTTCCCGGAAGACGGCACGGTCTATTTCCGCCCCGACGAAACGCTCTGGCAGGGAAAGGCGATCCGCCCGCTGATGGCGCGGAACGTTGCCGAGCGCGGCGACATGCTGGACGCGCTGACGAAGGCGCGGGCGGAAACCGCCGAGTACTCCATGATCATGCAGCCGATCAGGACGAAGGGTGGCAGGAGGAGATGCAAGCGTGGCAGGATCGGGCTGACATTATCGACAGTCGCAGCCGGCAGGGTGCCGGTCCCGGTCTTGCGCGCATTTAGATCAACCAGAATATAAAGCGCGACATAATACGCAACGGCTGGAATAAATAAATAATCAAGTAATAACATCCAACCCGATAAAAAACCGATAGCATGATTGCGAAACCCTGCTGTCGCATAAGCATAAACGGATCCGGCATGCGGAACAGCTAATGACATTTGCCAGTATGCAATGGCTGTGGCACTCATCACCGCCGTTGCTAAAATATAAATTAAAGCAAGTTACACTGACCTATTAGGGTGAGAAATTTTTGCTTCAGTTGGATCAGTTGGTCCAATTAGAGCACGCCATTCGGAAATGGCATTTGACTTTTCAAGAACCATCACAAGAACTGGCCCACTGCAAGTGTTAGGTACATGTGAGAGAAATAACATGGTTCAATTACCAAGATAGAGAGAAATAAACAGATAACTATCCAACTGAAGAACATGCAACTGCAGAAGAACTAAATGGCACCCGTCCATAATGCAATTAAATTGATTATTTCTATCAGACAGCTATGTTAAGGTAACACATGATAGGGAATCAAAACAGGGGAAAAACAGAATGGGAAGCTGTGAAGATACTTGACCAGTAATAACATAACCATTAACCAAACATCCCAGTTATCTGGAGATGGCTGCATGTCTCTGTTTGATTGCGTACATTAGTTTGGGAAATAATCTTCCACAAAAAAGAGAGTTCAGTTAACGGATATAAACCTGACTGCATACTTCCCTGAATGGTGCCTGATTCCAACCCTGAAAAAAACCCTGAACACAAGTAATGCCTTTCATACATGATACATCCAAGAAAGTTGGTAGATGCAAAGCCCATATTGTTGCATCATTGATAAAATTATACTAGATCTTTTCAGATTTTCCCTTTTATATTTCAGTTCTCTTGCATGATGAAATTTGGCCCTGGCTATAAATCAAAACATTGCAAAGTACAAGTTAATGTCATTTCCATCCACCAGATATGAAATGTGTCAGTCAACTAGGAACTGAAATACAATGAAGTCATTTTTCACAGGTGAAAATAAATAGTATTATTCCAGTGTCCAACATAATGTATTCTACAAAAGTTTAAAATGCCAGACATTTAGTACTTACAGAAATAGAAAGTTTCTAAATTCTTCTTTATTGTCTCAAAAATTGGTATTATCGTTCTTTACCAGAGCTTTGGGATAGTGAAGGCCCGCGGCGGTTGCCGGAGTCACCGCCTGCGCGGGATCAGCTGAAAAATCGATACTAGCAAAGTTGCCATATCGCGATGTCGGAACCCCGAGCCACTCATACCGCAAACCAAGATTCGCCGTTAGAGTTGGGGTAATACGCCAATCGTCTTCCATCCACGGCGCAAACCCATGGTAATTCCAGGCGGCCTTGGCCCTTCGAGTACTCAGCCCCGGCCTTGCGGCTAATTGGGCTAACTCGTGTGGATCTTCGGGGAGCCCCCCATATTGGCCGAATATGCCAGCCATGTTACAGGTGAAAACCTGCATTCTGTTCCTCTGCCGACGGACTCTCCTTCTGACTTGGTCTGGGAAGGTGAGTCTCTCAAAGACAGGGACTCTTTCTATTTTCTCCCGCAAAGGGGCAGCATCATCAGCTTCGGTCTCGGGATGGAAACCGCCTTCATATTCATTGTCGTCGACCGACGACGTTATCTTTCTTTCTTCTTCTTCTTTCACTGCCATTGGTGGGCAGTAGTCTTCTTCAGCTGCAGCTGCCTGCATCAGCCGTTGCTGTCCGAGAGAGGGGTTGCCAAGTCCTCGGAAATAGTTGCGGACCAGCATGGTCATCTCTTCTTGACCCCGCTCCTGATGGAGCACGGGGGACAGCTGTCGACCTCCGACGGGAGGGGTGTAGGCGAACCGAGCCCGGCTGGCGGGCGGTTGGAATCTTCGTCCCATGGCAGGGACATTAGCTTGACGGGCGCCGGGTTGAAAGCTCCCACGGCGCGGAGGGTCCACCAGCATTTCTTCTTCTTTCGGGGCCAAGCCCCTCTCTTTCTTCATTCTCGATCCGTCATGAGCAGGGCGGCGGACCGGCGGCATGTCTGGGCAGGCAGGCTGGACCCTTTTGGGGACCCAGACCTGTTTGAATTTCCTTGGCCTTGGGGCCAACTTCTTCTGGCCGTGGTGGCCGGCTTCATCCTTCTCAGCCCTCCTTCCCGCAAGGGCTTGGTAGGAGTTGCGGACGGGGACGGCGGGGATGACCCGATCTGGGACAACCCGGGCATCGCGTCCGTTCAGGAATATACGGACTCCGCCGATGAGCAGTGATTTCCCGGACTGGGAGAGACGTCCGGTAACCGTAGCAGGGTTCCTCTGGGTGGCGCCGCGTAGGCGTCTTCCGGAACTCCGGTTAGCAGGAACGGGGCGAGCCCCGTGGACGGCATGGTGGACCAGGCAGCTGGCGACCAGTGCTGGTTCCCTGGGTGTGCCTCGGGGATGACGAGCCTCCGGGCGCGCCGTCTTCTTCGGAGCTCCCTTGATGGGTTCGGAGGGCTCCACCTCCAACATATCCACGAAGGCTAGCCCCAAAAAGTTGGGGAAGCCAACAGCAGCAGGGAAGGTGCCGAACACCGTGGGTACCGCCAGGTACCCGCGCGCATGCGCCTCCACGATTGAGGTGCCGAAGACGACACCGGCTAGTCCAGTCGCGGCTGCCATTTGTTGCCTGTGAAGACAAACAAAACCGCGATCAGTAACCTTTGGAAGGGCCTTAGCGGCCCCAGTTTTCCGGCAAGAAGATGAAAGGCGACACTGGTCCCACCGGGCGTGCCAGAGATTGTTGGACGGGTTTATTTTATCCATTGGGTTTATTAGGCGTGCCAGTCACCGGAGTGACAAATTTATTATGCGCTCAGAATGGATGACTGAGGGGATATATACATGCTACCGTAGGTGATCTGATGACCTTATTTGGGCATGGTCGATGCCGACTAGCCGTGGGTTATCACAAGCCGTGCTCGATTTGGTTGGGACCTTTGGGTTCATTGTCTGAATGAAATCGAGCCACTTCAGCTATGACTGGCCATGAGAACTTTAGGGCTTGCCCAGGAGTGGGTAGATATGACTGCGCCACCTTGCATTGGGAGGAAAACACGTGGGCCAATAGCTTGTGTTGATTGGCGGGTGCGCTTCCCTAAATAGTATGAGATTTAATAGTGGGGTGGCACACTCGTGGAGTCGCACACGTAGGATAGTGAAGATTACCTGCGCCTCTACAGAGCGATGTATTCTGAGCGGCTCCATCCTGGGAGACTTGTGGAGGTGAATGTAAATTATTTTTATTCTTTTTTTTTAATGTTAATTCGTATGTTATGGATGCAGGATGCCCGCGATACCATGATAGCGAACTTACGAGCTCGCATGGCTGACATGGAGTAGGAGTTGGGTGACACACGTGCAGCCCTGCATGCCACGGTAAGTGTATGCAAATGCATATTCCTAATTATGACCTGGATTCCTGGTATTAAGCCACTAATTGTCACCTCGGATGCGTTACAGCGTGCCCAGCTCGATTCAACCTCATCGACAGTAGGGGCACATGGTGCCTCCTCCAATTTATGTATCCCTTGCTCAGAACTTGACTTGCTCCACGAGCAACTTGCTCGTGCCACACAGCGTGCAGTGGAGGTAGAGGGAATGCTTTCCGCGTAGGTGAGGGCTCTACTATTGAATTTGCTTTGTTCATGTCTTGTCACATCCTTGAGATGATGGATATGATAGGAGGAAGAAATGCGGGAGACGCTTGCTCGTGCCGCAGAAGGTGATGCCAGGATACCAGAGCTGGAAGAGGACTTACAACGTCTTTTAGATGATGGCTTCTCTTGGAACGCTATGGAGCTGAGGATCACCCTCCAGCTGGAAAGGGAGCATAGAGAGAGAGAACGTGCAGAGAGGGAAAGGGACAGAGAAAGAGAGAGGGCCAAGCGATCAGTCGAAAGAGAAGAGAAAAGGGCCTTGGAGGCCCAATTATTTGAACTCCGAACCACCCTCGGTCTTGCCGAGCAATGGTTAAGGGATGGTGAAGAGCGCTACCGAAGAGCACGAGAGCACGGCTTTCGTGTCAGTATCTTCCTCACTGCCCCCACCGAGCGGCGGGGTGCAGAAACAGGGAGAGCAGTGCAAGGTGGTAGGAGTACCACCTCCCATAGTTTGAGAACACCTTCCCGGGTTCCTCGCCTAGAGAGCGGTGAAAGGAGTGATGCTGGTAGAGAGGGTGGGACTTAATGTACATATTTTTAGAAAGATGAGATTTTCGGAGGGACCAACGGAGGTGTTGTCTTCTCGTTCTTTGTCTTCTTCCTTGCTTTTCTTCAATCCCCTGTACACATTGCTCAATAAACAAGTTAGTGTCTCTCGGCCACCACAAGGTCCGTTAAGGACCGTGGATTTGTATCTGTCGGGATTGACCCGGTTTAATGTCCATCCTGTCGTCCGTAAGGGATCCGTCATTAATGGACGGTCCCCTGTAGACGGATGGCATAGTTGACGGATGTGTTCCCTCTCCCCGATTGCCGGGTCTCTTTGAAGGGACGACAACGTGACATGGGCGCGAAAGAGGCACGCTGACAAGCCGACTATGGTAGTTGCGGATATGAGAACGCACACGCACGCATATGTGTATGTACGTATACATCGGCATATGGATGCACATGAAAGCGTGGCGTTGCGGGGAAACTGAACCCCGGGGAGAGGGCAATACGCTGCTGTAGCCCGTGGTATGCCGGGGCGAGCGTCCGTCGTCGGAGAAGACGGATCGGACAGTAACCGTTCGCGCAGTGAAGGGAGGATCAAAGCACGTCCTGGAATGGGAATAGACGGGTAGAGGGAGAGGGGAAACGGCGCGCCCCGGGCTATGGCGCCGGTTCACGGATGCTGGTAGCGCGCGTAGGCGGATAAGGGGGGCTTTGTTCCGGCGCCGGCACTGTAGTACGGCGCCGGTTCAAGGCTCGCAAACGACAAGCACGCGCGGCGACGATAGGGAAGAGACGAGATGCACTCTGTTCCGGCGCCGCTACTGTAGCGCGGCGCCGGTTCAAAGGCACACGAATAGCATACATTGCATGTATCGGTTCAGGAATGAAGAACAAACAAGAGACGTCCTATATTGAATCTCCGATGGGCATTGTTCATACTTCGAGAGAAAAAAAAGAATCGAACATACACATGTATGTTTATTACATATAGCGATGCCGGCGTTGTCGCACGGACATCGGAGGTAGCAGCAGAAGGAAAGGGAACAGAGGGAAACTAAAGCAGAGCTAGTGAAGGGGGGGTAAGCTCATATCATCGCCCCCCCTTTTCTCGTTTACATTGTGACCGACGAAATAAGTACAGAGAAAGCACGAAAAGGGGGGAATCCGATCGGGGCCGGCTCACGGAGACCCACCTAAGACACAGAGATGGTGCTTCTTCTCCGGCGCCGGTGGCTTCGAACGACAGACAGAACGACGGCCGCCTCTTCCCTCCGCGACTCTCTCGGATCCTGGGATGGGTGGCTCGTCGACTTGCTCTGCAAGTCTCTTTTTCTCTCCTCTGTTGCCCCCAATGACTCGTCTGATCTCTCCCTCTTGTGATCTCCCCTCTCTCTTTTAGTCTTATAGGGTATAGTTCCCCGGCGCCACAAATGGCGCGCCGGGGAGGGAGCAAGGGGCGCGCCGTGGAAGGCCACGCCGGGTAAGATGATTAGCGCGCCGGGAAGCTGCCATGCGCGCCGGTAAAGGGGGCGCCGTTTCAACCATGCGCCGAGGTCGTTTTGATGCCGTTCCGACGGCGTTTGTTTGCCGAACGTCGGTCGACGAGCCCGGGGATGGTCCCGGACGCCGCGGCTCATGTTTCTTCATGTGCCACAGACCCGGCTGAGGTGAAAACCCGAAAGGGCACCTCAGGCAAAAATGGGCAACCCCTCGGTGTGAAAACCCGTAAGGGCGCACCGGAAAAAGCTAAAGGGGGCCAGCCTCGGCGAAAACCCGAAAGGGTGGTGAGGTTGGTAATGTGAAAAAAAAAATCCTCTCTCAATCTGCTTTCTGGACGGCCTCATCATATTGATGCCTTGGCTATGCCGCCCATGTCATTCTATAACACCCAGCCCCACCAGAGCATCCCGACATTATTGCACTCCGCCCCACCGGGACCATCAACACCATCATTTACAATGTATTTGACTCTTATGTCCCTTCGGGCTATCAAGTCTATCCATTTCTTTTCAAGAGTTGACTCATACCCCCCCTTGGCATGCCAGTTCCACTCATCTTTAGGGTCTCCCAGGGTTTGGGTAGTATGCATGTCCGGGCTATCCAATCCGCCCCTCTAGCCCCGCCGGGCTCGGCCTATGCATGCCCTCTCGGGCTACCGACCCGTCCTTCGCCTATCGGCTCTCGGGTTTGACTCTCACGTCCCACTAGGGCTGTCAAATCCACCCTCTTCTGGCCCTTCCGGGTCTGACCTCAGCATGCCCTCTCGGGCTGCCAACCCATCTTGCCTATCGGCTTTCGGGTTCGGCCTTTGCATGTCCTTCTCGGGCTGCCGACCCATTGCTTATCGACTTTCGGGTTTGACCCTCACGTCCCACTAGGACTGTCAAATCCGTCTTTCCTTTCTTCTAGGTCCGGCCTCAGTATACCCTCTCGGGCTGCCAACCCATCCTTCACCTATCAGTTCTTGGGTTTGACTCTCACATCTCACTAGGGCTGTCAAATCCACCCTTTCTTTCCTTTGGATCTGGACTATGCACGTCCCTCTCGGGCTGCCAACCCATCCCTTGCCTCTCGACTTTCGGGTTTGACTCTCACGTCCCACTAGGGCTGTCAAATCCACCCTCTTTTGTCCCACTGGGTCTGGCCTACGCACGTCCCTCTCGGGCTGCTAACCCATCCCTTGCCTATCGGCTTTCGGGTTTGACTAATCACGTCCTACTAGGGCTGTCAAATCCATCCTTTCTTTCCTTTGGGTCTGGCTTATGCACGTCCCTCTCGGGCTGCCAACCCATCCCTTGCCTATTGACTTTTGGGTTTGACTCTCACGTCTTACTAGGGCTGTCAAATCCACCCTCTTTTGTCCCACTGGATCTGACCTATGCACGTCCCTTTTGGATCGTCAACCCACCCACCCTTTGCCCATCGGCTTTCAGGTTTGACTCTCACGACCCACTAGGACTGTCAAATCCATCATTTCCTTCTTTTGGGTTTGGCCTATGCATGCCCCTTTCGGGCTGCCAACTCATCTCACCTCTTGGCCTCAGACTAGACTCACACGTCCCACTGGGATTGTCAAGTTCACTCTTTCGTTCTCCACGGGCTTGGCCTATGCATGTCCTTCTCAGGCTGCCAACCCCATTTGCATGGGCTTCATTCTTCAAGGCCAAGCATTTGCAAGCTGTCCACTACTCCTTGGCATCCTTCAAGCACTTTTCTGCTGCGGAGAGAGTCCTTTGGCAGCTGGCCGCCTCCACCATCCATGCCAACCATCGAATCTTCATTTCACCACAAGATGCAAGTGCTAGCTTTTGGTTTGACAAGTGGAGTGGGGCGTCCCCCTTGATGGCATTCCTGCCACCCCATGTTTGGGCTGCCATGAGGGACAAAGGTTGCACTGTCCGCCAAGCACTTGACAGCCCCACTGAAGGTGCTTTTCTGGCTGCTACCCTATTCTGCCCACCGGCCCTGCTGCAGCAAGCATTCGGGTCCACGGGCCAACATGACCTTTGGCTGTGGACCCCCTCTTCGGACGGCCATTTCTCCTCCAAATCTGCTAGAGCCTTGCTCAGTCCGCCTGCAACCATTCCATGGACCGCCATCTGGAACAGCTCCATCCCCCTCAAGTGGTCGGTGCACTCTTGGCGGCTGCTACGGGGCTGCATTCCGGTTGACGACACCATCTCCAGCTGCGGTGTCGCTCTTTGTTCAAGGTGCTCTTGCTGCACTAATCCTCATGCTGAAAGCTGCCTACACTTGTTCTTCCACAGCGACATAGCTAAAGAAGTTTGGGCGGCCCTATATGACTTCCTTCGGTTCAGCAACACTACTACTCACTCGGTCTCCGATGCGATCTTCGGCTATCTGGGCAGCTTGCAGGCCTCCTCGGTGGCTGGGAGCCTATCACGCTGCATCTTCATGGCCGCCCTCTCGGAAATATGGTTCAGTCGGAACTGTGCTCGCCTCCAAGACCTGCCCATGAACTCCCGTCACATCCTGCGCAGGATCTTGCTTGCTGTCCGCCCTCTTGCTGGTCTTCTTCGACCTCGGGGACAGCCAACTTCCAACACACAGCAAGAGTGGCTTGCCGCGTGGGGGTTCCCTCCATGTTTGCTACGGTCTCGCATCCCACGGGTTATCCGTTGGCTGCACCCCCCTTCGGGCAGATTGAAGCTTAATGTGGATGGCGCGTTCAAACGCGAAGTTGGTTTGGCCGGCGGGGGAGCCATTCTCCGGGACTCCTCTGGCCGACTTGTTGCTGCACTGGCTGCCCCCTACCTTCATGTTACTTCCAGCCTCGAAGCCGAAGCTCTCACCCTCCGGGATGGCATCTCTCTTTGCCTAGACCGTGGTATTCTTGACATCGACGTGGAGACCGATTCTCTTGTGCTTGCGCAAGTGGCAAATTGTCAGGTTGATTGTCCATGGCGTCTCCACCTTATCATGCTTGATGTGGAATGTATTTCAAGGGTGGTCAAAGTCTCCATTTCGCACGTCTTCCGTGAAGCCAACCATGCTGCGGACTCGTTGGCTGGCCACGGCTGTTACTTGTCTTCACCTTCATTTTGGTGCTCTTGGACCGAGCTGCCCTCTTGTGTGAAGGGACCCTATCGACTTGATAAGATAGGGTGCCCCTCCTTTCATTTTGTTGCGACGCCCTCCACGCGAGGCGTCTCTTTCTGGTAACGCCTCACACCAAGGCGTGTCTTTCTGCTGTTCTGCGGGCTTCTCCCAGAAGTCACGGTAGGCAGGCTGTCGTTTTCAGATCTGATCACGCCCTGCCCCAGGGCGTGTCTTTCCTGTTCTTTTTTTCACCAAGCCATCATTGTCACTTGATTAGTCGACCCCAGATGTGAAGTGTTCTATTTGGGCACCTTCCGCAACAGAGCATCGATGCCATGAAGGATGCGCGCCGACATAGTCCGCCTCGTCCAGTCATGCTCATGCGGAATCCAAGTAATCCACATGGCCTCAAACTCAAATGATTGGCACGTGATCCTAGGGCATCTGGTACCTTTCCAGAAGACTCCTGGGAGGAAAATATTCTAATGGAACACCTGGACCAATGGGAAATCAGATTTGAAGATAAGTCTATACAGAAAATGCCCAATCCAGTTCTATAAGTTCATGCCTTCTTCCTTCAAAGAGGGCTACTGCGAAGGCTGAAAAAGAAGGCGTTGTGTGGAGTTGCAAAAGAGTTGAGAGATAGAGAACAGAGCTAGATCTTAGAAGAGGCAAATTGAAGAAAAATTTGAGAGAAAATTTAAGTGAAGAAGAAAAGAGAAAGAGAGCGAGAGTCCACTTTAGTAGATCTATAGACCTAGTTCGTGTGAAGTTCATATCAGAGTGTAGCCATGTTCTTTCTTGAAGATCTGCTTACAGTTTGGCTTCTGGATCAAATCCAAAAGCCGTGTGCTCCGTTGGAGCTATATTTTCATTGTTTTTCTTTCTTGTTTTCTATTTTTCTTTTTCATTTCAACCTTGTATCTCCGATACTCTGTCTGGGGATCGGGGGAAGCTGTGTATCAGTAGTTGTTCTGATATTACTAGGTGTAAGATCAAGTTCATGCATAGCTCGGTGCTGTGTAGGTCCCCTCTGAGATTTCAGAGGAAGGAAGGATTGGTTCCTCTAGTTACTACCTTAGACAGTGGTTCTGATCTTGCTGGGTGCAAAATCTAGGTGTGAGGGATTTGTCTCCCTTGGCTTAAGCTGTGTGGTAGCAATCGTAGTGGAAGTTTTCCACTTTCTTGCTTGATGCAAGGGAAGCCTTACTCAATTGAGTAACGGGTGGACGTAGGTCTGTGAGTTTGCAGACTGAACCATCTTAAAAACTCTGTCTAGTGGTTTGTTCTCTCGTGCTTGATCCTTATCTTCTACCTCCCTCGTAGGGTGATTATATGCTAAGCACTTCATTGAGTTAATGATATTAAACTTGTCTTCCGCACTAAGTGTATGTTCATGTTATATCTGCTAAGTCAAATCTAGTATATCAAAAGGTGTGCATAAGTACACTTTACGTGAGGAGAGCTTTTGGACTCAATCCTCCGCCTAGCACTAGCATATGTGACTGGCGGTTTATGCTATTGTTGATGTTTGTTTAAATTCCAGTGCTCTCTAACTTGGTATCTTTTCCCTTTGGCAACCCGGCTTACGGGTTGGACTTTTCGATAGGTTTTGGGATTCATCCCACTTCCCGCATGGCGGATCCGGCACCCTATACGGGCACTGCGGTGGAACCTAGTGAGAACCTTGAGCCTACCCCCACCTTTGTGAGCGACACCCTCGGAGAGCCTCCACATATCAACCTGAGAGTCCGACGTGTGCACACGGAAGCAATACTAGGCAAGTAAGGTATCATCAACGGCAAGAGGGTGTGTAACATCCGTGATTTAATGGATCCTTAGCGGGTCGAGTCTAGAAGTTATTTCGATGATTTCGTGCGATTTTTACGGAGCACCACCCCCGATAATTTGACCTTGATCTACAGTTTGGCCTGCATGAGCCCTGAACAGAAGGCGGACCACAGGAAGTACCACGTCCACCTCCCTTCTCTTATGCTTTGACCTACTAGAGGAGCTCAGCATGGGTCTCCCAGCTTTCCACGGGGACTGGTCTCGTCTCGTTCTGATCTCCCAGGTAGGAGATACACCCCCGACAAGGACACCCTATCTGACTGGCGGCCTCATCTGTGTGACCTTGCAAGAACAGATGGTACCAGCACTTCCCACCTCAGGACGTGGTTGTTCTAGCTCTGGATCGTCCCCGGAATGTCCCTCTTTACGTTGACTCTGGCCCCGACCTGATCTAGTATCGTCCCAGTAGGATACAGCCCGGGTGAGTCGGTCCTAGTTTTCTATTCCTACACTGAGTTTGACCCTGCCGGCATCCAGAGGCTACCAATGATTTGATTGGGCAAGATCGATGGAGATTTTTGGTGGAGGCACACTAGACCCTCCCCTCTTTCCAACAAAAGTGGTCCCGCCTCGACCCGACACTCCAGCTGAGCGCACCGCCCCGAACAAGCACCCTCAGGCTTGCAGAAGACTGCTATCTGTGCAGCACTACGGGATCCGACAGACTGGTTTCATCCAAGCTCAGAACTAAGTGATTCTACTTCCTGGCGACTCACGGGCCGACCAACTTTCTAGTGACTCCAATCCCACCTCTATCGGACATCCCAACCAAGAGTTTCTCCTCCAACAAGTCACTAGTTGCAGACAGCCTGGATAGCGAGTCTGACTACACAAGTCGGGAGCTGATTTTCTTCAGCCGCAACATTCTCCCCTCCCCACCTGGCCGGCTGAGGGCCCCTCCCTGCGTGGAGGTAAATTTTTGTTGTAACTGAAAATTCTCCATGCCACGATCACCCTCCTGTGTGAGGCATAATGATTGTAATAGTAGGTCACCGATCGAAGCGACACCGACATAGCGTGCGGGGAATCCCATGCTTCCCCGCTCACCCTCGTCTCTGACTCGGGATCGGTGTCTTCACGCCGATCAGGTATAAGCTGAACCCTCCCTGGATATTTTTGTTCAAATTAGTATCATTTCTAAGTTTAGCCGATGAGAAAGTGAGTGCCCAGTCCCATGGCTTCCTGATCACGAGAGGCCACCGCGGATTGAGTGACTATTGCTTTGATGTCTAACTATGATTCATTAATGGGGGAGAATGTTGGGCATGTGTATAACATGTTTAATTCTATTATTTTGATGATGTTTGACTATGATTCATTAATAAGTTTGACCTGCATCTGATTACAACAAACACTCATGCATTTTAGCTGGTCAAGCCCACACCGACAACAAATTGTGTTTGCAAAGATAGAAAGAAATCAAGTAAGGCACATAGATCGAGGTATTTGGTTGCACAAGAATCAAGGTAGAATTCAAGATTCATGATTACACAGAAATCAAGGCATTGATAACACAAGACATCAGGCTTCACAGAAACCCATGCAGTCAAGGTTAACGCAACTGCTGAAGATGATACACACACTGAAGTATCACAAGAGAAGTGTCGACTCCAACTACAGAGTCGACATCGCTGCCTTCCTCAGAAGACCAAGAAGGACCAAGGTTGATGCTAGTAGGCCAAGGAAAGCGACTAAAGTCAGTGCATGTTTCCATTGCGGCGCAGCCAGTGCAACACAAGGTCGGTGCAACTTCTGACTAGCATGCTCCATGGTCTGTGCAAGTTTGATTCAAGGTCCGTGCACATTTGCTATGAAGTCCGTGCACATTTGCCTTGGACCGTGCACACTCAAGCCTGCGCAAGACAACCTCCGTGCAGGTTTGCTATGAAGTCGGTGCACACTCAAGATAGCGTCAGACAAGGATGGTGCACATGTGCTAGGATCGGTGCAATCTTTCTCAAAGAACCAAGCAAGGTCGGTACAAGTCACCATTGCCATGCTAGTAAGGGTCCGTGGATATTGCAACGAGGTCGGTGAACATTTGGTTCAAATGTGACAAGGTCTGTGCAAGTCCTGTCTCGGTGCACGTCCTACCTTCAACACAAGACCGAAGTTAGTGCAATTCTTCTCAACAGCAAAGGAAGGTCCGTGCACATCCAAGGCTAGTCAATATCAGGTCAGTGCAACCTCTGGCCAGCACATAACAAAGTCTGTGCACATACGATACAAAGGTCCGGGCATACATGAAGACAAGGTCTGAGCAAGTTGATGAAAGGCTGTGAACATTTACCTTCTGACAAGACGAAGTCTGTGCAAGTTGCTCAAAGTCCACATAAAGGTCCGTGCATACATGAAGACAAGGTTTGAGCACGTTGATGAAAGTATGTGCATGTTTACCTTCTGACAAGATGAAGTCTGTGCAACTTACTCAAACTCCACATAAAGGTCCGTGCATACATGAAGACAAGGTCTGAGCACGTTGATGAAAGTCTGTGCACGTTTACCTTCTGACAAGACGAAGTCTATGCAAGTTGCTCAAAGTCCTCATCAAGGTCCAAGCATACTCAACCAAGGTCAGTGCACGCTGTTCCCAAGCACCATCTATCCAAGGAAGGTCAAAGGAATGTGTCGACCTGTCTCCCTCATGAGGTCGACCTGTGACCATTCCAGAGAACATGATATGGGCTATCTCACTAAGCAGTGTCGACGAAATTCTATACTTCCCTATGAAACAAACATGCGCTATTTATTAGTAAAACATGTGTACTTCTTTAATTTCTTTTAACAGGAAATAACATAGTTTACGTGCCTTCCCCCCCTTTTTATATACAAGTGATACTGTAGATGGGACCATAGAATGACTAGACAACATGTACAATAGCTCTACTGACAAAAGCAAGCAATGTGACCGTCTAAGAAGAGTTTGTATGTATAAGTCTAATTACTCTCTTGATGTATTATAAATGGCAGGGCAACCTTAAAAATTCATAGTATTCTATACTGTTGAATCATATTCTATCGGTGAGCAAGAGGTGATTAATATAAGGCATCAACTTGAAGTGGCTTGTCAAATTAAAGAAATCATATTCTGTCGAAAGTTGCACCAGTTGCAGATGTGATAGGCAAGTCACTTCACCCACGTGAAGTGCAGTCTGCCTGTCCTTGTGGACAGCAGAGAGGCCACTAATTCACTTTGTATATTATTATTTATAAGTATTAACTAATGTGAGCACAAGAATTTAAATCCCAAGAGCCACTAAACTCTTCCACCCATCGTTTTCCAAAGTGCAAGAGCACTTACCTGTGCGTGAGGACGGCGACAGCAGGCGCAGGGAGAGCCGGTTTGGTGGTGTCCAGGGGCGCTGCAGCAGGCAGCAGGAAGCGGCCGGGGTGAGGACGGCTTCTGAGCGGTGCTCAGTCGGGCGCGCGGAGGGGCGCTGGCGACGGTCGCCGGACGCGGACGAGGGACCGGCTGCCGGAGGGGACGCTGCGGCGGCGGTGCGGGCGCGTGGGCTCAGGTCAGCGAGCGTCTGGGCGTAGCCCGTGCGGGCGCATCCGGTGGCTCGAGCGCAGGTGGCAGCGACTGCTGCTGAGGTGCCCGTGGGCACGGCGAGATAGCTCCGGCGAACGGATGTAGCCGCGACGGTGAGGGCGCAGTGGCGGCGAGGGTTACGAGCCAGATGCTGCCGCGGGGGCGCCGATGGCGGAGCTCGAGTCGTTGAAGGGGCTGGTGTTGCGGAGGTGTTGGAGCCGCCGCAAGGGGGGAACGCGGGAGGGAGGTCGCAGGAGCAGCTACTGTGGCGGCGTTCAAAGGTGTCGGATCTGTGGCGGCGTTCAGCAGCAGGAGCGCAGCGGCGGCGGCCGGCAGCCGCTAGTGGTGCGAGTCCGATGAGAAGGAACAGAGCGTCCCGGGCGGCTTTGCTGTAGGGAGGTCGGCAGGCAGAGGTGTTGGACACGCGGAGGAACGGGGGGGCCGCGCCGGATCTAGATGTGGCTCTGATACCAGTGAAGGATCGCGTCCGGAGAAGGTGAGATCTGATGAGGTTTAGGGACTCCGGCGAGGTGAGTTAGCCATATTGCTGTGTTCTTCCGATGGGTATAACCCATCTATTTATAGGGTGCATGAACCCCCACAACCCCTCCGTCCCTCTCGCACCCATTTCCTCTTCCGTGATTTACGGTGGCTAATGTCAAGGTTAGGCATCCGATAATGCACGGGTCTCACATTTGTCGTTTATGGACGGGTCGTCTGGCTATAACCAAATATAGATCGCGAAGCATGATTAGGTCCATACTGCCTTTCGAACCCCCAATGGCATCTACCACTGCAAAGGATGCCGTTTGGATTAAAGAACACCGGTGCAACTTACCAACGGGCGATGACCAGAATATTTGATGAGCTGCTATACCACAAGGTTGAGTGCTACATAGATGATCTGGTGGTCAAGAGCAAGAAAAAGGAAGACCATCTACAGGACCTCCAAGTCGAATTTCAGAGGCTCAGACAATATGAACTAAAGATGAACCCTATGAAGTACGCGTTCAGAGTGTCAAGTGGCAAATTCTTGGGCTTCATTGTCAGATATCGGGAAATTGAAATAGACCCTGCAAAGATCTAGGTGATTCAGGAGGTACCTCCACCAAGGAACCTCTCCGAGCTGAGATCTCTACTAGGTCGTCTAGCCTATATCCGATGGTTCATATCTAACTTGTCAGGGCGGTGTCACCCCTTTCATAAGTTGATGATGAAGGATGTTCCCTTTTATTAGGATGAAGAATGTCAAATAGCCTTTGACAAGCTGAAGGATTATCTTAAAACCCCTCCAGTGCTGGGGGCACCGGTGAAAGGATGGCCGTTGATTCGGTATATAGCTGCCACACATTACTCCCTGGGGGCAATGTTGGTCCAGAATAATGAGGAAGGGAAAGAATAAGCCCTCTGCTACCTCAGTCGAAGGCTGGCCAGAACTGAAGAAAAATACACTTTCATTGAGAAATTCTGCTTGGCACTGGTCTTCGCAGTCAAGAAGCTCTGACACTATATGTTGTCACATGAAATAAAGCTAATTTCCAAGGCGGATCTACTGAAATACATCCTATCGCAACTAGCTCTCAAAGGCCGCTTAGGCAAATGGATGGTGATTCTCATGGAGTTCGATATCTCCTATGTGCCGCAAAAAGCTATCAAAGGTCAGGCTATCGCAGACTTCTTTGCTGCACATCCAGTACTTGAAGATTGTCCACTAGAGATAGAACACCCTGAAGATGAGACTCTGGAAGCCGACCAAGTGCAGCCCGCCTTGTGGCAGTTTTAATTTGATGGTGCATCCAGAATTACCACTCCAGCGACCGGAGCAACCAAAGTTAGGGCCAGGGCAGGCATAGTGATGCGGGATGATGACGGGACTCGACACCGACTGGGACTCTAAGCAAGCTCGCATCCGTCCCTTAGCGAGGGAAGCGTGCGGATGTGCGCAGTTGAGAAACGGGCAGTGAGTCAAGGGTGGTCGGCTCTCTCTCTCGTGCCCGGGTCGGGTCACGGGATGGTATCTCACTCTTTCTCGCAGCGGTGAAATAAATACATCGAGCTAGGAATCCTACCACAAGATATCTAGCAGTGGCAAATGAGCGTATACTAAGAAAGCGGGAAACTAACTACAAGTGGGGCCGAGTGTACCTCCACGCTCGGGGCGTGGGAAGGACATAGTAAACGGGAGTGACGGGATCAGGAATGCCATGGTCAACCAGAGAACAAGGAGAGAGGTTAGTATCGGCACTACATGCCCTTAATGGCTCCGCCCTACCAAATTCTCATGGAGATCCATGAGGAACCCTTCCTCCAGTGGCCTCCTAAGATGAAATCTGACACGAGAATCTAGAGCAAGAAAAGGTACTGCCGCTTCCACCGCGACCATAGGCATGACACGGCTGACTGCATCCAGCTCAAGGATGGCATCGAGGACCTCATCCAGCGATGACTCCTCGACAAATTCATCGCCAAGGCCGCTGAGAAGCGATAATGTGAGCGGACCCCTCCACCCATCGACAACTGACCCAACGGGAAGGAGATCATGGTGATCTCCGGAGGGCCGACTTTAGGCGGTGATAACTCCAGGAGACACCGGCGGTACGTGACAATGGTCAATGCTGTGGAGCAAGGCGACTGTAGCCATCAGGAAACTGCCACTCGGGAGCACCTCAAGGATCCAATCGTCTTCTCAAACGAAGACCTAGAAGGTGTGACCACTCCTCATTCTGACTCTCTGGTGGTCTTGGCCACCATCAACCAATGTACCATGCGACAAATTTTAGTGGATAATGGAAGCGACCCCAACATTTTTTCTTATGACTGCCTAGTACTTATGGGTGTGGATTTGTTGCGAATAGCACCATTGCCACCCTTGTATGGCATTTCTAGCACAACCGTTCTCCTGGAAGGACACATATCATTGCTAATCATGTTCGAGACCTCACCAAGGGACGTGACATTCTTAGCAGACTTCACTGTAGTCCGTGGGATGACCGGGTACAATGCCATCATAGGGTGAGGTATCCTCAACACCCTCTATGGCATCCCCTCCTCCTATCATCAAAATTTGAAGTTTCCCACTTCTCGCGGGTGGGAGAAGTTCGAGGAGACTAGGGGGAGTCAAGAAGGTGCTACTTGATCTCCATTTGTGATAGGCAAATCGAGGAAGCCCCACCCGAGAAGAAGACGAGGACAGAAGGCCAGAGTCTAAGCATGAGCACCCACACAGAGGATCTATACCTCATCGAGGTTGGGGAGGACGAGAGTAGAACGCTTCAGATCGGCGCTTCAATATCCGAGCAGGAGAAAGAAGCCTACACAAGCTTCCTAGAAGCAAACCAAGATGTATTTGCTTGGTCCAAGGATGAGCTACCTGGAATTCCGTCGGAAGTCATAATCCATTGACTAAAGTTGGACCCAAGTTGCCGCCCAGTTCAGCAGCGCAAGAGGCACTGCAACCCTGAGCGACGGGCCATTATCAGGGATCAAGTGAGTGAAAAGTTACGCTCGGGACTATTACGACCCACCCAGTACCCTGACTGGGTAGCTAATTGATGTGACACCACTCCTTGGACCTAAATTGTAAGCAAACAACCGAGTCGGTGGACCCACTCTAGCGGGCTCACTCGCGTAGCGCACACTCGTGCCCGTAGGCGAACCGATTGTTCTGTCTTCTCCATCAATTGCTTCTTCAACAGGTCTATCTCCTGTCGATACTTTTGAAGCAGCATCAGGACTACCGGGTCCATAGCCGCATTGCTGGGGATGACTTCTGGTGCGTCCCCGGGTATGTTTTCTGGCAGAATATCGAACAAAGCTTCATCTTCATCTTCCGCTGTCACCACGTTGGCGGTAAGGACAGCTAATTCATCCTCATGCCGTCGGCAAATCAGAGGTTGCTTTCCTTTAGCCGCGGCCAACAGTTCTTGTGCGGCCTTGGCCCTTCGAGTACTTAGCCTTGGCCTCGTGGCTAACTGAGCTAACTCGCGAGGGTCTTCGGGGAGCCCCCCATATTGGCCAAATATACCAGCCATGTTGCAGGCGAAGACCTGCATTCTCCTTCTCTGCCAATGGACTCTCCTCCTGGGTTTGTCTGGGAAGGTGAGCCTTTCAAAGACAGGAACTCTTTCTATTTCCTCCCGAAAAGGGGCAGCATCATCAGCTTCGGCTTCAACATAGAAACCATCTTCATATCCATTATCATCAACCGACGACGTCATCTTCCTTTCTTCTTCTTCTCCCACTGCCATTGGCGGGCAGTAATCTTTTCTAGCTGTAGCTACTTGCATCAGTCGTTGCCGTCTGAAAGAGGGGTTGCCGAGCCCTCGGAAGTAGTTTCAGACTAGCGCGGTCATCTCCTCTTGACCCTGCTCCTGATGGAGCATGGGGGACAACTGTCGACCTTCCACAGGAAGGGTGTAGGTGAACCGAGCCCGATTGGTGGGCTGTTGAAATCTTCATCCCATAGCAGGGACATTGGCTTGGCGGGAGCCGGGTTGAAAACTCTTGCGGCGCGAAGGGTCCGCAAACACTTCTCCTTCTTTCGGGGCTAAACCCCTCTCCTTCTTCATTCTTGATCCTTCACGAGTAGGGCGGTGGTGGATCGGTGCGTCAATTTGGTCGACAGGCTAGACCCTCTTAGGGACCCAGACCTGTTTGAACTTCTTTGGCCTAGGGGCCAGCTTCTTCTGGCGATGGTGGCCAGCTTCATCTCTTTCCGCCCTCCTTCCAGCGAGGGCTTGGTATGATTTGTGAACAGGAACGGTGGGGATGACCCGATCAGGGGCCACCCGGGCGTCACGTCCGTCGAGGAAGACGCGGACTCTGCCAATCAGCAACGACTTTTCGGTCTGGGAGACGCATCCGGTAAGTACAGTAGAGTTCTTTCGGCAGCCCCTGTGCCGATGACCTCCAAAATTCTGGTTGGCAGGAACGGGGCGGACCCTGAAAATAGCATGATGGACCAGGCAACTGGCGACCAGTGCTGGTTTCTTGGACGCATTCCGGTGGTGTCGAACCTCTGGGGATGCGGTCTTCCTTGCAGCCTTCTTGTCGGGCTCGGAGGGCTCCACCTCCAACATGTCAACAAAGGCTAACCCCAAAAAGTTGGGGAAGCCAACAGCAGCGGGGAAGGTGCCGAACACCGTGGGTACCGCAACGGTGTGCCCTACACAGGGTTCCGCAGGTTCGCCGAAAAAAACACACGGTAATCACGAAACAAGCTCTGGGAGCCCCAAAACTGATCCAACACTCACGGATCCAGATCCAAAAAATATGTGAAAAACTTGGGACATTACAGCCTTCCCCCCTTAAACAAATTTCATCCTCAAAATTTAAAAATGAAGCATAGGAACAGGGGGAAAGACTCAAGCAAACAAGTAAGGATATTGTTACCGCATCTCATTCTCACGCTCCAAAGACGCCTCACCACCGGAATGACACTGCCAGACCACCATAACCAGAGGGATAACCTTGTTTTGCAAGCACTGCTCACGCCGATCCTCAATGAGGATAGGATACTCTGGAAGGGATAGGTCGGGGGGTCACCTTAGGCCAAACGGCATCCTCTAGAACATGGGAATCATTAGGGATATACTTCTGAAGCATCGACACATGAAACACATCATGCACAGCAGAGAGCTCCGGATGTAACTGCAACCGATAAGCGACTTCCCCAACACACTCGATAATGAGAAAAGGGCCAATGTAGTGGGGGCTCAGCTTCCCATGCTTGTCGAAGCACATAACACTCTTCATGGGAGAAATTCTCAAGAACACCCGGTCTCCCACAGCAAAGTTGAGAGGTCACCTCCTCCGATCAGCATAACTCTTCTGCTGGCTCTGCGCCGCCAACATCTTCTGCCGAATGAAATGCACCACCTCAACACACTACTGCACCAAATCCGGTCCCGTCAGGACATGCTCGCCCACCTCGAATCAATCAAGTGGAGTCCGATAGGGTCACCTATACAACGCCTCATAGGGAGCCATACCAATGCTCGAATGGTAGCTGTTGTTGTAGGCAAACTCCACTAACAGTAAATGGTGGGTCCAACTCCCCTGCCGCTCCAGGCAACACGATCTCAACATGTCCTCCAAAGTCTGGATGGTCCTGTCAGAATGACCGTCCGACTGAGGATGATAGGCCAAGCTGAATGCCAACTCAGTGCCTAGAGCTCTCTAGAAACTCCTCCAGAATCCCGATGTGAAGTGCGGATCACGATCGGACACAATGGAGATGGGGACTCCATGCAACGGAGCGATTCGCTCCACATACAATCGGGCCAACTTCTGCACACTCCAACCAACTTTGATCGGTAACAATCGAGCTGTCTTCGTCAGTCTATCCACCAGTAACCAAATACTATCATGCCCACTGGATGTCCTCGGTAGCCCAACCACAAAATCAGTGGTCACGTGGTCCCACTTCCACGCGGGTATCTCCAAGGGCTGAAGTGTACCTCCCGGTCGATGGTGCTCAGCCTTCACTTGCTGACAGGTCAAACACCTGGCCACAAACTCCGCCACATCTCTCTTCATGCTAGGCCACCAATGATGTGAAACGAACCTCAGACCTACACAAGCAAGCACAAGCGCGAACCGATTGGGCCGAAGTCGGCGGCCAACTCACACGGCACTCACCCGAACCCAAGAGAGAGCGAGATACCATCCCGTGACCCGACCCGGGCACGAGAGAGAGAGCCGACCACCCTTGACTCGCTGCCGATTTCTCAACCGTGCAGGTCCGATGCTTCCCTCGCTAGGGACGTACCCGAGCTTGCTTAGAGTCTCAGGTGGCCTCGAGTCTCGTCATTGTCCCGCATCAAGTAAGGTCGATGTACATTACACTTTGTGTAAGGCAAGGTCGATGCACATCCTTACACTCACTCTATAAGGCCGATGCACATGCTAGTTCTATGTACCTCAGGTCGATGCATGTTTTGCACCATGTCTTACAGGTCGATGCATGTATTGTAGCATAGTCTACACGGTCAATGCATATGCTTTAGCATGTTGTACTTGGTCTATGCACACATAGAGTCTAAGGTCTACACATATATGGAGTCTATGCATATCTAGGGTCTGTGCACATGAAGAAACTAGGGTCGATGCACATGTGGATTCAGGTCGTCAAGTGTGTGCATAAAGTCTATACCTTAAAGCATTTGCATTAACATACTCTTTTGTGGTCTGAGAATCTTGTTTCTATGATATTTGTCAAAGTATACATTCTCATAAAAAGGTGTTTGACGAAATGTCGTATATCCTATTGACAGGATTAACTCAAACACTTAATGGACTGAGAGGAGTAGAGACTCAAGTGGGTGCGTAATCCAAGACTCAAGTTAATATATCACGTGATCCAAGGCGGCTTGTTCTCCAAGAACACTCAGCCAAGTGGTCTCATCCCATCTACCAGATGTGACACGTGGAATCACTCTAGCCACTTTCCTGACAAAGCCTTTGGCAGGAATTCTCCCTCCACACACTGGAGCAAATCTGTGTAGGGTCCACGACATCTGGCTTGCTGGTATTTGAAGAGGAGTATCTCTGAGACGTTGTGCCAGAGAGAGGAACACATACACAGAGAAAGAGAGAGAGAGAGATCGAGCAACGAAGAAGATGTGAGCGAGAGAATTAGAAGAGAAGAGAAGAAAAGCAGTAAAGAGAGCTGTGAGGAGCTTCTGAGAGAAAAGTGAAAAGTGAGTTACAGATTGGGAAGGAAGCTCAAAACAGAGTATTGGAAAAGAAGAAGAAGGGAGTGCTACTACATTCACGATCTCTAGATCAAATCTAGGATCGTTTGCTCATCCTTGAGCTATATTGGTTTTCCTGTTACATCTGTTCATCATTTTCTATTCTTTGTTCTTTTCTTCATTACTGTCTTCAAGCTGTAAGTCAGCGGAGCAAGCTGTGACGCTCAGCGACGAGGAGTTGTTCCTCGAGCAGCAAGCTGTGGTACTCAGCTGTTAGCAAGTTGTGAAGCTCAACAGGTCAAGCTATTAGTCAGCAGTTGCAGGGGTTCGTCCCCGAAGCTGTGGATCAACGGTTAAGCTGTGTGTCAACGGAAGCCACACTCAGATCTGAGTGTGGGGTGGATGTAGGTCTTAGGTTGAGACTGAACCACCTAAAAATCCTTTGCAGAGAGAGAGAGAGAGAGAGAGAGAGAGAGAGAGAGAGAGAGAGAGAGAGAGAGAGAGAGAACACGGGAGGTGGGGGGAACAATCGCGACAATGGGGAGGGTGGGGTGAGCGTCGTCGACCATGCTAGGCAGGTTGCTGGCGTGTTGGGGGGGAGCAACACCGTCGAGCTACGAAGGGAGCGAGGGGCGGCCGCCGTAGTTCGCGACTGAGCTGCACAACGACGGAGGCCAGAGGGGTGGCGCTCGGAGCTTGGGGGTTATGACGTGCTCGGGTGAGGGCGAGCACCGTGCTCGGGGGGACGACGGTGCCGTGTTCGGATGCCTTGGCATGGCCGGATGTCGTGACCGCCGCGCTCGGAGTGCAAGCTCGCCACGCTCGTGGTTGCCACCGGGCTCGGAAGAGTGGCAGTGTGCTCGGTGAGGTGAGCGCCAGTGTGACGGGGCTGTGGCAGTGGCGAGTAGGGGAAGGGAAGCCAATGAGTAGCCTGCTGCCGATGTAGGGACATCAAAGGAGTCGCCTGTGGGAGGGAGATCGACGACTGTGTAGGGGAACAGTGGCAGCGACGACGTTGCAAGCTGTGGAGGGAGACGGCAGCGTGGGAGGGGCGTCATGCTCGCGAACATACTTGGCCTGGGGGCTCGATCGCCGGCGACGTGCTCGGGGGGGATGGCTGCAGCTTGGACCGTTGAAGCGTTGCGTCGTCGGCGGGATGGGCGCTACACAAGAGTTGCCTGGCAGGGTGCCATGCTTGCCGTGAGGCCCACGTGCTCGCCACACTGTGAATGTTGTCAAGCTTGAGAGGTGATCGTGCTCGAAGGCAGCGGCACGTGCACGAGGTGGTGAGGAGTCTGCTTGATGCGGCTGGCAGGAAGGCCACATGGTGCGACGCCTCACGTGCTCGCCAAGCTTGGGCGGGAAGACTCCACTGGCGAGGACGGGTTGGAGAGCCTCTGGGCGTTGGCCTCATGGTGGCGAGGATGGCTGTTCGGAATGCTGCCGAGGTGCGAAGGGTGCGGGGGAGTGACTGAACGACGCCGGCGAAGACGCTGTGCCCCGGAGGTGATCGTGCTCGGACGTAGGGGTGCATGGCCAGTCGTCGAGCTCGTGGATGCCGCCGCTCCCGGGAAGAAGGCCTTGCTCGGAGGGGAGGGGGAGGGTGCTCGCCTTTACGTGCTTGCATGTAAGGGAGAGGGGACATCGCTGGTGATGCCTAACTGGGCAACGATCCCAGAGACGATGGCAGTGTGCTGGCAGGGTAGGCTGATGCAGATGGCCCTGTGGAGCTGTGAGGGTGGTACACGGGGGCTCGATAGCGATCGTGCTGGTTCACGAGGGTAGCAGGTATCGATGGCGGTGAGCTCGGCCGGAGTGGTCTCTGACGATGTTACATGCATGGTGTTTTGCGGGTTGCATGGAGGGGTTCCGTGGTCGGTGCAGGGGGAATGGACAGGGCGGTGCCGTGGTTGGTAGGGCAAGGGCAGCGGCGGGAAGATATTGTGAAAGATAATGAAATGTACCGTTATGCTACCGAATTATTTTCATAAGCATAACATTGCCTTAAGTCATTCTTAATTTTCTCAAGATCTCAATTGAAGCATTCGTCCATTGAATTATTATTATTATTATGAATTTATTGAACTTACTACATTCTTGGTCATATTTACTTACTTGATACGTGAAAGTAGCTTGATTTATACTTGAAGATGCAATCGAGCACTGATTGTGTTCAAGAGCTCTATGCTAGTCCCCTCGGTCGATTGTCAGAAACATACTGAAAATCATGGGGTATGATGCTACTGGCATCGCATTGCGCTGGGAGTACTTTCTTTATAAATAAGTGAAAATCCACAAGCATACATTAAAGTTCCATGAAACATATGGAATCCGCGGCACGACATGACTTTCTTGCTTGTTACATGATATACCACAGAAATTCACCGAATACTTGCTCATAAGTAAAAGATGTTTGGATAATGAGTATGTGACTTGCTATTACATTCTCGATACATTCTTGTTCATGAAAGGTAATATTGTATTCTTATTCATTCTTGTTACATTCTCGCTCATTCTATTTCATATGACCATCTCGTTACTTGGTTATTTACTTTGAGTTATCACATACGTATGATTTTACATTATTTCTCTAGAGCTAAAATGTTAATTACTTTAACAAGTGCCTTCATGTTGATGCAAAGATACCTACTAGGCAAGTGTGCTCATTATCTATTTTCAAATCTTTACAGGAAATGGAAGTGGTTCGGATTCAGATTCGAGTATTCAAGTAACGGATCCGAGAGTGAATGAAGATTGAGTGAAGACTTAGGAGTCAATATTGTCTAGATTGAGTCTATGTAATTTTCATATTTCTTGAGTCTAGTGAAGTTGAAAGAAAGTTGGATTAGTGATTGTATTGAATATTTGATTATTAATGGAATAAAGATAGAGTTTTGAGAAAATATTTATGCAATTGCATCTTAATGTGTGATTGTCTTGCACTCTGATTATTTCTTGCATGCAAGAGGCTTACCATGTCGGCTATACACGTTTCCTCGAGCTAGTCTTCTGCTGTAATTAAAGGCTCAGGGCGTGACAGTTATGCCATGGTGCCGTATTTACCTCTGTCACAGAACTGCATGCCTACCGCTTGCCCCGAGCTGGCCACCGACCACTCGGACTGATGATTTGAGTTAGCCGGACCACTGGCCTAATATTCCCGCGACCGGCCTCGACTCCCCAACATGATGACACTCGCCCTTCGGGACTCCGTACCCAAGCGCTCATCTCGAGCCGCGTCCGGCCTCCTTCAGGCGCCAGCCCACAATCGCCCCTGCCACCTAGCTAGTCGGGCTCGTCTCGATCTCCACATGGAGAGCCTCTGTAAAGCACGCGGATATCCATCTTATCCCGCATTAACCCGGGGACCAACCCGCGCGTCAAAATTATCCTGTGGCGTGCGCCAGTTGTACTTTGGCCTCCTCCGCCCATCTGTAAAGCCCACGTGGCTCTAATGCAGCATGAAACGAGTTGAATACATGTACCCCGACCCGGGTCTCAGCTTCTTCCTGCACATGCCCAGCTCCCTCAGTCACAACGGTGCCCTCGGCACCTGACTGCCAGCTCCGCCAGTCACACCGAGGCCTGCAGCACTCAATCGCTCAGCCATTTCAGCCACGACGGTGTCCCCGGCACCCGACTGCCAACCACCCCAGTCACATCGGGGCCCGCGGCGCCCGATCGCTCAACAACTCAGTCACAAAGGTGCCTGCGGCACCTGACTGTCAGCCACTCCTGTCACATCGGGGCCCGTGGCACCCGATCATTCAACAACTTGGTCACAACGGTGCCCCCAGCACCCGACTGCCAGCCACTCCAATCACATCGGGGCCCGCGGCGCCCGATCGCTCAACAACTCAGTCACAACGGTGCCCCCGGCACCCGACTGCTAGCCACTCCAGTCACATCGGGGCCTGCGGTGCCCGATCACTCAGCCACTTCAGTCACGACGGTGCCCCCGGCACCCGACTGCCAGCCACTCCAGTCACACCGAGGCCCGCGACACCCGATCACTCAACAACTCAGTCATAACGGTGCCCCCGGCACCTGACTACCAGCCTCTCCAGTCACATCGGGGCCTGCAGCGCCCGATCGCTCAACAACTCTGTCACAACGGTGCCCCCGGCACCGGATTGCCAGCCACTCCAGTCACATCGGGGCCAGCGGTCCCCGATCGCTTAACAACTCAGTCACAACGGTGCCCGCGACACCCGATTGCCAGCCACTCCTGTCACATCGGGGCCTGTGGCACTCGATCGCTCAACAACTCAGTCACAATGGTGCCCCCAGCACCCGACCGCCAGCCACTCCAGTCACATCGGGTCCCGCAGTGCCCGATCGCTCAACAACTCAGTCACAACGGTGCCCTCGGCACCCGATCGCCAGCCACTCCAGCCACATCAGGGCCCGTGACTCAATGACTCAGTCACGACGGTGCCCCCAGCACCTGACTGCTAGCCACTCCAGTTACATCGGGGCCCATGACACCCGATCGCTTAACAACTCAGTCACAACGGTGCCCCCGGCACCCGACTGCCAGCCACTGTAGTCACATCGGGGCCCACGGTACTCGATCACTCAACAACTCAGTCACAACGGTTCCCCCGGCAGCTGACTTCCAGCCACTCCAGTCACATTGGGGCCCACGGCACCTGATCGCTCTACAACTCCAATTACAACGGTGCCCCCAGCACCTGATTGCTCAGCCACTTCCGTCACGACGGCGCCCCTGACATCCAAATGTCGAGTCCAGACAGCGTCGGGCTATTCTAGTTCTGACGGCGGCCAACAACTCGAGTCCCACCGGGGCCCACGACACCCTGCAATTCTGAGCTCAACGACTTTTGGGTCGCTCCAGTATTGGCGATGCTCACGCCGTCCAACCGCTCCAGTCTTAACAGCGCCCGACCGCTCCACTAACAAGTGGTGCCTACATCATTCGGTCACCTCAGCCTTGGTGACGCCCAACTACTCCAGCACAACGGTGCCTACGGCACCCCTACTGCCCCGACCTCGACACTATCTCATGATGGGAAGACATTGCGACGCCCCTCGGGCGGCATCCTGTTGAGTCTTAGATCCTTTGACGGACGCGATGTATGAATGCGGAACTACCCGCACAATAACACAATGACCCGGGGAACGTCATAAATGACAGAATTATCCTGTGGCTTGCAAGTACCTGTAATCAGGCTCTCATGCTCCCACATAAATGCCTTTCATGGCGTATAAGTCACGTAATCCTGTCAGGGAGCGGGTCCCCCTCCTCACTAGAACCAGTCTCTCTGCCCCTAGTTATCCCTGTTGTGTTGCTGTTGCCCTGTCATTGTTGTACGGACGAAGCCCTCCCGACGTCGCGGCTCCTAGGGTCCCTGACTCTTTCTTCGACAATAGAAACAAAGGTGTTCGGGCTCCGCCCAATGTAAACTAAACACTGATCGCTTGCGGTCGGTGGGGAGGACGTCTAGTACACGAGCCCCCACAATCGTCTACACTCGTACCCGCAGAACCTCCTTCTCTCCACATGACGCATAACGTTCCGTGCTCACGTGTCGTGCCCTGGCGGCATATCCCCAGTTAAACATTTGGTTCCACAGGTGATCATCGAGAAATCGACTGGCACGCCCGCATTCCATCCAGCCATCTCTGTCCCAATCTTTCAGAATGATTAACCATACGAAGTTCCTTCTTGTGCATTCCTATCGTTCTTTTCACCCTCCTTTCAATCCCCCCGGAATCCCCGCGTGCCAAATCGACCCATCTCGGCCTTCCGTAAAAGGTGAGTGTGCGTTCCCGTCGTGAGGGAAAGAACGATCAGGAAACTCGCACACCACCGGAATGTCCTCCACATCTGGACACGGCTGGTCTACCAAGACCACAGAAGCGAGAAAATCCTGACAACCAGAATCAAGCAAATGATGGGCTCGAATAGCAGAAATGAGGAAACGAGGAGAGGTAGAACAGATACCTTGGAAGTAGAAGGTCAACCTATGAGGATGCTGAAAGTAGACCCTCTTCGTGCCACAATCCACAACCGCTCCATGGGCCTCGAGCCAATCCATGCCCAAGATCACATCATAGTCTCGAAGCTGCAACGCATACAGCCTGCCTGGCAAACTCCACCCTTCGATCCAGACCAGAACCTTCTCGAAGAAAAACAGAGTGACCATGAAGTCACCAGACGGCAACTCCACCATCAAATCACAGGACATTTGGGAGACCGGGTCCTCAACACTCCGTGTGAAATCCTCTGAAATAAATGAGTGCAACGCACCAGAATCAAATAAAACTCATGTTGCGCAACCCAAAATCATAACAGTATCTTCCACAAGCTGTGACAACTCTGCCTCTGCCCTGGTCACGTGGGAAACCTGGCCTCGAGCACTCTGCCTGCCCACACTTGCTGACCGAGGTAGTGGCGGATATTGCCCCTGCTACTGAAACTACTGCTGTGGGTACTGCTACTGCTAATGAGGAAACTGGGGTGGCTGACACGGCCGCTGCAGATAGTCATGCGCCATGTGACCCGATTGGTCACATCTAAAATAGATCACCGGTGCCGAACACTGCCTACCTGGATGCGACTCGCCACAACGGGGACACCCTGCACGAGAACCACCGACTGACCCCTGCCACTACAAAGGTGCTGGCCACTAAACACTACCCGATGAAGCCTGCCGCTGCTCTCGGCCCTCCTTCTACTTCCGGAAACCCTTCCCGAAGAACCTCTTGATCTTGGCGCCGAAGGAAGCAGAACCTATCGCTGAAGATGCCAGAGTTGAAGCTCCCGAACTACCAGAAGGAAGCTGGAACGTGCTCTGCTGCTAGGTAGTCATCTGGTGGCTACGTCCTGACAAGGACTGCCCTTGGCTAATCGGTCCTCACGTCCTCTGCATATCCAGCTCCAAAGACGTCGTGATACGAGAAGTCGTCTCCAAATCAGAGGCAGCATTCACGATCAAATGGTGCCTCAGCTCCTGCCTCATGCCCTGGATGAACTGCTCGGTCTTCACCCTCTCATGCTCCATGATGTGAGGAGCGTAACGACCTAGCGCAACAAATTGGGCCCTGTACTGCAACATGGACATGTCACCCTGTACCAGCTCCAGAAACTGACGCATCCTCTGTGTAGTAACATACTCTAGGTAGTAAGCACGCTCGAAAGCACTGACAAAGTCGCTCCATAAGATCTGCTCAACGGGGCGAGACTGAAAAGACATCTTCCACTCAGAAGCCCACCACTCTCGAGCCGTGTCCTGCAACTGGTTGCAAGCCAACATCACTCTGTCCTCCGCAGTACACCGCATTTGAGTAAATACTTGTGCAATTGCATCTTATGTGTGATTGTTTCGCGCTCTGATCATGCTTGCTTGCGAGAGGCTTATCATGCCGGCTGTTCGCGTCTCCCCGAGTGAGTCTTCCGCTGTAAATAAAGGCTCGGGACGTGACAGCTAAGTTGGTATCAGAGGTAGAATCTAAGTATCAGAACTTAGGGAGAAGAATTATGTCATAGGATAAGTCCAAGGGTTAGGACCCCTACCTTTGAACTAAGGAAGAAATTTTTCACAACCATGTGAGAATTGGGTAGAGCTCGGGATAAGATAGATAATTATTTTAAGATTAAATTCCCCTAATTCCATGAGAAATAACAAGTCGTTGTATTTCTCTCAGGTACCTTATTTAATTTCCAATGGCACATCGCGTAGACTGGGACGGCATGCAGCAGAGTGTGGCTGGCCTTACCCAAGCCCTACAAACTATGGCTCAGGCAGGTGCAGGAGCCAGAGCTAGCAGTCTACATCAAAATTTTCGAGGTCTCAACCCTCCGCATTTTTACGGGTCTTCTAATCCAGACGAGGCAGAGAACTGGATCGATGAGATGAACAGGATCTTTGACGTTATACAATGCACCAATCAGGAGAAGGTGCGTTTAGCTACTTTCCAATTAAATAAGGATGCTCGTACATGGTGGAAGTCAGTCCCGAAACCTCCAGTCGATGCACCACACACATGGGAAGGCTTCCTTACATTATTTCATGCCAAGTATTTCTCGGAGCACGTCAATGAGAGGAAGGCTATGAAATTTACGTCCCTTCGTCAAGGGATGATGTCAGTAGTAGAATATGAATTACAGTTCTCCAGGCTAGCACTATATGCACCACATCTTATTAGCACCGATTTATTGAAAGCGAATCGGTTCATGGACGGGTTACGGCCCGGTTACATCCAACAACTGGGAACCCAGAACATCCGTACATATGAAGAGATGGTCCAACGGGCCTATTTGTGTGAAAGAACCTTAGAGAAGGTCGAGAAAATGAAAGGAAAAGGAGAAGAATCTAGTCGGCGGTCTGATCGGCGATTCAAGAAGGAGAAGTTTAGCATCACGGAACCTCACAAAAGTCGTGATAACAAGAAACGGTCTAGGAGTGGGAACGGTGAAAGTTCCCAGAAGTATAAGAAAGTTAAAGAAGAGGAGAAGTAGGTCGTGGCGGCCTGCACGTTCTGCGAAAAGTTTAGACATTCAGCAGAAGAATGCTGGAAGTGTCTCGGCGCTTGTTTACGCTGTGGAAGCAGGGAGCATCGCATGCCAGATTGCCCCCTTATGAAAGAACAAGCAACTGGAGGAGGACGCAAGAGGCAAGCTCGCCTCAATGCAGTTCTAGAAGAAGAAGAAGAAGCGCCTAGGGATGGTGGGCTCATGGAAGGTACACTTCAAATTTACTCTCATCCTGCATTTGTGCTATTTGATACTGGTGCTTCTCATTCTTTTATCTCTACTTCTTTTGCCAAAACTTTACGGGGAACTCTCCTTCTCCTGAAATACAAAGGGAAGTAAGGGACCAGTATGACAATAAGCAAAGTGGACTACCCAACCGTTGGATGAAACAGGAAGGCTCCTAGGGGCTGTTTTACCTCGACCAGGGGGACGGTCCGTTCGTCCGGCGCTATCTCCCCTTCCTCCAGGGCCTCCTCAGCAGCTGGGGTAGTCTTTGCAGCTGCCTCCTGCTGCAGGACCCCGACAAGAGCCGCCAGCTTCCCCAAGCCGACGCCAGCGTCCCCGGGTTGCCCGACCGACACGTCGGGTAGGGGCACCTCTGAAGCCTCCGGTCGAACCGTTCTCTGCAGACGAGTCGAAAGATGAATGGCGGGAGACTAAGACTAATTGCAGAAAGGGGAGCCCTGTGTGAACGGGCCCGCACTTACAACATCCTCTCCAGAGGCCACTCCGTCAGAAGAGTAGTCGTAGTCTACCTTCTCGCTTGAGGGGGACTCGCTCGAAGCCGACTCATCCCTGGTCGGAGTGGGAGCGCCTGCTCGAACGCCCTCAGCCTCCTCCTCACGTGGGCTCGGGGACGGCGGGGCCCTTGACCTCAACCTCCACCTCACGTACATCCGCTTCAGCTCGGGAACCGCTGAAACTCCTATATGCACAGGGGAAGATGCGAGGGGAGCTGTACAACGAAGTGAAGTCCTAGTTAGGCGAAAACCCACGAATGCATAGCATAAACCCCCGGGCCAGAGGAGGAAATTACCCTATTTGACCACCGCTGCTGGGGGCAAGTCGGGGATCGTCTCCTCTGGAAGAGGCACGGTCCCGGAGACACCGGCTTCATCCATAGCCGAGGCAGGTGTCGAGGCACGCTCGTCCGCAGGGCCTAAAAGGAAGAGAAAATCCACATAAGAAGCCTTGTTTCACGAGGTGGAAAAGACATTAAGCAGGGTGAGAGTCGCACCAGGGGGCCTGCTGGGCTCGACCAGAGCAGCTATCATGGTCGCCTTGAGATCTCTCATCTCAGCCTTTTTCTGCTCTAGCTCCTACGGGCTAAACGTCACTGAGGATTCCCCTACCGAGAGCCTCCTCACTGCAGACGGGAGCAGAATGGACACAGGTTATATAAACGTGAGAGGTCTCCCGGCGAGGGGGGGGGCAAAGACCAAAAGTCGTCAACATTAAAAAACCTTATCGGCAGGGCTCTTTGGCTCAACCCGGGGTGAAGCAAATGCAGTAAAGGAAGGGACCGGCAAAGGGGAGGAGGTCAAAGCCATCCGTGATACCTCCGCCCTTCTCCGCTCCGCCTCTTGTTCGGTCGCCACCTTCGCAGTGGCGAGCGCCTTCTCCACCGGTGACATTCCCGGAAGCTTCCCAGCCTCTCTCGGTGAACAAATTGGGGTTGTCGATAGCCCGGGTCCCACCCAAGGCTCGTCTGCGACCGAGGTAGGCGAAGGCGGAAGCTCCTCCCTAGCTGGCAAACAAAGAGAATACCTGGCATGAATATCCCAAGCCGGAATAGCCCTCAGAGGACCCACCAGCCTCAGCTACTACAGCCTCTACGCGAGGGCGTTTCCCCCTAGGCTACATGCCTCCATCCCCACTCCCCGAGGATGCCTCCGTGGAGGGGTGATCCTCCTCTGCCATAGAGCCTGTCAATAAACATAGCATTATACAATACCCCAGTTACACACCTAAAAATTAACAAAGTAAATATGGGACGTGCTAAAAGAAAGAACCTTACCTGAATCCCCGAAGGGGGTCAACGACAAGGGTACCAGCTGCTCTGGCCTCAGCAACAGTGCTCGGGCCACCTTCGCGATGGCCTCCCGAATGTCCCTTAGAATGTGGGCACACTCGATCTGGGACACAAACTCCACAGGCCCGACTGACCCGATCGCATGGCCGATGTGCTGCCTCCAGTCATCGATCGCTGTGTCAGCAAAGCTCCCGTGTGAAAGTGCCCGGTCCAGTGAACCTCTACCCCGGAAGTCACAGTCGGCCAAGAATTGGGCACACTAGGTCCTAGGTGCCCTCGGTCGATGCACCTTCATCCCAGCCATTGCCGCCATAGTCGGTACCTGTCTCAGGGGCTTCAGCGCCCCTCTGTTGCCTCGGCTTCCAGACGAAGAGCCCCGGCTGCTCCGGGGCCACTGCTCCACAAGTCACTCGATCTCCCGATGAATCCGAGCAACGTGGGTCTTCAAGTACCCGCCGTCCAGTGGAATGGGAGGCAGATCCTCCCTCAGCAAGTGACTCTCCTCCGCCTTCCTGATCGTGGAGGCCTTCTACCAATACAGGTGGCTGTGCTTGAACCACCACCTAGCGTAATGGATGTCGAATCGCCCCCGACATCCCTGTCCCAACATCGAAAACTGCTCCGACTCTCAGCGGTAGTAGAAGTCCCACCACGCGGCTGCCAGTAGGTGGGTGTCCTTCCCTCTGTACTACTGGCCTGTCAAAGGAAACTCCCAATTTGGCAGGATCCCCTGGTCGTACCCAAAATTCCTTGCGAATCGATGTGGGTAGTACGACTCCAAGGAACTCGTCGCAAACTGGTGCAATGTCAACACCACTGATCGGGTGCTCAGCACCCACTCAGTTCATGGCCCTGTGTCTGGCACCCCCTGACCAGGGTGAGCACTGGTCGCCCCTCCACCTGACGTTCCCAGAAAAAGGCCGTAGTCTCTCGCGGCACTGTTAAAAGGTAATCCCTCCTCACCCTAGGCGGGCAGTTAGAAAAGGGCTCTCCTAGCCCCCTCCAACTGTGCCTCAGTGTCTCCGTCAGGCTATCCAGTGAAGCTGAACAAAAGCGGTGCTGTCAGATTTGCCACAGTCCCTCGTGTCACTAGCCTCGAGAACAACAATCCCGCCCACGCACTGAGGTAGTAGGTCGGCAAGAGAAGGCCCATCTCTCTCAACGTCGAGTGCGCCACCAGAACTCCCAGTCCCTGATAAATGTTGGCCAACGCAGTAGGAGCCAAGGCCAACTGTCATCCCCCCGCCAACAAGCAAGACATGCAAGGCGACCGCTTGTTCGGCTTGCTTCTTGAGTCGCCTCTTGAAATTCTTCCTTCTATTCCTCTTCTGTTTCATGGCGTTAGCCACCTCCAGGGGAGAAGGAGGAGGAGGCACTGGAACTGATGCTGACAGATCCCTATGGGGATACCGTTGAGCTGATGTGTTTGCAGGGTGAGGTCAGTGACTCTTCTTTGCCCGGATCTCAATCCAAGCACCTTCCGATTGTTGTAGTTGGAAGGTGACATTGATCGCCTGTTCAATGACCTCGAGTGGTAGTTCCTTGTAAATAGGGATGCTGAGGCTGGCGTCCGGGGATGTGGGCGCGGTTTGATGCCTTAACCACGGTGGCTGTGGAAATTTACCATGAACCTGCTGACTTGTGCTGGCGTCCGAGGACGTGTGCGTGGTTTGATGCCTTAACCGCGACGGCAAGGGAGGCTTCTCCTGTTAATCTGATGTACTGGTACTGGCGTCTGAAGACGTGTGCACGGTTTGATGCCTTAGCCGTGGTGGCAAGGGCTTTTGCTGAGAAGTGGCTTGAGGAGCGTGAGTGACATCTTGCTTCCTGGCCTGACCCTTGTGGTCTGACTGAGGGCAGGGTCGGGTGACACCCGATGAAGTCTTGGGGCCTTGCTGCCCCTGTTGGCTATCTTGATCTTGTGCACCAGATGGCCTTTGTGATGGCAGACCCAACTTGCGAACTGTTGGGAGGACCTGGTCCGGTCAAACCGAGACCTTGCCCAGCTTCTATTTTTCGTTCCTGTCCTCAAGCATCGGAGACAGAAGTGGAATAGGGGGAGGGTGAGAAGAGCTTGAGGAGCCCATCGTAGCCTCGCCCACCAGGATATCCTCTCAGCTAAGAAGGACTCAGAGGAGTCTAGCAGTGTCTTCTCTAGAAAAGGGCAGAGACTCTAACTCCTGCCAGGGTCGCCATTGCGCAGTTGGAGTGGCAGGGGCCGGTTGACCAGCTAGTGGTGTCGAGGAATCAGGGGAGACCGGGGGAGCAAGAGGATGAATGACGTTGGCCAAGAAGGTACTCGGCCCCGTCTCTTGGCTGGCATCTTGCTCCCTGCGCGTCCGCAGCCGCTCGAGAGCTTCCCAATTATCGGCCTGAAACTTGAGCCATTCTGGAGTGTGCTGGTAAGGCAGCCCATGCCCATTTTCCTAGGGAGGATCAGGCTACTCTGGCACATTTCTGGCAATGCTTAGAGTTTCTTCGATAGCTTGCCGCAGCCGAACAACTGCCATGGAATTCCCGTTAGCATCGATCTGCTCCCACTGGATCTATTCCTAGATGAGATACTGGACTTCCTCACAGGACTCGATCACATGGCAGATTCGTGCATGGAAGGGACAGTACTGGGGGTGGCTAAAGTCCCAATGAGTGTAGTCTATTGGCGGGTCACGGGGCAAGATTTGCCCCCTCTCGACGAGGACGTCGAAAAGTCACCGGGTTCTTTCTCTGGGGAAGGAGAGGGGTCTGCGATCGGTACTTGAGAAAATCTACTGAGGTGACACGACAAGGGAGGTATGTAGCAAGTAGACAATGGGTCCTCGGACCTATCACGCAAACACAAATAACAAGCAAGTCCTCGGTAGTGACCGAATCCACCGTCGCTCATACACGATCCCGGGTAACTCGGTGATGCCGAGTAGAGGTGATGGATCAGATCTCTAGCTGGTAGAGTGCCAGCAGGGCTAAGGTGGCCCTCCCAAGGGTACGAGCCCCACAATTCAGGGGCTGGCCGAGTGCCAATTGGGGCACTAGGTCCCTCTCTCACACACCCACGATGACTGCTCGGAAGTGGAGAACTCCAGGGCTGGGTGCTCCCTCTCTTGCTCAACGGAGCAATTTTACGGATATTAAATAAACAAGCACTAGAGATGGAGCAAGGTTTAGGGCTTACCCAGCTGGTTTGAAGAAACCAACTCCGCTCGGAGACGAGGGCTAGTGGGGAAGTGTGGGTTCCCCGCACACTGCGTCATGGAAGCTTCTCCCTGCTCAAGTTTACATGCACTACTCCCCGCACAAGGGGGTTGGACTAGGGGAGGGGACTTAAAATTACATCAAAATACTACCTCCACATAGGGAGGGGCACTAAGCCGGCCAGGCGGGGTGGGGGAGGAGATCACTAGATTACCGAAGAAAGCCACTCGACCGATTCTGCCAGCTTCTGGGTCGGATTGATCGATAGTCGCTGTTGTCGACGCCACGGTATGTAACGAACTTGGATGACGTCGAAACCAGAACCAATACATCACTGTCTGGTTCAGGAAGTCTTCAGAATTTTTGGGGAATCGTCTGGAGTCGTCACTGGTCATGGCTGACTCTGGGGCAGGGTGGCTCTAATCTGACTGGGACTGTTCTCAGGGCGCAGCAGTAGGAAGATGATGCTTTCACGAGCACTCCCAGAGTGGAATGGTGCGGGACCCAAGAGGACGTGTCCATCTACAAATCTCCTTCAATCTCCAACCAGGAAGGCCTCCAGGAGAGGTCGGAGCAGAGAGGTAGAGGGTGAACAGTGACAGGGTATCAGTGCTGGTTCTGAGTGTACTGACCTGCGCACCCGGGAGAGAAAGTTCGGAATGGACAGCTCCGGACTCCGAACGAGGTTCTGTCGGCTGTGCTGGACAGAGGACAGGTAGAGAAACGTCCCAGCCAAACGGTGCACCAAGGGGAGCTGGGGTGTGGAAGTAGAAGCTTATGCACCGATGCTCTGGTCTTCCCTCGGATGCCAAATGCGCACTCTGACGAGAACGGACCTCTCGGACCGTCCCGAACACGGATGAAGGTGGGATCACCTTGCTATCGAAGCTGACTTGAAGACCTTTCCGTCGATGTATGGTACACTTCTAGAAGATGCCGGATGGCCCTAGAGCAGACTCGACAAGCTGGATCTTCTGCTGCTGCCTGCGAACTGGGTGTGCAGGAGGGTGATAGGTGTAGTGGGGGGTGATGGGATTGTGAAGGGGTGAGGGCTAACGTGTCACAAACTTAAGTAATTTTTTATTCTATGAACAGCAATCTTCTCCCGACGGTGGGCTTCTCACGGCAGTGGGTTCACGGAAAGCAAGAGAAGAACCTGGAGGTGGCTGAGCGTGGTCGATCAACATGGAGAAAGAACACGGCAACGGTGGTGTCCCACGGCAAGTGCGGCCATAGTGGCCGACGATCTTCACGGGAGCTCGGTCTCCTCATGCAGGCCCACGACAAGGCGGGCTCCACGTTCTGCAACACCCATGCATGCAACGTGGGTAGTTAAACCCCCATGCATGCCTTCCCTTCACGCATCATGGCAGCCTCCCCATGCAAAGACCAGTAGCAGGCCCCTCGTTGGCGTCTTCTACGGTAGGCTTCTCCCCACGGCGCGCACCCAGCAGCTTTTCCACAGCGGCAACATCTTCAACAAACATGGTGCCAGCACCTCCACGCCGCCGCCCCTCTCACAAAGCCAGCCGCATACTAGGCTTCTTCACATGGGAGGCCAGCGAGCTTCATCACGTGGCCATGGCAGCCGTCGACGTGGGCCTGAGCCCCCTTCACACGGACCCCATTAGCCCATCCCCCATGTAGCGTTCCTCAACGGTCGGCAGTGACCCTCCTCACACGGCCTCCCCATGCACCCAGTCGCAGGCGGTCCTCAAGGCAAGCCGCCTCCCAAGCACGCGAACACGGGACCCCCCTGCATGCGGCTTCTCCAAGCAGAAGTCCTTCGCGGCCGACGCGGGAGACTTCGTAGGCGGGCACGGTTAACGCTGGGAGGTCGGCAGTCTTCTTCGGGCGCTGGCTGGCTGATAGGCAGGCGCGACCAGCAGCGAATGGAGGGCTTCGTCGGGCAGTTCACGCAAAGGCCAACGCGGGGGTCAGCGAAGGCAGGTGACTTCACACGGGGGGCCAGGGCCAGCTGATGGGCTTCACGCGGGGGTCAGTGGGCGTGGGCGTGGGCGCAGCCAACTTTGACGGGAGCCTTCTCGCGGGCGATGGCAGGGCGTTCTCACGCGGTGGAGGCGGTTGACGTGGGCGGCTTCGGGCGCCGGTGTTCTCGCGGGAGAAGCGCAGCTGACGCGGAAGGAGAGAAAAGGTGAGAGAGAGAAGAGAAGAGAGAGAGATGAAGGCGGGCGTGGCCAAGGGCACGCGGGCGAACTCCATTCGGCGAAAGGGGCCGCGGCTTCAACAAGAGCGGCCTTCCTCTTCTTGCAGCGAGAAGCCAGCACGCGGGCAGCCATGCAAAGTCCCCATGAATACAAGTCTTCAAACACGGCGGTGCCACCCTCCTTCACGCGGCGTGTCTCACGCGAACAGCGACCGCAACACACGGCCTCTTCAATGCAAGCCGATTTCTTCAACTCAGCGGGTGATGCTTTTCACACGAGAATGGAGGATGGTGAGGGCTTAAGATTGGCCCTATAAAAGGGGCTTCGGTTGGGAGTGCATGTGGGGTTCGGTGGTTACTATTTTGAGTTCTTATGGGAGTGTTTTCTTCTCACTCTCTACCTCTCTCTCTCTCTCGATCTAATGTAGGCCGGCCCCCTGTTTAGAACAGGGGCACCGACGGTGCGTCCTTCCCTAACCTCTTCTTTCCTTTGCAGCTCTCTTTCTCTCCCTCTCCATCCCTCACTCCCCCTCTCTCCCTTCTACAAGCACTACTCTTCCCTCTCTCCCTTTCAGCATCACACACACGTGCCCACAGTGCCACAGCAGCAGCCGCAGCCACCGGTTGACTCCATGTGTCCTCCAACATGTGCCTACCTCCCCCTCCTGTTCACACGCACAGCCGCGGCAGCCCAGCCCTCACCACCACGGTCTCTCCTCTCTTCACCACCTTCTCACACGCTTGCACAGGCACGGCGTAATCTCCTCTCTTCCAGCTCCCACCACACACACTCATCGCACGACCACTGTTCACGCACACACTATCACGCACGAACCGGGCCACTCTCGCCCCCCGGTCGCACATAGCCCCTCTGCGGCCTCTCCCTTCTTTCACGCCTTCTCTTCTCTCTCACTCTCCTGTGCTTCCTCTATCTCGCTGGCACTCTCACATTTCAACCACCCACAACTCATCGTCCTCGTGCCTCTCCTGCCGCAAGCTCGTCGCCTTCACCACCCACGAGAGGTCACCATGCAAAGCCCGCCGCCCTTCAATGCCCCCTCCTCCACAATTCCGCATGCTCCCTGTGCCATGCTCCTCCCCGTCAGAGAAGCCAGCCCGTCTACCGCAGCCCCGCCAGTTACACCGCCCAGCCCATGATGACAGCCTGCATGTAGGCCGCCCTCCACTTCTACCCACGTTGGGTGTCTGCCCACCCCCGCCAAGCACGTCACCAATGATCCCACCGATGTCCTGCCTCCCCAGAGTTCTACCAAGTCTCCCCTCTGGCCCCCGCACGCCTCCATTTGCACAAACCGTCAAGGAAACTCAACCATATCACGATGTCTCATCCTCGTGCCATAGCCCTAGTATGCATCATCATCCAGCCACCTCCCTCGTCTCCCACGGCGTCCATGCATGCAACATCGCCACCCGTCCTCTTCTTCATCAGTGCCACTGCGACGCCCCCTGCCGGTCTCCTCTGTAGTGCCGTCGGCCACCCCGAGGCCCCTTGCCAGTTCCCGTTGGAGGCTCACCCAACTGGCACCAGCCTCCCCAAGCAGGTTGAGCATGGCGGCACCCCCTCCGAGCACCCTCGCCAGCATCTCACCGTCGTCGTCCTTGATGGAGAAGCTACCAAGGATACCTGCTGCAGTGTCGTTGCCTCCAGGGGCTGTCGTCCACCACCGACAAGCAGGCACCTGCAACTGTCCCGGACACCATCTGCCCAAGCCCTCTACCCCCCTGGCAAGTTGGATGGTGATTCACTGTAGAATGCCTATGCAATTGGCAGGGGTCGGGTGGCAGCTCCAATAAATGAAAGTGCAATGAACCACTCAATGTATTTTGCACACTATAAATCAAAGATGTTTTGTTCTCTGTCAGATGCTAACCTGTATCTGGAAGAGACAAAGCAGACTTCTAAAGCTCCCCGGGACAAAGGGAAGAAGAAGATAAAATCGGAGGGCTGGTTTCCTCCGTCACCCCCAGGCTATGTGGCTCCTCCTCATGTGCCGTTCATTGCAGAAAAAGAAGGAATATTTAGGGCATTTTCCCTCGCCATCTATCCCACACCAGGGGCACCTTGCCTTGAGGACCTGCTCGAGGATGTCAAGGTCCCGCCAGGAATTATTAAGCCAATAACGGAGCTCGACTGCCCAACGACTGAGCAGTTAAGGACCTTTGAGGTGCCGAATCCTGAAGGCCCACCCACTATTCTATGTGGCCGGAGAACAGCCAGTTAGAGGAGAGGACGATTGCCGACTCCCTGACAGTCTCCATGACCCGTACGTCCCAATTACGGGGCTTCCCTATATGACTAACCGCGCGGCCAAGGTAGTCAGAAAATAAAGGATCCCTCTTTATCAACCCTCCAGCCAGAAGGAGATGTTTGAGAAGATGTAGAACCTGCCAAACATGGACCAGAGGCTCCTACGGATTACCAAGCATCTGGGTTTGGGCTTCTCATCGGAAGACTACTACGAGGCCGACGTGATATCAGTGTCGACTCCATTCGACAGTGACCCCGTCGAGGCTGCGACCCTACAAGGAGCCCGCCATGACAAGCAACCTCTGCCACCGGCTGAAGAGATACAAGATGAGGAAGTGTTCCTCTGGAACCCCCTCCACCGCAGGCGCGTGGGGAAGGTCTTCCCCTCTCCCGAAGGGTCGGCCTCGAGGGACCGCATCATTAGGGTTCTATCATCCCCCTCTGTCGGTGAGGCAAGAAGCAGAGGTACGGGCCGCGTCTCAGGCCCTCCCTGATACAACCCTGTTATGCTCGCCTTGTACCACAGGCAGCAATGGGAGATCGAGATGCTGAAGGCACAATTGGCTAAACTGGCGGCACTAGTGGCAGACTTGACCCGGGGTCCCCTCCACCCATGGGGTGAAAACGTGGCTTGGTCCCAAACCACTAGCCCTGATACCTCCATCTAGTCAGGGAGGAGGACAAGGAGCACGGTGAGCCCTTCAGCCAGACAGTCAGCTAGGCGAGGCCTTACATTGCAAGAGAAGCTACAGAAGCTCTACTCCTTCCCAAGAGAAAAGACCCGAGACATCTTTGATTGGGCCTGCCACTATGGCAAGGTGTCCCTCCTGAGGTCCAAGAGGCCTCAAGATGTTCAGAGAAGCGGTGACCTGCTGTTCTGCCCCTATCACCAGATACTCGGTCACCCTGTTGAGGACTGTTACGTCTTCAAAGACATATCTCAAGACCTGATTGATAGGGATGAGCTAAGAATGGGAGACTACGTAGTGGCCCCACCGCGTCCCCATATGACAGGCGGCCCCAAGAGAGGAGTCTACACTATCTCCGTCCAGCATCAAGCTCCCGAAGATGCAGTGGCCTCAGCCCTGGCCGAATCTGTCTATGATGACTACCTGGAAGACTCCGAGGCGGCATTGTGCCCCCCCGCGCCAGGGAACCCCACGGGCCCATCGACTGTAGCCCAGGAGGGATGCGAGGTGAATGCCGCTTTAGCACCGGGCCAAGACGAGCAAGAAGAGACCTACGGCATCCTCGAGGTCGAGGAGGGTGAAGATCAAGACTTCATCGATTTACTGTCAGCCCCATTGAAAATTAGAGATGGCTGTCAGGCCACCGTCGATGAGCTGATCAAAATTAACCTTGGCACGGAAAGTGACCCCAGGCCAACCTTTCTGAGTGCCCTCATACCTCCTCGAGAGAGAGAGGAGTACGTGAAGTTCCTACAGGAGTTTTGCAATTGCTTCGCTTGGAACTACAAAGAGATGCCTGGTCTCAGCCCCGAAGTAACCCAGCATATATTGGCAATTGATCCCAAAATGAGCCGGTGAAGTAGCCTCCCCGACGCATGCGACCAGAATTGATAAAACAGGTCTGTAAAGAAGTTGACAATCTCATAGACGTTGACTTTGTAGCAGAGAATCAATACACCACCTGGCTGGCCAACATTGTGCCGATGAAGAAGAAGAATGGACAGATCAGGATCTGCGTAGATTTTTGGGACCTGAACAAGGCCTGTCCGAAAGATGACTTCCCAGTGCCAATCACCAAAGTGATGATCAATGCAACTATCGGTCATGGGGCCCTTTATTTCATGGACGGTTCATCCGGCTATAACCAGATCTGGATAGCCGAGCACGACCGAACTCACACGGCCTTCAGGTCGCCCAAGGGGATCTTCCATTACAAAAGAATGCCCTTCGGCCTCAAGAATGCCGGTGCCACGTACCAGGGGGAGATGACCAAGATATTTGACGAGCTGCTCTACAGCAAGGTCGAATGTTATATTGATGACTTAGTCGTGAAGACGAAGAGGAGAGGCGACCATCTGAGTGACCTCAAGATTATTTTCCAGAGGCTCCGATAGTATGAGCTGAAGATGAACCCGATGAAGTGCACTTTTGGCGTCCCCAGTGGAAAATTCGTGGGCTTCGTTGTCCGACATAGAGGGATCGAGATCGACCCCCTCAAAATAAGAGCCATCCAGGAGCTGCCACCTCCGAAGAATCTGGGAGAGCTCAGGTCTCTGCAAGGTCGGCTAGCCTACATCCACAGGTTCATCTCCAATCCGTCAGGGCGCTGCCAACCCTTCCATAAACTGATGATGAAGAATGCGCCCTTCAACTGGGGTGATGAATGCCATGCTGGGGGCACCTGTCAAAGGCAAGCCGCTCATCCTCTACATAGTAGCTGCTGAATATTCACTGGGGGCAATGCTTGCCCAGAATAATGATGAGGGAAAGGAGCAGGCTCTCTACTACCTCAGTCGAAGACTGGTAGGGGCGGAAGCAAAGTATACTCCTATCGAAAGGGTCTGCCTCACCTTGGTCTTCGCAGTCAGGAAACTGAGACACTAAATGATGTCCCATGAAGTGAGCCTGATCTCCAGGGCCGACCTCGTCAAGCACATTCTCTCCCAGCTGGTCCCGAAGGGGTGCCTCAGCAAGTGGGCCATGCTGTTGATGGAGTTTGATATCACTTAAGTGCCACAGAAGGCTATCAAAGGGCAAGTCGTCACGGACTTCTTCATGGTACACCCCGTGCCCGAAGACTCCCCGCTTGTCATGGAACTACCCAAAGATGAGGTGCTGGAAGCAAACCATGTCCAGCAGCCCGTCTGGCTGTTGTATTTTGATGAAGCTTCCAGAATAGAAGCAACACCCTCTGGGCGTACCAAGATACGGGCTGGAGCCGGCATCGTTCTTAAATCTCCAGAAGGAGAAGTGGTACACACGTCCTGTTCCATCAACAAGCCCTCTATAAATAACGAAGCAGAGTATGAAGCTTTGATTATCGGCCTCCAGATTACTCTGCAAATGGAGATTAAAATGCTGCAAGTATTTAGTGATTCATTATTGGTCGTCAAGCAAGTCTAGGGATAGTTCGATGTCTGGAAGCTAGAGCTACTCCCTTACCACACTAAGGCAAAGGGGCTCATGGAGCAGTTTTACCTCCTTGAGATAGGCCACGTCGCCAGAGGAGTGAATGCTCAAGCCGACGCCCTCGCAAAGCTGGCAAGCTCACTAGTAGTCCCGCCTGATGGGTCACTCGATATCCGAGTGATCAACCAGCGCCAGGTGCCTAGCGTGATAGAGGAAAGGCTAGAAGAAGAAGAAGAATGGGAGGTAGTCATAGTAGAAGCTGTCAGTCTGCCTGACTGGAGAGACCCTCTTATGTAATGGTTCAAATACCAACAACTGCCCAAGCAGAGGGAAGAAAAGATTAGGCTGATCAAAATAAAGGACTCCTACGAGCTTTGAAATGGATTACTAAATCGATATGTAAATCGGGGTATTACACCCAAAGCTTCTGACAAATGGTGGATGTGCGTGGACTTCATCGACCTCAACAAGGCCACCCCAAAGGACTATTACCCACTGTCGAGCATTGACCAACTAGTCGACTCAACCTCTGGTAACGAAATGCTCAATTTTCTAGATGCTTACTTTGGCTACCATCAAATCTGGATGGATCACGAAGACATCGAGAAGACAGCCTTCATCATTGACTTCGGCGTATACTGCTTTACCCGAATACCTTTCGGGCTGAAGAATGTGAGCGCGACATACCAAAGGCTGATCAACCACATTTTTGAAGGGCAAATCGGTCGGAATGTGGAAGCCTACATCGACGACATGCTCGTCAAGACGCCCAGGTCTGAAGACCACTTCGCCGACCTAGCCGAAACCTTCAACACCCTCCTGAGGTACAACATGAAGCTCGATCCAGCAAAATGTGCCTTTGGAGTTCAATCCGGGAAGTTCCTGGGCTTCCTGGTGACACAACGTGGGATTGAGGCCAACCCCGACAAGGTTCAGGCCATCCTGAACATGAAGCCGCTCGTGTGCGTCAAAGATGTCCAGCTCCTGACAGGGCGCATTGTTGCCCTCAACCGTTTCTTGTCCTGAGTGACCGAACGATACCTACCCTTCTTCAAATTGTTGAGGGGGCCCAAATTGGCATCTGCTACATTCACTTGGGATGAGGAATGTCAGAAGGCTTTTGCAGAGCTATAGGAGTTTCTAGCTTCTCCCCTGGTGCTGTCGAAGCCAATCTTGGGTGAAACTCTGTACCTGTACCTCTCATCAACTCCTTCAACGGTGAGCTAGGTCCTGGTCTGAGACGACGCAGGAGTGCAGAGGCCGGTATACTACACCAGCAAGCTACTCAATGAGGCCGAAAGAAGGTACTCCACAACCAAGAAACTCGTGCTAGCGTTGGCGACTTAGGCCAAGTGCCTCCGGCCTTACCTCCAAGGGCACTCCATCGTCGTGCTGACCAACGCGCCCCTAAAGAAGATCCTTGCTCACCTAGAAGCCGCGGGTCGCCTCATCAAGTGGGCCATAATGCTCGGGGCGTACGATATCTCTTATCGCCCCCATTCGGCCATCAAGGGATAGGAACTTGCGGATTTCATCACAGAGAGCACTGTTCCAACTGGAGAGGCCCTTCAGCCGACGCCTGGGACCACCTGGGACCTTTTTGTTGACGGGTCCTCTAACTCAGCCGGCAGCGGCGCCGGTGTCCTCCTCAAGTCTCCAGAAGGAGCAGAGTTGCAGTACGCCTTGAAGTTCAACTTCCAGGCATCCAACAATGTCTCCGAGTATGGGGCCCTCATCTCAGGGGCCAGGATGGCACGACGATTGGGGGCCGAATGAGTCAGGATCTACAGTGACTCCCAGCTGGTCGCCAGCCAAGTCAACAGTGACTATGAAGCTCGGGAAGCACCGATGATCAAATACCTTCAACTGGTAAGAGGTTGTAATTTCTATTTCTCAGGCAATTCTCCTTACTCCACTATTATCCCTTCCGAGGCCTCATCAGCCTTGTGGGAGCACCCCCAGTTCTTGGTATCGGTATGTCGATGTTATCGGTGTATCGGTATCCGGAGCTCTGGGTCGTCACAACCCCCCCTCTAGATCCCACCTAGCACCTAACACCAACTGCCAACGTTCACTCCATACAACGACACCACTGACCCCGCCAACCATATGTATAACTTCGAGTCCAACCTGGTATTCCACTGGGCCTCGGACGATTTGAAGTGTTTGGTGTTCATTACAACCTTGCGGGAGAACGCTTGGCCCTACTTCGAAGCATTACATGCCGGAACCATCATCTCCTTACAACAGTTGAAGAGGATGTTTAAGGAGAACTTCATCGGCTGCAAAAAGGAGGTCAAGTCTGTGGTGAGCCTCCTCACCATCAAGTAGGAACACAAGGAGCCCTTTTAGGACTTCATTGCCTGGTTCTGTAAAGAGGCACTCTCCATCCCTCGCTTGGACGTCAGCATTGCCACATAGCACTGACGCAAGGCACTCGAGATACCATCCTTCGAAGGACACTCGGAGTGGAGTCCCCGATGACACTGATGGTGCTCCTCACCCTAACCCAAAAGCATGCCAAATACAAGGAGAACAACCCAGCGTTGTAATGAACATCCTAGGCTAGTCAGCCCAACCGCAAGACCTCGAGCCTCAGGTGAACGCCATTGACTATGAGCGGTCGTAGATGGACTCCATCCTTGACTGCCTTCTTCATCAACGCTTGCCTATGGATCGCTCGAAGGCCCGACGAATAAGAGCCCGACTGGCACATTTTATGCTTGTCAACAGATGCCTCTTCAGGTGCTCACTATTGGCACCCCTCCTGAAGTGCTTGTTTCTGACCGAAGCCAAGCAAGCCATTCGCGAAGTCCATGACGAGCTATGTAATAGTCATATAGGAGGATGAGCACTCACCAGAAGCCTACTTAGATAAGGTGTAGCAACCCTGGATTTTTGAAAAATAAAAATTTTAAATCAAATATAAATAGTGGCTTTCACTAAGTCACCATTCACTGAAATAACGCCCACGCTGAAGCTCCAGCAAGCCCTACGTCCACGCTGAAGCCCCAGCGTCGACCCTTTCAAGCCCTGCATCCACGCTGAAGCCCCAGCGTCGACCCCCTTAAAGCCCCTGCGTCAAGAAACTGACGACCCTTGTTAAGTCGTCAATTATATAAATGACGGACTTCAAAAGTGGCGTCAATTGATCTGGATAAAATGGTAAGAATCTTATTTGGAATAAATAATTAAATAGCGCCCCTTTAAGTGGTGCCAATTATCAAAATGGAGCGTTTCCATCCAGATGTCAATTGATTGAATAACGCCCCTCATCTTGTCGTCATTTTAAATAACGCCCCTTATAAAGTCGTCATTTCTCTAAGAACCGTAAAACGAAAACTGTTCCGTGTTTTGCTCAAACAGGAAACACATAAGAATCATAAGTAATCACAGTGGTCCACTAGTCCATAATAAGGATGTACAGTCGACACTGGCTTAGGGCACTGTATGTTTCATTGACTTTGTTGTTTTTCGTGTCGTCTGTCTTTTGCACCAGGGGTGACCATGGCGCCAAGGCAGAGGACTCACTCCTAGTAGGGACAGTCGGCAGAGATTCAAGAGGAGCAAGAGGAGCAGAGCAGAGTGCCACTAGATGCCACTAAGGTAGGGGATGCAACGAGAGTTCCTAGGGCAGAGGATTTCTTTCGGGGCATGTTTCAGTTCATGACATAGCAGTTTGACAAAGATGTTGGTGAGGGCTCATCGTCCAGGGGTGGACCAGGTTGTGCAGTGAGGAACTTTTTGCAGTTCCATCCACCCTACTATGGTGGTCAGCCAGACCCATATGTGGCTAGAGATTGGCTTGATGAGATGGAGAGAGTGTTCAGTTCTATGAACTGCTCCGAGGAGGACTAGGTGATCTTGGCTTGCAACCGATTGCAGGGTACGACTCGAGCTTGGTGGTCTTCAGAGTGGAAGACGTCCTTTCAGTCTTGTCCACTTTAGCAGATTGTGTGGAAGTACTTCGTCAAGGTCTTCGAGCATGCTTACTGCCCATCCTATGTGGGTACGCAGAAGATGCATCTATTTCTGGAGATGGTTCAGGGCAACATGTCAGTGTTGCAGTATAGGGCTCGGTTTGAGGAGTTGGGACGTTATGCTCCCCATATCATGGAGAATGAGGAGCTGAAGACTGAGCAATTCATCCAGGGTCTGAGGTAGGAGCTGAGGCACCATCTGATAGCGAATGCTACTACAAATTTGGAGATGGCTTCTCGTGTAGCGACATCATTGGAGCTGGATATGCAGAGGACCTGAGGACAGGTTGGCTAGGGACAGTCCCAGTCAGGCTGCAGCCAGCAGACGGCTACCCAGTAGCAGAGCACATTTCAGCACTCTATGGGTAGTTCAGGAGCTTCGGCACCAGTGGCGTCAACGGTAGGATCTGCATCTTTTGGCTCCAAGGTTAAGAAGTTCTTCAGGAGGAACTTTTGTAAGAAGTGTAAGGAGGGCAGAGATCAGAGGTAGGCATCTTCAGGTTGCGTTCAGCAGCTGATGCCTTATCAGCGTCAGGGATCAATTCTTGGTTCACGAGGGTCATGTCCCCGGTGTAGCGAATCACATCTAGACAAGCAGTGCACGGTGCTAGTGATTTGTTTTAGATGTGACCAGGCAGGGCACATGGCATGTGACTATCCTCAGAGGTCGCGTCAGCCACCCTAGTATCCTCAGCAGCAGCAGTAGTACCTACAGCAACAGCAGGGACAATATCTGCCACTACTACGGTCAGCGAGTGTGGGCAGGCAGAGGCCTTGAGGCAAGATCACAAACATGACTGTGAGCTCGTCACTTGGGAATGTGATGAAAGTGAAGTTTAAAATGTGCTGTGTAACATAAAAATAAGGGGAAAGGAGCACGTGGTGCAGAGGAGTAGACATATAATCACCAGACGATAACTCCATGAACATATCACAGGAAATTTCATTCACCGGCTTCTCGATATGGGCAATAAAATCTTTGGAGATGAAGGAAAGAGTCGCGCCTGAATCGAAAAGAACATGCGCTGTGTGATCATAAATCAAAGTCGTACCTTCAATCAGATTAGACGCCAACACCTCTACACGAGTGATGTATGTAACTCTGGCTCTCGATAGACGAGTAGCAGCAGACGACTGCTGAGAAGGTGCAGGAACTAGTGGTTAAAACAGTTGAGATTGAGGCGGCGGCGGAAGACGGAACTGTGGCTGCTACGACTGCAAAGTCTGCGAGAACTGCACCGTCTGCTGCCTCAACGGATAATTACGAGAAATGTGCCCCGGCTGATCACAACGGTAACACACAACCGGCAAAGAGCATGGCACACCCGGATGACTGTCACCACACCGGGAACATAACCTCGGTTGAAAAGTAACGAAATCTAGACGCGACCGAACAAACGAACCAGACTGCTGACTCAGATTAGAAAACATCGGCTGATCAAACCTCTTCCTCTTTTTCTTATGACGGAAACCTCTGCCCTGAGATTGTTGGAAGGAAGCACTATCAGCAGGAGAGAAAGCGGGAGAAACTCCTGAAGTAGATGACTGGTGGGGCGGCTGATGCTGCACGGCCGACGGAACCATCCCAGTCTAAGCAAAACCTCGAGTCCTCGCCAACTCCAACTCCAATGCGACAGCAGCTTGATATGCAGAATCCAACTCAGCCACACGTGTGGCGAACAGCGGCAGGCTCAATTCTGCTCTCAGTCTGTGCAAAAACTGCTGAGTCCTCACAGTCTCATCGGCAAAGATATGAGGTGCTTACCGGCCCAACTCAATAAATTTATCTCGATATTGTAGCACTGACATCTCGCCCTGTGTCAGCTCCAGAAACTGATACATCTTGGCTAATTTCAGGTAGGCTGGAGTATAGACACGCTCAAATGCAGCAACAAGCTCAGCCCATGTGATCTATCGAAGTGGACAGGAATGGAAGGTAACTTCCCATTCTGAAGTCCACCATGTGCGTGCAGTACCATGAAGTTGATAAGAGGCCAGCATAACCCATTCATCATCGACGCATTCCATGCATTGGAAGACGCGCTCGATAGCATCCAACCACTCCCTCGCTACCTCGGGATCCAATTGACCCTCGAAAGTCGGTGGATGGAACAGCAGTAATTCTTTCAGTGCTCGTCCATGACTACCGGGTAACTCCGCAGGCGGAATAGGAACAGGTGCAGCCTGGGCAGGAACCGGTACAATAGGAGCAGGTGAAACACTAGCCTCATTCTGATGAATTAGGGCTCTTCACCTTCGAGGTGGCATCTTGAATCTAGGAAAACACGACAATGGAAAACACATTAGCAATCGCAAGAAACACCCTAAGTGATGGGGGCATCTTTGGCCCTTCACTTTTTTTCACAGCCCCGGTTGCTCCCAACTGCCCCCAACCACGTGTGCACACACAGACCATGCGTCCTAGGTCTGGCCTCTAACTGGTTTTCCCCTTAGCCGGACTCTGGCTACAGACATGGGGCAAGATAAAAACCAGTCTAAAAATCGTCCTCAGGGTAGTCTCTCCACCACTCCCTAGTGGGACCACTCACGTGTAAGCAGGCTACGACTAGTGGAGGGTCACTGAAGGAGTAGACTCTCTAGCCATGAAAAATAACGTCCGAACCCGAAGAAGTACGGGGACCGCCCCACGTACCAACACTGTCGCACGGTGACCACGGTCGGAGAAGAAACGGGACTGTGAACCACTCGGTATAGTCCAGAGCCTGGTGGTCCAACACAGGAGCGCCACAGGCTCTGACGGTCTATCTCTGGGCCGTCACAGTGGTCTGACGACCCAACTCAGGTGTGTCAAACACTCGGTGCAAAATCGACTGTGACGCGCCAACCCTAGTGTGTCACAGTCTCTGACGCGCCCAGCCCAGTGTGTCAGAAGACGAGAAGAAGCCAACTGTGACGCACACCGCTCTGGGCGTCACAGCCTATGACGGGCCACCGCTGGTGCGTCAGAATGCGGAATGAAGCTGGCTGTGACGCACACCCCTTGGGGCGTCACAGCCTCTAACGACCCTACCCAGGCGTGTTAGAAGTTGGGGACGCGTCAGCTCTGACGCTCCCCCGCAGGAGCGTCACAAAGCTCTAACGCCCCACCCTGGGTGCGTTAGAGGCCTTGACCCTCAACGGTCAAAAATCCCAACGGTCGGAAGCCACAACGGTCGGATGCCAACGGTCGGATCGTCACTCTGACGGTCCAGCCTAGGCGCGTCACACGCCTTGGCGGTCTATCGTGGGACCGTCAGGCCCACGGACCACCCCATTGGCAAAATAGCACCATGTGACGCACCCGCCGTGCGGCGTCACAGGCTGTGATGCACTCACCCTGGGGCGTCACAAGCTGTGACGATCTCTGGAAGGACCGTCACATCGTTCCGACGGTGAACCGACAGGAAATGACCCAAAACACCAACCACGTCCCCATATCTCCATGGGAGAGGGGGAAAATGAGGGGGAAGCCCCCAAATAACTCCTAGCATGCATCTACGGTCCTGGATCGGCCAAAAACGTAATGGATCGGCAGATCGGCTCACAACCCTAAACATGGAGATTTTCACCAACCCGGCTCAAAAACACCCCTCTCAACCTCTCCTCGGCCAATAAATCACAGGGGAGATGGGATAAGCATGGGGATCCATATCCCTACCTCAATGGAGAGAATGCTCCACCGAATCACCGCCGATATCAAGGAAGAAGCTTTTAAACCCTCGCACGCCCCACCTCATGCCGCGAAAAGCACGTCCCCGAGTCTACCTCGTCGCCGCCGCCGCTGCCACGCCGTTGCCGGAGCGAAGGAGGCTGCGCCACGAACACCCGGGGAGGAAGAAAGTCGCGGTTGGGGAGGGGGCGCTCTCCAACGAGTGGGCTAAAGTCAGTGCACATGCAGACTAAGGTCAGTGTACATGTAGACTAAGGTCAGTGCACGTGGGCTAAAGTCAGTGCACATGCAGACTAAGGTCAGTGCACGTGCGCTAAAGTCAGTGCACATGCAGACTAAGGTCAGTGTACATGCAGACTAAGGTCAATGCACGTGGGTTAAAGTCAGTGCACATACAGACTAAGGTCAATGCATGTGGGCTAAAGTCAGTACATGCAGACTAAGGTCAGTATACATGCAGACTGAGGTCAGTGCACATGGACTAAAGTCCGTGCGCATGCAGACTAAGGTCAGTGTACATGCAGACTAAGGTCAGTGCACGTGGGCTAAAGTTAGTGCACATGCACACTAAGGTTAGTGCGCATGGGCTTAAACTCAGTGCACATGCAGACTAGGGTCAATGCAGGGTCCATGCATGTGAGGGCCAATGTCAGTGCATGTATGCAAGGGGGAACAAGGTTTGTGCAGGGTCTATGCACATGGGGGCTGGGGCTATGCAAGGTCCGTGCAAGGCTTGTGCAAGGCTCGTACATGTGGAGGGATGAAGTCTGTGCGGGGTCCGTGCAAGTACAGACAGGGTCCGTGCAGCTATAGGCCAAGTCGATGGGCATGCGAGTAGGGCCCGTGCAGGGTGAAGTCAGTGCATGTTTTGAGCAAAGTCCATGCAATTGAAGTAGAAGTTGGTGCATGTTCCGAATGAAGTCTCATGCAATGCAAGATGAAGTTAGTGCATGGTCCGTGCATATGGGGGCCAAAGTCTATGCATGTATGCAAGGGGGGAAAACAAAGTCCGTGCAGGGTCCGTGCACGTGCAGGCTAAAGTCAGTGCATGCATGCAGAGGGGGACAAGATCCGTGCACATGGGGCCAGGGGCTGTGCAAAGTCCATGCAGGGCTTGTACAAGGCTTATGCGTGAAGGAGGACCAAGTCCGTGCAGGTTTACACGGGGTTGGGGTTGCAAGAGGGACGAAGTCCGTGCATGGGTTGCACAGGGTTGAAGTTGCACGGAGTTGAAGTTGCACGGAGTTGAAGCCGTGAAGGGATGAGTGCACCAGGGAAGGCCATGGGTGTACCGGTGAATGACGGGGGAGAGCGTGCCGGTGAAGAGGTGTACTGGTGAAGGGCGAACTGGCAGGTGTGCCGGTGAAGGGCTTAACAGCAGCAAAAGGAAGGGGGCACCGCTCAAGGAGTGTGCCAGCGAGGGGGAATAAAGAGTGTACCAGTGAAGGGGCCCAAGGGCATGCCATGGAAGAGTTTAGGAGCGTGCCAGTGAAGGGAGTTTCAGAGTGTACCGGCGAAGGAGATTTCAGAGTGTACTAGCGAAGGGGATTTTGAAAGCGTGCCGGTGAAGGGGGTTTGAGAGCGGTGTGCACTAGTGAAGGGCCCACTCCTCCTTCATTATCTTAAGGCCTTTCTTTTCTTCTTTTATCCTTCTCTTCCTCCTTTTCTTAATTGATTTTCTATGTGATTCATGAGGGAGAGGAAGGATAAGGAGATTAAGAGGGAATTGGGGTTGAGCAGAGGCAACGGCCTTCCTGCTCTCCCTCACCCCCTCTGTTACATCAAGGCTCACACTCTCCCTCTCTCTCTTTCTCTCTTACTCTCTCTCGCTCGGTGGTCGCTGGAGGACCTCACGCCAGAGCCCTCCTCTGCCTCTTCTCTCTCCTCCTTCTTCTCTTCCGGTCTGCTTGGCAACGTCGTCGAGGGACGCTCTGTGCTTCTCTGTGTGTCTCTTGTTGTTTTTCCTATTGTCTCTTTTTGTTCGCCGGGGGGAGAAGGGCTTTTTATACCTTCAGTGGCGGGAGCTTCCGAAGGCGGGAATGATTTGACAGGCATTGAATGGGAGCTGACCTCTCCCGTCCTTGATTGCAGGGGATAGCCATCGTGCCTCCAGGAGGGGGTGACACCTCAGCTAGCCCCGCTGTGTGCCAATGGATCATAGGGAATGGTGCGACATTCCTCCTGCTGGTCGTGCCGGGTGAGGAACCACCCAGGTGTGTCACTGAACGGGTGAAAACCTGTGCCGCTAGAAGACCGCAAAATCGTGTCGCTGGAAGCCTATAAAAGCGTGCCACTAGAGGACCCAAAAGGTGTGCCGCTGAAGGGCTAGCAAAGCGTGCCGCTGAAGAAGCTCTTGGGGGAGCGTACCGCTGGGAGGCCCAGCAAAGTGTGCCATTGGAGTGGGCGAAGAGCTGTGCGGGCGTGCCGACAGAGGCCTTGGACCGAGCGTGCCAGTGAAGGGGGCTTGTAGGCGTGCCGTTGGAGGGTCCTGCGGGCATGCCACCAAAAGGTGCACAGGGCCACTGAAGGCTCAGGCTAGTGTGCCGCTTGAGAGGGCAGGCGGGGCATACCAGCCAATGGCCTTTCTGGGTGTGCCGTTGAGAGGCCGCCCTAGGTGTGCCACTGAAGGGTCTCACGGGGGGTGTGCCACTGAGGGTATCCCAGAGGGTGTGCCGGTGAAGATGTCAGGGCAGGTGTGCCGCTGACGAGAGCCAGCCTAGGTGTGCCAGTGAAGATGTGTGCCAGCCAGGGGGTGTGCCGACGAAGGAGCCAGGCGGGGTGTGTGCCGGCGAAGGGGGGCCACGCTGGGCGTGCCGCTGAAGGCAACGCGCGAGCGTGACGCTGGAGGTGTCCATGGGTGTGCCGCTGAAGACGCTCAGGAGGGGGGCGTGCCGACGAAGAGCTGCAGTGAGCGTGCCGTTGAAGGGGGGGTTGTGCCGCTAAAAAGGGCACTAGAGCATGCCGTTGAGGACTGAAAAGTGCGTCATTGGGACGCGTTCAAGCCCGTCATGAGCACGAGTCGTGGGTTATTTGATTTTCTTCGGGGCCCATGCATTGTGGGCTTTCCGGGAGTTGGTTCCTCTTCGCTGTCGTGACTTCGGAGATGGCTTCACAGTAGCGCATGTTTGTTCGGAGAGTCCGGATGGCCCATCTTCTCCGCAGCTTCTTCAGTTGAAGTTGTTGTTGATGCTACTCAATTTAGCAAAACTTTCAATTTTAATGTGGCAGGTGATCTGGACTCCCTATGTGACGGAGGACACCACCCCTCTGCCGTGGGTGAGGGAGGGGCGAGCTTGGTTCTACAGAGAAACAATGTTGTTTTGTGTGAACCTGAGGGAGCCGCTCTTCCTTCACCTAGTGCAGAGGACGCTGGGGTGGCATCAACCGCGAGTGGCAGTTCCAGTTGAGCACGAGTCAGACCAGGGACATCGACGGACTTCGGCGAGTGATCAGGACTGGGCCTCCCACTATCGTGCAGAGGCAGAGGCATTACAGAGAGGGCCCTCACTAGAGCATGATCAGATCGTGAGGAATAGTGAGACTTACTTGGCGGACTATCAGGACCGGTATGCTAGATGGCTTCGTCTCAACACCCGAGCGGTGAGTTACTTTTGAGCTTTCAAATGTGATGTTTCATTTAAATACTAGAGCTAAGTGAGTTTGTGGATTTGATGTGCAGATGCCCGAGACTGAGGCCGTAGGATTCTCGAGGATCGGATGGTCGTCCTTAACAAGACGATTGTGAACTTGCGGCACGAGATCCGAGAGATAGTAAGCCAAAATTAACTTGATTGATTTTTTTTTATGTTTTTTGATTTGTTGCATTAGACTAACCGTTTGCCCCTATCTTGACAGCGAGGGGAGTTGGCCTATGTGCGAGTGAGGGCAGGAGCAGGTGGAGAGGCCGGCCCTTCGTCCCGTGCTGATGTTGTGAATTAGCTGGAGGACCACCTACCCGGGGCCATTGAGCTGGCTGAGGAGTGGGAGGCCGAGCTAGCCGAGGCAGTGAGAACCTAAAAATCAAGTTGAAAGTAATTCCCTTTTTCATCATCTTTGTTTGTCTTACATGATGGTTCATCTTTTGCAAAGGAAGGAGTTGGCGGCCAGCATGGCCGTTCGTCGAGAGCAGGAGGCGCACATAGAGAAGCTGACACGCCGACTAGGAGAGATGAGCACCATCGAGAGACTCGAGGGTTGCCTTGCTGAGGCTAAGGAGAGGGAGGCCGAAGCACATGCTCGTGAGAAGGCGATGGCAGTGCGGGAGCAGTGAGCTCTTGATCAGCTAGAGGCCTTACGATGGTAGGTGTTGCAGAGGTACCAAGGCAAGGGTGCCCCAAGAGAGGGAGTCATACCTGTGTCTCCTTCCGAGTCACTGTGGACCATGGGAGACGTGCATTTCACGGTGGATGAGCTTTTGGGCATGATGCAGTCTCCTGCATGGCATGAGGCGATCCAGCCGGCCACATCAGGTTCGAGGGCTTCACGGCCATCACAATTACGAGATAGAGGGGGCGGCAATGGAGATGAGGCTGATAGTCAGCATAGCCGACCTCGCACCAGCAGGGATTAGGAGGAGAGACAGAGAGATAGAGTCGCAGTTGGGTAGCAGCTGCCCCTTTTGTACACTGGGTTATGCCCCTAGAATGTTATATCGCTGAAATGTAATAAGCATATTTTGAAAATGACCTTCAAGAAGGTGGTTTTAGGCTGTATGTGATTGGCTCTACGTAATCTACTATTTATCTTCAAGGAGCTTTTGCCTTGGTAGCCTCTAATTGGCCAGAGAAGCAGCATAATAATTTCTAGTGTTCTTCTTACTTTGGTTGACCAAAAAATATGTGAATGGAAGCTTCCCAAGTAAGATTTGTAGCATCTTTTTCTTCAACTGGCTGGATTGTCAAGCACATCCTTTTGTCCAGTGCGATTTTAGTGACAGAGCATCTAATTGGGTGCAGGCTAAAAGGTGGGTACCAAGAAAGGTGGCTATACATAGATATGGTAACTTACTTTTCCATTGACCAAAAGGACTGATATAGCAAGCTAATGATGACAAGGATGGTTGATAGGGCAAGGAGACCTTTCCAGACCTCAAAAGATGAGTTTTTTAGCATTTATGATTCTTATTTTTGGTCTCTGGATCCTTTTCTAAGGAAGCTACACGTTTGCCAAAAATGCCCCTGGGGGCCCAAATGCATCGATACATGAAGCTTGATGTCGTCTGCAGTGAGGTCGACGCACATATGGATAGCTTCTTCATGAGGTCGGTGCATCTTTGAGCACTTGTGCAATGAGGTTGACCTCTTGTGAAGGAGAGGTCGATGCACATAGACTGCTTGGCCTTTTTCACCTTTTGTGAAGTTGGTGCACATGAAGAGTAGGGTCGGTGCACATGAAGGACTTCTTTAGTGAAGTCGATGCATATGAGGTGCTTGGCCTTTTACACCGTCTCCAAGGTTGGTGCACATGAAGGACTTCTTCAGTGAGGTCGATGCATATGAGATACTTGGCCTTCTACAAGGTTGGTGCACATGAAGAACTTCTTCAGTGAGGTCGATGCATATGAGGTACTTGGCCTTCTACAAGGTTAGTGCACATGAAGAACTTCTTCAGTGAGGTCGATGCATATGAGGTACTTGGCCTTCTACAAGGTCAGTGCACATGAAGAACTTCTTCAGTGAGGTCGATGCATATGAGGTGCTTGGCCTTCTACACCTTCTCCAAGGTCGGTGCACATGAAAGACTTCTTCAGTGAGGTCGATGCATATGAGGTGCTTGGCCTTCTATAAGGTCAGTGCACATGAAGAGCTTCCTTTAGTAAGGTCGGTGCACATGAAGAGCTTCCTTCAGAAAGGTCGGTTCACATGAAGAACTTTCTTCAGTAAGGTCGATGCACATGAAGAACTTTGCAGGATATCTTCACACCTAGACACATCAAGGGATGTCATGAATTTTTGAGCCAATTGGCTAATGACTCATGGTGTGTGACATCATCAAAACATCATGTACATAACACATTGTTGGTCATAGCTTTCATGAGGGCACAGGAGTGTAGGCAGGAAAAAATGCCTCCTTCGACTTTTTCGTGCTCTCTTTCCCTTCTAATCACTCCCTCTTCAATCCACTTTTTCACGCCATTGAAACACGAAGGGAAAGATAGTTAATAAACGAAGTGAGGGAAGGCTATGCAAGGGAATGGAAGTTGGCCTAGGACTCGGCATGCGAGAGCAAGCCGAGAACTTGCTCTGATACCAAATCTAATGCGGGACGGGACCCGGTCGGAACTATGACTTAATGGACAGCAAGTAAGGCCGAACAGGCCGGGTTGGACACGGCGGACAAACACACAGCGCACTCAGAATTCGGGTGTAACCCAGCGATGGGGAAGATGGGCTTTGGCCCACAAGCCATCCACGTGGTCAAAAATCGTGAGTTGGGTCGGTGGGAGGCCGACCTGAAGGGGTGGGATCACCCGGATTCAGTCGGGGCAGACCTGGCGCCCGAGGGCACTATAGGCTTCACTCTCTCGCATGGCAGCAAATTCACATGTAACGGGAGACGGGACCGGGCTCTCTCTCACCGTCGGCGCGAGCACAAATAAAATATGAAGGGACAAACCACAGGGGAGCAAGTGATCAGCCACATACCTTGCCAAGCCTAAAAAGGCCGGCACCGATCGGAGACGAAGGCGAGCCGGGGAGCGTGCGCACCTGACGGACACGCTGTGTCGAGGAGGCTTGACGATGTTCCCTACTATTACAATTACTACAGTCCACGCAGGGAGGGGGATCATGGGGGTGGAAGCAATCCAATACATGCACTACCCTCGCGCAGGAGGGGGGAATGAGGGGAGGGGGAAACCAAACAACGACCGTACGCCTAGCTCGGACGTCCGATCGAGATGCTGCCAAGGCCTGGTCGAAGTCTGAGAGATGCCGAAGGATGCCTGAAGGTCCGACGTCAATCCAATGTCACTGGAAGGAGGCGGTGGTCATAGCTGTAGGCCTGTACAGTTCTGCCACGCAGGATTGGATGGCGCAGTCGCGGTGCATCGGTCGGCACGCTCGCTGTGGAACTCCAAAAATGACGGGACCAACTCGTGGGCATATCAGACAGGGGGTACTAAAAACCCTCAAAATTTGGTGGCCATCAGATCATCTCACATGTCAGGGTCGCCCAGACGGTTGACATCAGGTTCCTGGGTGAACTGTAGGATAGGCCGACAACGGCCCTAGTGGAATTTTCGGTGCCGATGTCAAAACAGGACGAAACCACTTGCGTTGGTTTCATATCATTGAAAGCCGCAACTTTGCAGAAGACTGCTCAACCTGAAACTAAGTATAAGAGGGAGTGTCGGGGCCAACTTGGCAGTAGACTATCCTGGGTGAACAGAGGGCTTTGGGTCTGGCGCGACTGAGGGAGAATGGACGTCCCGGGTGGAGGTGTTGTTTAAAGAAGGCGGGACCACCTCTGGTTTGTCAGCGCTTCGAAGAAGAAGAACTCTCATGAAGGGATCTCTGGCCAATTGGCACAGGGGCAGTCAGTGTCGGCATTGCCAAGTGGCACACGGGAACAGACGTAGTTCGGGTGCAGTTGCACGGAAACACCTGTAGCGGTTGATGCCGTTGACGAACGGAGGCGGGACCATTCTGGAGCGTGGCCGACTCGAAGGTGGTCAGCCCCCCCGCGACCAGGGGCCCCCTCTTCGACAGAAGAGGAAGGACTGACACGAAGGGTTTTTTTGCGGGGAGGCATGGCTATAGAAGATTGAAGGTGTAAGGAAAGAGAAGTCCCTCACCGAGCAAAGGAAGAAGATGCCTATGGCGGAGCCCGACAACTAGTGAGGCAAAGATTAGGTCTATGGGGCAAGCCCCACTACCATCCTTATAACCACCCATGACAGACTGACGTTTCTAGGTCATACGGCGGGCTAACAGGCACCTGCCACTGCGGTGGTACGATTACCAACGACAGGCGACCGTTCGGAGCCCGCACTTCCAGACAGAACAGGATGCATGACATGATTACTGACGTGGCGTCTATTCCATCAGAGGTGCCTTGCGTGCCAAGCAAGTCACTAGAGCCCCCGTCACCCACAACACGAGGAGGACGACTCTAGAAAACCCTCTCCTGATCGACTCTCAGTCCCCTGTAGAGTGCTCAATGACTGAGAGTAGGGGGGAAGTGAGGAGGGTAAATCCGGTTGTGCCCAATAATGGCCCAATAACCGCAAGCCCACTCCAGAATGGCGTACCCAAGAGGTCCCCAATGCGCACAGCCCACCAAGGTGCGGCCTGGCCCAAGATAACATTGGATTCTACAATGGATAATCACTATGGCCCAGGCTCCGTTATCGCCGGAGGACCCTCCGATGACCGATCGTTGCCCCCATGATGTTGGCCTCGACCCCATAACGGGCGAGCACGCCCCATGAGCACCGTAAGACTTACCCCCGGACCGGCCGATGTCGAGGTAATCGCCCTCCAATGGGAAACTCCGGCCAATATAGTGGGAAAGCGTTACTCCACTTCTTACGCCCTTCCCTATCAAGGGATGAGGCTCCTACCTCCAGGACAACCCTCTATAAAAGGGAGATCGACAGAGAAGAGAGACACGGTGGTTCATTCTGCCAAGCTACTACACGAGGATAGAGCTACTTTCCCTGCTATATAGAGAGAAGAAGGGGGCGACAGTTCACACTCTGAGAAAGGTTCCTTCCGGTGACCTTACCATCCAGCGAGCACTCACTGAGTGAGCGCTAGGACCGACGAGCACTCGTCTAGAAGATCTCCACGGCTCTTCAGCCTTCTACAGTGATCTCTCTCACTCTCTCTCACCTACTCTTCTCGATACTCTATCTTCCTGTTGCTGACTTAAGCATCGGAGGGTTGTCCCCTGGGATAACACCTGGGACTCCTTCTGACGCCTCCTGTTTTCTGGTGCTTGCAGGCCTTCACGGGTGCGAGACGACTTTCCCATTCAATAAATAGAGAAGGTGGTACGTGGCGTAGAAACCAGATTTCTGCCTCTACACTTCTTGACGCCGTCTGTGGGAAGACGAGCAGAAACCTATGGCACCCCGTGGAAGCCTCCCCAACGCCAGTCACCAGGGGCGCGGTTCCCACCAGGGACCCAACTCTCGTCGGGGGTCACAGGAAGCTTCTTCCGGCCATCCCCGATGAGAGGTCACCCCAGGTGACCTAGACGAGATCCGCCAACAGATCCGGGCCCAGCCAGAGTTCTGCCAGGAGCTTCGGAATCAACGAGTGGAACTCCGACGAGCCCTACCCGAACGGGGGGAGGACGAGGGGGATCAGATGGGGGAAAACCTTCGCCAAGCACGAGAGGCATCCCACGCCTCGATTGCGAGGACCCGACGATCGCGCAGCACTCCCGCACCAAGGGTGCGCAGCACTCTCGCACTAATGGTGCGCAGCCCACTACACTCCAACCCGGAGATGGACCGCCGGCTCCAACGCATCGATGAGATAGAGGACAAAGTCTGATATTTAGACGACATCCTCCTGGCCGCCAGAAATCGTGGCCTCATCGACGACGACCAAGACTTCCATGCTCCCTTCTCCAGGGAGATCATGGAGGTCCCCATCCCGCCGAAGCTCCAGCTGCCTCTATTCACCTCCTATGACGGCATCACCGACCCAGCCGACCACATGCACAGCTTTGAGTCTCACCTGATGTTCCACCGAGCCTCAGACACTGTGAAGTGCCTGGCGATCGTCATGACCCTCCGGGAGAACGCACAAGCCTGGTTCGAGTCCCTGCCAGTCGGGACTATCTTCTCCTTCCAACAGCTCAAGAAGTTGTTTAAGGAGAACTTCATTGGCTGCCGAAAGGTGGCCAGATCAGCGATGACCCTGCTTGCCCTCAGGCAGGGAAAAGAGGAGACGTTGTGAGATTTCATCTCCGGCTTCCGCGCGGAGGCGCTCCAGATCCCACACCTCGACGTCAGCATCGCCATTACGGTGCTTACCCAGGGGACGCGGGACCACATCCTCCGGCGTGCCCTCAGAGTCGAAGCCCCGATGACCCTCCCTGATCTCCTCACCTTAGCACAGAAGCATACTCGCTGCGAGGAGAACACCGCGGCCCTGGGTCGCGCGGCTGGAACCGACCGGTCTGACAGGAAGAGGTCCGCCGATTCACCACGAGAAGGGTGGAACAAGCGAGAGTGACGTGACAGAGATCGCCACGATCGCCTTGAAAGAGAGAGGGGTAACTACCGCCATTACACGCCCCTGACGGCTCCACCTGATCAGATCCTGATGGAAATCCGCGAGGAGCCATTCCTCAAATGGCCTCCCCGGATGAAGTCAGATCCGAACTCAAGGAGCAAGAAGAAGTACTACCATTACCACCGCAACCATGGCCACGACATGGCCGACTGCATCAACTTGAGGGATGCCATCGAGGATCTTGTTCATAGAGGACTCCTCGATAAGTTCCTCGCCAAAGCTACCGAGAAGTGACAGAGGATGCCCCCGCCAATTGACAACCAGCCCAATGGTAAGGAGATCATGATGATCTCTGGGGGCCCAGTCGCGGGAGGAGACAGCGCAAGCAGGCGGCGACAGTATGCATTGGCCGTCCACGTCTCAGAGTGAGGCGACGGCACCCGACGGGAGGCCACCCCCCCAGCCACCTAGGAGAACCCATTGTCTTCTCCGAGGATGGTCTGGATGGTGTGACCACCCCCCACTCTGATGCTCTGGTGGTCTCAGCCACCATTAACTAGTGTACCGTGCATCACATATTAGTGGATAATGGAAGCGATCCAGATGTTATTACACTACGCGGTGTCCCCTCTTCCTATCACCAAAAGCTTAATTTCCCACCCCCCGGGGGGTGGGGGAGGTCCGAGGAGATCAAAGGGAGTCCAGGAGGTGCTACCTCATTTTGACACGTGACTGACAGTCCGAGGAGATGTCACCCGAGAAGAAAGCAAGAACCAAGGACCCAAGTCTGAGCGAGAGCACGCCGGCCAAAGACCTATATCTAATCCAAGTAGGGGATGACCCAAGCAAAATGCTAAGGATCAGCGCTACCCAGTCCGAGCATGACAAGCAAGCCTACACAAGCTTCCTCACATCCAACTAGGATGTGTTTGCGTGGTCTAAAGATGAGCTCCCTGGCATCCCGCCGGAGGTCATCATACACCAACTTAGGTTGGACCCTACCTGTCTCCCAGTACAGCAGTGCCAAAGGTAGTGCAACCCCAAGCGACAAGCTATCATCAGGGAACAAGTGAATGAGAAGTTACACTCAAGGCTACTCAGGCCCACCCAGTACCTAGACTGGGTGGCCAATGTGGTCCTAGTACCCAAGAATAATGGAAAGTGGTGAATGTGCGTAGACTACACTGATCTTAATAGAGCCACCCCCAAGGATAGTTTCCCCATGCCACAGATTGACCAACTGGTTGACGCGACAGCCGGGCACAAGATGCTTAGCTTCCTGGATGCCTACTCCAAAAACCACCAGATAAGCATGCACAAGCCCGACTAGGACAAGACAAGGTTCATCACCGACCACATTTTACACTTAAACCCACACAATCCAAGGGAATGACACATTGGCTTACAAAGCCTTACAATTGTACATATACTTTTCTGAGGATATAAAAGTAAACTAAAAGGACACAAATGTAAAATAAAAATGTCAATGCTCAGCGTCGATTCCCATCATACCCCCAGGTGCATTAACCTATCCAGGGACCTGCCCCCATGTGCATCGACCTTTCCAAGGACCTACCCCCATGTGCATCGACCGTACCAGGGACCTGCACCCATGTGCATCGACCTTGCCAGGGACCTGCCCCCTTGTGCATCGACCTTTCCAGGGACCTGCCTCCATGTGCATCGACCTTTCCAGGGACCTGCCCCATATGCATCAACCTTTCTAGGGACATGCACTACATGTGCATCGACCTTACTTGGACCTGCACTGCATGTGCATCGACCTTACTTTGGACCTACACTACATGTGCATCGACCTTACCTTGGACCTGCACTACATGTGCATCGACCTTACTTGGACTTGCACTACATGTGCATTGACCTTACCTTGGACCTGCACTGCATTTGCCTCGACCTTACTTGGACCTGCACTACATGTGCATCGACCTTACTTTGGACCTACACTACATATGCATCGACCTTACCTTGGACCTGCGCTGCATGTGCCTCGACCTCACTTGGACTTGTAATACATGCACATCGACCTTACTTTGGACCAGCACTACATGTGCATCGACCTTACTTTGGACCTGCACTACATGTGCATCGAACTTACTTAGACCTGCACTACATGTGCATCGACCTTACCTTGGACCTGCACTACATGTGCATAGACCTTACTTGGACCTGCACTACATGTGCATCGACCTTACCTTGGACTTGCACTACATATGCATCGACCTTACTTGGACCTTCACTACATGTGTATCGACCTTACCTTAGATCTACACTATATGTGCATCGACCGTACTTGGACTTGCACTACATGTGCATCGACCTTACTTGGACCTGTAGTACATGTGCATTGACCTTACCATGAACCTACACTATATGTGCATCGACCTTACCATGGACCTGCACTATATGTGCATCGACCTTACTTGGACCTACACTACATGTGCATCGACCTTACCTTGGATCTGCACTATATGTGCATCGACCTTGGACCTGCACTACATGTGCATCGACCTTACCATGGATTTGCAATATATGTGCATCGACCTTACTTCGACCTGCACTACATGTCCAGGCACTACACTTCGCTAGAGACTCAGAGGACACTCATGAAAGCCCATAACTTGATGAAAAATAAAATTGAAAATAAACATGATGGTCGACCCCACATACCCTTAGTCCCTCTTTAAAGCGTAGAAAAATATTTTGAAATTATTCTAATGTATCGTTGACCCCTAAAATTTGAGGTTAGGAATTTGAGCTTAGGTTGAAATGTTAAACCGATGATCCGGGGATGATATCCACACCCTAGATCCTCCTAAGCTTCACCTTTCGACCTAATTCACCCCCCTCTTGGGTGTCATTGATCTCGGGACTTCAGTTCGGTGCTAGAACGGGTGAGTTTGGGCTCATTTACATAAAATCATGATTTTACGGAGTTCGTAGGGTTCGTTGAAAAATGGTGATGATTTTGCGATCAGTTGGTGTCAAATGGCTCTCTGGAACATCAGGGTTCCATAGTCGCTGATTTCGTTGTGATTGGCAATCATTCGGGACCGTTAGGAGGCTAGGAAGTCCAATGGTTCCATTTTGGTCGATTTGGAGAAATCACCCGTTTCTCACCGTTTCTCAGCCGATTTGACTCCCGTCAGAGTCTATGTGTTGTGTATCGTCATCACGGTTATATCCTCTTCGTTCTGGGATGAATTGGGCGTGGAAAGGCCAAGATCCGACCGATCCCTTGGCTTGTTCGCCGTGACGCCTACACTATTTTACAGAAACCATTTAGGGTCTTACACGGTCCAATACGTGACCGTGTGGGGGTATGTCAGTTTGGGTCTGCGCGGTCATGTGACAGACTGTTTCGTGGGTTGCATGGCCCAGTAAGGACTGTTCATCCCCTTTTCACGGTGATCCCTTAACTGTACTATGTCCATGGTCGATTTGAATGGCCTTTGCCTAGCCGTTCTGTTGCCTTGGGGCCATTTGAGCGGTCGATCGATAGACCATTCAATTGCCCATGGCGGTTCGTGGAATGGTTTGCCCCTAACTATTCTTTCATTTGAGCGGTCAGTCCCAGATTGTTCTGACTGGTTTGACCGAGCTACTGTAGTAGGTCGGTTTGATTAGGCGGTCCTCCTATAGACCGTTCAGTCCCTTGAGTGGCCCTTTAGTGATCGTGCAGTGGGTTTTGTCCGTTGTTGTGTCTGTTGGCCTTGATGACCTATCCCGTGTCTATCTGTCCGAGTATGAGTCCCGTTTGACTTGTGTCAAACATTTAAGTCAGTTAGGGCGGTGTCTCTAGCGGTTCTCGCTTGGATTGCTAGTGTCTGTATGGTGGGTCTATGTTAGACCACTTTATGGTTTGACTGAGTAGGTCTGTTCGAGGGTTGACTGGGTGTGCGGCCATGTCTTTGACTGCCACAGTTACCTCGTGGCCTAGTCTATGACCGCCAGTGTCCTCGCCTTTGCGTGTGTAGCGGCTTCTTCCTTGACTGCTTACGTTGTCGAGTGGCTGAGTGATATACCGCTTGCATTTCAGAGGATGGTTTACCGGTATTTTGAATCCTGATTTCCTTGGCTTGACCTTGTGGTCTGCTAGCTGTCCCGTGGATGTCTCCCGACATCCTATGAGGGCTATGACCACGTTATAAGGTAGCCAGGAGTGCTTGTGCTTGTGTAAGGTGTCGTGAGTCGTTGTTAGGTTCTGGTCAACCCGGTGAGATCCAGTGGTTGACAGAGTAACCTTGTATGTGTCTCGGCTATTTCTGTCTAGCCCGAGACAGTGGTTCTGGATGCCTTGAGGTATCATCTTATCTCGATTTACATCTCATTTTCATTCATCACCCTTTCTTTCTTCTTTTTTATTCTGCCCCTTCTCTCTTTCTGATTTTCTCATTGTTCTCCTGTAGTGTTTTCTTTTTTTTCATATATATATATTGTAACAGATAGAGAGAGAGAGAAAACACGGGGGGTGGGGGTGGGAGAAGAGAAATGAAGAGAGAGATAGAGAGAGTGAGAAAGAGATGGGAGAGAAAGACGACGCTCCCTTTCTTCCTCTACACGTTTTTTTTCTTTGTTTTATTGTTCTGTTACAGTGGCTAACAAGAAAATGAAGAGAGAGAATGAGATTGAGAGAGAGAGGACGATGAAGAGAGAGAGAGAGAGAACAAAGGGAGGGGGGAAACGACAGCGGCGGCGGGAGGGACGTGGGCGCCATTGGGGTGTGCTGGGGGGGTGGCGGCCGTTGGGTTTCCTGGCACTACGAAGGTGGGATCGGGGAGGAAGATGATGGCAGGGTGCATGGAGACGAGGCAGGGTCCTCAGACGAGGCAGGGTCGACGCCGTGCTCGCGGGCGGGTCACCCTCTAGCTGAGGCAGTCGTCTTGCGGCGGGTTTGAGGGTGGCACAGCTTGTTGATTGTGGAGGGGCTGGCCCGTCGTCGAGGAGCTCATCTGCATGTCGCTGTCGGAGACAGCGAGAGTGCCGGGGAGGCTTCTGCATGGCGGACTGGGGACTGGGTGCGGCGGAAGGCATGGGCCGGAAGATGACCGTCCACCGTGCAGGGGGTGAAGCTTGAGGGCGAAGGCCTGCCGGACTGCCCAGGGATGTCGCCGGCATGCTTGCGTGCGGGGGGCTGGGCAGGGCGTGCTTGGGTGGTGGTGAGCAGCCTGCTTACTGTGGCTGGGAACGACGCCGGCGTGGTCGCATGCGGGGGAGCTGGGCAGGACAGTGCATGGTTGGCAAAGCGGTGGCAACAGTGGGAAGACGACACAAAGACGATGGTGGCATGGGCAGAGCCTGCGGTGCTGTCGGCGACTGCGCTGTCGCGAAGGACGAAGGCGGCTTGCAAGCATGGGCGCTGTTGCTGAACCCCCCCCCGGCCAGGGTGATCTCGGCGTCCTCGACTGGTGTCTGCGTGGTGAACTGTGGACTGTGGGCACTTGAAGCGGCTGGGGACATCACCCACGAGCTCGCGTGTAGGGGAGCTGGGCGGGCGGAGCCGTGGTTGACAAGGCGGTGGGCTCGCAGGGGGCTTGCGGCAGATTGGGGTGAAGCAGGAGAATAGGGAAGGGGAGGGGGGTGGCCGATGAGCTTCACGGGGGTGCTGTTTACATGCATGGGCTGCGGGTGGGGCGGTGCCGACCGCGGGACCGGAGGCCCTGTCTTGCGGTAGAGAGGGTCGGACTGGGTTCTCCGATGGGAGCGGGGGTGCAAGGGGATGTGCAGGTGGGGGATGGAGGTACCGTGGGGATAGGGTGGGGCGTCTCACCCCAGGGGCATCTCACTCCATCTCCATCTCGGAGAAGAACAAAGGAGACATTGAGAAGTTGCTCAGGCGAGCTAGGATTTTCCCTTCCTGGTGAGCTTTTGTTAGTGAGCTTATTATTTCTCATCCCGTTTGGTGGAGTTTTTTTGAGATTAGCCTTGGAATTGCTACCTCAGTGATGCTTCTATCCTGTGTCTACTTAAGTGTGGATAACTTTATTTTGAGCCTGATCTGCTTCTTGCTCCATGGTTGCTTCGCTTTGGACTCTGTTATGGTGTTAAGAGCTGTTGCGTACTGTGTTCGCCATGCCGTGTCCAGCGGCCGATGCGTTGAGAAGGCTCATTTATTGTTTCAGGATGTGAAGGTAAGCTGAGATTAGTATTGTTCCTTGGGCTTTGTGCTAAAGCTGGTACTCTCATCCGTTGCACTTAGGCTCCTTGTGATTGGTTGTTCATTGGATCACTACTTGTGGCGCGTTAATTGCGATTTTGGTGAATTGCGATGGTGCCGTGTGTGTGCTGAGATGCGATTACTGAGATCTTTTATGATGCCTGTGTGCGTTTTAGAGTGCGCAGTGGAAGCGTGTGGGCTGGCTACCCACTGGCCGAGGATCGTTATTGTGAGATTCTCGCTGGTCGAGAGGTTTGTTTCTTCTCGATGTGACTTCATCTTGGCTTCATGTGCCTTGATGTTGTCTCTTGCCGTGCTGTTACTGGTAATTTTCTGGTATTGGCATTGGCATTTACGAGTGTTAGGGAATTGTCGGCTTGTCTACTGATTGAGTACCCTCTACTCTGCATTTCTTTCTCTTGGGTGTTGTGCTCTCTAGGCATGCCTATGGTCCTTAAGATGCGCCCCTTGAGATTGTCATCTTTTTGTGCCGCTTTCTCGTGTCGTGGGTCTTCCTTGGTAAGTGGTCTGATGCATGACTCATTTCCTATAGTCGTGTGTCTAGCTACTGTTGTGCCTTGATGTGACCCTACTTGCAGTTGTGTTCTGTGGTTCTGTGTGTTGTACGGATCTGGAATCCTGCAGGTGCTGTTGTGTTGTTGTTTCTATTTCTCGATAAATCCGTCATTGGCGTCCTGTGTGCCAGGTCTTCCCTGTCGCCTTTGGCACTAGAGCCGATGATGTGGTCGAGCTGTCAGGTGTGAGGATTGTGTCTCCTTGTGTAGCTGCTGCTTGCCTTGTTGTCGTGTTGTTTCCTCGGTATCTGTTGTCATGGCAATCGTGTCTCTTGTCCTGAGACGTAAGTGACGTTGCCCCTTATTTCGAAGGTGTTAGACTTATCTTCACTTGTGTCGTGCTCTGTCTTGAGCATGTACCCGTGATTATGGTCTGGCTGTGTTCCTCTGAACTGTGTTTCTAGAGATTAGTGTTGTTTCGTAGTTGTATATGTCTGATTGTTCTTCCCGGCTTCTTCCTTCTTACTAGTCCTTAAATTTCGAGGGTGAAATTTCTTGAAAGAGGGGAGGATGTAACACCCTGGATCTTTGTTGGATCATTATCAGGTCTTTCGGGTCCTTTTTGGAGAGTTTCGGATCGCTCCGATTTCCTTCTTTTATATATAGAAGATAACCAGTGGCCCGTTTTGCCCTTTCATCCGGTGGCTCGTCCTCCCACCAGATCACCACCAAAATCTTCCTACTGGATTACCCTTGTCTCCTTCTCTTCCCATTGGATCAACCCTCAAGCCTCCACCGGATAGCACCACAAGCCTCCACCGGTTCAGCCTTCCAACTAGATCACACGTCCACCCTTCCCACTAGTTAACACATCCTCACATCCCACCGGATGGAAACTCCCATGATCCCTCTCTCCCTCATTTCACATTTCCCATCGGATCAACCCTCAAGCCTCCATCGGTTCAGCCTTCCCACCGTATCACACCTTTCCGCTTCCACACCGGATCAACACTCCCACCGTCCCATCGGATCACACACACTCCACATCCCACCGGATGAACCACAATACCTCCCACCGGATGGCCATCCCTCTCCCTCACGCATGAACTGGTGGCGGGTGCTACCGTATGCCTCTCCCACGTGGATGACCCGGCGACGGTGCCACCGTATGCCTCCCTCACAAGCCAGTGGCGGGTTCCACCATATGCATGTTCCCCTCGATCCCTCTCACTCCTCTCGCCGAAGCTTCCCCTCACACACACATGCCAAATGCCTCTACCGCTCATCTCTCAGCCCGGTGCCCTTGTTTGGAATAGGGGCACCGTGGCTTTGTCTCCTCCCTTCATCCCTTATCTCCTATGCCACACCAAGCGGCGATGCCAATTCTCATCATGGACACCAAGCTTACACGATGAGTCCAGCATGTGCGGAGGGAACTATCGGCCCGTGCGATGACACGATCGAGCTCATCCCTGACGCGGGCATTCTCCTTTGCCAACCTCCTATTGTTCCAAGGACGGCCGCCCAAGTGTGACCACGCTGCATCCACTCTGGCATGAGGGGTTCCTCGTCCATCCACAACCTGACGTGCCAGTGGGGAAGCCCGTAAATGGTGGAAGCCTTCCATATCCTGTGGATACTCCCTTCATCCGGTGACGTCGGCCTTCAAGTGATCTGTCGACCTCCCACTGTGATGCATGGCCCCACACTATAGCGATACGGTGCCGCCACCCCTGTGCCCATCCGGTGACCCTTGTGGCCCCTTGAGACAGTGGCACGACAGCCTCTTCAAGCAATCCGGTGGCAGCCCAAGGCTGCTCATCTGGTGACATCTACATCCTTATTGAAATGGTGGCGAAGCTCTTCATCCGATGGCAACGGTTGGTCGTCCATCCGGTGGCAATGGTAGGAGCCCAAAGTCGGGCATTAACCGATGGGCATTCTCAGCGACTAGGAGTCCTTGCCAAGCTATGGCGCGTAGTGGCTGAAGATTCGAAGGTTTCCCCATTCATGCAAGCCTCGATGGCGATGGTGCTACCAACCTGCTGCTCACTCCAAATGGGGAAATGCTGAACGCGACACATGAGAAGAAAGCCTGGGGAAAATGACCAATGATGCTCTATGGTCGATCCATTGAAACTCTGGACAGCCCACTAGACCTATTAACCCAACGGTCCTTGAGTCACGAGACTCGGGGTCAAGATCGTTGAACGTGACAGCACTGAGCCGCCAATCTGGCCTAATCCCTAGGTCCAAAACCACAGTAACACGGAACCCATGAACACCTCAAAGCACAGACACAAAGCCACCGGGGTGTCCGGGATACTTACGAGACCGAAAGTTGACCACTGGGTCACAATCGGGCTGACCGGAGTCCAACACGACACTCAAACGGTCACAGAACAACCCACTAAAGCAAACTGACAACACACGAGGATGAATGGCTCTGGGCTGACCGCACAAGGGGATGTGAGGTCAAGAGCAGACCGCTCAAAAGGATGGGCAGCCAAGGACTGCCCGCCCATGGGAGGATGCGCAGTTAAGGCCAAACCACCCAAGGAGATGTGCGGTCAAGTCTAGGCCGCACAAGCCCACGACCCAACGGTTCCTGGTCAATGCGATCTTGACCGGACCGCAGAACGGAACTGACTTACTATAGGGTCGGTCAAAACGGTCTTGACCGGACCGCTCAACACGACCGACACCCCGCTGTTGACCAAGGGTCAATGGGGATATGCGGTCAGGACCTGGCCGCACGTCCCAATGGAAAGACAGGCGGCTAGGGACTGGCCACCCAAGGGGGGAATGTGCGGTCCCTACTGGGCCGCACAACACATGTGCGGTCTATCGTGCGACCGCACAAGCCCCAAGACTCAGGAGGATAAACGGCCCATGGCTGGCTGCCCATGGGGATGGACGGCACCTGGTTCGACCATCCATCCTCACAGTGAACCACCCATGGGGTTGGCCTAATCTTGGCCTTCCCACACCCCATTCGTGTCGAAATGAAGGGGATACAGCCATGGACACGCATACAATCACATGGACTCTGACCGTAGTCAAAACGACGCACGAATCGTAAGAAACGGGCGATTCTAACAAAATCACCCAAAAGGGGTCACCGGACTTCCCGAGCTCCCCACGGTCAAACAGGACTGCCAATCGACGCAAAACTGGTATCAATGGAATGCTGACGTTCCCAGGAGTCCATTGACTCCAACCGATCACAGAACCGTCGCCAATTTCTGACAAAGCCTACGAAACCCACGAAACCCCAGCGAGCCCGATCTCGTTCGTTCGAGCCCCAAACAACGTGCAGGGATAGGGAAAATGTAGGGGACGAAGTGGTGATCTATCTCCCTACCTCCACCAAAGAAACTACACACCGAAGTGACTAATCCACGTTGAAAACCACCCGGAACACGAACGGTGCCAATCTCAGAATCCACCGAGGGATCGCGCCCACCACGCTCCAACCACTACTCTATCCCGTGAACCGATCTCCCCGATGCGTCTTCGCCTCAGCCAGCTCCGCACGGTCACGCGCCCCACCTTGAGAGGTCGAGAGACGGGAGAGAAACGAGAGAGAGAAGGGAGGGTGAGAAATGAGAGGGGAGAGAGGGGGTTGAGGCCTCTCCACCACTCCCTGGTGGGACCACTAAATGTGTAAGCAGGCTACGACTAGTGGAGGGTCACTGAAGGAGTAGTCTCTCAAGCCACAGAAAGCAACCTCACAACTGGCAGTACAAAGAGCGCTCCTCGTACCAGCACCGTCACACGGTGACACGAGCCAAAAACAACACCTCCCGGGACCACGCAGTGCCACGACACTGGGCCTCAACACGATGCCCAGCATCTATCAGACCACGAGTTAGCACGCGGACCAAGGCCCACGCACCCGGGACTCGAATCGGCCAAGATCAAAACATCGGTCAAGCTAGTACCGTTGAACGGTCCACTCTGGGCCACTCAGGGACATGCAGTCGAACAGGGGCCGCACCAGGGGATATACGGCCATCCACAGACCGTCCTTCTCCTGGCCCAATAGGAACATGAGCGGCTTGATCCTAACTGCACCACTGAAGGACAGCTGACCCTCAGCCGCACCAGGGGGATGTACGATCTAGCACGGCCGTACTTCCTCCAATGGTGAAACACATGCGCGGCTAGCCCCTAGCCGCATGGGGGACGAGTGGCTAGGACCCCACTGCACAAGGCATGTGTGGTCAAACTCTGGCCGCACCACTGCCAACGGAACTACGTGACGTGAGGCCTTCCCGTGGCCGCACGAAGGGTCATGCGGCCAGACCCTAGCCGCACACCCCAGTGCACTATGCAACGGTCACCAGCAACGGTCAAAACTCACGAGAAGGGCGGTTGCCTTGGGGCCGCTCATAGGATGTGTGGTCCCACGACTGGCTGCACATACGCATTGCATGCCAAGCCATTAGGCGGTCAGGCCTTGGCCGCACAAGGGGTGCCCACTGCGGGCCAAGTAGAAGGGCGGTCACGCAAGGGCCGCACAAGGGATAAACGGGCCCTGGTTCGACTGTTTATCTCTCGTCGACGTAAAAATGGTGAACCGACTGGAAAACTCCATTTTCGGCCCCATACAAGCCCCACGGAGGGGGAAACGCATGGAAATCAACCCCCAAGCCCCCTAGCATGCTTCTACGCCCTTGAAATGTAGAATCAGGGCGTAAAACGACGGATCGGGGGAACTCTCCCCGTGACATGGTTTTCCCTTCCCAGCACGATATCACCCTCTCTCGGCCTCGCCTCGGCCTACAAACCATGGGAATGGAAAGGCAATGAGCTAGGGATCGTCACCCTACCTTCGAACCACGTTACGGCATGTCGATCCTAGCTCAAACCCATGAAGATCACCGTTAGAATCACGTTCCACCAAGCTTCCCACGCTAGTCGCACGCCGTCGGGATCGTCCCGTAGTCACCCTCGTCCTCGCGCCATCACCCCATGTCGTCTGTAGCCGGAGGGGACGCCACCACGGTCGATCGGGAGAGAGAGAGGGAGAGGGCGGCCACGATGGGGAGAGGAAGAAGAAAGGAAGAAGAAGAAGAAAAAGAAAAGAAAATGGGGGGTTTAAATAGAAAATCTAATTTTATGATTTCTTTATTTTAGCCCAGCATGCATCATGTGCATTTCTTGAGCATTCATGACCCATAAGTTGTCTGAAAATGTCCTGGTAGCAATAGATGACTATGTGTTCAGTGTCTGAGTAAGGGGAGCAATTCCACTCAGAATTGGAAGGTTCCCTCTGGTCTATTCACTTGGTTTGGTTGACTGAGAGTCATCCGTCTGGAGTTCTACTTCGTCTCTTTATTTGATTTTCTGTCTGATTTAATTCCCTCGTTGGCTGTGGATTGTGTCCCCCAAAGAGGTTGCCTCCTTTTACTTTGCCTTCATTTTAGTTAATTTCTCCAGATGAGTGTCGCTTTTGGTCTACTTATTCCCGGTGTTTGATTTAGAGTTTTCCAGATAGTTCCCGCTGCTTATTGGTCAGGGAATGGGTGTCGTTTGCCTTAACGCCCGCTTTTCAATACGCTCCTCTTCATCTTCGCTTTGTCTCCATGTCCCATGTCACCTTCGCTTCACCTCCGCTCACTCCCCTACAAAGAGGGCGTTAAGGATGGGCATCTATTGACACTCGTTTTTACCGATAAGTCGGGTCTTTCCTCTTACTCTTATTTGTTGATGCCTCGAGTTGTCCGTTGTATGTCGGGATCATTTTCTGGCAATATTTGGGCTTATTTTGTGAAAAGTCTACCTCCCGGGCTGGGTCCATTTTAGTTCAGGGCTTAATGGGCCTTGGAATTACGTTTTTCCATTTTATTACAAATTCTAGTGCCCAATGCTTGTGCGGCTCATGACAAGCCGCTCATGATTGATTTTGTTATTTTCAGCATTTTCTAAATTATCACCGACAAGTATATGTGCGGCCTACTAATGACCGCATATTGTGTTGTATGGTGTACAATGAGCCGCATATCCCTCAGAGTCCAATGCCGAATTCTTCGGCCAGTTTAAAGATAAATTGAGGGCTATTGCTAATTATCACCGACGGGGATGTACGGCCCATAGTAAGCCGCATAAGGGGTACGTGCGGTCTATCGCAAGACCGCACATCCCCTCGAAGATGGGAAAATTGAAGACTTTTTCTCTCTCATTTCGGGTGTTTTATTCTAAACTTCTCCCGATGATTCCTCTGCGATTTCTTCACCATTTTTGATGTTGTTTCTTCCGAGGTTGAGATAAGTCAATTATCTCCATCTTTTGTTTTATTATCCAAGCCTAAAAATGCCTAATTATCCTCAATTTTGAGTTAAGACCCTGGGTGCTCTATAAATAGACCCTGGAGGCTCAGCTTGAAGGGGGGGAGATCAAGGATCAACGGCAAAGCTCTGACGAACTGTCAAGTGATCCTAGCACAAGGAGGGAGGCCTTCTACGTCCTTACAGGCCTCCGGTTCAAGGGAGTAGTCTGCTCGTAGTGTCATCTTTCGTTAGTCGTGTCAGTCTTTCGTCATTGCATGCACGCCTTCTTCTCATTGTCACTTGCTTTTCTCACTCTCATTGCCATTTTCACACACCCACCCACTAGCCACCCCGCAGGGTCGATCTGCATTTAGAAGTTCAAGTATTAGTATGTCATCATATAGAAGTCATAAGCATAATAGATAGAGTTTAAGTTTAGAAGTTGTACCGATCGGTGGGCACCCCGGAACACCTGGTCCTGGTAGTGTCTAGCGTACGTCGCGTCGCTATCTGCTCGGGCGGTCACCACCCTCCCAAGCGCTGTCCAGTTTTCCACCTGCGTAGCATTCCTCGACGTCCAGTCAAAAGTCACTGCCAGGCCCCTCGTAGTCCTCGTGACCCTCTCCCCGGCCTTCTCTGGCACCGGGAACTCCACTGCTAGCTGGTGGACCCCGATGGTCCTCATCACCAGTCTGAAGTACAGTGGCTCCACCACATTCATGCACTGAAGCCACACATCTCATCCCGCCAAGGCGAGGGCACCAACCACCCATGGCTGGCCTTCCTGCCCCTCCTCAGTATAAGGAGTCCACCGTACCTACAACATAGGAAATCCCGTCAGCATAATCATATGGAATTACATTTAATCAGAGAGTCTAAGTTTAGATCGTATCGAAGTGTACAGTAGAGAGTCTATGTCATCCTGCAACTCCCAGACTTGTCGTCTGAGGGCCGCGGTCTCCCGAGGGGCAGTCCACCGTTTGGCAATCGGCAGGAGCCCAGGGTGGGTCTCCTCGTCCCTGCTAAGCCCACGTAGTCTCACGTAGGCCCAAACCTACACCACCGCATCGTGTCAGCATAAAGAAAGCATTTAGGGGTTGCATAATCATGTCTAGAGTAGAATTCGTACCTGGAGTAGAGGGGAGAAGCCCCCGAGCATGGTCCGCCGGGCCGTCGAGCTCAGCATGTCGAAGAGAAAGGCGAGGACCACCACTCCCCACGCGTAGTCCCCCACATGGTCCAGGTCTCTAAGGAGTGGGAGGAAGCGGCAACTCATCACGTCTGCATGCGTGAAAAAGAGTAATTGCCCAAAGAAGAGCATCAAGAATCACCGCAGTATCCTGTCTGCCTCTGCCCCAGCCTCCGCTACAACTCTGGGCCTCGCTAAGTCTGCTAGCCTCTGCAGGTGCTACTCTGGCTGCTCTCCAACTGCCATCCCTACACGTCGTAAGACTGCCGCTCAGGGCGCCGCAGCTCTAAGCCTAACAGCTCCTGAGCCATCTCCCAATAGTCGGGATAGGTGGTCCCACTAATCAACAGCCCATGCACTCATAGGCCAGTGAGCCTGGCCACATCCTCCAGCGTGGGTACCATATGCCCCCACGGGAAGAGAAAGGTCTGACTCACTGGATCCCAGCGGTCGTGCAAGGCGTAGAGCAGAGCTATGTCGAATCGACACACCTTGATACTCAAAAACGGGGCAAACCCCATGACAGCCAGTTGCTCCCGCTGGAAGTCCGATAGTGCCTGGTACACTGCCCGAACCTGCAGCCACGAGATGCGGGTCCTGCACTTTCCCTGCATTCATTCATTCATTTTTAAGCATTTAGGAATTGACGTGTGTGGAAGGACGAGCCTAAAAAGGTCGGAAGAAAGTTTTGTGCATGCTGGGCAAGGGTCTGAGCAGGTTTGGGTTGAAGTCAGAGCATGCAGCCATGTAGGGATGAGGTCAGTGCACATTTGTGCTATGAAGAACATAGGTCGACGCACATTTGGAACAAGGCTAATGACAGTCGATGCATATTAGGCGCAAGGACAATGCAGGTCGACGCATGTTTGACACAAGGCCAATGAAGGTCGATGCATATTAGGCACAAGGCCAATGAAGGTCGACGCATGTTTGACACAAGGCCAATGGAGGTCAGTGCACATTAGGCACAAGGACAATGAAGGTCGACGCATGTTTGACACAAGGCCAATGAAGGTCGATGCATATTAGGCACAAGGCCAATGAAGGTCGACGCAGCAGGCTAGGCTGAAGGTCCGAGCAGGCTGGGTTGAAGGGTCGATGCAGCATGGGTTGGAGGTCTGAGCAGGCTAGCTGGAGGTCCGAGCAGACTGGGTTGGGAGGTTCGAGCAGGCTGGCTGGAGGTCCTAACAGGCTGGGCTGAAGGGTCGACGAAGCATGGGCTAGAGGTCTGAGCAGGCTGGGCTGAAGGGACGACGTAGCATGGGCTGGAGGTCCGAGCAGGTTGGCTGGAGGTCTAAGCAGACTGGGTTGGGAGGTCCGAGCAGGCTGGCTGGAGGGTCGATGCAGCGTGGGCTGGAGGTCCGAACAGGCTGGGCTGAAGGGTCGACGCAGCATGGGCTGGAAGTCCGAGCAGGCTGGGCTGGAGGCCCGAGCACGCTGGGCTGAAGGGTCGACGTAGCATGGGCTGGAAGTCCGAGCAGGCTGGCTGGAGGTCTGAGCAGACTGGGTTGGGAGGTCTGAGCAGGCTGGCTAGAGGTCCGAGCAAGCTGGGCTGAAGGGTCGACGCAGCATGGGCTGGAGGTCCGAGCAGACTGGGCTGGAGGCCCGAGCAGCCTGGGTTGAAGGTTCGAGTTGGCTGGGTTGGGAGTTTGAGCAGGCTAAGGTCAGAGCACAGAAGGAAGTTAGTGCTGCTAGGGTCAGAGCAGGCTTGGCAAAGGTTAGAGCAGCCTGGGCAAAGGTCTGAGTAGGTTTGGGCTAAAGGTCAGAGTAGCATGGGCAAAGGTTTGGCCAGGTTTGGGTTGAAGGTCAGATCAGCCTGGGCAAAGGTCTGAGCAGGTTTGGGCTGAAGGTCAGAGCAGCCTGGGCGGAGGTCTGAGCAAGTTTGGGCTGAAGGTCAGAGCAGCCTGGGCAAAGGTCTGAGCAGGTTTGGGCTGAAGGTCAGAGGGTCAGAGCAGCCTGGGCAAAGGTCAGAGCAGGTTTGGGCTGAAGGTCAGAGTAGCCTGCAGCCATGCAGGGATGAGGTCGGTGCACATGGGCTGCCAGGCGTGAGTTAGGTCGGTGCACAAGGATGAGGTGAGGTCAATGCACCCCGGGCCTGGGGCCATATCTTTTATCTTTATTTGTTTATTTATTTAGTATTATTTGAACCAGTTGAGTGGCCTTCCCATTGACGGAGAGCCCTATGAAGAACTCTGCCTCCCGGACTTGATCAAGGATGAAACCAACGGGGATGGCTATTATTCTTTGGGTTACTCATACCGGTACCTGATGAAGGCCTACCGGGGGCTATAACGACTGGCGCATGGCGAGAAGCAACCTCATCGCGGAGATAGGAAGAGGGTACTCATAGTCGCTGATCCTGTCGTCCTGTACAAATACTGTTACAGGATGGCCTGCCTCAGACAGCAGCTGCGCTGTAAAATAGCAATAGGTGCTGATGCCCCCGCCATGAAAGGGGGGATATTCCGTGGTAAGTAACCAGTAATTCAATCTTTATATTTTTTTACGTCGTCCCTGAATAATGACCGGAGCGTTCTTTTTCCGGTAAGCACTTTTAAAATATGCCCGAACTTTTTATACCAGCCGGGCAATATCTCATATTCGCGATCATAAAATGACTGTATCTCCCTGGCCGCATTCCCGGACTGAAGGACCTTCACATATTGTTGCTGGTGAGCCAGCTCTGCAGCTGTTGCTGCCTGCCGGACACGCAATGCATCCAGCTCATTTTCCAGCAGGTTATTTTGACGGATCAGCGCTGCCAGATCGGGATATGCTGCCCGGAAGCTGTCTTCAGCTGCCCGGAGATGATGCAGCGTCTGTAAAGGCGATACCTCCACCTCCTGCGGAAGATAAAAGTAAATATTCCTGTGAGACCCTGCCTGCCCGTTTAGCAGACCCGGGTACGCTTTTTCCAGGCTGGCTTCCGTATGAAAGGACAATGCTTCGTCGGTAATAAGATTAATAATGGGCTCCCGATACCCTTGCCCAATAATATAGGATCGGAGCAGGCCGGCCGTTTCCTGGAGCAATGCGGCGGATTGCCCCGAAAGATTGATCAGCGGCCGCCCGCCAATGGTGCAATAACCTGGTATGAAAAGACAGGAAGCGATCTGGCGTTTGTCATCGGCCGATAAAGATTGCCGTACGATCAGCGTCAACGATAAAGTGCAGTACCTCGCCTGTTCCATCTGACGGCTGGCTGAAGCCAGCGAGCCCTCTTCCTCTATCGGGACAGACAGGCTGTAATAGACGTTTTCCTCCGACAATTCCGGGCTGTCGAAGGAGCGTATATGCCGTGATATAAAAAAGATACGATTGATCATCAAAGCCCTTTTATCGTATATCCTTGTGCAAAAATAAGCCAGCTTAATAATCTTTCCCAGCTGTGCGTATGCGTTCCTTCGAAATCGTCCAGCACATTCCCTTTTTCAAGCGTTTGACGAATGTCCAGTGGCGGGTATTGGGTCAGGAATCGCTGAAGGGGCGCCATACGCATCCAGAACATGGTCCCGGCTACATAGCGGTAGTCGGTCGTATGAATGCCCCAGGCAGGCATTAATTCGGCCAGTAATGCACGATTATTGCTTTTGAACTGTTTTTGCAAATGATCATATTCGTTATGAACATTGGCAGCAGGGGCGATGATGCCGGCAGCGGGGTCGTTCTCAAAAGTCTTCAACGCTTTTTCCACGAACGATGGCTCGATGACCTGGAATAGCTTTGTCCTCCATTCCTTACCCTGTGTCTGATGCGGGCTTTTTTTATCATGCAGGAAAATGCAGTGATCAGGAAGATCTTCACTGCGTAAACAGGCATCCAGCAGAACCAGCTTGCCTCCTATATCCTTTCCCTGGTTAGGCGATTGGCGGAGCACCAGCTTTTGGATACGACTTTGGGCTACGCGTTGCTCAAGCCTTTCCGACAGCCGATGCGCTTCGGCGAGGTTGTACAAACTGTCGGCGTTGATATTATAGTAAAGCGTGAAGGGGAAAGGCATGCTTTCGGAAAACAGATCTATCCAACTTTCATGCTGGCCGTAATAATTGTGGAAGAATAAGCCGACAGTACCCAGGTTAATGGTTTTTGAGTTTTAGATTACTTTACCAAATGTAAGCTGTTTGGGCATTATGTCAATGTCTTGCCCTAACTATCCCTATTTCTATCATTGGCTGTCCCTGCCAGTTTTGATAGGTGTCTATCGTTTGATAATGAAGCCCATTGCGATCCAGCGCCTGTAATAGCCGGACCCGGTTTCCCGAAAAGGTTTCAAAGCCGGGAAGCCGGCTATAAAAATACAGGTCCCTGTCTGCCGGCAGACCTCTTACGAATTGGACGGCCTGTGTACTATCTGTGAAGGACGGCCAGCTGTCGTTGATGACAGGTTTATCTTTTGTAAGCGCAATGATGAGCGTTCCGATGCCCCAGTCACTACTGATGAACTCACCTTCCGGATGGAGCCTGGCATACAAAGCCGCTGTAGTATTGGCCTGGTCCCAGTTGTGATTGATGGGCTGTGCAAAGGCACGTATGCAAATACGGCAGACGATGATGTTGCCGGCAAAGATCAGGGTTAAACAAATGGGAACGATCCATTGCCTGAGGCGGTCCCATGACCGGGACCTGTCATTCCAGGCGGCGCCCAATAAGGGAGCCAGCGCCAATTGCCATAGCCCGCTTATCATGGAAGAATGGTGTGGTCCTGTAGCGGACTTCGTGAGTATGAAAGCAGCAGTGACCAATAGGGTTAGCACGACCATCCAGCTATACAACCGTTTTTCTTCCTGCTGACGGGCCAGTGATCGCCAGCCCAGCGATCCGGCAACGATGGCTGCCACATAGCCCGGCCAGAACCAACGTTCAACCCTGGACCCATTTCCGCAAATGAAGTCAAGCGCTCCACCTCCCGAAAGCGTAAGGCGAAGTATCCCCAGCGCTTGGGTTATACGATGTGGCCAGTCTATATCCTGGTGCTCAGCCAGCCTGACACCCCTGCTGATTGCGAACAGCGAACCTGCACCGACCAATATGATGAGCAATACGGCCTGTAGGGAGTGATCGCGCGCAAATGCCTTGCCTGTCCGCCGATAGAACAGCACCAGCGCGCCCAAGGTCGCCATGACGAGCCATAGGAAATTCAGTTTATCAAAAACACCCAGTATACATGCCGCCAATGCAAGCCAGGCCCATTTGGCTTTTTGCGTGCTGATCCACATTACCAGTAACCATATCAGCAGGCCCCTGAAAAAGAACATCAGGGCATTAGGGCCCCAATCCAGCCTGGAATGAATGATCATAGTAGGATCCAGCAGGATCATGATCGCTCCTGCTACGGCAGCGCTGCGCCCAAATCCCCGGTAAAGCGCCATGACAAGGAATAATCCCCCCGTGGCGCCCAGCAGGATGGAAGGCAATCTTACGCTCCAGTAATTGACAGGGAATACGGAAAAGACAGGATAATAGATCCACGCCTTTAATGCACCAATGTATTGCATGAGCAGAAAGGGAATATGCGCTACGCGAAGGGTAACGAAATCATCTGTCCGGCCCCCCACTGCAGCATTGCTGAATAGCATCTCATCGTAGTAAAGTCCCGGCTGGCCGATCTTCCAGCACGCCAGCAGGATGGCAAGCAGAAAGATGAACGAGAGCAATAGCACCATGGGGCTATTCTCCGCATATTGTCTGAGCTTTGTGAAGTACTGCATGGTTAAAACCAGTAAAATACTTTATTATACCGGAACTCGATAACATGATGTCCCCTGGCAAGGGCAACGGATCGCAATAAGGGCGGATAATTTTTGATATGCGCCGGTGAGATGGCTATCTTTTGACCATTGTCAAAGCAGTGCCAGCCAGGGTAATAATTCTCTGAAACGATCAGGGTATCCGCCACCGGACAGTCTATTTCAAGTCGTTGGTAGTTGTCCGAATATGCCGTTTGCCGGATCATTCCTTCATTGGCCGTTTCTATTTCAACGCCTTTCTGCCCCAGTTGACGCTGCCAGAAATACCAAACTAGGGAAGGCCCCAGCTCCATCTCCCACCATTTCCTCCCCCTAATCCCTCCATTCATCCTCCCTATCTCTCCTACTACCTAGTCCGCAGCAATCGCAGATCTGACCCCTAGGGTGCAGCGTCGCCTCCAGACACTCTGAGAGGTTCCAGGTATCCTACCATACACCGGTGGAATCATTGTCTAGACATCTTTGCAACGAAGGTGGTCCTGCCATCATCTGACCTCGGAGCCACCCAGAGGAGCTGATCTCGGTGACCTGCGTAGACTGCCTCTGGCAGACATCCAAAAGCAACCAGGTTTGTTTGTAGAGGCTGCCATGACCACATCCCTCACATCCTAACTTTTCCCTCTGGAGGAGGTCATCTAGGGTCTCACATCCTTCATCCAAGCCTGACCCCACCCCATTTGGCACCCCCGTTGGAGAGCACGATCCTCGGCAAGCTGAACCTGATCTATAGTCCGTGCTGTCTGCTCGCCAGTCGAGTAGTCAACCATAGGAAGTAACATGGCCATTTCTCTTCTCATCTTCCCCAGACCTTCAGTGGAGATCAGCAAGGTTCAGCCAGCTATCCTTCAGGCTTGATCTCATCCTGTTCTTATCTCCCAGGTAGGAGCTACACCCCCGACAAGGACACCCTATCTGACTGGCAGCATCTTCTGCGCGACCTAGCAAGAACAGATGGTACTAGTGCTTCCTGCCTTAGAAAGTGGCCGCAGAAAGTGGCCGTTCTAGCTTTGGAACATTCCTGGAGCGTCCCTCTTCATGTCGACTCCAGCCCTAACCTGATCTGGCATCAGCCCAGCAAGATACAACCTGGGTGAATTAGTCCCAGTTTTAAGCTCCTGCACTAGGTTCTACCTTGCCAGCGTCTAGAGGCTAGCACCGACTTGATCAGGCAAGATCGACAGAGATTTTGGGTGGAGGCACACTAGACCCTCCCCTCTTTCCAATAGAAGTGGTCTCGCCTCGATCCGACACTCCAGTTGAGCACACCGCCTCGAACAATCACTCTCTGGCTTGCAAATGACTGCTACCTACGCAGCTCCACGGGATTCGACGTACTGGCTTCGCCCGAGCTCAGAACGAGGCGATTCTACTTCCTAGCGACTCATAGGCTAACTAGCTTTCCAGTGACTCAAATCCCGCCTCTATCGGACTTCCCAGCTAGGAGTTCCTCCCCCACCAGTCGCTGGTTGCAGGCAGTCAGGATAGCGATTCTGACTGCATCATCCGGGAGCCCATCTTCACCGGCCACACCAACTTCCCCTCCCTGCCTGGCCAGCTGAACGCCCCTCCCAATGTGGAGGTATGTTTTGGTTGTAATTTTAACTTCCCCATACCACGACCACCCTCCTGTGTGAGGTGTATGTGGATTCACTTTTTATTAAATCTCGTAGTTTCATTTGTTAATTGGTTTATTAAGTTTGTGGGCTTGCCAGTCACGAAGTGACGATTTATTCAGGCTTCATAGAAACCCTTGGTGTGCTCGAAGACTTACCCCCTTGACCAAAAATCAAGAGTTGGTCATTTCCTAACTTGCCACAGACAAGGGGTTAAGCCTAAAATAGATTTAATCTATTTTCTTGTTTCGTGTGTGCAGGGGCAGGTTAAAGAACGAAGCTCAAGGTTCTGATGGTTGCACGACTGGGGTCAGCCCATTCATCATTTGCACAGCCTAAATAGGACCATCCCAGATCTAGAACCCTCAGTATCTCAACGACTTATTCTTAGCCGTTCATCAGTTCAGACAGTGTCTAATCGTCCATTCAAACCCTCCAGTACTCCTATCCTAAATCACGTTGATGAATTCTTGCACGGCCCGATTCTGGTCGTTCTTTTATTGCATAGTTTACTCCTAGCCATTCATATCTCGGGAATCCTAAACTCACGAAAAGCACAAAACTCAAGCTTTTATTTAACCAATCAATTCATTTATTCATATTTCAAGCTCTAACATAAACAAACATCATGAAATAGAGAAAACAATCACTCTGTCCTCCGCTGGGCATCCCCGCGAGGACGTATCTCTCTCAGCTCTCTGATGTAGGCTTGGCGTGTCTCTGTCATCTCTGTAATCTCTGTGGGAAGAGTCCACACTCTACTAATCTCCCACATGATTAGGGCGCTCCTGACCATCTGCTCGTCCTCCTTGCCTGTAGTGCGGGAAGGTGGGGTAGTTGTGGTAGTATGGTCCTGGGTATCCCAACCTATAGGTAGCACTGGTGTGGGCTGTACATTGTCAGTGTCGTGTCACTCACAAGCCGTAGTTCCAAGCCTCGTCCTCTGGGTAGCCTGACTGGAGTGTCAAGGAGGAAGCTAGGGCGCATCACGAACCTCTCTAGGGGCAACCTGTTGATGTACAGAAGCCACTCATCCCTGGTCTTCACCTCTGCCATCCTGCACTCCACCTCTGGGGAAAACCTGAAGCCGCCACCTATAAAGAAGAGAGGATGGCTCCCGAAGATCCTACTAGCAGAAATGATATCCTCCCTGTGGATGAACATCATCCTGCCACCCATCCAGCACTCTAAGAGTATCATAGAACCAAACAAAGGACCCCCTAGAGCTGCTGAGGTAAGGCCCTCATACAAGAAGGCAAGGACAGCCTGGGAGATAGACAAACCCTGCCACAGGCCACTAATGGTGCTAAGGATAGGGGTCTCTAACACATGGTCAGCAGAAGGAAACAAGATCGCCCCGCACAAGCAAATGGATGCGGCCTTGGCTATGGCCTCATCCCACCCGCATCTATCCCTACAACGTGCTATGACCCATTGGCTAAGAGGAAGAAGGTGGATGTGGCGTGGGCCTATGAAAGTATGGATGTCCTTGCTATCTGGTGCGAACCCTCCAAAGATAAGGCTAGGATCTATAGGGGCAACTGTGTGACACACTAGATCCTCCTTACCAGCCCTAGACCTAGGAAAAGAGAAGTAGGTCTCTACCTCCTCTAGTAGGACAGTGGCCTCAAATGATGGGAAGACAGTCCAAGTCAGAGCATACACTGTATCAGTCCTTGCATGCAGAGTGTTAGGCTCAGTCCAAGTCAGAGCATACACTATAGTAAGTCCATGCATGTTCTGGCCTTGGTCAAGAACATGAGTCCGTGCACATTGCATCCATCGCATGGTAAGTCCGTGCATGCATTGTCCAAGTCCGTGGAAGTGTTGAACAAGTCCGTGCACGTCATTCATCCAAGTCTGTGGATGCCTTAAACAAGTCCGTGCACACCCTTGTTAAGTCCGTGCACGTTTTGACTCCACTTCATAAAGCCCATGCACACTGTGCATTTGTGCTTACATGAAGTCCGCACATCCTTTGCCATCATGCATATTTGCTTTAAGCCTAAGCCAAAGTCCGTGTAGTTTTTTTGAGTCCATGCATGTTTCACCAAAGCATTCTGCGTCTGTGCACATTTCACCAAGTCCGTGCACATTTCCTTATCAAAGTCCATGCATATTTTTAAGTCAAAATAAAGTCTGTGCACACTCTAGTCCGTACATGTTTCACTAAAGTCCGTGCACTTATTCTTCAACAAAGTCTGTGCACATTCACTCTAATCTGTGCATGTCTCAACAAGTCCGTGCATTCCATCATCAATGAAGTCTGTGCATGTCTCACTAATGTCCATGGACATAAAACCTCGTGCATCTTTCTTACTATTATCAAAGTCCTTGCACGTATACACAAACCCTATGGACATCAAACCCCATGCAGGTTTCTCATTGAAACATAGTCCTTGCACGGTCTCATAAAGTCCTTGAACTCCTTCATAGAGTCTGTGGTTGTCAAACCCCGTGCAGATTTTTCTGATGTCTGACAAGTCCCCGGTCCTCAGGCGACCGTTTCTCCAGTTACATGTACGCACTCTGAGGATTGCTATTATTTTTACATTTTTGCTGATTCCTATTGTTCCTAGGTGCTATCTGGTCTCCTCCCTTGCTGCGGCACATATTTATATCATTATTTGCATAGTATTTGTTAGCTTTTAGGCAAGAAATTGCATGCACTCCGGTGCGCATAGGAACATTCATTTTTCATATTATAGTTGCATTCCTACCTTGGTGTGTGATCTTCTCGCCTCCATATTCCTTGGGGTTGACTAGGTGACCACATCCGGGACCTCCATAAGTCCCCGCGAACTGTGGATTCTCACACGAATGTCGGGTCAGTTATACCTTTGCCACCCCGTGTCTAGGTTGCATAAGTAAGGGAGAGTTTACACCTAGAGTTAACTAAGTCCCCACTGTCCTCTCCCACTAAGAAGCTACTGTTAGAGAGAACATTTTATTGAAATCACTAAAGTTCTAAAGGAGAAACAAATAAAAATTTTGTGCATCATCATAACTTGGTTGACGTTTGGTTGCCTCTCATCCCTTTCTTTTGTGCATATCCCCTATGGGGTCACTTTGTTTGGTGACTTATTCGTGGTTGTTTGTGTTATTTTCATTTTTAGGTACCACATTGCATGTGGAGTGAGGCAGAGGCGTCGGGGGCCAAGGCCCCTGCTGAGGTACTGAGTGGAGCGCCTGAACAGGCAGAAGAGCCAGCACCCACGGTGGCTAGTAGCTGATCGGGTAAGTGTCCAATTGCTATTGAGGGGATCTTCCCATTGTTGTTGGACCCTTGTTTGTAAGAAGAATTATTAACTTGATTTGAGTTGCTCGTTTGGTAGGTGAGGATGTAGCGGCCACCTTGGAGATGATCCAGGAGTTGGCAGACGCCGGCCCGTCAGTGGCCCTGCCATCCTTTGAGGATGAGTCCGAACCGGTGACCTCCGTGCCCCCACCCACAGTTGAGGACACACTGGGTAGACTACCGTAGCTACTGGGAAAGCTGCCTCTCCTACCTTTGCCAACCGTGGTGTCAGCTTGCACGGTGGGGCTGGTGGAGTCTTCCAGTGTGGGACCATCAGGTATGTAATTGAGCACTTGATCCTATTAGGGTGGATTACTTTACTTTACCCACCAATGCTGAGCTTTCACTGCGGTTGATTGTAGGTACCTCTTCCCCTCTAGAGGAGGGAGAGGTTCCCCGGGACATGGCCCGGGTAGCAGGAGACGAGCCTGCTATCACAGCTTCCACTAGGGGCGACGAGGAGTTCATCAACATTGAGGGGGTCTCCGAAGGGGACGCCCCAGCTGGTGAGCTCCTTGCCCAACACCTCTGGCTAGGGAGTTATCTTCATGTGAGGTTGGATTTGGTGGTAGCCTGACTTTGCTTATTGACGCACAGGTGCCTCTGATCTGCCCGCGGCTGGGGGTTCATCAGAGATCTCGTCTGGTTCTTTCGACAGTGGCAGCGCAATGATGGAGACTGGCAAGAGCTCGAGCTCTTCTTCCTCCGAGGCCTCTTCTACCGAAGAGGTCGAGATGGAGGCAGCGTTGGAAGGTATATACAGCCCCTTCTCTCCTCCTCATTGGCTTTGGTTTAGAGTTCATGGCAGAGTGTTGACATTTTATGTTATGTCCAGGGCTGGAGTCTGAGGAGGAGCATGTGTCGGCTCTTGTCGAGGAGGATCAGGGAGAGCCCTCTCTCTCCCCGATGGTCAGTAGGGATGATCAAATTACAGGGGGGCATCTACCCTCTCTGACTCCAGCAGGAGATGCTGCCGAGGTGGAGGAGAGGTTACCCTCACTGACCCCAAGAGGGGATGTTGTAGGTGTGGCGGGAGCCACACCAGGTGAGAGTTAGGACCTTTCTTAGGTTTTTCACCTTGTCTTGTCATAGGGAAGTCCCGAACGTTGCTGACCCATTTTGTGTTTGGTGGGGTCGTGCAGGTCCTTCCGATGTGCTGACTGAGATGGGCCAATCCTCCCTGGAGCTGGGGATCGAGTGGCCTACGTCTGTTTCACCACCGGAGCCGCTGTTGGATGCCAGTGTGGGTGCAGCCTTTGATGGGGACAACACTTACCCCGCCACATTTTTGAAGCCCGGATGGATCGTCATCATGTGCCCTCGTGATCTTACAATCTACATCGCTATCCTCAAGATCAACCAGGTCTTTTTCATCCACGATTTTGTAAACACCTAATCCATCATCACTCCACACCCCGTCTTACTCCTCGTCCTCTTCTAGCACAATCGCCATTTCCACAAATTTCGGGCATTTGAGGAGGGCGTGATATTACTGAGCTAGATCCTGCAAAAATCTATCAGGAATAGATTTGGAATGACGCACTAGCGGGCGTGCCTCAGGCGTGGAGGAGGGGTTGGACGTACTAGAACAAGACCCTACTTCTCTAGACTTGACAGACCCTACTCCCCTAGACTCGACAGACCCTAAATCTAACCTTGGAGAGAGAAACTCTAATGGGAGGGAAATAGGGGCCTCATGCCCCAGGGAGGAGGGTGGACAGAACACAGTGTAATCTTCCATTAAAATTTTCATTTTAAAATTGGCTTTTTTTTAAGATCAGTAGAGATCATGCAACAAGATGAAGAGGAGGGTGAAGGAGGAAGTGCGAGAGGGTAAATGGATGGATAGAAAAGATTAAGGAAGGGATCGGAAGAGGAGAAGAACGGAGTAGACAGATCAATGGGCGGCGAGTGCCTACAGTCACAGGCCTTGATGATGAGAAAATTGGTTGGAGTTTCAAATAACAGAGGATTGATCAGGATGGGAGGTGAGCGAGGTATAAAATCTAGCTTTTGTAGCAATGAGAACAGATGGGAAGGAGATCAAGTGAAAACAATGGGTGATCTCCCCTCTTTCTGTGGATGGTAAGTCAGCTTTCCTGACGTGTATTGCACGAGCCGCACCTCCGGGTTCCTCGGATGGTTTTCTTCATAAAATATTCTGGTAAAGGCTTCATTGAAGTCATCCATATCATCAACAGACCCCCTAGGTAGCAGTGGCGGGCCAGAAACTGTACAAGCAGCATCTTCATCCTTGGTCTGACTTGGCGGGGCCTTCAAAGTGCCTGGCTGCAACGGGCCCCTTACAAAATACTGATGGTAATCCCAAGTCAATAGCATCGAATCACCTAGGATGGATAATGATGACTCTTGATAGTCGAGACCCCTTTTGCTCATCTTTCTGCCCTTGGGGACCTGCTTGGTCTGCCCCTGCAACTGAGCACCGAGACCTCTTCCTGGTCGGTAGCCTAATTTCAATATAATCTTCCAGCCCTTGGAATCTCTTATTTTGAGCTTTTCCTTGATGTTTACCCGTGCGATGGTGGGCTTTCATGGTGCATAAGTCCATGGAAAGTTGAGGTCCAGCACCAAGATGACAGGCCAATTACTGGGCCAAAGCATCGGCAAAATCTTTTCTGAGATAGCTTCGACAGACTAGATCGTGGAGATGCTTTTGACTTTTACCACCCGTCCTTGAAATGGGAACTTGAGTGATGCAGGACGACGACGAGGGACTCGATGCCGAGTCAGAAATGCAACCTGAGACTCTAGCAAGCTCGCGTTCGTCCCTAGCGAGGGAAGCGATCGGACGTGCACGGTTGAGAAACGTCATCCTCGCCATCGACTTCGAAGAAATCTCTGTTCTTCTACCTGTGGACCCAGGACAGATCTTGAGGTCCGGCTTGCAGACTCCATCTCGACCCCATACGTCATGAATCAGTGCACACCCTCTTCTGTGTGTTGTTTTGCTTCGAGTCATCGTCGCTCCAGAAGTGGTCACACCCCGTTCTGACCTCGACACTGATCGCGTCGCCCATTTTCGTGCGACTGCGCCAGATTCAAGTCAGAACCTGAGGTCCATTTGGCAGAGGCCGTACCGACTTCTACAGCGTGATTCAGCCTGAACTCTCTTCTGAGAGTTTGTTCCTCTCTGAGCCCTCGACGTTCCAGAGGTGGTCTCACCCCATTCAGACATCAGCACAGTTTGTGGTGCTCGTTCTCCAACAATGGCGCAAAGCTAGTGTGACCCAGTACGCCCAGGCTGTTCAATCAACTAGAAGATCATGTCACGCCTTCCCTGCTGGTTTTCAGGCCGAGCTTTCTACTGTGGAGTTGTACCTCTCGACGTCCTAGAACCATCCCTGGTGGTTTCGTCACGTTCTGCATTCGGTGCGGCTCGTTCCACCCTGTGCAACCCGACTGCGTCTGAGTGCTTGCCCAGAATCCAGAGCCTCACCACCAAGTTGACCACGCCTCACTCAGTGATCAGATGGATCTCATATTTTGAGGGTACGTAGAATTTCCTGTCATCCATGCACCCCCACAGGTCTCGCTTCGTTCTGAGTTTTGTGGAGAGCGCACCGGTCGTTACGAGCAGACTGCGCAGGTCTGTCCTGCAAGGCAGATTCACGTAGGTCATCATCCGCGACCTACCCTGCCTTCCTGGGACTTCATAACAGTGCCAAATTTTCAGGAATGCATCTGCACTTCCCAGGCTTCGTCTGAGCACTGACGGCATCCCCTTCTGATCTCTGTGCGCTGCGTACCGTTCAGAACAAGTCGGCTCTGTCCAGCAGGACAGACACAGGGCCACAGGCCCATCTCCCGTCCCCTTGCTCCCCCCTCTTGCATGAGGGTAATTTTGTATTGATCAATCCCGTCCCCGTGATCCCCTCCCTGCGTGGAGCATAGTGCCATAAGACTGTACCACAGGTTCGCATTAGAAGCCATCGTCGACATTCCCACGTCTGCGCTCGTCCCGCATCAAGGTGAGAGTGAAATTGAGAAAGGAGAATCAAGCAAACAAGGTGAGGTAGAAAATCAAGCAGGAGAAGAAGAAAAGGAGCAAGAGCAACAAGAGGAGCAAGTGCATGCGACTCTACCACGCCAATGGACAACACTCAAAGACCATCCCTTGGAGAATGTGATTGGCGATGTGAATCAGGAATTCAGACATGGGTTTCAATGAGGGAAGTTAAAATTCATGATAATTTAGCTTTACTTTCTAGCATTGAACCTAAATCTCTAGATGATGCTCTTAATGACAATTCTTGGGTTCTTGCCATGCAAGAAGAACTATACCAATTCCAAAGGAATCAGGCCGGACCTGCAGCCATGAAATCCGAGTCCGCCGCTTCCCCTGCATTCATTTCATATCTCAGTGAGTTAAGAATAAGACTCCACACTCTGCTTTATAAACGGTTCATCAGGAACCGCCCTATCACTCAGTGGTCACATCTGAACTGCCCTGTCACTCAGCGGTCACATCTGAACCGCCCTATTATTCCCTATCTAAATTTTACGCGGTCTGTGACTGACCGCCTGATCCACCGCTCACGGAGCTTCAAATGCCTCACTCTCCAGTAGAGCGGTCCACGGTAGACCGTCTACTTAACCCACGGTCTGAGGGAGACCGTTCCAATTCGCCATCACTCCTCATATCACGGTCCCCAAATGACCACCTGAAAATTCAACGGTTTGAAGTTAACCGTTCCAAAGCTGTCCCTTCATACTCTAGACGGTCCAAAGTGGGCCGTCCTGTGTTAAACGGTTTGAAATCAACCGTTCCAATCCTGTCCTTTCGTATTCTAAACGGTCCCTTGTTGGCCGTCCTGTGGTTTGAACGGTCCTATGTGAACCGTGTCGTTAGGTCAGTTTGCAGATTTCAAACGGCCACCCCTGGGCCGCGTTTAATTGGACGATTCTATGTGAACCGCTTGGTTTTATTGGACGGTCCCTGTGGAACCGTTTTGATGTCGTCTTCACCGACGGCGTATCCCGCCGCCATGGGTGGCCCAATGGCCACCATTTTGGCCCCCAAGGATCGTGATCCCCTCCCCAACCTCCTAAACTAGCGTGCATGGCTTAAAAATGAGGATTGAGGGCTAGGGTTTTGGCCACCTACCTCCAGGTCCCGGGCGGCCTTCGCCGTCACCTCCGTGGCCGGTGACACCTCCTCCACGGCCTCGGCATCTCCGGTTGGCCCTCCCTCAGCCGTGGGCGTCGCGAACCCCTCCTCCACGGGCCTCACCTCCGTCGGGGTCCCTTCCTCCACGGTGAGCTCCACTGTCGGTGGCGGTGGTGACGTTCCCTCCCCGGCCATCGAGTGTCCACCTCTCCGTTGCGCGTGGCGCTTCGCGGGCATGAAGGTCGTGCGAGAATGGGTTGAGGGGGGAAGCTTTGGGCCTTGGCTCTCCTTTGTTGTGTGTGGTGCTCGGTTGGCTCCCCCTCCTCCGTTGGTTGCAGTGGGGAGGAGGAAGACGAGCGGTTTTTTTTATTTTGAAATGCACAGGTATAGGACGGTCTATCGATAGACTGTCTTGTCAATGAAGCGGTCTATATTTGACCGTTGTAATCCCAACGGTTGCTTTATTTGAACGGTCAACATAGGACCGTTTGATTGTTTGAAATGGTCATGCTGTAATGAGCCTACTGTTCAGGCTTTACGCTGTGGTTATTGTGATTAAAATATTTTCCATATGTGTTGCTAACAAATTGCCTTGCAGCAAAAATATCACCCATCTCGTCATCCCTGTCAGGTAAGTCAGGTAAGTATCCCGATCCCTACAGTCCCTTATTGCATTACTATATGGTACTCCACCTCTCCCAAGTGGGCCGACACTAAGGTCGCTGGGCTACGACTAGTGGCTCCATCACAAGGAAAGAGAAAGTGATTCCACTGGGACTAAAAGATGTATTTTTATTCATAAAATAACTTAAACTAGGCGAAAAATGTATTAGATTAGCAATCCATTACCTTTGGGATAGCAGAGAGTATAACAGATCCGGGCTGCCCTGCTATGGTGCATAACGGATCAGTCCTGGACCGTCACAGAGCATAACGGATCTACTGGGGTGCGTTATCTTAGCATGACGCGCCTCACCTAGACCGTCATATCCCCTCATCATAATCCCCTGCTTGGCGTTCATGGCGGAGCACTAGGGGTGAATTATGTGAGCATGGTGCACCTCTACTGGTCCGCTATGACTACCTAGACATCTTTTTTTTATATAAATTAACTACTCAGAAACCATGGCGGTCGACTAGGGGTGCGTTAAAGTCACCCGAACATGGAAAATCCATAGGAAACTCTGACCATAATGGTCTCTCAAGGGTGCGTTATGCTAACGACCTATCTACAGATTACACGAGCATAACGGACCTATGATGGTCTGCTATATGACTATAACGTGCCTTGGGCGGTGCGTTAAGCTCATGGCGGTGTGGACGTGCAAAATTACACGCGCGTGCGTCCCTGCTAGTCCAACAACAATGACGGTTTCGATCGAAGAGACCCTGGAGGACACGCCCCATCCGGTCCCTCCGAACAGACACCATGCCAACGTGAAGTCATCCCCGGAATCACAATGGCGAAGAGAAGTCAATCGCTGGAGGACACGTCCCGTCCGGTCCCTCCGAACAGACACCATGCCAACGTGGAGCCATCCCCGGAATCACAATGGCAGCATCGACCCCTCAGAAGAATGCGTCGACCCTGCAGTGCCCTGCGTCGGCGCTGCAACCCCCCTGCGTTGATGCTGCCAAGACACAGCGTCGATCCTGCAGCCCCTGCGTCGACGCTGCAACCCCCCTGCGTTGACGCTACCAGGGCACAGCGTCGACCCTAAAGCCCCTGCGTCGACGCTGCAACCCCCCTGCGTTGACGCTGCCAATGGCCTTCAACGGCACACCATTGTGCCCTCAGCGGCACACCCCCAGCGAAGCCTTCAACGACACACCATTGTGCCCTCAGCGGCACACCCCCAGCGAAGCCTTCAACGGCACACCCTTGTGCCCTCAGCGGCACACCCCCAGCGAAGCCTTCAATGGCACACCCTTGTGCCCTCAGCGGCACACCCCCAGCGTAGCCTTCAACGGCACACTACGAGAAGCCCTTCAACGGCACACTACAAGAAGCCCGTTCAACGGCACACCCTGTCGCCCCTTCAACGGCACACCCTTGTGCCCTCAGCAGCACACCCCCAGCGAAGCCTTCAACGGCACACCCAGTAGGCCTTCAACGGCACACCCTGCTGCCCTTCAACGGCACACCTCCTGGTGCCTTCAGCGGCACGCCCTGTCGCCCCTCAAAGGCTGGGCACTATGGGCCTCAACTTCCCTAACTCAGTTACATAAACACTCCACAACTCTCGGTCTTCCTCTATTTGTACCGTCACCTTTCGTGGGATGCTTGCCTTCCATGATGCTTTAATCACCTTCACCTCCTTTGTGTCACCTTTTGTGGCCAGCTCCTTTCCTTAATCAAAGGAAGGTCGGAGAGTGTGGGAAAAGAATGGCGAGGGAGGCCAATTTGTGGATAACACCAGTGCGCGTTGTAGAGGACAAATTCGGTTGCACCAATAAGTCAGAGTTCTGCAGCAGAAGATGATCTTGCGAGAAGCTCACGAGGGAGTAAACATGCCGGCGCGTGAGTAAACATGTCTTGTGCCATGGTATTGAAATGAGCACGCCAGTCTCCACGTGTCTTCAGTCGAGGAACGCGATTCACTACATTCCCACCAGAGCCCAATGCATCAACCGTGTAGTAAAGCGGACTTTGTTGGAAGATTCGGAAAGTAGTTCGCGCCTCCTTGCAGCGGTCAAATTTGAAATGGAGATCAATTTAGCAACTGAGAAGAAGCATGCACCCATAAGGAGGTCGGCCCATGCTGGAGGCCGTAAGACCGTTATAAAGATAGGCGAGGATAGCTGGCCCCACTCGTTTGCCCTCCCATAATCCACAAATTATGCTTAATTGATCTTCCTCCACGATGTTGTCAGTGCAAGGAAAGAGGAAAGCTCTGGCCAGGCAAATCGTGAATCCTTTCATAATATCCTCCAAATGATCGTCACCTATTGTTTCTCCCCGTGCTTTCATGACCCAGTCAGCAAGCTTTTGGAGGTTGATTCCCCTTTGAGTCTGGACGCCCTTAATAGTTCCTGCAGGCATTAAGCTTCCGAGAGCATCCTCAGAGGTTACCTTCTTTAGCATGGGCAAGATCTTTATCTTGCCAGCTTTCCTGAACTTCTTCAGATCGAGTAGGAGTTCCACCTCCTCAAGAAGAATGGTCGCCTCGAAGGTGGGAAAGATAAAAGTGTGAGTTTGAGGGTGCCAGACCTCCACCAGTGCGCCCATGGCCGCCCAGTCCATGTTAACCTTGTCATAGTGCTTGGCGTGGATGACCAACCCTTGTAAGTGTCGTTTTGAGATGGCGGCCCTCATGTCGATGGTGATGTTGGAGGTAATCTTTGAAAGTCATGGTGGTCTAGAGAACCTCCTCCGGCCTGGAAAGAGAGGATACGGCTGGGAGAAAAGAATAGAAAAGTGAGAAGGGGTCCGTGTAAAGGAAAAGAAGGAAATTATTTACTCACCTTCCTGGCTTGGATCCTCTCGCTTAGATGACCTTCAATATCGGTCAGCCTTTCGACGTCATTGCTAAGCCTGCTCCTTTTCACGGGACGGAAAAGCTCCCCCTCCATCTCAGATTTCACTTCCTAGCCCACTTCCTGTGCTCCTTTACAAATCAAGCAAGTGGCAGGGGATATTTATAGGAAGGGGAGGGATAAAAAGGTAACTCGTGAGAACCGTAGAGAGGGGGGTGTTAGATCTATTAATACTAATAATTATATATATGTATAGATATATATATATGCATATATATTATATTATAGCACCTGTGTAGAGAGGCGGGATCTTTAGAGGGTCATCTTGTTCTACCATCACGGGAATCGGTCGACCAATCGGATGGGTCAGTCGACCGACTAGGGTAGTCAATCGACCGACCCCTAGATCTGGTCGACCGATGCCTCTGCGACCTGGGCGCCAGGGTGGTTCGGTCGACCGACCCCTATGTTAGGTCGACCGACCCACTGCAGCAATGGTCATTTCACCCCAGAGAAATTTGGTTTTCACATTGAAAATGTAAATTGGGGTATTTAGTAATAAAATACATGATAATTTGGTTGTGTCATCTCTACGAGGGCCGTCTTGTGGATCAACGGCCAAAAACCCAATTCTGAGGCACATATCTTGTATCCAATGAGGAATGGGAGTAGCATGTGGATTCCAATTTGATAGCCTTGGTCGCCTTGTGACTTGTTACTCGCGACCATGCGACGAGTGTGTGTGTGCATAATTGGATTAGTACGAACCGGTGGTACTCCAGTGATTTCCGCTTCTACAGCAAGTTCTCACTTTCAGTGATCCTTCCCACTAGTTGTAGCTGACTTGGGCACGTAGTTGCCGACCCACCTAAGAGTGGTGGAGGCTGGTCCCGAGTAGACGATTTTAAAGTTGGTTACCATAGGGCCCCTTGCCTTTACAGCCTGAGTCCGGTTGGAGGGAAAACCGACTAGAGGACCCGACTCAGAGCAGATAGTATGTGTGTGCACATGTGGTTGGGAGCACTGGACACGCGCTGACGAGTGCGACCCCAACTAGTCCTTGTTTTATGGTTACTTACGGTGTCTCAGTTTCCGCCTGGGGCGAGTAGGGAGACATATGAGGCTGCGGACTAAGCCGTCAGTGGACGCATCCGACCCTGCTTCTAGTGAGTAGTGCTCTTGTCACTTGAGAGTAGCAACTCGGGTTTTCTGCTGACGAGGTTCAGTGTTTTGACGGCTTGATGTCTCGGTTACTCGTGATCGAGATGTGGTTCCTTGCTGTCCTCGAGAGTCTTGATCCGGTAGCGTAGCCGTGTTCCTTCGTTGACCAACTGACAGCCTACTTGGTAGCTTAGATTCTAGCCCTTTTTGTACTCTAGGAGATACCCCGAGGCAAGTTATCATGAGCCAGCCATTTGCAGCCCAGCTCACGAGAATTCAATTTAGCGTGGTTTTGTACTTGATATTCGAGGTATTCCATTGTTGCTTGGACTTTGTGCAGTTAGTGGCTTATTATGGTCCGGATGAACAAAATGCATCAATTTCTAGAATTGGCTCAGGTGAGATGGCCGTGCTGTAGTATCGGAATAAGTTCATTCAATTGGGTCAATATACGCCCCATGTTATTACTGATGAAGCCTTAAAGACTGAGCAATTTCTGCGTGGGCTGAAGGCTGAGTTGCGATTGCCGTTATTAAGCACATGATGCAGCAAAAATAGGGCTAAAAGACCATTAGATTATGAAACAAACAACGTCCATTATTTAAACCAAAGGCAGCATAAAAAATGGCCCCATATAGACCTCTAGATATAGGAAACGGTCAAAATCGGTCTGCAAAGATTAGCAGAATTTGATTTTTAAGCGCTAGCATGTAAACGGCCAGATGAAGGACCGTCTATCAATGTAATAGTCAGAAACCAACCGTCTCGTGGAAGATGATTTGACATTCGAAAAAGAGGCCATGATCAGAAATGGTCTTCTCCTAGCTGCCTACAGACACTGACGGTCGTTCGTGCGATCACCAACTAATTGTTGGTTTCAAAAATAAAGTTGCCTTCCCCTTTCGTCTCCCTCACTTCACATCTACCTTCGATCGACCGGCCTCCTATTGAAGCAATGCCACCGGGCCTCAAACAACCCACCGAGCTCTTCCATCCACCTAGCCCTTATGAGGGCGCATTCGGATGAGGATCAAGAAGCAAGCATTGCAGCGATTTGCATGACAAATGGCCCAAGAAGAGGGAGAGCACGCGCCACCGGTGAACCCACCAAAGGTGGAAGCACTGCCGTCGACCGTGGCTGAGGGAGAGGGACCCTCCACGGCCACCGGAGCACTGGAAGAAGCGGAGCTGTCGCTAGAGGGTGGAGAACCCACGATGGCAGTCAAGAAACCAGTCGGAAGAGCCCCATCATCTGAGGTAGGCCGCGATCCTAAAACCCCCATTTCCACATTTGAATCAATGCATGGGGATTAGACGGAGATAAAGGGGTCACACCAACCCCTAGAACCAGTTGTCAGGGCCCTCAGTGCCATTCTTAGTGACGGGGAAGGGGGAGGATGTCGTCCGCCATGGCGAGGAAAAGGCGGTCCTACCAGGGGCCGTTAAAGGAGTGAGGTGGTCCGCTTGTGACCACTAAGTGGGAACCCGACTTAGGAGGATGAAAGATGGTCCGAACCAGGCCGCCAAGAAACAAAATGGTCTCCAAAAGACCGCTAGGTAGACAAAAATGGTCAGAGGGTGACCGTTTAAATCCAAGTTAGCGGGGAGAACTATTGGGGGTGAAACGGTCTGAAGGTGACCGTTAGACAGATAAAAATGACTGTAACGTGGCTGCCACCTCAGTAGATTATGTTTTTTTTTCTCTTTTTTTTTATGCAAGGCATGACTACATGAAATGAATGACTGACATGAACTGTTTAATGTATGCAAGGAAAATGTCAGATGAGGATTTCATGGCTCCAAGTCCGGGCAGTTTATTTGGCATTGCTTGAGTTTCAGAGAGAGAGACTAGCTGCCATGGGATTCGTAGAGTTCCTAGGCATGGAGGTGACGAGGCAAGGCACGGCTCTACTGTATGCTCTACATGACCGGTGGGATCCAGTGAGCCAGGCGTTTATGTTCCCATGGGGACACATTGTTTCAACATTGGAGGATGTGGCGCGAATCACCAGGCTACTGGTGCACAGTGCGCTAGTGAGCGGGAGGACTTACACAGACTATCGGGAGTTGGCCCAGAGGCTACTGGGACGTGGGCTGCAGAGACCAGAGTGGCAGTCCACGATCTTACCGAGAGTGGGCCTGCAGGAGAGCCTAATCTTACGGAGAGCACCAATCGTCATCGGAGAGCTACCAGAGTAGCACTTGGGGCGATTAACAAATAGAGCATGACAGTGAGTAGCTGCGGGACTGGGACCCGAGGTGTACGTGGTCCTTCGGCGGTTCCTGATTCTTTTCTTCGGGAAGCTACTGTTTGTGACCATTTTTGACAGGGTGAGCTGCCAGCGCCTATCCCTACTCAAAGAGGTGGACAGAGTGGGTGAGTACGCATGGGGCGTGGCCACACTAGCTTTCTTGTTTGACACTCTCAGCTCCCCCAGCTGGCGGACGATGCTTGGTGGGTTCTCCCCACTACTTCAGGTGAAATTTGACCCTTAAATGATATGCATTTGCTATAACTGCTATATGCTATATGCTAACGCTTGATGCATGGGATGCAGGTATGGGCCTACTTGTACCTACCTGGACTGGGGAGAGGGACGGAGGTACACCTTGAGCGAGTGCCCATCGTGAAGTGATGGATGGCTCCCCGGGAGATAGGCTCACTACGACACCAGGTGTAGACGATGTAGGACGACATCGATGTGCTACCCTATGCATCGATAAGACCTAACCTCGAACTTTGTAAATGTAACTATATGCTTGGATGCTTAATGCTTGACATGCCTACTACCTCGCAGGTCCGATGGACACCGTACCAGGGTGAGGGATGCGAGGGCCAGCCGTGGGTGGTAGTAGCACTGGGCTATGTGGGACGTAACATCTGGCTTCACTGCATGAACGTGATGGAGCCATTGTACTATCGACTGATTATGAGGACCATGGGCATCCACCAGCCAGTAGTGGAATTCCCCACACGAGAGAGACCGAAGGAGCGCGTGGGATGACACGCACACTGGCTCACAGCAAATATCTACTGGATTGCTTGGGTGCCAGACCAGATCCGGGACTTGACTGGGTGAGGGTGAGCAGTATGAGCCCGAGTCACCAGTGACGAGGCTTACCTGACCGCCTATACACAACACTACAAGGACCAGGTGTTCCGAGGCACATGATGCCTGGTATGACTCTTAAACTCATGCTTTATAATGTGCTTATGATTATAATGCACTAATGATCGACATGGTACTTGTAGCTTGATCCCCAGGGATGGATTGCAGAGCTCTAGAGGTTGCTCCACTCCACGGTCCAGCACTGGGATGAGCTTCAGCGATCCCTGGACCTCCTGGTAAGCTTTATTCAACCTTAGACCTAAAATGCCATGCTATGCTTATGAAACTGATGTGCCCTTGTATATAGCATGCTGAGGAAGCTTAGCACTAGGGTCCTAATGCACCATCTTCTTCCTCCCAGCCACCAGCAGACTAAGTCGAGCGGGACGCAGATTTTACGCGGGCGGTAGTACGAGCAGAGGAGGCCGAGACGGCACTTGTCGAGAGGGTAAGCAAATAGCTCAACTTCCATTTGACGATATGATTATGGCTGCAAATGCTTAATGAAATGAATGCATATGCAGGCGAAGGAGTTAGAGGTGGCGCTGGGTGAGGCTGCCCATCAGAGAGAGGAGGCAGAGTGCTTCTGGGCAGAGGTAGAGTGCCTTTACGGTGAGATGATGGAGGTAGCACACCTTAGTGCAGAGATGGAGAGATACCACACTGGCGTGGTGGACGCAGAGCACCTTCGTGCCGAGACGGCAGGGCTAAGGAGCAAGCTAGAGCAGTCCCGACTGCAGGTAGTCGAGTTGAGAGGTGTAGTGGGGGTGTACCAATAGTCCCTTCAGTCGATGGGCCAGAAACCAGAGCGTAGCAGGAGCCAGAGTGTCACGCACAATAGTGAGTACAGAGGCTACTTTACCAGCTCCTCCGATCGTCAGAGGAATGAGGACGAGGAGCGGCGCTGACGACAGCAAGAGGGGGGAGCACAGCCATGGACCCACCGGGGAAGAGATGTGAGGGTACCGATGACAGCGGGGGATGTACTATGGGACATATGCATATATGACTTAGTGAAATGACATGTCTTTTTTCTACTTAAAATGATGAATGCATGTGGATCGACATTGACTAACTGACTTAACGACTCCAATGACTGACAATATGAGAGTGCAAAGGAGAGTGGGAGAGAAGGAGAGAAACTTAAGTAGGGCAGGACTTGAGAAAGCAATGACACTAAGGATAGCAGACAGAGGCTGTAACATCCATGGTCTAGTGGATTCTTAATGGTGCGAATCCTGGATTCGTCCGGTGTATTTTCGCTATTTTTAGGAATTTTTCGGCTATTTTTAGGGGAGACCGCTAGGGGTCCCCTATATCGGTTCGAGCCTTACGGTCGCGCGATGGATCGGTACCGAGCTTTGCGATCTCTAGGAGATCGCCAGGGTGTGCCTTGCGGTCAGGGCATGACCGTTTTCTATTTTCGTACTCGTTCAGGGTCAGGTTGGGTAGCAGCCTTGCAACTGACAGCTAGCCAACGGCTAGCGGTTAGGCCAAGGACTGCCACCCTGCTTGGCGGTCTGGAGGCGACCGCCTGTAGTTCGAACGTCTTCGGATCCTTGCGGTCCTGGCTAGACCGCTAGGCTAGGCCTTGCGGTCTGGAGGAGACCGCCAGATGCTGTGACGGCCCAGAGAGGACTGCCACGTGATTTTCATGTTTGCCGTGTCCGTTTCGCACTGTGATGGCCTCCGGTTGACACGGTTGTGACCCAACGGTTGACCTTTGGCCTCGTGAGAGTCACAGATACCCGAGGGTTCTGTGTTCGTATTTTTAGGGGTGTCCGAAGGTACTGAGTTACCTCGATTAGCATGCCGTAGGTCTTGGGGGTCCGGGTGACCCTATGTGTTTCGGGTTTTCGTGCTTTTGCTAGGACGAGTCATCGTGAGTCGGCATGAGTGCGGTGGGTCCTTCCCACACGACGTGGGTTTCTCCGAAAAGTGTTTTTCTCATGGACCATGTGGTTGGCCTTGGACTGTGAGTCCAGTTAACCAGCTTGGGGCTGGAGGTTTCCCGTGTGTCCTCTGGATGAGGGATCAACTCAGAGACTGGTGAGCTACCTTGAGAATCGTGTCATTATGGTTTCAGACCTAGAGATTAGGCCAGATTGACGGCGCTGTGCCATCGCGTGTGACGGTCTTGACCCGAGTCTTGTGACTCAAGGACCGTTGGGTTTATTAGGTCTAGTGGGCCGTTTAGAGTCGGGTGGCTCTGAGCCACCTGTTACTCCATGTTACTCGCGATGGGTGCGTATGTATTTTTCAGTGTTCACGTTTAGTGAGTCTCCACTAGTCGTAACTTTCCAGCGCACGCGGGTGCGAACCCACTTGGGAGTGGTAGAGAGCGTGACCCGAAGAGACGGTTGTTAGGATGGTTACCCTAGGGCCCCCACGCGCAGCCTGAGTCCGGGCTTCGGGGGAAGAACCAGCTAGAGGGCCTGACCTAGGGCGCATGATCTGTGTGTGCACACGTGGTTGGGGGCATCAGACCCGCGCTGACGAGCGCGACCCCAGCTAGTCCTTGTTCTGTGGTTACTGGTACGGCATCTCAATCTCTGCCTAGGGCATCGTAGATAGACACCTGAGGCTGCGGACTAAGTCGTCAGTAGACGCATCTGGCCTTACTTCTAGTGGGCAGGTACTCCCGTCATGTGACATGAGTTTGTCGTGACTCGAGGTCCTGTTTCTCGTCTGCGAGATGAGATTTTACGTGTGGTTTCGATGTGGGCCTTTGTGTATGAGCACAGGCCTTCGCGATAGAGGTGTCGTGACATTTTCCTAGTAGCATGGCATTCCAAGTAAAAGAAGAGGTGGGGGCTTCTTCATGAGCGCGCCGGATAACCGAGGGGGTGGCACGCCGTTTCAACGCAATAAAGGGAGGGGGCACGCCGATTTGGGGCACACCGGTTAAAGGTCTTATCACGCCGTTTTAAGACCTTTTCGTGCCGTTTTACGTGTCGAACGGCTCCGCTTCGAAGTCACAACCCTTCATGTAAGTATTGGCACTCCCAGAATACTTCAGTTGCAACGCACGGCATCTGGAATATTTCATTTGCCGTTTCTGGGCGTCGATCTGAGACTTTACGTGACTGTCGACATGTGCCGATAGTGTGCCAAAATCCTGGCTCTTCTTTGATTCACTTCCCGGCACGGTCGATCATAGAAATCTTATGCCCCGGTGGCTCTCTTGCTGGGTAACGGACTGCCGAGTGAGTTCTCGTCCTGGTCGGATGAAGTATGGGTTTATTCGGCCTTCCCGACTTTGACTCGCACGTAGGCGTGAGTGCCGCGGATGCCGTGGGATCCTTGTCGTCATTTTTTGACGTCCACAATCTCTCACGGGCAGGCAGCCTTACAATTTATCACTTGCACCAGGAGAAGAGAGTCACTCTCGATCACAGTTGGCTGCGAGGAGATGGTGTAAAGGTACTTAATTCCATCCATCAAGGCCCAGGCTTCAGCAACAAGGCTTTTGCAATGCGCATAGGAATGAGAGAAAGCCAGTAGAATGTTCCCCTTGAAATCTCAGTGTGGACGCACTAAAATATTTCGTTTGGATATTGTTCCATTTGTTGGCTAGGGTGTTTTTTTATCTGTTTAATGCGGGGGCGTGCCAGTCACTGAGGTGACAATCTATTCGGGTTTCACAGAAACCCATGGTGCGCTCGATCTGATTTTGTCAGGTGATTGTATGGTTCGGGTAGGGACCAAATCCCATCGTGCCATCAAAGTCACGACGTCATTTACATCCCCCATACGAGGGAACACCATTGATTAATTGCCGAAATTAGGGGCCCTGCGGTCGAAAGAAATAATACTGACTGCGAAGGAAAGAGGCAGGAATAAATCACACAAAAAAAACTGTGCCGAGACATGGGCAACAGGACATGTTGGCCATTCATAGACCCTTTCATATTCAGAGGGGAGTCCGTGACGCAAATGCGGTGAAAACTGAGATAAATCCGTTCAAATATCTGCCGGGTGCACGGTAATTTCAATGACGACCCGAAGAGGGTCCAGTTCGGCAAACGGGTCTGGTTTAATCAGGATGTCGACCCAAGGTAAGGCCAACTCGTGGCCATCTCAAGGTGATTCCCAAGGCTCAAGCCCGGCTTACAGGGGCGACGTTATTGTTCCTTCAACACCAGGCCATGGGGAGACGAGACTACAATGTAGAATCTTATTATTACGATTAGCGGAGCCCCTGACTATGTTTCTTTGTTGTTTATTTCCCTTTTCCGTTTTATGCGTTTAGGGTGATCTCACAATTTTTTTTCATTTATTTTGCGAATTCTAATTTCTAATGCAATCCCTCAACAAACTCTACTAACCCTTCGGGGGCCTCATCAGCCTCCTAGGTGGCGTCCCCAGTTCATGGTAGTGGTAGTCTGGTACTTGTATCGGGTTATTGGTGCCATGAGCTTTGGGTCATTATAGATGGTATCAGAGCAGAGTTGGGAAATTATATTAGGAATTGAAATCCACAGTAGTCCAGAGCAAGTCCCTTTGAGTCCTTCGTTGCTGGCTTAGGGTGTTTCTTACGATTGCTGATGTGTTTTTCATTGTCGTGTTTTCCTAAATTCAAGATGCCACCTCGAAGGCGAAGAGCCCTAGCTCCTCGGAATGAGGCTAGTGTTTCACCTGCTTCTGCTATACCGGTTCCTGACCAGGCTGCACCTATTCCTATTTCGCCTGCGGAGTTACCCGGTAGTCGTGGACGGGCACTGAAAGAATTTCTATTGTTCCATCCACCGACTTTCGAGGGTCAATCAGATCACGAGACAGTGAGGGAGTGGTTGGATGCCACCGAGCGCATCTTCCAATGCATGGAGTGCGCCGAGGATAAAAGGGTTATGTTGGCTTCTTATCAGCTTCAAGGTACTGCACGCACGTGGTGGATCTCAGAATGGGAAGTTGCCTTTCGTTCCCGTCCACTTCGACAGATCTCATGGGCTGAGTTTGTTGCTGCATTTGAACGTGTTTACACTCTAGCCTGCCTAAAGCTAGCTAAGATGTATCAATTTCTGGAGCTGACACATGGCGAGATGTCAGTGCTGCAATATCGAGATAAATTTATTGAGTTGGGCCGGTATGCACCCCACATTTTTGCCAATGAGACTATAAGGACTCAGTAGTTTCTGCGTAGACTGAAAGCAGAGTTGAGCCTGCCACTATTCGCTACTCGTGTCGCTGAGTTGGATTCCGCATATCAAGCCACTGTCGCGTTGGAGTTGGAGTTGGCGAGGACTCGTGGATTTTCTCAGATTGGATGGTTCCGTCAGCCGTACAGCATCAGCCGCCCCACCAGTCGTCTGTTTCAGGAGTTTCTCCCACTTTCTCTCCTGTCGATAGTGCTTCCTTCTCGCAATCTCAGGGCAGAGGTTTCCGATTTAAGAAAAAGAAGAGGAGGTTTGATCAGCCAGTGTTTTCTGATCCGAGTCAGCAGTCCGATTCTTTTGTTCGGGCGCGTCAAGATTTTGTTACTTTTTAGCCGAGATTGTGTTCCCGGTGTGGTGGCAGTCATTCGGGTGTGCCGTGCTCTTTGCCGGTTGTGTGTTATCGTTGTGATCAGCTGGGGCACGTTTCCCGTAACTGTCCGTTGAGGCAGCATACCGTGCAGTTCTCGTAGACTTCTCGGTCACAATAGCCGCAGTTCCATCTTCCTCCGCCACCTCAATCTCAACCGTTTCAATTGCTAGTTCTGTTATCCCTCTGGTTTTGATGATGACCACCATGATTAATATTGGTTGAATGATGCTTCTTAAATTGCTTCTTGCAATCAACAGACACCCACGGGTCACGGGCAAACCACGAGATCAAGCCAAGACAAGCAGAAACCGGAGCAGTGGACAACGATAACACTCTGGGCAGAGCGAACCATCACTCAATCGCTAGGTGAACCCGACAGTCAAGGAAAGCTATTGCAAGACCAGAGATAAAGATACTGGCAGGTCTAGATCAAGTCGTTAGGGAACTGTCGCAGTCAAGGAAAAGATCGCATCTAGTCACCTAAATCGACTGATCCAGAAACTACCGATACACAGACACCGCCCTAGAACACAAACCTAAGACAGACAGACACACAGAATAGACATAGAATAGAACACCAAACAATGCAGGCTATCATGGCCAACAAGAGGACTGTAACGCACCTCCATAGGCACGTTACCTACTCTGACGTACCAAGGTAGGGGCGTCAGGGCAAACAGGCTTAAAGCTACAACTCGGACCATGTAACGCACCAAGACAGGCGTGCTACACTGCCTAACGCACCAAGACAGGGGCGTCAGGGCCAACGGGACTAAAAGCCTAACACGAACCATGTAATGCACCAGGGCAGGGGTGTTACATAATGTGACACACAAGGGGAGGTCCATCAGGGCTAACCGACTGACCCGATCTTTGAGGCAGACACGATCTTCGAGGAACTGACAGCCACAGTCCTCAGAAATCACCAGCACGTAACGCACCACTATAGGTGCATTACACTCACGTGACGGTCCTATGCTGGTCTGTCACACCCAGAACGTAACGCACCAAGCTAGGCGCGTTACACCCATGTGACGGTCCTATACTGGTCCGTCACACCAACCTAGTCTCGAAGAACGTGAAATGACCAATGGTTATGGTGGTCTGTCGTGGGGCCGTCACACAGGTGATGGTCACTGGAACAACCGTTACACAAAATCGGCGAGCAAAACAGGGAAACGACTGAATCGGCCCGTTCCACACCCCATTCATGCCGAAGCGCAGAGGGAACAAAGCCACACGACGACACAACACTCCTGGGGTCGAAAAATGGCGCATGCACGTATTAAAATGCGAGATCGGGGCGATTCCGACGAATTGACCCTAAATGAGTCACCTGGATTCCCGGACTCCTACCGGCCCGAAATGACAACTGATCGACACAAAACTAGCGAGAATGAGATCCTGACATCCCAGTGGTCGTTTTGACACTAATTAGGCTAAGGATGGTTGCCATTTTTCGGCGAACCCTACAAACCCCAAAAATTATGGTTTTCACTAAACCGGCCCGATCTCCCCCGATCGAGCACCAAACTGCGCACAGGAGTAGGGAAAACGTGCAGGACGAAGTAGCGATCCGTCTCCCTACCTCCATCGAAGAAACTGAGCATCGAGGCGACTAAATCACACCGAAAACCACCACACGAACCGAACCACTGGCTTTGAATCCACCGTTCCGGATTGCTCCAAAATCTCACCGATCCTCGCTCCACCACGCATCTCAACAGCTTCCCGGCGTCATCACAACTTAACATAAGTATGGACAAGGAGAATAGTTGTATTACTCTATCACACATGAGGATACAACTAGATCTACTCTCTAAAATACAAGGACATCAAGACAATGACCTAGTATTGGTAGAAATTAAGAGTAGGATGGAGCAACAATCCAATTTCAAGATAGCATCAGATGGAAGGTTGTTATTCAAAGAAAGGACTTGTGTGCCAGATTATCTGGAACTAAAAAAGAAGATCTTAGACGAAGCTCATAGGTCAAGGTACACGATTCATCTTAGATCTACCAAAATGTACCAAGACTTAAAACGGACCTTTTGGTGGCCCAACATGAAAAGAGAGGTAGCAGACATTGTATCTCGCTGTCTCACCTGCCAACAAGTTAAGGAGGAACACCAAAAGCCTGCCAGTAAGCTACATCCTTTAGACATTCCCAAGTGAAAATGGGAGGATATCGGCATGCACTTCATAATGGGTCTGTCTAAAACCAAAGGAGGACATGATGGAATATGGGTCATCATAGACCGATTGACCAAGTTGGTACATTTCGTGCCAATCAAGAGCCGATGGTCAGTCAACATCCTCGCTACCTTATATGTCAAGGAAGTTGTCAGATTGCATGGAGTTCCTATTTCAATCGTGTCTGACAAAGACTCGCGCTTTACTTCACACTTCTGGAAGGGTCTACAACATTCGTTGGGAACAAGACTCAACTTTAGTACAGCCTTTCGTCCTCAAATGGATGGTCAAATCGAAAGAACAAATCAGGTAGTAGAAGACATACTCAGAGCTTGTATTATCGATTTCGGTGGAAGCTGGCATGATCACTTACCCATGGTCGAGTTTGCTTATAACAACAGTTACCAGGTAAGTATTCAGATGGCACCTTTCGAAGCATTATACGGAAGGAGTTGTTGCTCACCATTATGCTAGGACGAAGTTGGCGAAAAGAAACTACTAGGCCCAGACAAGGTAAGGGATACTGCAGAAAAGATCCAGCTCATTAGAGAAAGACTTCAAATTGCTCAGTCTAGGCAAAAGACTTATGTCGATACTAGAAGGAGAGATCTCGAATACCAGGTGGGAGATCACGTCTTTCTTAAAGTTTCCTTGGATGAGGCATCAGAAGATTTGGTGTCAAGGGCAAGCTTACAATAAGATATATCGATCCTTTTGAGGTATTGGAAAGAGTTGGCGAGGTGGCATACTGCATCGCCATACCTCCACAATTTTCAGAGGTCCACAATGTGCTCCACATATCAATGATGAAGAAATATGTGCACGATCCATAACATGTCATAGATCATGGCAACCTGATGATACAAAAGGACCTCACTTATGAACAAAGACCATTGAAGATCCTCGATTGTGAGGTTCGTACACTAAGAAATAAGAAAATTCCCATGATCAATGTTCAATAGAGCAAATGCTCGGAGCAAGAAGCCACATGGGAGACTGAAGAATCCATGAAGAGGAGATTCCTAGACTTATTTATGAATAGTATGGGATGGTGTGAGGGTGTGTAAGAAGCTGAAGTAACTGCAGAGATAGCACCATGATCAATTAAATAATAATGTAAAAATTAAATAAATAATTAAACTACTACAAGGTCCAATACATCTCATGTCCAAATAAAAGTACAGTCAACTAAAAGAGAGGTACAAGTACGAAAGGAAGGTACAAGTACACTGCAAGAACCACGTTGGGTACCTACCGCGTCCCACGACGACCTCGCCTCACCTGAAAAGCAGGAGTGAGCCTTTTTTCATAGGCTCAGTAGGGAACATGCGAACCCCCACCTCGCACGAAAAATAAGGCAGAAAGCACAAGCAGTATGAAATTAATGCTACCCAACTGGAGTACGGTAGAACCAACAAGCTGTAATAAATAAACGAAAAAGCTATCTAAACTAAATGTACCGTACTACTGAATCTCGGTCTGACCAAAACTCGAGTTCGTGCCTACCGGTAGGCAGGAGCACCACCCACTAGAAGAACGACCAGATGCATCCCCAGACGTCTTACACCGCGTCACAAGTGTCTAGCTCCAACACCCCAGGCGTGAGACTCAGACATGCACAGTGACCAGAAGTACCACAAAATAAGGACTAGCTGAGGTCGCTCTCATCAGCGCGGGTCTGAACCCTCAACCTCGTGTGCACACTCAGATCATATGCCCTAGACCTGTCCTCTAGCTGGTATTTTCCCCTAAGCCCGGGCTAGGCTGTACGTGGGGGCCCTACTGTAACTAGCCTACTCACTGCCTATCTCGGGTCAGCCGCTCCACCACTCCTGGGTGGGTCAGCACACGCGTGCCGTAAGAAGGCTACAACTAGTGGACGTGTCACTAGAAGGAAGAACTGACTCACGAGAACCACTATTGAAGAAACGGGCTACAACACACTCGGCACAGCACAGAGTCTGATGGTCCAATGCTGGGTCATCACAGACTCTGACGCACCCATCCGGAGGTTTCACAAGGCTCTGATGCACCCACCCTGGGGTGCCACATGCTAACGGTGAAACAGGCTCTAACGCACTAACCTTAGTGCGTCATAGCACCTAACGGACCAATCCTGGCGCATTAGGTGACGGACTACGTCAACTCTGATGCACACTTAAAGGGGTGTCACACTGCTCTAACGCACCACCCTTGGCACGTCAGAAAGCACGTCACCCCAACGGTCAGATTCAACGGTCAAATCACCCTCTGGCGATCTAACCCTGGCGCATCACATGCTCTGGCAGTTTATCGTGGGGCCGTCAGGCCCACAGACGCCCAGCTGACAAAATAAGCCCGATGTGATGCACCCCTTTAGGCGTGTCACGACATGTAATGCACCAAGACTAGCGCGTCACAGACTGTGATAGTTCCTGGAAGGACCGTCACACCCGTCCGAACACGGTCCGGTGGGAAAACCTCAAAAATTCCATCCACGCCCCCATACCTCCATAAGAGAGGGGGACAACAAGGGGGAAGCCCCCAAATGACCCCTAGCGAAAATGAAAGTCTGAGGGAACAAAACAAGTTGTTAATCGAAAAACTGCATGCTTTTGATGTTGAGGGGAGTTTTGTGGGAAGAATGTTATGTCTTTTCTAATAAATGATGCTGGCAATAGTTCCCACTATGCTATATTTTGATTGTATTTTGTTAATGGCAACAGTTAATTCTGTGTTAAATTTTGATTTTAATAATCATACATTGTGCTCATTATTGTTCAATGGTCTGTGTGCATGGCATTTGGTCGAACAAGTTGTGTGCATGGCCTTTATTTTGCATTGTGCTCACACAGAGTCTACGTTAGTTACACTTTGTTTAACTAGGGTCGATTTTAGTTGTGTTTTCACACAGCCATGGTCTATGCTAGTTGTAGTACATGCTTAGCCAAGGTCGATGTTAGTTGCCGGTTCAAGCAACTAAGGTCGATGTTAGTACAACATGTCTGGCATAAGAGGTCGATGCTAGTTGAGTTGCATACGCATCAGGCCAGTGCTAGTATGGAAGTGCATGCATAGAAGGTCCATGCCAGCCTGTTGTGCTTTGTCACTAAGTCAGTTCTAGTGTCATATGCATTGCACTCAAGTCGATGCTAGTTGCATTAGTACATTCAGGGTCGATGCTAGTTTAGTATCACTCAATAAGGTCTGTGCGCTTCACTGTGGCAAAGTCAGTGCACACTCTGTTCAGGTCTGTGCATGTTCATATTAAATCAGTGCATATTAGTGATGGCTTGCATCAACTAAGGTCGATGCTAGCTCGAGGTCGGTGCACGTTTTGCTCTATGCACAAGCACACATAGCCGATGCTATTTCCTGTAGCACACTAGTTAGAATTGGTGCTAGTTGCACTTGTGCATTTACACGGTCGGTGATAGTTTAGCCTAATGCATTTAAGGTCTGTACATGTTACTATTCAAGGTCGATGCTAGCTTTGGTCTTCATGTATTATAGGGTCACTGTTAGTTGCATCTTGCGCATGACAATCGATGCAGGTTTTCCCTTGGGCATATAGGGTCGGTGCAAGGTTTGCCCTAGGCACAATAAGGTCAGTGCACATTTCCAATTTACTTCTCAGGGTCGGTGCACATTCTTGTTAGACGACATATAAGGTATGTGCACAAATAAGGTCGGTGCACATTTCTATAGAATGCATGCCAAAGTCGGTGTATAGTCTGTTTATGCACAACTAAGGTCAGTGCACACTTGCATCCTTGCATGTATTCTATGGCATCTATAGTTTCTAAGGTCGGTGAATGTTTTTATCTTTCTCATATATAGGTCTGTGTTACATTGCATGACATGCATCCAAGTCTGTGTTAGGTCTGTGTTAGTTGGTTTGCACTATTAACCAGAGTCTGTGCTAGCATGCATAGAGTCTGTAGAAGGTCCGTGCACGTTCATAGATTAAACACTAGAGGTTGGTGCATTCTCTATATATCATGCACATAAAGGCCCGTGCATGTTTTGGCATATAGCACATATAGGTCCGTGCGGAGGCGGCAATGAGAGGTTAATCGGAGAAGGTTTGGTGGTGGGTTCGACGGGGACCGGTGGAGTGGAGGTTAATGAGGGTATAATGGGTGGAGGTTTAGTGGAAGGTTCGGCAGAGGCCGGTGCTATGGAGGTTGATGGCATAGTGCTTAAAGGAGGTATAATGGGAGGTATAAAAGAGGGAGGTTTGGTGCGTAGGAAACGCCGGATGGGGCAAGAGGTGTTAGGGATAGGAGAAGACTCCTGATGCGCCGGCCCAGGTGATTGGAGTATCGATCCATCATCGTAACACCAATAAGTCTCAAAAATAGGGGTTGGATTAGGAACGGTGGCATCGTCCTAAGCAGGGGGTTTATCTGGTGGCAGTGGAGGGAGAGGAAAACGAAGAAAACTCGGAAGGAGTGCCTTTGGAACTTCATTATCATGTGTCATCTTCAATTGTTTACATGCCGGCCCTTCATTGTTGGGTTCAAGTGGACGCCGCAGTGGAGGCGTATGAATGGGTGGTGATAGGATAGTGTAATGCATATGCGGAGGCGGAGGGCCATAACGGTGAATGGTGTGGATAGGCGGACGACAGACGGCATCCACTTGATCATTGAAATCTGCCAGCTCTTGCTCACTTGCGTTGTTGATGCAGTAATCATCTCTCCTCTCCTTCCAGTCTTTCTCCATTTGCGTAATGTTGTTCAAGGCGGTGTGAAGAGGATTGACTAGAGAAGAAGGAGGAGAGTGCCACGGGCTCGTGACCCTCTTAAGTTGTTCCTCCAATGAAGTGACTTTATTGACGAGGATCTGTTAGAGGGGTATGATTTGAGCAATGGAGGGTTGGCAAGGCCTTGAAGGAGGGGCCGCATAAGATGGCGATGGAGGGGGCATAGCGGGCTGACCCGAAGAAGGACCCGGTCGGGCCAGGTTGCAAGGAATGAATGGGCCTTGGGGCCGTGAAGGAGGAGGAATAGAAGGAGGCGGGTGATGGGCCACTCGAGGAGGATGAATCGGAAGAGGAGGCGGGTGGGGCCACCCGAATGGGACTATGAACATGAGAAGGAGGCGGGTGATGGGCCACCTGAATGGGAGTAGAAGAAGATGCACCCTCAACAACGACCTTGAAGGCCTAGATTTGTTGAGGGGTGAGGTGATCTATAGCATGCAAGATCTGGGTGACCTTCTCGTCATTGGGAGGAGGCGGTCCCGTGAGAATAGTGGCTCGCGATTGAGGTGAGGGACCACGAGATTGAAAATTGCCCATAGGTCGGGCAAGACCATATGAATGAGGACATGGTCCTTTTAAAATAATATGGTGAGAGTTATGAAGTCGAGGGGAATAAGATGTGCTAGGTTGATCACCCTCATGAATATAATTTGAATTAAACATGTTGGCCTTCTTATCAAGGTAAGCCATTATGCAAGTAATTCAATATGCAATCAAAACAATTTACAAAGATAGCAAACAAGTTGGAATGGTTACCCTTGATTTCTTTTGTTTGAACCTTAGAGTTTCATCACATTATTTGATGGTTTGAGGGCACCATTTGATGCCTAGGGGCTTGGGGAAGGGTTCCCCCTTTGTTTCCCCATCACCCGGGGGTGATTGGGGCATGGAAGGATGAATTTTGCCGTGTTTCGTCATTCTTGGTTTTCTGGGAAGAAAACAGTCCTAATAGGAGTTTCTATCAATGGCGGCCCTCAGGGTGACCGCTTGTCCACCATGGGGTGTCGGTAGGGTATGTGGTCGAACGACTGACCACTACCCATGTGTGGTGGCCAAGTGGCCGACTGCCATCCTCGCAGAGCCAGTGTGACTCCCGAGGTATTTTCTGACTGTTGCGTTTTACCGTTGAATAGTCTTTGGCCTTAGCGGTCATGAGATGACTGTTTAACCCCGTCTGGCGGCCCCAAGAGAGACCATTTCAGCCCCCAACGGTCACAAGGTGACCGTTTAACCTTGCAGTTTGGTGGCTTGGCAGTCCCAAGGGGGACCACTTAGCTTCTGAAGCGGCCCAGAGGTGGACCGCTTGGTTCTCAAATGGTCCTCAGGAGACCATTTCTCCTCTGAGTGGCGGCCTATGGGTGATAGCCTCTCTTCACCTTGCGGTCTATCGTTCTACCGTTTCTACCATGGGACGGTCCAGAGTGGACCGCCACTTGGGTTCTGTCCAACTGGAGTCCCATTCTTGCCGATTTGAGTCCTGAGTGAGTAGGCCTCGATCCACATGCTGACCTATGGTCTGAATGATGCCGGGCATCAGATGGGGGCCATGTATGAGGGTGCCATGGGGTCCCGAGAGGTGACGTGTTCTCGATTTGTGTCACTGTGAGTCAGTGTCGGTACGAGGAGCAGTCCTTTGTACCTTGTCCGGTTCAGACGTTGTTTCTGTTGGTTAGAGAGTCTACTCCTTCAGTGACTCTCCACTAGACGTAGCCTTCTGACACGCGTGTAGTCCCACCAGGGAGTGGTAGCGAGGCTATCCGAGAGAGATGACTTTAGGCTAGTTGCCGTGGGCCTCCTACTATGGCGGCTCGAGTCTGGGCCGGGAGGAAGAACCAGCTAGAGGGCCTGACGTAGTGCAGTTAGTTAGTGTGTGCACACGTGGTCGGGGACTTCGGACGCGTGCTGATGAGCATGACCCCGACTAGACCCTTGTCAGTGTTACTTGTGAGTATGTCTCAGTCTCTGCCTGGGGCGAGTAGGGAGACATTATGACGCGGTGTAAGTCATCAGGGGACGCATCCGACTGTGCTTCTAGTGGGAGGTACTCCCATCTTTGTCAGGTGGTGACTCTTAGTTTTCACCGTGGCGTGTCTCGATTTTTTCACTGTGAGATCGACGTCGGGCATAGCAGGGCTTTTTTGTTTATTTATTCCAGTTGTACTCACTCTTAGCTACTTTGTGTTGCAGTTTCTCATTTTACGTGGTGGGAGTCCGAGTGATCCCTATTGAGCCTTTTGTTATAAGGCTCATTACTTGCGTCTTTCTACGCTTCAGAGGCCGTCATCCCCATCGAAATCTAACTAGCATCCTACCGCATAGCGATACACACTGGCTTGGCTGGCTCAGATGAAAATGAATACCGGAGAAGGCTGGAAGAGCTTCCTGATATAGAAGGCAAACAGCTCGAAGCCTACAAACACCTGCAGATATACCAAGCCTGCATGGCGCGAGCCTACGACAAGCTCGCCAAGCAATGAACCTTCAAGCAAGATGACCTAGTCATGATTAAGGAAAGAGAAGTCATGGTCGAGCATTCCAGTGGCAAGCTTCAGCCAAATTGGCGAGGCCCATACATTAGCTGTGATGCCTATGAGGGTGGGGCCTACACAGTCGTAGACCATAAGGGCCACAAACCCTTCCCGCCTCTCAATGGCAAGCACATAAAGCTATATCATGTACTCGAACATGAGTTCGTGCATCACACCGACTAAGGCGTACACTCCCAGTCTTAGCCAGTGGAAGCAGTCACCTCGCAGAAGACCGAACTAGTCACTCCTTTCAATTCTTCTCTCCAGTCTTGCCACAGGGCCGGTCGGGCCCTCTCAGAATCACTCTCAGACGTTCTTGGGAGCTAGTCTCCCGCCTTCATCCTCACAACAGCAGGAACAAGGGCACCACTGTGCCAACCACAGCCCAACCATCAGGCTCTCAAGTAAGTAAACAAAATAATAATAATAACAATAAAATGAGGCTAAAAATAGAGGTGCCCCAGCGGACCTAGTCGTGGGGGCAAAAAGGCCAACAACTCGGCTGAGGTAAAAGCCCGAAAGGGCGCCTCAGGCAAAATCAGGAAACCCCTCGACGTGAAAACCTGCAAGGGTGCGTCAAAAAAAGCTAAAGGGGGTCGACTCCGGTGAAAACCCGAAAGCATGCTGGAGCCACTAACGGGAAAATTTCTCTTCCCCCACCAATCAGGGTGGTCTTCACCTGCTTCCCACTAGATCGCGGGACTCTCCCATGCTCGTAGCCGATCAATTCGCATCTCCAAATTAGTAGCCCAATACTTCCCAGTCATCCCTTGTACCACTTTTTCCTATCTCTGGTCTATTTCGGTCTTCATGCGACATTCTAGTCGCTAGTCCAGCGAAACCCAGTCCCAGTATATCCTAGATCTCCGTCATTACACACTAATGTATTCTATAATGTAGTACCCCCAGTCATATTTGGCCAGGGTGATATATCCCTCGGTCCTATAGTCCCATAACTCTCAAAGGCCCCAGGTAGGGGGTAAAGCCATGCCTGATTGCCTACATTCCCTGGTTTTCAGACATGTCCCTTAACTGCATCATGCTACAGACAACGATCTCTGGAATTAAAAAAAATCAAAATAGGGTTAAAAATAGAGATACCGCAGTGGCCTCAACTCCCATTATGGGACCACTAGGGGCAAAAATTGCCATCAACCCACCTGAGGTGAAAACCCAGAAGGGCATCTCAGGCAAAATCGGGTGACCCCTCGGTGCGAAAACCAGCAAGGGCATACCAAAAAAAGCCAAAGGGGGGCAGCTCTAGTGAAAACCCAAAAGGGCGGTGGGGCTAGTAAAGAGAAAACAAAAAAAAAAACTCTCTCTCCCTCTCTACTCCTCACCGATGAAAGTCATCAACCACGACATCTCGCCGACGACAACCTCAACATCACTCCGTAACAATGGTGGCCACTACACCCCCTAGGGTCGGCCATTGTCAATTCCTGCTCCAGTACCCGGCTACACACCTCAATGGTCAGTCGATTAGCTCTAGCCATCTAGTTGCTATGCATTAGTAGCTAGCAGCCCAGCTCCAGTTCCAGCTTCCAGCTCCAACATTCGGCAACCTGCCTCCACGGTTGGTTGACCAGTCCCAGCATCGTGGCTACAATGCCTTCATAGGCCGGCCGCTCAGTTCTGGTGCCAGTTGCCAGTTCCAGCACTACGGCTATAATGCCTCAACAGGCCAGCCACTCAGCTCTAGTACCAATCGCCAGTCCAAGTATCACGGCTACAATGGCTTTACAGGTCAGTCGCTCAGTTCTGGTACCACTTGCTAGTTCCAGCATCGTGGCTATAACGCCTCAACAGGCCAGTCGCTCAGTTCCGGTACCAATCATCGGTCCAATGGTTTGGCTACAGCGCATCTGTGGGCCAGTCACTCAGACCCAGTATGACGCGAGACGGACCCGGTCGAGACACTGGGACCTAAAGCCAGCAAACAACGAGCACAAATCGTCTAAGCGACAAAGCAAACACTCACGCGTGTAGCAGACTGCACACGGGACTCGTAGTGATGGTTCGGTGAGCTGTGGCTCGCGAGGAGGCCGGACATGGTCCGAGCAGGGAGGAGGGTGGTGGGAAACCACCCGGGGGACAATGTAGTAGGCATCGGACTCAACTAGGCGGACCGATACTGAGGGGATCGGTTCAAATGTACGCTCACTCACCAGCAGTAAGAACTCACAAAAAGTGGAAGTTTGGATCGGGCACTCCTCACACGGGTGCTGCAGTTGGAACCAATACTAAGCAAGCAAATTGGAGTGGCAACCGCACGTACCTAGCCCGTCCGATGGACCAGCTCCGGTCGGAGACGAGGGAGAGCCGGGGAGCGTGCGCACCCGGTGAACACGCTGCGTCGGTGTAGCTCGGCGTCGATCCCTGCTAATACAATCACTACACTCCACGCAGGGAGGGGATCATGGGGATGGACAAATTATTACATGAACTACCCTCACGAAGGAGGGGGAGAGCAAGGGGGAGGGAATCTGGTCGGCCGATCTGCGCTCTGCCTTGTCGGGAGGAAGCCTACTTGTTTCGTATCGTGCGCCCAGCTCTGACATCCGAATGAGGTGCCATCAGTGCCTGGACGAAGCCTGGTGGATGCCAAAGAGCTCTTGAGATCCTGACATCGACCCAAGATCGCTGGAGGGTGGGGATGGTCGCAGCCGATGGCCTGCATAGTTCTATCTCGCTGGACAGGTTGGTGTGGTCGAAGTGCGTCGACTGGTACACTCGCTGTAGAACTCCAAATGCGACGGCACCAACTCAGGGGCGTAGCAGACAGAGGGCACTACGATCCCTCAAAATATGGATGCCTTCGGATCACCGTGCCAGTCGTGGTCATCGAAATGGTCGGCTTCTGGTTCCTGGGTGAACAGCCAGATAGGGAGGCGATGGCCAGGGTGGAACTTCTGGTGCTGATGTCAGAAGGAGACGAAACCACTTGGGTTGGTTTTGTATCGTCGAGGGGCATGACTTCAAAGAAGACAGATCAATCCGAAATGGAGAGGAAGAGGACGTTCCGGGGTTGACGATGTTGTAGTCTGCCCTGGATGGACAGAAACTTCCAGGACTAGCGCAGTCGCAGAAAAAGGGGTGCCCTGGGCGGAGGTATTGTTGAAAGATGGCGGGACTACCTCTGGATCGTTGGCGACTCAAAGACGAAGAACTCTTATGAAGGGAGTTCTGGCTGATTCGCACAGGGGAAGATGGCACATCTGTTGCCAAATGGTACTCAGAAACTAGTGCAGTTCTGGCGCGGTTGCACAGAATCACCTGTCACGGTTGATGCTGATGACAAAACGATGCAGGACCACTTCATGAGCGAAGACAACTCGAAGCTGTACGACTTCTCTGAAGAGTGTTTGCACTAGTTCATGCCGTATGTGGGCGTGATGGGGTCTGCAATTCCGGCCTCAGGATCTGTCCTGAATTCGCAGGTAGCAGAGTCATGGAAGCTTCAATGCGTGGATGAGGATGATGACGTGGAAGCCTCCGGGCAGTTGTGGCCGATCCTGTGAGATGGTGGATGTGGGGGGTGCAGTGGGCAGGAGGGTTGGACGGGCTGGGGTGTGTGGGGGCTGAGGTGGGGCAGCTAGGGTTAGGGTTTGGGATGGGGGAGGTACCGACGGGACGGGCTCGACGCGAGGATCGCGCCAGTACCCTTCTTCCCTCGGATCGTGGAGCGTGGAGACGTGAGCGAGCAAGAAGACGACATGGCCCCCGTCGCCCGAGCGGCACTGATTCACGATCTTCGCCGCGCAAATGGTAGGGGATCAGACTCCTCATCTCGCCAGGAATCCATTGACACCCTCTACATCACCATTCGTCACCATTTTCCTCGTTTTATGTGCAAATCTCTTTTTGGGTGATTTTAGGGTTTATTCTTAGTTTGCGTGCCTCTCTCGTTTCTGGGTTCAGACGGCTGCTGATCGAATCTGGAGAGGTACCGTTGGATTGGTCGCATTGCGAGGATCACATTGACGCCCACTGTTCCTCGATTCACGGAGAGTGGACTCGAGCCGGGCCGGGAGGCGCCGTTTCTCCCTCTTGCTGGTTTGCCGTCGTATCGTCATTTTCGTCATCATCCAGGTAGGGGGATGGATACCTTATCGCATTAGGACAGCGCTGGTACCACTTGTGCCGTGGTCCAATGCCCGTTGCCTCGTATTTCGTGCATATTTCTATTTAGTTTAAATTTTAATTATTTAGGCGTTAAATTATCTTTTAATTGTTGAAATCCATTCCATGGGCATTGCACTTCATTTCTAGTGGCATGCTTAGGCTTGTATGATCGGCATGGGTTGGTAGGTTTAACAGGTTTTGTATTCTGCCGCGTCCCCCGTCGATTTCGATCGATCGGGTGGGGTTTCCAATTCCGACCTCTGGAGTCACGAAACCCAGGTGACATAACGCGCCTGCCTCGGTGCGTTATGGTCACTTAACGTGCCTGCCCTAGTGCGTTATATCGTCCGTGTCTGAGTTTTCCTGTGGATTTTCATGTTCGGGTGGCTTTAACGTGCCTTCCCCGGTGCGTTATAGTCCTTTGTGTTGGGTTAAAGGTCCATTGCCTTTAACGCCCCTATCCCCATGCGTTATGTCCAATATGACGCCCCTGTTGAGGTGCGTTATATGCCGTGATTTCCTGTGGAGTTTAGTCATTCTGGAAGGCATAACAGCTCATGGGAGGTGCATTATGTTTGTTATAATGCCCCACCCCTGGTCCGTTATACTCCTCGTCTGTTGTGTTTTGTGGCTGGTGACTTTAACGCACCCGTTCCCGTGCGTTATAGTTCTATGGCGCACCTTCCCTGGTGCGTTATAGTCTGATTTACCTGTGGATTTCTTGAGTTCTGTGAAGCATAGCGGTCCTTCTCTGGTCCGTTATAGTATGTAACGGGGTCCTGCTGGTCCGCTATATACCTGGAGATTTCAAAAGCATGCATGTGTAATTTCTATGCAACTCATGTTCCATGTGCAACATGTTTAAATTATTTTATATACTGTGGCATTCTTTTACATCCTAAAAGAGCAGATTTCTCTTTCCTTGTGATGGAACCACTAGTCGTAGCCCGACGACGTCTGTGTCGGCCCACCCGGGAGAGGTGGCGGGCGCATTTTTCTTTGTAAAATGTCGTCTAGAGAAAATATGCCAATTATTTTCTAAATTAAAATTCCGTGATCCAACAGCAGCACACTTCTTCAATTCCTCTCCACTCCGCCCCTATTTATAGAACAGGGGCGCCGGAAATCCTTTTGGATAGACCGATTTGATCCAGCTTTTCCAATTGGTCCACTTGGCAAGAGGTGGGAAAGTCCTTCTGATAGAGTGTCTCGGATCACGTGCCAATCATTACTTCCTGAGTTCACGTGCCACTCACTTTCCCTTGCAGAGATCACATGCCGGTGATTTAATAACAGCAGGTTCGAGCTCCCTTATCGGATCTAGATTTAAGTTAAGGGATTCAGAGTTGGATTGTCTGAAGTATCGACCTCACTGGCAATAGTTAATACAGCTGCGTCGACCTTTAACTTAGTGCATCTAGGCACTATTCTGATGCTCTGACCTTCTGGCTTAAGGCAGTGCTTCGGTGTGCTCTTCTGCTGCTTCGTCCTTCTTTTGTTGCTGCTGCTTTGTTGAACTGCTATGGACTTGGCTATTTGAGCCCTTGAGTTTCTCTTGATGGTTGTAGAAATTTCACTGGGGTCAATCAATTTCTTCTGCTGCATCGACCTTGTACATTGTAATATGCATCGACCTGTCTTTAGAATGCTCCGACCTTAGTTGATCTGCAACATCCAGTTCCCAACTACTGCATCGACCTGCCTCTTGAGTGCTCAGACCTTGTTAGTTGGAGCTTTGTTCTTTTGCCTCGACTTGCCTCTCAAGTGCACCGGCCTCCTCACAGATGTAGCACTTGAGTGTCTTGATGCATCGACCTGTTGGCTTTGAAGTGTTGATGTGCATCGACCTGAGTGTTATTAGCTAACACTGCTGCATCGACCTTCTCAAAGATATAGCACTTGAATGTCTAGGTGCGTCGACCTGGCGAGCATAAAGGCTCCGCTGCATCGACTTGAAGATCATGAACTGCTTCAACTACATCCACGTGATAGCCTTTAACCGTGGCCGCTGCATCGACCTGACTGCTTTAACTGTGGCCGCTGCATTGACCGGATTCTTCATGCAGCCTACTTAATGCGTTGATGCGTCGAGTGCTCTAGCTATGGCTTCGGTCTGATGAGCAAGAGATTCTCCAGGTGCATCAACCTGTTGAGCTCGAATGACAGATGTGCATCGATCTGCCCAACCAGCAATCACATTGCTGCATCGACTTTTCATGTTAACTCTCGTTCAGCTGCATCGAGGCAATGTCTTGGACTTGAGCTTCTTTCTTCATCAAATCTTCATGTTACATTTGCCCCTTCAAACCTGTTCTTTTCAGCATTCAACCATAGACTTCTACACTTAATGCAATCATGATAGAAGTAATAGAAGCAAGCAATTGCATTAGGTTAAGTAATGCACCAATGCAGGCCCTTACACGTATTACCGGTGCAATAATTTCAGCACCTACATTAATGCAGGAGATGAATCGGATCCGACTGAGAAGCACCTGAGTCAAATAAAACACGAGCTGCATGACCATAGATCATAATAGTACCTTCAACAAGATGGGATGCCATTGCCTCAGAACGAGTCAGATGCATGACTCTCCCTTTTTGTTTCTTGTCAACTGTAGTAGATTGCTGTGATCAAGACAATGAAGCTTGAGAATATTGCTGAGATTGTGGTGGTGAAGGAGGTCTAAACTGCTGTGGCTGTGAAAACTGAGAAAACTGCACAGGCTGCTTCAGCCTTTGAGAACAGTCACGAACCACGTGTCCAACCTGATCACACCGAAAACACACCACCGGCATTGAACATGGTCTACCTAGATGGCTGCCACGACACCTCAGACACGGTCTCTGCTAACTAGCCACCGGTCCCTGTCGCTGAAAAGAAAAGGGTGCTGCTTGTTGCACGAAACCAGAGGAAGCTTGTCGGTCATACTGCTTCTTGGGTTTCCTGAACATCCATTTGAACTTGGACTTAGTAAAAGAAGTGCCACTGGCAGCAGGAACAGAAGATGGGACTCCTGTCACACTGGGCTGACTGACCTGCTGATGCTGCACACTCTGCTGAACTGGCTTCACGTGAGTTCATCCTCGAGATCTTGCCATATCCAGTTCTAGTGCTGCAGCTGCCTGATAAGCCACATCTAATTCTGCCACCCTGGTTGCAATTAGAGGTTGCCTTAACTCTGCCTTCAACCCACGTAGAAATTGCTCAATCTTTAGCGCTTCATCAGCAAGAATATGAGGAGCATAGCGACCCAATTCCATAAACTTGTTCCGATATTGCAAGACAGACATATCGCCTTGAGTCAAGTCCATATATTGATACATTTTGTCCATCCTTAAATACGCGGGTTTGTATGTATGCTCAAAAGAAGTGACAAACTCCTGCCAAGAAATTTGTCGAAGAGGTCGAGACCTGAAAGTTACCTCCCACTCTGTGGTCCACCACGTAAGTGCTGCTCCTTGCAATTGGAATGTAGCCAACATCACTTTCTCATCTTCCGTGCACTCCATAGAACAGAACACACGCTCAGTCGCGTCTAGCCACACTCTCGCTGCATCTGCATCTGCTTGCCCTTCATATGTTGGTGGGTGGAATAGAAGAAACTCCTTTAAGGCTCTACCACGACCACCTTAAGGCACGTCATCACCAGGAGCAGGGTTGACATGGCCTTGCCCTTGAACATTCGCTGAAGGAGGCAAAGTACCACTCTCCTCCCTTTGAACGTGAGCTCTCTGTCTAGGTGGCATTTTAAACTAAACAGATATACACAATAAAAGAAACCATAAGCACACGAAAAATAGCCTAAGCCAGCAGTAGTAGACACATGCACTTGTTCTGGACCAGTGCAATTTCGATTCCTTATACATAATCTCAACACCGCTCTGATATCAACTGTAATGACCCAGAGATCCGGATACCGGTAAATCGATACCAAGAACTCGGGGAAGCCACCCAAGAGGCTGATGAGGCCCCGTATGCCGACCACAGGAAAGGTCTCTTGGTTTTGTTGGGTGGCCAAAGGCCGAAGGTGGGGTTACTGGTTGGCTCGACATCTGTCGGCTCGAACGCTAATGGTTGAGAAGCCGTCGACTCAGGGGCCGGTGATTGAAAAGTTGTCGGCTCAAGGGCCGATGATTTAAAAGTTGTTGGCGCAGGGGCCGATGATTGAAAAGCTGTCGGCATGGGAGATGATGATTGAAAAGCTATCGGCATGGGAGCTGATGATTGAAAAGCTATCAGTGCAGGGGTCGGTGATTGAAAAGTTGTCAGCATGGGAGCCGATGATTAAAAAGCTGTCGACTTAGAGGCTGATAATGGGGTAGCTATTGGCTGAGGAGCCAATGGTGGGAGAGCTGTCAGCTTGAAGCCCCGATGGTTGAGCATCTTTCGGTTGAAGCCCCGATGGCTGTAGATCTATCGGTTGAAGCCCCGATGGTGGAATATCTATCGACTTGAAGCCCCGATGGCTGAATATCTGTCAATTGAAGCCTTGATGGATGAACATCTTGTCAGCTTGAAGCCCAGATGGCTGGGTATTCTTCGGCTTGAAGCCTTGATGGCTGAGTATTCTTCGGTTTGAAGCCCCAATGGCTGAGTATTCTTCGGCTTGAAGCCCCGATGGCTGAATATCTTTTGATTTAATGCCCCATTGGTTGAATGTCTTTTGGCTTAACGCCCCGATGGCTGAACATCTTTCGATTTAACGCCCCGTTAGCTGAACGTCTTGTCGGCTTGAAGCCCCGATGGCTGAATATTCTGCCGGTTTAATGCCCCGATGGTTGAGGATCTTATCGATTTAACGCCCCGTTGGTAGAATATCTGTCGGCTTGGAGCCCCGATGCCTGAACATCTTGTCGGTTTGAGCCCCGATGGCTGAGGATCTTGTCGGTTTAACGCCCCATTGGCAGAATGCTTATCAGTTTAACGCCCCGTCGGTGGAATATCCTTCAGTTCGGATGAAAGGTCATGACGCCGACCATGTGTGGGGTTTATTGGGTGGATGGCCGAAGGACGAAGGTAAAAGACCAGGTCTACCTCAAGACCTTCTTTCCTCTCTTCTCTTCTCCCTTTGTGTGAAGAGGCGGGTGCGAAGACCACGTCTGCCTCACAGCTTTTCTTTCTTTTCTTCTCTTCTTCTTTTGTGTGGAGAGGTGGGTGCAAAGACCACATCTGTCTCATGAATCTTCTTTCTCTTCTTCTCTTCCTTTTTGTGTAGAGAGGTGGGTGCGAAGATCACGTCTACCTCATGACCTTTCTTTCTTTTCTTCTCTTCTTTTTTTGTATAGAGAGGTGGGTGCAAAGACCACATCTGCCTCATGGCCTTTTTTATGTTTTGCACTCCTTTTCTCATTAACACCCCCGAACTTGGGTGTGCTTCTCTTATTGTGCCCCAAAGTTAGGGTGTAACTTTTCTTCATCTGCCCCTGACGGGAGGGTATGCCTCTTTGCTTCTGTGCCCCCAGGTGGGGCGTAAATTATTATTACATTAATTATAATGTTGCAAAGTGGAAAAGTTACTCGGGTTGTTCTGATAGTCACACCACTCCGGTGGTGCTGGCTGACCATTATACACTATTTTATGATGTTTTATTAGCCCTTAATCTTGTAATAGTTGGGACTCTACGTCAGATATTCCTTCCGTCAGACTAGGACCTCTGTTATGAGACCTCCGTAAGTCTCCGTGAGCTTAGGATTCCCACTAAGATGCCGGGTAGGTTGTACCCCCAAATCCTGCACCTATTGACTCGATCGGATCGCATGGTTTTACAGCCTGGAATCGAGACTGTCCTATTTAATTGCAGCCCTTCTGGGACTGCTACCATCAGGTTGCGGCCTAGGTGTGACTGCCTGACCCTTGAAGCGGCTCTATTATGACCGCATCTAACTGGCTAAGTGTCAAGTTCTGTTGGTTGATTTTCCTTTAATTTCAGTTGACCGAGCCATGTTTGAGTCGTCCTATAGCCTCTAACTCGACCTGTGAGGGGTGGGCTGGACCCTGGTTCGATTTCACCATCTCTCGGGTAGACTGGGAGCCCATTAAGTCGACTGCTTTAATCTTGCTGGGCCCAAATTAGTTGTGGTTAGCACTAGAGAGTCTTTATCTCCTAAACAGGCTTGTGAGGACCATTTGTGTGGTGGGGTGGCCCAATGGAGACCGTTTCCTTTTTATTATGGCCCAAGAACCTTTCTCTTCTAAACGGCCCAATGTGGACCATCTTCCTTTGGGAAACAGCCCATCTAGGACCGTCCTTATCTTATTGAGGCCCAATAAGGACCGTTTTCATCCTTTGATGCTGGGCTTTGTCCCTTTGTCCCAGTATCGACTGTTGCGGTCCATGATAGACCATTTTTGCCTTGTTGCAGCCCATGTATGACCGCAACTCACCTAGAAGCATGTTTCCCACGTGTTTCTTGTGTGCCTCGTTAGCCGGGCCATGGATGGCTTGTGTTGCAATCAAATCCTGATTGTATTCCTATCTTTTGCAAGCCATAATTTTATGGTTTCCCATTCAATTATTGAAATTTCACTTGATCCTAGAAGATAAGTTACATAGCTTTACCTTGAAATTGCTTGCCGACTCCAATGAATGTGTAGATATTACTTGGGATCTTGGATCCACCAAATCAATGCCAACGCATCATAAGGGCCTGGTCTGGTCCTGGGAGGAGCGCCCGAAAAGTACTAGTGTCCCGGGATGTTGTAATGACATGGTGAGGCATTGCACCGACTACATGACTAGCGTGATGTCTATGACATTTCACCCACATGATTCTTCTTCTCTATGGTTACAAGTTATTGATTCCTACATTGAATTATCTACGTGATATGCTTGTTACATGCTTGATTGGCCATTTCCTAGCTATGCTATGCCTCTATACCTTATTGTCGTTACTCATTTTTATTTCATCGCATGATATTAATGTAATTGATTAATTACTTAAACATTGCCTGCTATTACCTACATTTTTAAAATTTTCTATATATAACCCCCCCACCCTCTCTCTTTCTCTCATTCTCTCTTTCTCACTCTCTCTCTTCTCTTTCTCTCCCCCTTTCCTCCGGGCGACCGACGGGGGTGATGGTGGGTGAGGCAGGGATGGCGCGAGGGCGAGGAACATGAGGATGGGGCGAGGATCAAGGCGATGGAGGCGCGGTGAGCTCGACCGCGAGTTCGGGGCGCCGATGAGGGTTTTAAAGACGTTTTCTTCGTGGATCGACGTCCATGACACGTCAAATCTTCGGTGGAGGTAGGGAGATGGAACCTTGACTCGTGCACTTCCTTTCTCGCGAGTTTCATAGGCCGTGGTGAGCCGAGCGGGCTTATTTGGGTATTTTGGGAAAAATCCATGTTTTAGGACTTGTGTGCCGATCTGCCGTTTCGTCACATTTCGGACCGATTCGAGGGCATAGATGCATGCTAGGGGTGTCGGGGGAGCTTCCCCCTTGTTTTCCCTCTCATCCGTGGATGATCGGGGTGTGGAACTGGTTTTTGGGATTCTTCCTGTCGTCCCGTTCTCGGGTGGGTGTGGCGGCCCTTCCAGAGATCGCCACACTCACTGGCGGCCCAAAGTAGGTGTACCAGATGCCCTGGCGGCCTAAGGTGGGTGTGCCACCTGTTACTGTTTTGTCGGCATGGGTTTTCGTCGGCTGGTGGCCACACGATAAACTGCCAACTGCTGTAGCAGTTGTAGCTTCGGCCGCTACTTCCAGTTTTGACCGTTGCACTTCGGGGCGCGTGTTTTGACCATTGGGGTCACGTGCCCTCTAGCGGCTATAGGTACACGTGCCATAGGGATCTTAGCAGACCAGGGTTGGACCACTAGAGCAACTTGGCAGCCCAATATAGGACCGCCAGACCAACGTGACTCATATTCTAGCGGACTAAGGTTGGGCCGCTAGAGTCCTTGTGGCGGACTGGAGTTGGGCCGCTAGGGACTGTGGCGGCCCAAGGTGGGACCGCCAGGATATTCTCCGTGTTTACCGTGTTGTTGCGCATTGTGTTGGTCTCCGGTCGACCGGTTGTGACCCAGTGGTTGACCTTCGGCCTCATGAATGTCCCGGGCACCGTGAGACCTGTGTTTGTGTTTTGGGGGTGTTCAGAGGTGCCGTGTTGTGTCAATTGGCATACTCGTGAGTTTTGGGGTCCGGGTAACCCCATGCATGTGCTCCAAGTATCTGTGTGGGCCGTGTGTGTGGCCTTAGACTGTGAGTCCAGTTGACCAACCTAGGGCTGGGAATTTTTTGTGTGTCACTGTGATTTTGGACCTAGGGATTAGGCCAGATTGACGGCTCAATGCTGTCGCATGTGACGGTCTTGACCCGAGTCTTGTGACTCAAGAACCGTTGAGTTTAATAGGTCTCGTGGGCTGTCCAGAGTCAAGTGGCCGCGAGCCACTTCTTCCCTCGTGTTACTCGCGATGGGTGCGTGCGTGGTTTTCTGTGTTCACGTCTGTGACTTCATAATTTATTAAGATTGAGCTTGTTAGTCATTTCATTTTTTTTATTGAATAGAGTTATTAGGCCTTTGACAAAATGCAAAGGGTCAACATGGGGGACAACTGAGTTGACTTGAGCTGACATAAGGTAGACCTGGACAGGAAAGAGGCAGACCTAGATAGGCTAAGACAAACCTTGATAGGAAAAAAAAGGGTGGTCCTTGGAAGACTAAGGTGGACCTGGATAGGAAAATAAGGTGGACCTTGGAAGACTAAGGTAGGCCTGGAGAGGAAAATAAGGTAGATCTTGAAAGAACAAGGTAGTCCTAGACAGGAAAATAAGGTAGACCTAGACGGGCTAAGGCAGACCCTGAGAGGAAAATAAGGTAGACCTAGATGGGCTAAGGTAGACCCTGATAGGAAAAGAAGGTAAACCTAGATAGGCAGATCTCGGAAGAATGAGGTCATGACTTCTATATGTGCACAGACTTTACTTGATGCAGAATGTGATTGTGCACTGACCTTATGCCTATTGCTAACACATGTGCACGGACTTACTCAGCATATTGCAACACGTGCACAGACCTAAAGCACGCATAGGCCTATATGTGCGCAGACTTATACATATGTGTAGACTTTATTCTCAAGGTATATGAGGTGCACCGACCTTATCTATGTATAAGGAAAATGTGCATCAACCTTATTCATGCACAAGGCAAATGTGCATCGACCTTGTATATGCACAAGGCAAATATGCACCGACCTTATCTATGCACAAGGCAAACATCCATAGACCTTGTACATGCACAAGGTAAATGTGCACTGACCTTATACATGCACAAGGCAAATGTGCATCAACCTTATCTATGCACAAGGCAAATGCACATCAACCTTGTGCATGCACAAGGAAAATGTGCAATGGCCTTGTATATGGACAAGGCAAATGTGCATCGACCTTATACATGCACAAGGTAAATGTGCATTGACCTTGTCCTTGCACAAGGCAAATGTGCATCGACCTTATACATGCACATGGCAAATGTGCTTCGACCTTGTATATGGACAAGGCAAATGTGCATCGACCTTGTACAAGTACAAGGAAAATGTGCATCGACCTTATCTACCTTAGTATGAAACATCGATCGACCTGCATCTACCTTGGTCTGAAACATGCATCGACCTTATATGCCAACATGCATCGACCTGCATCTACCTTGGTCTGAAACATGCATCGACTTGGTTGAATCAAGAGGAATGGTGGGGAAGGTGATTCGGTGGCATCGCCACCGATTAATGGCAAATGGTAGCAAGTCGGTGGCGTCGCCATTGATTTAGCAAAGGAAAGAAGGGAGTCGGTGGCGCTACCACCGACTCACACATGGCTTTGCGTGATGGATTTTCTGGGGGATTTAAGGCCCGACAATCATGGGATTTTATGGAGGAATTCAAATCGATGGGCCATTGGGCTCATCTGAAGGGGTGATTGACCAATTTTTAGAGTATTCTCCAAGTTTGAGTGTCTAGTCAAGTCTTATTGTAATTTTCTATTTTTCTTGAGTCGAGATGTAAGAAGGTCAAGAGTCATGGATCATATGTACTTTGCCATTATTATTGGAATGAAATAAAGTTAGAATTTTGAGAAATTACTTGTGCAATTACTTTTATGTGATTGTCTTGTGCTCTGATTTACTTGCTTGCAAGAGGCTTACCACGCCAGCTGTTCACATTCTCGATATTCCTTCCGTTGTATTAAAAGCTCAGGGCGTGACATACCCAGTCATCCCGCGTACAACCGTGAAGTCGACCAAGAACATCACATCTCTGGGTGCGACCCCAAACATGATCGGCAAGGATATGCATCCCTCGGGGAGATTGGCCATGCCTAAAAAGCCATACAAGAGTGTGTGCAGCGGTGCTATTCATGATAGGTCCACACCCATAAGCGCGAGACAGTCGTAAGAAATCACATCGGGCCTACTCCCATTATCAACAAGGATTCATCGTACAGTACATTGATTGATAGTTGCTGAGACCACCAGAGTGTCAGAATGGGGAGTAGTTATACCTTCTAGGTCATCATCTGAAAAGATGATCAGATCTTTGAGGTGATTTCGAGCAGTGGACTCACGACGGCTCCTGTCACCTTGATCCATGGAGTTTACTTCCAACGTGCACCGTTTACTTCCATTAGGCCGATTGTCGATTGGTGTAGGGGTCCGCTCTTGTTATCGCTTCTCTGCGGCCTTGGCTACGAACTTATCAAGGAGGCATCGCCAAATGAGGTCCTCCATTGCATCCTTGAGCTAGATGCGGTCGGCCGTGTCATGCCCATGGTCAGGGTGGAAGCGACAATACCTCCTCTTGCTCCTAGTCCTTGGGTCAGACTTCATCTTCAGAGGCCATCGGAGGTAGGGCTCCTCCCAGATCTCCATGAGGATTTGCTCAGTAGGAGCTGTCAGGGGCGTGTAACGTTGATACTAGCCCCTTTCTCTACTCTCTAATTGGTCACGACGTTCTCGATCACACTGCTCTCGCTTGTTCCAGCCCTCCCGTGGGGAATCGGCGGGTCTCTTCTAGTCAGGTTGACCAGTCCTGGCCATGTGGCCTAGTGCCGTGGTGTTTTTCTCACAAATGGCATGCTTCTGAGCCAGGGCGAGGAGGTCCATCAAGGTCGTCAGGGTTTCTACCCCGAGCGAGCGTCTGAGGATGGAGTCTCGGGTCCCTTGTATTAGGGCGGTGGTGGCGATGCTAGCATCCAGGCGAGGGATGCGGAGAGCCTCAGCCCTAAAATAGGACAAATAGTCCCAGAGGGTCTCCTCGTACCCCTACCTGATGGCGAGCAGGCTCACTGCCGACTTAGCCTCCTTTCGATAGCCCATGAAGTTCTCCTTGAATAGCTTCTTCAGTTGCTAGAAGGAGGTAATAGTCTCTTGTGTCCCTAGTTTTTGATGATGACATACCATGAATCATTAATGGTGGTCTAAGTTTAAACTCTTACTGTTTGTCTAAATTACCTCTGCGATCCTCAAAAAGAGCACAACACACTTGTAGCGTCCTAGAGTCTCAAAACTCAACTATTCACTCTCCCCGGGATTCCGTAACTTATATAGGGGAAAAATCCAAGTGGATCGTAAAACACAATTTGGGACCCACGAAAGTGCTCCGAAAGCTCTCCGATTCCGATCTGAAGGATCCAGGGTATTACACAGGAGACACTGCAACCCCGAGCGATAGGCCATTATTAGGGAACAAGTGAGCGAAAAGTTATGCTCATGACTATTGCGACCCACCCAGTGTCCCGACTAGGTAGCTAATGTGGTCCTCGTTCCCAAAAGTAATGGAAAGTGGCGAATGTGCATAGACTACACCGATCTCAACAAAGCTACACCCAAGGATAGCTTCCCCATGCCACAGATCGACCAACTAGTCAATGCCACAGTCGGGCACGAGATCTTGAGCTTTCTAGATACTTACTCTGGGCACCACCGGATTAGCATGCATTAGCCCGACCAAGACAAGATAGCTTTCGTCACTGATCATGGCCTATACTGCTACACCCGCTTGCTCTTTGGTTTGAAAAATGCAAGGGCCATGTATCAACACCTAGTCAATCATATGTTCGACATATAGATCGGTCGTAATATGGAAGTTTATATTGACGACATGCTCGTCAAAAGCCTCAGAGCGGCCGAGCACCTTGAAGACCTAGCAGAGACGTTTGCAACACTACAAAAATATAAAATGAAGCTCAACCCAAGTAAGTGTGCATTTGGGTTCAAGTCGAGGAAGTTCCTCGAATTCCTTGTGACCCACTGAGGAATTGAGGTGAACCCTGACCAAAGCCTAGCAGTGTTGGAGATGAAACGACCGATGCGGGTGAGGGACGTACAGTGACTTACCAGCTACATCATTGCCTTGACTCGATTCCTATCCCAAGCAGTGGAAAGATGCCTACCCTTCTTCTAACTCATCAAGCAAGCGAACAAAGTGTCGGAGAAGAAAGGGCAGATCGATTGGGACTAAGAATGTGAGTAGGCATTTGAAGAACTTAAACGATACCTGGCATCCCCTCCTGTGCTCTCCAAACCACAAAAGGGAGAGCAGTTGCTCCTATATCTGTCGATGACCCTGAGCACGTTGAGCGCTGTGCTCACGCGAGAGGAGGGCAATGTCATGAAGCTCATCTACTATGTAAGCCGAGCATTACAAGGGCTAGAGTTTTGGTATTCGCAAACCAAAAAGTTCACTCTAGCCCTGATCACGGCCGCACGTAAGTTGCCACCATATTTCCTGGCACATCTGATCATCGTCCTTACTGACCAACCATTGCATTAAATTATCCAAAATCTAGATGCGTCGGGGAGACTGATCAAGTGGACCATCTAGTTGGGCGAATTTGACATCCTATTCTGCCCAGGAACCACCATAAAATCCCAGGCCCTAGCCGACTTTATCGCCGAGTGTACACTGCCCAAGGAGGACTCTCTTAAACAGTCTTAGGGAATTATCTTTTGGAAAAGCCCGTCCTTTCTAGCAGATTAGCTCGCTGGCAGAGCTTTCTCTTACAATTTGACATCTCCTTCGTTGTCCAAAAGGTGATCAAGGGGTACGCCATTGCCGAGCATCTTGCTCACTCTCCAATCCCTTGTACTAACTCGATCTAGGATGAATTCCCTGATGAACACCTTGCTGTGATCACTCATCTCCCCTTCTGGTCTTTGCACTTTGACAGTGCATTAAATTCTCAGGGCCGTGGAATCGGCGGCGTTCTCCTTACTCCAAAGGGAGTAACCGTCCCCATCGCTTATCAACTATCTTTCCCTGCCACAAACAAAATAGCTGAGTATGAAGCTCTCCTAGCTGGTTTGAAGTATGCCTACTTCCTAGGCACGCGATATCTCAATATCATAGGAGACTCTCAATTGGTGCTGCGTCAAGTTCTCTCAACCTATCGCACCCGTGACCTTAAACTTAAGCCCTATCAGGATCTGGTCACGCTCTTGGCTAGGCAGTTCCGCAAGCTTATCTATATTCATACTCCTCGCTCCCAGAATATCCTTGCTGATGCGCTGGCATCGCTGACTTCCGCCCTTTCTTTCCCTCTTAGTCGTTCCACCGAGACCATTATGGTCCAGCGGTTAGACGCTCCTTCCCTTCAGGATCCTTGGTTCGATAATTTTAGAAAATCTGTAGAGAGGAAGGCTGAGAAGGAAGAGTTGAAGGAAGTTTCATTGACTGAGCTTGAGGAAATCTTGGAAGAAGAAGAGTTGCCATGGTATCACGAAATTGAGCAATACTGTAGGGATGGATCCTTTCCAGAGACGGCCAATGCCGAGCAGTGGAAGGCCATTAGAAGAGTCATCTCGAGGTATACAATCATTGCTGGAGAACTATATAGGCACGCTCTTAATGGAGTTCTCATGAGATGTCTGGATGACGATAAGGCTTGGAAGGTGGTAGAAGCCGCTCATACAAGTGAGTGTGGAGGGCACATTAATGGGTAGGCATTGGCGAAGAAAATTCTTAGGCAGGACTATTACTGGCCGACCCTAGAAGAAGATTGTTCCACCTATGTCCGTAGGTGTCTTCAATGCCAGCTTCACGCTGATAAAAATTCACGCTCCTGCTTCCTCTCTCCATCCTCTCTCTGCTCCTTGGCCATTCTTGATGTGGGCCTTTGATATCGGTGGACCACTTGGCGACACTAATGCTCAGGTTAAACAGAAGTCATGCATCCTCATAGCAACCGAGTATTTCACCAAGTGGGCAGAAGCTGAAGCGTATGCAGAAATCAAAGCAACCACAGTATGCCGCTTCATCATGAAGAATATCATTTTGTGGTTTGGAGTGCCAAGTGACATCGTCACCGACAACGAACCCCAATTTGTATCACAAGAACTCTAGGACCTCTGTAAGAAGTTTCATATTTCTTTGCATCATTCATTGCCATATTATCCCCAAGGTAATGGCCAAACTGAGGCCACGGACAAAATCCTTTTCCGTCTCTCTCTCCCTCACTCTCTCGTGTCCCTCTAGGGTCCGTTGTTAGTCAGTTAGCATTCGCATCCATACACGCATTCCCACACATTCATTTGCATGAAGAAAATTAACAAAAAGACATATCAAATAATAGTCATAGCATCATGTACAAAAGTCATGTCACAGCTACATCAGGCCTCTCCCTCCGACCTGTCACTATCTCTGGCTCTCTCGTGCCTCTTCGATGGCAGGGCCATCACAGATCTAGCCTCCTCTCGCTCATGCCGGCGACGTCGCTCCTCGTCCTCATTCCTCCGGTGACCGGAGGAGCTGGTGAAGTAGCCACAGTATGAGCTATGGGTGCCATGGGTGCTGTCGCTTGGAACCCCACTGCGCTCCAACCACTGGCTCATCTCCTTGTATGCCCGCAGCTCCCCTCTCAGCTCTGACGCCTCTGTGCAAGCGCGATCCCGCTCCACTCAGTAGCGCTCTACCTCTATAGCTCCAGCCTGAAGTCGCTTGAGCTTTGCGTGGAGGAGCATCGTCTCGACCGCGTCTATCAGTCGGCTCTGCGCCATCTCCTCTAGGAGGCGGGCTACCTCCTCCCGCACCGCCACGTGGCTTTGCTCCAACTCCGCCCTCAGTCGGGTCAGCTCGATCATCTGCATATACATGCATCATGGTCAGTCAATTGCATTTCATAAACATAATCAACAGGGAAAGCGAAGTGGTTACTTACCCACTCAGAGAGCACCGTCTCGGCTACCTCAGCCCGTGCCACCATCCGCACGAACTCTGCCTCCCGCTCGACACGGTCCGCAGGAGTCTGGGTAGAAGAGGAGGGTGCGTCAGCCCCCTGACGCTGGTCTCCCTCGGCTCGCTGCATTTTAGAAGTCTAGGGTTAGTCATTTCATAATCATGAACATGTGCATAATTAAGTTTAAGAGTTAGTGAAACTCACCAGAAGGGTCAAGGCCTGTCGAAGCTCGTCTCTCTCCTGGATGGTGGAGTGGAGGAGACCCTGCAACTCCGCGATCCTCCCCTGGGGGTCAATCTGCATATAGGAAGTCAAAGGGTCAGTGCATAATCATATAGAAAGCATAATAGGAAGCATTAGAGCTAGAAGACGTACTGGTCGGCGGGCACCACGGAACACCTGGTCCTTATAGTGCCGGGCGTAGGTGGTGTAGTAAGCCTCCTCGCTCTCCGCTCGGGCGGCCACCACCCACCCGAGTGCTGTCCAGTCGGTGATCCGCTCTGCAACTCACGTCGTCCAGCCCACCACCGTGGCCAGCCCTCGAGGGTGTCGCCCGACCCACTCTTTCGGCTTCTCTGGTGCTGGGAGCTCTACTGCAGGCTGGTGGACGCCAATCATCCTCATCACCAGTCGAGAGTGAAGTGGCTCCACCACATTCATGCAGTGGAGCCAGATGTCGTGGCCAGAGTAGGCAAGGGCCGCCACCACCCAGGGTTGGCCCTCATGCCCCTCGCTCTCATACGGCGTCCACCAGACCTATCAAATAGGAAAGTCGCATTAGCATCATAAGCATATAAGTTGCACTTAATGAAAAAGTTTGAGTTTAGAGTCTTATTGAGGTGAAGGGCAGTGTCCAAGTCATCCTGGATCCCTCGGACCTGTCGCCGCAGGGACCCAGTCTCCCGCGGGGCCGTCCACCGCCTAGCGATGGGCGACCACTCAGGGTGCGTCTCCTCCCCTCTCCCTAGACCACGTAGGCATACGTAGGCCCACACCTGCATTGCATTTCATCAAATGTCAGCATATAGCATTTATAGAATTCATATAGCAAATTGCATAATAGTTTTAAGAGTCAAGTCATACCTGGAGAAGGGGAGAGAATCCACCGAGCATCGTCCGCCAGTTGGTGGAGTTGAGGGTGTCAAACAAAAATGTGAGGACCGCCACCCCCCAAGTATAGTCCCCGACGTGCTCCATGTCCTCGAGTAGGGGGAGGAACCGACAACTGATGATGTCGACCCTCGTCGCGAACAGAAGTTGCCCGAAGAACAGCATCAAAAATCTCCGCAGGACCATGTCCGCCTCTGGTCCTGGCTCGGCTGCCACTTGGGGTCGCACTCGGTCCACCAACCTCTACAAATGCTACTCTGGTAGCTCCCCGGTTTCTGTCCCTACTCCCCTTAGTCTGAGGCTCTCCTGCAGCCTTGCCCATGTCAAGGTAGTCGACTATCGCTCTGGTCGCAGTAGCTCCAACCCTAGCAGACTCTGGGCCAGCTCCCGGTAGTCGGGGTAGGTCCTCCCGCTAACCGGTGTCCCATGCACGAGCAGTCCAGTGATGCGTGCGACGTCCTCTAACGTGGGGACCATGTGGCCCCACGGGAAGAGGAACGTCTGGCTCACCGGATCCCAGCGATCGTGCAGAGCATAGAGGAGCGGCGTGTCCAGCCGGGTGACCTCTAGCTTAGGAACTCGGCGAAGCCCATCGCCACAAGCCTCTCTCGCTAAAAGTCCAGTAGTGCAAGGTACACTACTCGGACCTGCAACCAGGAGATCAGAGTCCTATGCTTTCCCTGCATACATTAGTCATACATTTCACAATAGAATCATGCATTTCATTAAATAAATAAATGAAGGGCAAAAGAAAGAAAAATACAGTTCAATAAAATGAACGGTCACATATGGGCCATTTGCCAATTCAAAGGTTTGCTTCTAATCGTTCCAATTAAGCCCTTTCAGAGGTCCACGACCACCCATGGACCATTCTACCTAATAGACGGCCCAGCTCGGACCGTGTAGTTCTTCTGTGCCTAACCCAGTCACGGCCCTTTCCTGGCCGTTTAATGTCACCGCAGTCCCCCTCTGACCGCATGGTTTCCCTCTCAAGCCCCTGATAACTTGGACTTACACGGTCTTTCATTAAACCATGTCGCTGCCCATGGTCTATTGGAGACCGTCCTATTCTCAATGCTTCAAATTCTAAACAGACCCAATCGGACCATCCCATCTCTCCACGGCCACCTGTGCGACCGTGCTACCCCCCAATACCCCGCCGGTTCAACTCCTTTGAAACGGCCACCCATGGGCCGTGCTATCATTGCATGGTTCTATTTGAACCATGCATTTTGGTGAGCGGTTCCTGGTGAGCCATTTTATGACCACCGTGCTAGATGGCGTCCATCCCCTCCCCGCCAGTGGTGAGGGCCCATAGGGCCTCCCAACCGGCCCTAAAGGTGTCGTAAGCCCCCCTTCTACCCACCTAGGCTACATGCACACATTAAAAATAAGAAATGGGGGAGTTTTATGGGGCCTACCGTGGAGGTTCGTGGTAGTTTCTCCACCGCCGCCGTGGCTGCCTCCGATGGTGCGTCAGCGTCCTCCTCCCTGATCGCCGTGGCTTCTCCCTCAGCCATGGGCGGTGGCGGGGGTGCTTCCTCCTCGGCCGCAACCAGTTTCATCATCTCCTCTGATGGCGGCGCTCCGATGCCCTCCGGTGAGGTGGGTGGTGGTGGCGTCACGTCTCCGGCCATCCTCCGTGCTTGGTGCTTGTAGCGCATCAACGAAGGGAGAGTAAGGGAGAGTGTGGGGGAGTGAAGGAGAAAGGGGAGAATGAGAGAGTGCAAATAAGAAGAGAGTGGGAGAGTGGGTTGAGAGGGGGAGAATGTGGGTGGCCTTCTCCTCTCCTCCTCCGTCGGTTACGGTGGAGAGAGAGAAGGAGGAGGGTCAGTTTGTTTTTTTTGAAACCGCTAGTAAGAACACAGTCTATCGATGGACCATGTACCTATTGGATGGTCCAATAGGAGACCGTTTAAGCTCTAACGGTGCACTTCCTTTGAATGACCAGAGTGTGGCCGTGCAGATCATGAAATAGCCTCATTAAAGGCCGTGTATTTTCACGATCGTGTTCAGAACTAGCAGATTCACCATCCATTGAGAAAGTTTCACTCCTTCCCCTTCTTACAAATTTTCACTCTTCAAATCTGCTCTTACTACTCCAATGCTTCAAAGTCGAGTGAAAGGGGAAGTATTTATAGGAGGAGGAGAGGTCTGATTCAGAACTATCACTGCTATCTCTAGCAGTGGCCCTCGTAACAAGGCACCCTCCCTTCACTCTCGTGTGTCACTTCGCCTCGTGGAGTAAATGTTTCGCCAGCGTGATTTGTTGACTCCCCGCCCTATACGGTCTAAAAAGTCCCCGTGCACATTGTTATGTTGCGAATAATTTTGAGTATGAGACATTCACGCGGGAAAAGAGAACAAGAGGTTGCCGTCATTGAATTCGATGATCGATCTTCTTTGAAAAGAATGGCAACAATGACACATGGGAGACACGATCCACCATTTCAGGGCAAGTTTGGACAAGCACGTCATGTGGGAGACTGGGGGCCGACATTGTTGAAATTAGTGGGGATTTCCTTTGAAAATAATGGCGACAGTGAGACACAATTCCCGTCGAATATGTCACGAGGTGCACAAGAAAGGAGGTGTAGAGGAGAAGGAACGCATAAAGGGAAAGCAAACAACACAAAAATAAATCCTTCCATCCATACGTCTATATAAATTGTCATCTACATCACAGTAAGGGGGTCACTAACTCTCACCATCGCCATCCAGGTCATTTCTCCTCCCTCCTAAGGCGGGAGTCACTAGGAGGCCTCCTGGAGCTCTGTGAGGTGGTGCTTGCCTCACCCTACGGCGCCTGACCAGCCTCGATGGCCCAATGATGCTCCTTGCCCGAGGAGACTAAAAGGCCACCAATAGAGAAGGAGCCATAGTAACGAAGGCGCGCCGCACGCTCTCATCCCCTCCGGTGGCGCTCCTCGCTGTCCTTCTGCCTTTGCTACACAACTTCAAGGCTGGTCCTCTGCTCCATCATTTAGTCCGCTAGAGCCCTCCTCTCGTCCAACTCCCTTTGCCTCTCTCTCTCTTTCACTCCTCTCTCTTCCTCTCTGCATGCATCCCTCCTCGCCACCAGGAGAGAAACCCTCAACTCTAGGACATCTAGGGGCAGCTCCTCAACGATGTGTCATCGCCACTCCTCCTCTAGCTCCGTTGTCCAGGCATTGCGCTCTGACTGAGCGATGCACTCCTTCTTAGCTCAAACCGCATGGGTTAGTACGCCATGGATCTCCACCGCTTTCCAGATCCAATCATCTCACAAGGTCAGAAAAAGTGAGTGATGTGTGTAATCAAATTTCAAACCCAATCACACTTACCTAAGTCGCGAGTTCATGCTCGGCCTCTTCGGCACAAGCCACCGTGCTAGGAGGCTGCTCCTGCAAGGACATGACCTCCGAAGGAGGAGCTTGGGAACTGGAAGAAGCTCCGCTGGCCATCCCTACAGCCACTGCCTCCTGGGCACGTTGAAATTAAGGGGACAAACGTCGAGTAGTGTCTGAATACCAGGAATCATTTAATAATAGCAATAAAGTTAATATTTTACAATTAAACAATTTAACTATAGAGTCCAATCTACAAGTATAGTCAACTAGAAAAAGAATGTATACTACTGAGGGACATATCCCGACACTGACAAATTGACTACTAACAACCATCCGAGTACTGCACCAAGCTCGAGAAAGAGCGACGCACCTGAAAAGCAGGGAGTGAGCCTCATCTCATTTGCTCAATGGGGGTCTCACGGATCCCCACCACAATAACGTCGGTAAATAGTAGCAACAACAACAACGGCAATAATAACAATAATAACAACATTAAAATAATAGCTGCAACAGAAACAGTAAGAACGGTAGACAATGGAACCATAGAGTCTCTACGCTACTTCGACTCTCGACAAGGAATCCACGACCTTTAGTCAGGACCGTCGACCAATGGTGAAACCACAGTCTTACTACTGAGAGAAAACCCAAGGCAACGCTATTGTAACAATTCGTCCTCACTGATGGAACCATAGTCAAGGCCACACGGCCATACACATAACCTCCACCCTCTGGAGGACAACCTCAACACTGGTAAACCTCGGTCCCGAATCAAAACCAATAAGAAAACCATGCCCTCTACACAGGGTAACCCTGCCTATCTATCGAGAGGGCCATCGACAATGCTGTTGGTACCTCAACCTTTCTAGCATAGGGCCCACCACTCAAATATACATAACAAGACCAGATGCATCCACTGACATCTTATACTGCACCAATGTCTCATATGTGCACACGCTGCCCACACCCAATCTCGGAAGGATCAGAGGAGACACACACACATACCTCACACCCTAGGACTGGCCAGGGTCCGTGCCTCTGTACCCAATAACATGGCCATATCCTGCTACCTAACACGAGGTACGTGCCCCTGCACCTGTCAGTGATGCACACCTACCCTAACCGAGGTATACACGCTCAAGCAGTCTCACCTCTGCACAAGGAGATTCGCATACATTAGGCAACCTCACCCTGTCTGACCATGATAGGCCACTAGGATGCCCTTGCCTGGCCTGACACTAAATGCCCTCAAGACAGTGTAACTACAAAATACGATCTTCCGTGATCTCGTGGGAATCTACTGTATAACACTATCATCCGCGGTCTCATGAGAATCTTGAGAACCTGCGTACGCATGCACGTGAACCACCGTAAATGATGGCATGACACCATCGAGTAATGAGAAACCATCCAAGGCCGAATGATGGAAACTAGTGGATATTAGCCTACTGAACTCACACAAGGACGACCCACCGCGGTCATGGAACTCACGTAGATCTAACCCTCCACAGTCACAGAACTCACGCAGTTATAGCTCACCACGGGCACACAAGCCACGTGGAAAATAATCCCACTTATACAGTCGAGCTCACCATAGGAATCTATAAAACCTCGTATTATGTGAATCCATTCTCGGGTGATCGTTGCCCTCACAGGGCCGAAATGGCCCAATTTCTATGGGTTTTCATTAGGGATTATATCTCAAAAATAAGCTTGCTTAAAGTAAATTACATGTTACATGAAATGCAAGTATAGCTATCCATGGACGTAGGATAATATTGAGAGTGGAATAACAAGTAGTAATATAGATGATTTATGTAATGAAGTTATGGAATTAATGAATAAATTAGATTTGGTATTATCTTGCTTGGCGCACTCTATCTTATGGTTGAATTATCTCGTGCTCTGATTGACATGATTGATATAAACTCGTCACGCACACCGAGTTCCTTCCGCACTCAGGGCGTAACATTCGACCACCTGCCTTCCCGTTTGTTTAAAAGTGGAAACCTCTATGAAGAATCTAATAGGGATTATAGTATGCTGTAATGGGGAATGCAGGGACGAAACAAAGGAACACAGGGAATGGAATATCAAACCCGAGGATGGCCAAGCTCGTGACCACCCGAAGGGACTAGTGAAGGGACACCGAACGATCCTCAGCATTATCGGAGATCTCATGTTAGTAACCTCCTCTTCCAGCATAGAGTTCTCAATGACCCTCTTCAGATTTCCACCTTGAAGGATCGCCACCCCTTCCTCGATTCTGAACCTCCCACTAGAGAAAAGTTTCCTCTCCTCCTCATCTCTCCAATTGTCCTCTCCTCCGTGCAAATTGTCCTCCTTCGTGCAAATTGTCCTCCTCTCGGTGCTCTAGAGTCAAGTTTTGTGTCCAGGAACTCCATCTAGAAGCCTCGGCCATCGTGGGATCAAACATGGGCGATGAGGGCAGAGTTGTGCGAGACGTGGCAAGAGACTGGGCCACGATCTTTGACCAGTAGTTGCAGGAAGGTGGGCAGGGTACTGGCCTTCCATGAGTGCTAGGCAGCCAAGGGAATGGCCTTCTGGGAAGTGTGGGCGGCCAGGGAGTTGGCCTTCCAAGGGTCTGGGTGGCCATCATTTTGGCCTTCTAGGGGGGTCTTGGGTGGCCATCGTTTTGGCCTTCTAGCAACCTGGCTGGCCAAGGGCTTGGCCGCCCAGCCTGTAACAACTCAGAATTTTTGGAAAATAAAAGTCTAAAAAAATTATAAATAGCGATGTTAATTAAGTCGCCAATTAAGTTAAATGACGCCCCTTTTGGAAGGCGTCCCTTAATTAAATATCGCCCCTTCTTAAGGCGTCAATCACTTTCAAACTATTGTAAGAATCTGTCTCGGAATAAAAGACGAGGTGTTAATTTAGAGAATAACGCCCTTAATCAAGTCGCCAATTAAAAAGCGCAATTAGGCAAGGCGCCATTTCTCTGAGAATTGTAAAACGGAAACCGCTTGCCATTTTCTGTTCGAACCAGGAAGCTGTGAGGATAAGAATCGAACCAGGAAAGGATTAACGAGGGAAATACTGTGTCTAATAGGATTCTTACTAGATATACTAATCCCAATCAGAATCTAAATAAATTAGGATTCCTAAACTCTATAAATACCCTGCCCGTTGCCCCTGCACACCTATTTCTTCCGGCCTGCTCGGAGTACCTTCACCGCTACCGGGAGGTGTACGGCAGTCGGCCCCAGATGAGGGTCCTAGGGGTGAGTAAATGAAAATACACTTCTTTTCCTATATGATGCATGTTTATTCTTATGCAGCTAACGGTGTGATGAATACAGGATGCACGGGACCTAGTGGCAATGGATGCCCAGGTCCACCTATACAGCTTGGAGGCCCAATTGGCGGCTGCTTGAGCTGATTTGGCGACCCTGGTGAGTGCATATGAATTCCTATTTTATTTGATGATTAGCCACTGACGATCTTTCTTTGGTTGCAGCATGCCCAGCAGGGAGCGGTGGCGAGGGACACCGGCGGTGCCTCGAGCTCGAGGGGGCCGAGCACTGGGACCGGAGGACTAGAGGAACAGCTGGCAGGCGCAGTTGCTCGAGCGGAGGAGGTAGAGCGGGATCTCGCCGCACGGGTAAGCCCTTAAACTTAAGTTCAATTACGCCCTTATCTGTTCATGAAAGCTTATGTTTTTTTTTTATGCCCTTGCCCAGACTGAGGAGCTCCAGGATGCGCTCGCTTGTGTGGCGAGACAGCACCGCGACCGCAGTGCGCTAGTGAGTTTTATTTTGAATGATGTTCATGATATTCTTCAATTTTTTACAAAGATTAATGAGAATGTAATGCGATGCAGCCAGCAGAGATGACGGAGGCGAAGAGGCAATTAGCGGTGGCGCGCTCAGAGATTGCCTCTCGCGGCGAGAGGATCGCCGAGGTAGAGGGGATGCTGAGTCAGCGGGGGACAGAGCGTGACCTCGCAGCACGGGTAAGTCAACAGCATTAGTTTCAATTAGGATTATGAAATGAAATTCAAAGTTGATAGTTGACTTTATTAAATGCAGGAGGCTGAGCTACGGGATCCGAGCACTCGGGCCACCTTGGCTGGAGTAGAGCTCGCCATCCGTGACCATCGGGTCACGGAGCTAGAGGAGGAGGTGGCCCGTCTTACAACTGTAGCGGGCCAGCGTGAGGAGCTGCCTCGGGACACCCAGGACCTCTGCTTCCACCTCGAGATCGAGCAGAGAGAGCGTGCCCGGGATCGTGAGGAGCTTGACCGGGAGAGGACGGAGCGGGACCGTGAGAGGACGGAGTTGGACCGAGAGAGAGCAGAGCTCGTGGCCGTCCGGATGGAGCTCGCCGTAGTCCAGGAGCGACTGCGGGTGACAAAGGAGCGTCTGCAGCGTGGACGCGAGAGAGCCCGAGCGGTGGGGCACTCCAGCGCCTTTGCTAGTACCACATATGTATCGGGTTCCTCATCCCACCAGCACGCGGAGGAGGAGGTTTGGAGCTCAGCTCCGAGCGCAGCACGGGGGTCGATGCCCCCACCATGGGCTCGCCGTAGGGGTGATAGGGGAGGAGAGAGAGAGAGGCAGAGGGAGGAGGGTGGAGGTGAGAGTTAGAGAGAGAGAGAGCTTGTACTCCTCCACCCTCCACACACTTGTACTCATTGTTTGACAGATATATAAAAAAATCAAAAAATAGGAAAAATTAGAAAAGGGTCAGAAATCCAAGAAAAGTGGTGGAAAATCACTCCAACCAGCCAATTTGAGAGTCAAATTGGGGTGTTATAATATAATATGATATGTACTCGCAATTATGTTAATTTTGGCGTGTCTATAGATAGCTTTGATGTGTCGACGCAACATATTCATTGCGTCGGCGCATTTATCTAAATCCTTGAAAGCAGGTTGAAAAACTCTATTGTGTCGACACAGGAGTCCCATTGTGTAGATGCACAGAGACCAAAGCTTCTGCCAGACATGAAGAAGATTGCATTACTGTGAGTTAAAAATGTGAGAATTAGTTGGTCGACCGAACTACCAAGAGCAGTCGACCGGCCAGCTAAACAGTTAGGCCAAGTGCCTAAAATCAGTCGACTGATCTCATATCAACTCTGACAAGCCTTATTTAAGGTGAGATTAGACATTCAAATATGCATATGGCCAAACTCATAACCATAATTTTCAATCACCACAACATGAATCAATTCCATACTTCATAGCAAGAGAATGAAGAAGTTCAGGCACATGAAAAACCATTAAAACATAAGATCAATTCAACTTCCCATGGAAGCAAGTTGACTTGCATCAAGCTCCCAGAAGCAAAAAAATGGAAAGGGCCATCACCAAGTCGAGTTCAGCCTGTCTGTAAGTCGACTTGGTCTCAAGCTCCAGAAGCAGATAGTGAAGTAGGCCACCACCAAGTCGACTTGGACCTATCTGTAAGTCGGCTTGGTCTCCCAGACAGAACCTAGGAAATCACAGGCTTCTGCTTTGGTCGACTTGGTCAGCTTACCAAGTTGACTTGGGTTGTTTCCAGAAATCGTATCTTCACTAGTCCAAAACAAAAAGCACTCCAATGATAAATCCACTAAAATAACATTTAGATAGCATCAAAACCACATGTTCAAATTAGCATTGGCCAAAACACACATACAAAACACGAGGGGAATCAATTACTCACTTTGACATGGTCATAGAGTTCAAATGCAATCTTCTTGGAATAAGAGAAGTGTGGACCATCAGATACATGATTCTTGGAAAATCAGATGTGTGGACCATCAGATACATGCATCACACACATATGCAAATATGTATTCATGTAAACATGTTTCCACAACCATTCATGTTTTCAAACACACATATGTACATATGTATTCATGTAAACATGTTTCCATAACCATTCATGTTTCCACAACCATTCTCTTTCACTACTAGGATTTCTCAAACTTGGCTTTCTGAAGCACACATAAAGTTCTATTGTCATCAAAATCACACACATAGCACAATAGTGCAGGTCTGTCCTTCTATCGTGGATAGTCTGTGCACTGGGCTCTTTGGCGAGGGTAGAGGAGTTGTAGGGATGGCAGGGGTGGTAGGGCGACTCCTTGGAGAAGGGTGGATGTGGGGGAGATGGTAGAGGGAGGTGGGAGGTGGCCTGGGATAGGGCAGGGCATGAAGCATATCACAGGAAATTTCATTCATCGGTCTCTCGATACGAGCAATAAAATCTTCGGAGATGAACGAATGTGTCACACTTGAATCGAAAAGAACATGCGTTGTGCGATCATGAATGGAAACCGTACCTTCGATCAGATTAGATGCCAATGCCTCCACACGAGTGATATGTGTAACTCTGACTCTTGGCGGACGAGTAGCGGCAGACGACTGCTGATAAGGTGTAGGAACAGGCGGTTGAAATGGTTGAATCAGTTGAGAAGGCTGAGGTGGCGGCAGAAGATGGAACTATGGCTGCTGCGACTGCAAAGCCTGAGTGAACTGCACCATCTGCTGCCTCAACGGACAGTTACGGGAAATGTGCCCCAGCTGATCACATCGATAGCACACAACCGGCAGAGAACACGGCACACCCGGATGACTGCCACCACATCAGGAACACAATCTTGGCTGAAAAATAACAGAATCTGAACGCGGCCGAACAAACGAACTAGAATGCTGACTCGGCTCAGAAAACATCGGCTGATCGAACCACTTCCTCTTCTTCTTATGACGAAAACCTCTACCCTGAGATTGCTATAAAGGAGCACTATCGGAAGGAGAAAAGGCAGGAGAAACTCCTGAAGTAGATGACCGATGGGGCGGCTAATGTGGCACGACCGACGACACCATCCCAGTCTGAGCAAAACCTCGAGTCCTCGCCAACTCCAACACCAGTGCGACAGCTCGGCATCCAGCTCAGCAACACGTGTAGCAAAGAGCGGCAGGCTCAACTCTGCTCTCAGTCCGCGCAGAAACTACTGAGTCCTCACAGTCTCATCGATAAAAATATGCGGTGCATACTTGCCCAACTCAATGAATTTATCGTGATATTACAGCACCGACATCTCACCCTGTGTCAGCTCCAGAAACTGGTACATCTTGGCTACCTTCAGGGAAGCTGGAGTATAGATACACTCGAACACAGCAACAAACTCAGCCCAAGTGATCTATCGAAGCGGACGGGAACGGAAGGCGACTTCCCATTCTGAGGTCCACCATGTTCGTGCAGTACCGTGAAGTTGAAAAGAGGCCAATATAACCCGTTCATCCTCGACACACTCCATGCATTGGAAGACGCACTCGATAGCATCCAACCACTCCCTCGCTGCCTCGGGATCAGATTGACCCTTGAAAGTCGGTGGATGGAACAGTAAGAATTCTTTTAGTGCCCGTCCACGACTATCGAAAAACTCCGCAGGCTGATTAGGAATAGGTGTAGCCTGGGCAGGAACCGGTATAGCAGGAGCAGCTGAACCACTAGCCTCATTCCGAAGAACTGGGGTTCTATGCCTTCGAGGCAGCATCTTGAATCCAAGAAAACACGACAACGAAAAACACATTAGCATCGCAAGAAACATCCTAAGCCAGCAACAAACGACTCAAAGGGACTTACTCTGGACTGTTGGGTCCCTGAATGCAGGAACACGATTCTAGAGGGGGGGGTGAATAGAACACCGGGAAATAGTCCGGGTGCAACAGACCCATACCTATGAACTAAGGAAGAAATTTCCCCCACCCATGTGAGAAATTAGGTAGAGCCTGGGATGAGATAGTAAATTAGTTTTAGATCAATCCTTTTTTAAAATTTCATGGGAATTAACAACTTGTTATTTCTCTCAGGTACCTTATTATCATAATGGCCCATCCCGTAGATTGGGATGGTATGTAGCAAACTATTGCAGGCCTCACCTAGGCATTACAAACTATGGCCCAAGCTGGTGCAGGGGCAAGTGCTGGGGATTTACATCACAATTTTTAGAGTTTAAATCCTCCACATTTCTATGGTTCTTCTACTCCAGACGAGGCCGAGAATTTAATCGATGAAATGAACCGTATATTTGATGTCATACAATGTACAGACCAGGAGAAAGTGCGTCTTGCTACTTTTCAATTAAACAAAGATGCACGTACATGGTGGAAGTCAGTTCCGACACCTCCAGCTGATGCACCTCATACATGGGAAGGTTTTCTTACCTTATTCCGTGCTAAGTATTTTTCTGAGCATGTCAAGGAGCAGAAGGCTATGGAGTTCGCTTCTTTACGCCAGGGTATGATGACGGTAGCTGAATATGAACTACAATTTTCCAGGCTAGCACCGTATGAACCTCATCTGGTCAGTACCGATTTATTAAAGGCCAATCAATTTATGGACGGGTTAAGATCCAGTTTCATTCAACAGCTCGGGACCCAAAATATCCGTACCTATGCGAAAATGGTCCAGCGGGCATATCTCTGTGAGAGGACATTGGAAAAGGTCAAAAAGTTAAAAGGCAAGGGTGAAGAGTCTAACCGACGGTCTGATCGGCGTAATAAGAAGGAAAAGTTCAGCATCACGAAGCCCTACAAATTCCGTGATAGCAAGAAGAGGTCCAGAAACGAGAGCAGGACTGACTCCCAGAAAAGTAAGAAGGTCAAAGAAGAGGATAAGCAAGTCATGGCGGCTTGCACTTTCTGTGAAAAGTTCAGCCATTCAGCCAAAGAATGCTGGGAGCGCCTTGGCGCTTGTTTAAGGTGTGGCACCGGGAGCATCGTATGCCAGACTACCCTCTCATGAAGGAACAATCGTCTGGTGGTGGACGTAAGAGGTAGGCTTGTCTCAATGCTGTTTTGGAAGATGATGAAGCGCCTAGGGATGGTTGGCTTATGGAAGGTACTATTCAAATATGTTCCCGTCCTACATTCATGCTATTTGATACCGGTGCTTCTCATTCCTTTATATCTATTACTTTTGCAAAAACATTGCCAATTTCATCAGTTCCCTTACCTTCGGACCTTGCTATTACTACACCCTTTGGCCATGGAATGAAGCTTACCAATTACTATCCTGATAGTGAAGTCATGATAGAAGGTCACCATTTCCCTGCAAACTTAGTATGCCTCTGTAGAGATCCAGAGGGGTGGGTGAATGGATCCCTTTCAATGAAATTTAGGAAATTAAAATCTAAATCCCACAACAACACTCGAAAAAATGCATCTCTAGGACCACGATCACGTCCCGAGAGCACAACTTCCAAGAAATGCAAAGAAAGAAAGGCCACTCAATCAGCATCTTCTGCCAGTAGATTCCCCGATTCTCGAAACTGCCAGTGCCAACAACCACATGCCACAAGCAATGGCACGGCAACCAACAACATCAAGGCACATATAGCCAAGATGAAGATACACCGAGGAAAGAATCCTCTCAGCTGGTCAGAGTCTTCCAACCAACGATCCTCGACCAGTGGGTTATAACCTCATACGCTTCCACTACGCACTCTACACAACGCACAAGGCAAAAGAGACAACTTGGCATCAGCATCTCAGCACACCTCTCGACGCCATCGCAACTCACGAACTGTAATGTACCACACCTCGAGTACCGATCTTGCTAACAGTCGATCACAAGTCGCCAGAGTGCAAATCCTCGTGCGAAGAGCCACAACACAAGCCACAAAGAATACCAATCTCAACTTATCCTCACATCCTGAAATGATTACTGAACCTTCACAGCTAAACAACCGCCAAACACGGCATGCCAAACACGATGCACAATAGCCCCCAACACACAAATCTGGTTTAAAACCAGACCACTGTCAAAATAAGAGTAGATCAGGTTCAGAATTAACACAGTCTACACATAAGCAGACACAGGACAAAGGCCTTATCGAGATGGCATTTCCAAAGCTTACCCCGAAAAGATGTCACAAACAGAATGAGAAAGATCAAGCTCGTCTGACAGCCGCTCACCAGGAAAGTAAATCCTAGGTTCTCCAGAGTACACTCTCAACGAGGCATCCAAACAACCACATCAAAGCACAACCTTAACACCTCAGGGGCTGACCAAACCTCAAGTTAAATGACCAAAACAATATAATCTCCTCAGGAGAACATGTACAGCCATCACAGAGCCCATCAGCCACCTGAACAAACAATGAAAAAATGCTAAAGCTACACCACAGACTCACATCGACTGGCAAATTCTGCCTAGTGCAACACAACCGAGAACAACATCATGGCAAAAGAACAGTCTCTATCACATCCTGACAAGAGCAAAAACCACCATGCATAGTGCCAACACAGCACAGGCAAGCACTCACATGAAAAGCAAGCAGTATAGAAAACATAACACCTATGCCAGCTGCCAACTGTATTGGACCTTATGAACTCCAAGCACTATAATATCTTGAATTCCCACGTACTTCGACACATTCCTCACAACACACAGCTCTGATACCAATTGTGATGACCCAGCATCCGGGCTCGGGTAAACCCGAAACCACTTAGATCCTGAGAGGCCTCCCAAGAGTGGTAAAACTCCGAAGGGATAAAAAGGAGTCTGTGAAGGTGTATAGGAATACATTGAACTTCCAGATAAGGCAGTAAATAATTACTATATTTGATTAGGATTGCTAAAATAGCAGAAATAGAATTACATTTTCTATAACAAATTAAACTAATAGCTTGAAGTATAGAAGCTGAAGGAGATCAATATATTGAAGCCTTCTCAAGCTGCCAGAGCCTCAAGTCGCCCAGTATGAACGCCGGGGACTTCACCTCAGGAGAATCGAGATGAATTCACAACCAACCGGCAATTCGATCAAGCCTGCCTAATGAATCGACATCAACTCGGTCATGCCGCATAAACCACATCCGTTGTCCGACCAAGGACAAATGTATACCTAGTGGCCTGCCACCTGAATGAAAGATCCTCCCGAGGTGAAAGAATGCCCTTGGTCCTTTAGAGCAAGGAACCGAAGGCTCTGTCAGTAGAAGACCCCGATGACCCGGCATGGGTATGGCTTCTCAGCATGTTGAGTCCATAAGTGACCAAATGATCGCCCAGTCAAGGCGGAAGCATCTTGGGTGGTATTCTACCCCACAAGAAAGCTTCGAGCACGAGTCAGGCGAAGCCGGCAGCACAAACCACAGTGTCGAAGGCCGTGTCAACGGAAAACCTGCATGTTCAAGCCGAAGATACATGAGATTTTAAAGAAGGCTCTACGTCATCCTGAGAGCTTCGTCAAGACTTCTCACCAACGTTTTGCAGGACCGCGGCGAGATGAATGGTCACGGTGACTCCCAGAACCAGCTTGGGACCCACCGTCTAACCCGTGACAAGCAAGTGAAGCTTATCCTGCACGCTCTTTCACCGGTGCGCCCCCTACTCTAGCGCCCTCTTAACCGGTGCACAAAATGGTGAATGGAGGCTTCCATGGCGCATAATCCTCATGCTGTAATAGTCCATTCCTATATAACTATTACTTGGTTTGACCAAGTAAAAGGGGGGCTGAAAAAAGAGAAGGAATCCGGTGAGGGAGAAGTGAAGAAAAAATTGAGAGAGCCATCCAATCGGAAGAGAGGCCACACTCATTCGAGAGAGAGGGAGTCTTGGAAGAGAAGTAGGTTTCTCCCTGGGTGTGAGCACGCCGCTGTCCTCCCCTGTCTGAGCGCCTGAATAGCTCTGGAGCCGTCGGAGAACCGTCGCGAATACCATACTCTATTTTTGTGGCAAAATCTAGGTGGGTTCTGTTGATTTCTTCCACCGATCCCCCCCTTCTGTTTTCCCTCAATATAATGTAAGTGAGGGGGGAGGGGCGATGAAATGAGCCCATCCCCCCCTCACCATCTCTTCATTCCTTTCCTCTATGTAGTCTCTTCTCTGCAATCAATGAAATGGACGTTGAGCAACAATGCCAGCGCGCCGAATGCTTATACTATGCTATGTCTTTGTGGACGTGCAAAATCGCACGCCCGTTCGTCCCCGCCAGCCTAGCAGCAGCAATGGTTTCGACCGAAGAGACCCTGGAGGACACGTCCCCATCCGGACCCTCCGAAGAGATGCCATGCTACTGTGAAGCCGTCTCCGGAATCACAGCAGTGAAGAGAAGCCAACCCCTAAGGAGGCCCACTGCTCGTGGGCCCTCGAAGAGAACCAAACGGATCGTCAATCGAGTCCCGACCACTATTTGTGCTACTGCTATTGGCTCCTGCCTTCTCTGGCATCCCCGTGGGTACTATTTCAAAGAGGACTCAACACTGGTTCCAATGACTCCAGCCACACCAGAATCCAAGCTCGGGAGTGATCGTGGCGACCTCGACTTCCTACTGCTGAGGTGCTATGACAACCAGAGTCTGAAAATAGAGTCCCTGATCGCAGTCCTGCCCGGACCAGTGCCGTCCTCCAAAAGTCCTACAAAAATTTAGACGTCCTTCTCGACCAATCAAGGAGGTTTTTCCACTAGTCCTGTCAACAATGGAGTTTGGGAGTGACTACAGTGGCGTCATCTTTGACTTGCTATCCCCTATTCCAGAGAGTGGGCAGATTCGGCATCGTCATTCCGTTCGGCTTTCTAGCTCTCCAATTCCCCTCCTCGCCTGGCCGGCTTACAGCCCCTCCCTGTGGGAGGTAGTATTTGCTTGTAATTTTATCTTCCCATCCCCAAGTTCAACCCCCTTGCATGGGGTGTAGTATTATAAAAACTTGAGCAGGTCGAAGCGACACCAGCGCGGTGAGCGGGTGCATACCCACGCCTCTCCACTCGCCCTCGTCTCCGACCAGGATCAGTGTATTCACGCCGATCAGGTGAGCTCCTGAACACTTCTCATTGCTGGGATAGCTCCTGAACACTTCTCATTGCTGGGATTTCTTTGCTTAGTTTAGTATTTCATTTGGTTGCTCCGTCGGCGGTGAGAGAGCGCCCGATCCTGACTTTGATAATATTTGAGTGACTACCATGGGCGAGTTGCGAGAGAACCATTACATCCCATGCCCCCGGTGTGCTGGTCGCCCGTGAGACTGGGCATCCCTGGACCCTTGGGGGTTCAATCCCAAACTAGCCAACCCCCAGACCAGCGAGGTCCCATCCCGGACCCTCACCACGATTATTGGGTTGCCTATAGGCACGAGTGTGTGCTTAGCGGGTGAGTCCACTCGAGTGAAGCTATCGGTCTGTGAGTTGCTTGCTTGCTAGGTTTGAGGGTCATTTGGTCGGTCCCTAGGTCGTTTCATATCATTACCCAAGAACCTCATCAAACATGGACGGACTTCATCAAACATGCACGGACTTTGTTTATACCTACATGGACTTCGTTCAGAACCTGCATGGACTTAGCCCTGTACATCTGCACGGACTTTGTCCAAAACCTGCACGGACTTGCCTAAACATGCACGGACTTCGTCCTTAGCCTGCATGCATCTGCACGGACTTTATTGCCTAGCCCGCACAAACATGCACGGACTTTGCCCCTGGCTCGCGCGTATTTGCACGGACTTTGCCCCTTTGCTGAAAACCTGCATGGACTTTGCCCCCCCTCACTGGAATCTGCACGGACTTAGCCCCAGCCCAGTGCGCTCCAGGTGCCATAAATAATAATAATAATAATGATAATAAAATTCAATAAAGAGAAATATAATAAAATAAATAAATAAATAAATAATAGCAATAAAAGACCCCAATAATGGCCACGCTAGAGCCAGTCCCCTTAGGGGTGCAACCTACGCCAGCAGTTGGCCAGCCTAAGGCTGTTTCGTAACCCGCTATTCCTTGAGCCCAAGGGGTCGATGTCAGGAGGGCTAGAGTCCCAGATTTTGATGATGAGTCTGACAATGAGTATGGGGGTTATGGTCGTGACCATCGTGCCCAACGACGGCATCGTGATCTCGATGTGGATGGCCGTGTTCTACGAAGCGTACGTACGGACCCTCCCACTTTTGATGGATCTTTGAACCCGAAGGTTTACTTAGATTGGGAGGCCAGTATGGATCGGTATTTCGAGTGGTTTGAGATGACGGACCACCGGAGAGTCTGTTTCGTGAAGATGAAGCTGCTAGGGAAGGCTCAGACTTATTGGATGAATGAGGAGAGCCTATTGATGTAATGACATCAGCCTCAGATCGAGACTTGGGATGGGATTAAGGTTAAGCTAAGAGAGAAGTATCTTCTTGCTACATATCGTCCATGTCTTATTGATAGTTGGCAGAGCCTTACCCAGGGTAATCGACCCATGTCAGAGTACATCGTCGAGTTTGATGAATGCTATTTGTGGTGTGGAGTCATGGAGGAAAGCACTATGACCATCTCACATTTTCGAAGAGGGTTGTGGATGCCTTACCAATATGAGCTATTTCACCGCAACGTGATCACTTTGGAAAACGCATATCAGGTTGCTCTCGAGCTTGAGCAGTTCGAGTCAGAGTTTGAGTTTGCCCAGCGGCATGGTCCCTTTCCTCAGCGCGGGCCCGAACCCCTTGGTTCTTCTGGCCCCTATCAGAGGACTTCCGTGGCTCGTCCTCAAGAGCCCACCCGCTAGGACCCATCTACCCCATGGCCTCGCCTTCCTCGGTCGAGGGATCTCCCACCTCGACTCCATCCACCTCCTTTTGGCACCCGTCCACCGGCTCCCACACCGTCTAGTCATCCCCTTTTACCTACACCCCTTGCCCATCAGGTGGACAAAGGTAAGGGACCACTTATCGGGGAGTCTAGTGGAGCTCAGCAATAGTGCTTTCGCTGCAATGGGTTTAGCCACTTTACTAGTTGGTGCCCCATCTGCTCATCTCTAGTCATTGGGGATACGACGTCTAGCGAGGCCTTGCCCTCTGAGATTGTACTTGTCAGCTACGAGGCAGAGCAGGAGCTCGCTGACGAGTTCTTTGGCAAGATTGAGGATGATCAGGGTGATGCTCAATACTAGGATAGTGCTCAGCTAGGGGTCGTTAGGTGCACCTTGACCTAGCCTCAGGACAGTGATAACTGGCGTCGGACTACTATCTTTCATGCATACAGTCGGCTGAATGGGAAGGTGTGCAAGGTGATTACTGATAGTGCGAGCTGTATCAATGCCATCTCTATAGGCACTATTTCACGCCTTGGTCTTACCCTTGTAGACCATCCCCTCCCCTATCGAGTATCACTGGTGGACTCCACCTCCATCCCGGTCAAGCTATAGTGCCTAGTCCCACTGCAGTTCCACGCCTACCGTGACGACATTTGGTGTGATGTCCTACCCATGGAGGTGGGTAGCATTATTCTTGGTAGGCCCTGGCTATTTGACTGGGATGCCACGGTCCATGGTCGGTCGAACACCTGCACCTTCAACTATGGTGGCCAGCGGATCACTCTTGACCCCTCCCCACCGAAGAGTCCACCAGTTAGGGGTCCTACTGGGCCGGCCACCTTAGGCCCCTCTACCCCTAGGACCAGTACCCCACCCTTAGTCCAAGCCACGGCTATTTCTTCTGCCACAGACTAGCCACAGACTAGTAGATTAATGATGATTAGCCCTCGTGAGATGGAGCAGGAGGTTAGTAGGGGAAGTCTTGTGCTTGCTGTTGCGGTCTGTGAGGCAGAGCGCAACTCCGAGGGTGCTTTCCTACCTGACGTTGCCCCGATCCTGTAGGAGTTCGCTGATGTGTTCCCAGAGGAGCTCCCTGAGGGGCTCCCGCCTATGCAGGATGTTCAGCATGCCATTGACTTGATTCCGGGGTCCTCATTGCCCAACCTTTCCCACTATCGTATGAGTCTCGGTGATCATGCTGAGCTACAACATCAGGTCGTTGAGCTGCTGCAGAGAGGATCTCTTCGAGAGAGCATGAGTCCCTGTGCTCTACCTGCATTGCTTGCCCCGAAGAAGGATGGCATGTGGAGGATGTGTGTTGATAGTCGTGCCATCAATAAGATCTAATAGGACTCTTTGATACCAATTGTTAGTAGCCATGATGGGATCTAGAAGGGGAGGATGAATAGATCTCTTAAAAACTTTTCACTCAATTAAAATTCACACTTAAATAGAATGTATCGGAAGCTAACTCTATAGACCAACCAGTCTACTGATGATTAAACCAATGCACAATGGTAACAAGCAGATAGCACTGAGGTGAATCAATTCATGTAGGACAATGCTCAAACACTTAACATACCATGAGATCAACTGTCAGAAGCATCCCAACCATAATTAATTCTGGACAAGAAATCAGATCACAATTTGTACTACACGCAATAGGACAAACTGCTAGCCGACTCTCAAAAATCATCACACCAATTCAGACGAAGCATAAAAATGGTTCACACAGCATTACTATCTAGCGCTTAGCATTATATCAGAATGAATAATGAAGTAGCACACGCGCCAACCTGTGAAGGTGATAGAAGATAAGGAGTATGCGAAAGACAAACCATAGACAAGAGGATTTTTAGGTGGTTCGATCTGCTACCAGTAGATCTACGTCCACCCCTCACTCTAACCTAAGTGAGACTTCCCTTGCAAATGCAAGACGCAGACTCAGTCTTCAATAATGGCTGACGATACAGCTTCGACCTGAGGGAGATAAATCCCTCAACCTGATCTCACACCTAGTGAGATCAGCCCTACTACCACTGGTAGTGATCAGAGAACCAAGTTCTCCCTTCTTCTGTAGACACAGAAGGAACTCGTGAACAACACCGGTTGTTCACAACCCAGAGGAACAATCCTCTCTTCTTCTGAGACCTCGGAGGGAACCCGGAGAAGGAACTTCTCCCTTCTTCTGATTACTCAGAAGGAAACCGACTCCTAAACAGGGTATCAGAAGAACACGAAACGAAAGTAGCAAAACAAAAGCACAAAAAGGAAATGCAAAAGAAATGTAGCTCCAAGGGAGCAGGGCAGTTCTGGATTTGATCAATGAATTGATGAATCAGATAGATTTTCGAACGGAACTTCCAACTGCACTCTATCTTCACTCACGAACTGAGCTCTCTCACGAACTCTTTCTTCTTCCTCTCTCAGATCTTCTCACTGAAAAATCCTTACTTTTATCTTCCCAGATTTCTCTCTTTTCTTCTTTTCTGCTCTTCTCTTCTTCACTCTGCTGTTCGCTCTCCTATTGTTCTTTTCGCCATTGAAGACGGAAGATGCATATATATAGGACAGAATTAGGTAATTTTTGGAAAAGGATTATCTTTAGATTTGGAGTTCATTGGTCTAGGTGTAATATCAGAATATTCTTCTTCAAAATTCTTCTTGAGAGGTTGCCACGTGACCTAGGTGCATAAGTGATTCATTGGAGTTTGAAGGCACCTGACTCCTTTAAATTTATCACGTGCTGTACTGGAGTGCAGCACTGCTTCGACGCATTATCCTTGATACGTCGATGTGGTGAGGAAAAGCCTTGAATGGAATGCTTACATTCCTTGGCAGTTGACTTAGTACATCGATGCACTATCTTGCTGCTTCGACGTGGTAGCATTCAAAATCAGATCCTGGACTTGGTGTGTAACGACCCAGAGATCCGGGTACCGGTAAACCGACACCAAGACCTGGGGACGCCACCCAAGAGGCTGATAGGATTTTCCCTTCCTGGTGAGCTTTTGTTGCTGAGCTTATTGCTTCTCGTCCCTTCTGGTGGAATCTTTCTCGAGACTTACCTTGGAATTGCTATCTTAGTGATGCTTCTATCCTGTGTCTGCTTAAGTGTGGACAACTTTATTTTGAGTCTAATCTGCCCCTTGCTTATTGGTTGCTTAGCTTTGGACTCCGTTATGGTGTTGAGAGCTGTAGCGTACCATGTTCGTTGTGCCGTGTCTAATGGCCGATGTGTTGAGAAGGCTCATTTATCATTTCAGGACATAAAAGTAAGCTGAGATTAGCATCTTTTCTTGTGCTTTGCACTGAAGCTGGTGCTCCTCTTCCATTGCACTTAGGTTCCTTGTGATCGATTGTTCGCTGGATCAGTATTTGTGGCATGTTAATTATGATTCTGATGAGTTATAGTGCCGCCGTACGTGTGCTGAGATGCGATTGTCGAAGTCTTTCCTGATGCCTAAGTGCGTTGTAAAGAGTGCGCAGCGGAAGCGTGTCGGTTGGCTACCCAATGGTCGAGGATCATTATGGTGAGATTCTCACTGGTCGAGAGATTTTGCTTCTTATAGATGTGACTTCATCTTGGCTTCCAGTGCCTCGATGTCATTTGTTGCTATGCTATTGATAGTAATTTTTTGGTGTTGGCATTGGCATTGGCGAGTGTTGGGGAATTGGTCGGCTTGTCTGCTGATTGACTACCCTCTACTCTATATCTTTTCTCGTGGGTGTTGTGCTCTCGAGGCATGTCTGTGGTCCTCGAGAAGCATTCCCTGAGATTGCCATTTGTGTCGCTCTTTCATGTCGTGGGTCTTCCTTGGTGAGTAGCCTGATGCATGACTCGTCCCCTGTAGTCGCGTGATCAGCTACTGTTATGCCTTGATGTGACCCTGCTTGCAATGTGTTCCATAGTTCTGTATGTCATTCAGAGCCGGAATCCTGTAGGTATTATTGTGTTGTTTCTGTATGGTTTTGTGTTTCTATCATGGACTATTATCTTGTCAGTTAGCATTACTGTACTCTCCTTTCCCGGTGAGATTAGCTTGCGGCTCGGTCAGACATGTTATCCGGTTGATGATTGACTCGATTCTGCTCATGGTCCAGTGCTGTTGTGTTGTTGTCGTTCCTTACGTGTATCTGTCATTGGTGTCTTGTGTGCCATGTGTTCCCTGTCACCTTTGGCATCAGAACCGATGATGTTGTCTGGCTGTCAGCTGAGAGGACTATGTTTCCTTGTGTAAACTGATGCTTTGCATGCCTGTCGCTTCTGTCGATTCGTTTCCTAGATGTCTGTTGTTCTGGCAGTCGTGTCCCTTTTCCTGTGAGACGTAAGCGGCGTTGCCTTATTTCGGAGGTGTCAGATTCGTGTTCACTTGTGTCATGCTCACTCCTGAGCGTGTCCTCGTGATAATGATCTGACATTGTTCCTCTGAGCTCTATCTCTCGGGTTTTGTGTTGATTGTTATTGGGTTGTTCTTCCATGAATATGAATTTTGTTTTACTCATGATATTTTATCTTCGCACCAGTTACACAGAGTACACTGCCCCCACCACCTATTGCAGGTATATTTTTTTAAATTCTTAGATAAATGGCTAGTGAATATGCACTTTATTTTACTCACGATATTTTATGTCTCCATACTAGTTACACAGAGTACACCGTTGGTGACACATGGTCTTAACTATGCGGGTGTTTATTTATCATTATTGGTGTGCCAATCACCGAAGTGATAAATTTATTACGTGCTCAATCTGACATGGTCAGACGAAATTGAAGTTCGTGTCAGGACTGGAAGTCTGTCATACCATAGAGGCTATGACATTAATTACATCCTCCAGGAGGAGGAAAACCATTGATTAATTTCCAAGATAAAGAACCACCGGGGTTGGATATATATGTACACATATGCAAATTTAAAGACGATATTGCGCAATGCAAGATCTAAACACATATTCAAGCATGTAGTGCAATGACATTGATTGACACGACGTCTGGTACATGGCAGAGAATATAGGTCCGAAGACCACCATCAAACATAGTGAGAGTTTCCAATCAGACCGGGTCCAACCTTCCACAGAACACCATTTGATATACCAAGAGATCAGGGCAGGCAGACATGTAGTGGGATGAAGGTTCATAGTCTTTCATGTCCAGGCATATTAAGTCAGCAGATAGATTCCTCCCTTTTACCATGACTTCACAATTCAGATAATTGTGTGTGATTTTAGATTCATTTCTGAGAGGAGTCGAAATAACTAGATCTATCCCTTTCGGTTCCATAGGTAATGGATCAGTGAACTTCTTTGAAACAATAGAATGTGATGCACTGGTATCAAACAAGACATGAGCAGGCTAGGAATAGATTTTTAGTGTACCTTCCACCAGTCCACCTTCATCTTGTTCCGCCTCTTGAAAGCTTGGAGACGTGCTTGTTTCTTCACTGGGTGCTTCTCGTCTTCGGCTTGATCATTAAGTAATAGACAATCGGGAATCCGATGATCATGGCTCCCACAACAAAGAGAAGCTCCTAGTCTTCTCCAGCATTCCTGGGCCCTATGGCCAGCCATGTCACAGTGTTTGCACACCCCTTTGGAAGGGGTGACAGTAATGAAAAAGGGTTTGTTGTTCTCCTTAAACTTCTTCTCTTGGGAAGACTCTCCTCTGTTGCTAGACCTCTTCTTGTTGAAGGTCAGCTTATACATTTTGGAGCAAGTAACATGCTCCTTCTTATCCTTTCCACGAATCCTATCAGACAGCTCTGTGGCGTCTTCTAACAGCTGGGCTCTTCACACCATCTCTGAATAGACTTGAATGTCCATTGGTGCTAGTTGGGTTATATATTGGGGTCGAAGCCCGTTAAGGAATCTTCTCGCCTTCATCTTCTCAGTGAATACCAAGTGCGGCGCGTACTTTGATAATCTATAGAATTGGGCCTTATACTCGGCCACTACTCCTGAAATCTCTGTGGCACAGCCGCGATAGACCGCCATCTTAACATAACGCACCTGCATCAGTCCATCATGTGACCTCATCTGCGATAAGAACAACAGGTGAGACATTCGGGATTAGGACTCTGGCGAGCATAACGGTTATGAAAAAGGGTGTTATAGTGAAAGTATAATGGATGGAAGACAGTCCGTCATGGACATGAGGACGTCCAGGTAGACGGGGTTGGATCGACAAGGAAGTCAGTGGAGGTGGTGATAAGACTCGACCTTAGGGGGTATATAATGGACCTTGGTATGTGCGTTATTCAATGGATGATGGAGACACTTGGATCTGTTAAACAACAGAGACGCTAACTGAGATGGTGGATGAGACGGTGGGTGGGAAGACTATAACGGATCACCATGAGGGCGTTATACTACTTATAACGGGTAGGTGTAGGCCCGTTAAACCGTAAAGATACTATATGAGACGTTGGATGAAACAGACGATGAATGGAGTATAACGAACCTTGTTAGGTGCGTTATGTTACCTATAACGTGCTATTAAGGATGCATTATGTACGAGAGGGCAACAAATGAACCTTAAGTGTTTGCCTAGGCATCCAAAATAAGGGCAAGACCCAAAGAAGGTAATAACCTATGAAAGAGACTTCTAACTGCCCAAGAAGACTCAGCAAGGGTGAACAACTCGGAGCATCATTAAAATGAGTAAGGAGACGACCCGACTAATTGGTCATGAAATGGGTGTCAACACCCATGCCACATATCGACCAACTGGTCGACGCTACGATCGAGCACAAAATGCTGAGTTTCTTGGATGCCTACTCTAGGAATCACCAGATCACCATGCACGAATCTGACCAGGATAGGATAACGTTCGTCACCAACCATGGCCTATTCTTCTATACATGCATGCTGTTTGGATTGAAGAACACAGAAGTGACCTACCAATGTCTCATCAACCACATGTTTGATGCACAGATCAGCTGCAATGCGGAGGTCTACATCGACGACATGCTCGTCAAGAGCCTCAGAGTGTCCGAGCACTTGGAAGACCTGGCGGAGACGTTTGCAATGCTGAGGAAATACAATATGAAGCTCAACCCAAACAAGTGCGCGTTCGGTGTAAAATCAGACAAGTTCCTCGTCTTCCTTGTTACCCACAGAGGAATAGAGGCGAACCCTGATCAGATCCGAGCAGTACTGGAGATGAACGACCGGCATGAGTCAAGGACGTATATTGCCTCACCGGTCGCGTCGCTGCCTTGACCTGGTTCCTGTCCCGAGCAGTCAAGAGATGCCTTCCCTTCTTCCGGCTCATCAAGCAAGCTAACAATGTCACGCCCCAACGCGGAATATCGGGATGTACAGTTAGAAACTATCTAGAAATAACATTAATATGCTAAACTAAATAATTACATAGGTGCTATGGAAAGAAATATTTCTATTGATCAAGAAAGACTCCAAGTTTTATTACAATAACCATCAATGCTTAAACACGATCAAACATAACTTCCAAGACAGAAATGCTGAATGAACCCTAAACCTCGCCCGATTAGGAAAAGAACTCGTTTGGTGGTCCGCTACCCGATAGGGAAGCCCCCAGGTAGAAGATATGACGACAACTCTCCAACAGGCTATGCCGAAGCCTGAATCAAGAGAAGACCTGGGATTTCAGACATGGGTTCGGCAGGAGCTGGAAACCACTCGAAGTCCTAAACTGGGACTCAAAGGCTTCAAATCAAACACCGCGGAGGTGACGCATTGTAGCTGGAGCATCCCAGGAACACAGATGTTCTTCTGAATGGCCGCGACCCCAAAATGAAGCCCAAACCGGCGCGGCCTTCGCTTAAACTGGCACGCCCTTATATGAGCCTTAAACCGACGCACCCTTACAAAGGCCTTAAACCGGCACTCCCCCCTTCTGGGCTGGAAATTGGCGCGCCTCTTTGCGTGTTGTTAACCTGGCGTGCACAACACTGCGCCGTTTAAAACAAAGGGCCATCCCATCTTTAGTCTGATACTCTGTTCTCGTATTAGCTTAGGGCATAGACAAAGGGGCATAGCATTCATTGCTACCAAGCTCTGCCTCCACATCCATTCGACAGCACGACAGTTGTAATGCTGAAGGAAAGCAGAGCAGTGGTGACATACATCCTATCCTCAGATAGGTGCCAGTGTACTGTGCAAATCAACGGACGACACCGTGGCATGTCAATCCCATTCGTTCGGTAAACAAGAGGAAGTGGCAGGAGTTCCTTCCGTTCGAGAAAGAAAGGGGAATCGATGATATATATATTCTACAACGTTAAACAATGGACACACCTCGGTCTTTTGAAGAAAAGAGGAAGTCAGCCATTGAAGGAAAGGGAGAGGCTTGGTGAAGAAGAAGAGAAGCCATCCGAAGAAGGGAGCCTGTTTTCCCCCCTATGCCAGAAAGGTGAAGAGAAAGGGACAGTTTGAGAGAAGGGAGAGGTGAGCCCAGAGGGAGAAGAGCTTGTGCTCTCTTCCCCTCCTCCATCAATGTATTCCCTTCTCCACCCTTGCAATTGTACTTCGTTTCATCCCGGGTTGAACCCCTCTTGTATTTAATCTTCCCCTTCTTGTGGATGAATAAAAAAGGGTCTTTTGGAAAGCATAGGGATTCTACTCCGTCAACTTCCACCCTCTTATATTCTCTGTCTCCTACTCATCCAGGGTCCTCAAAGCCTGCCTCTCCATGGCACGGCCTTCAAAGGAACCCATATGATAGATGAACATTCATAGTCCCCCTTGTGGCACACATTTGTCCCATTTTGTGGAATCATCACCCGTGAGCTGTGGGAGCTCTTGAAGGCTAGTCCTCAAGCTTTCCACACTCACATCTGGGTTATCGGACGGCCGTGAGCCACTCCGCATTTTGAGGATCACCCTGGGATATCTCATTTGGTGATCCTCTATTTTCTCTGGCAAGCCCCAGTCCGAGGGAGATGCTGCCCATTTGTCGCCAGGAACAAGAACATACAAGAACGAAGAGGTAGGTTCCGGCACCTTGGGGATCAATGTAATAATAGAGGAAGTGATGCCTTTAGGCATCAGAAAACCTGCAAAAAAATCTTGCACCGCCTTCACAACATCAGTCGAGACAATGGACCAGCAGTGTGTGAAGAAGATACCAGTGAAACCGTTTGGTCCAGGGGCACTGGAACCTCGCAGGGAGAAAACCACCTCCTTGATCTCCTATGTAGTAGGAGCTTCGCAGAGTTGTTGGTTTTGGGCTTCAGTGATGACTGCAAGGATTGACTAAAGAAGGTCTACATCTATGTTATGTGTTTCAGAGGATAGTTGTTGCTGGAAGAACTCAACAATTTTGTCTTGAAGAATTCCTTGGTCTGAGCACCATGAATTATTCTCTCCCACTTTTAATCTTTGGATGTAGTTCCTCCTGCGGTGAGACTGTACTACAGCATGATAGAAGCTAGTGTTTCTATCCCCATTATTTAGCCAATTAATCCTTGCTTTCTGGCCCCAAAAAATCTCCTCACATCGCAGAGTCTGTTGAAGCTTTGCGTTGGCTGCATTTAAGGCTTCCCTGCTTGATTCAGTAGGGTCACAGTCGAACTAAGCTTGACATTTGTCAACTTCCATCTCTGCCTTCTTAACATTCAGACCAATATCCCCAAAGCTATTTTTATTCCAATGTTGTAGTTTTGTTTTAGTTTCTTTGAGCTTAATTTGGAGACAGATGAGGTAATTTAGATGATTGGCATTAGCACCCTCCCATGCCTCTTTGACCGTCCCTAGAAAATCCTGGTGAAGTGTCCACATTTCCTGAAAGATAAATCTGCTAGGCCCCTTGGTTATGTTACAACTTACTAAAGCCAGCGATGCATGGTCCGAAATACTCCATGGGAGATGTTGAACTTGCATATTGGGGCATGGGATTTGCCAAGGGCGATTAAACAGGACTCTATCAAGCTGGGCACTAACACAAGCAGACCCCGTCCTCTTGTTACTCCAAGTATAGGGAGGACCAACAAATCCAGCATCAAAAACTCATGTTCCAGATATGAAAGCATTGAAGTCGACCATGGCTTCAAGGTTACAGGCCACCCCTCCTTTCTTTTCAGGTGAGTGTGTTATACAATTAAAATCTCCTCCCATGATCCATGGGATATCTACCGAGGCACCAAAAGTCATGAGTTGATTAAAAAGGTCTTAGCGTTCAATCCTGCTGCAAGAAGCATACACACTTGTAAAGTATTTAGTGAAAGAACTACCCTCTAGTTGGCCAAGAGTTAAAAATTGTCCTGAAGAGGCCACCACCGATAAAGGAATGGAGTTTTGCCAGATGACCCAAATCTTAGAGTCTTCACCTTTATTACCAGCCACATTGTCCATTTTGATATATCTGGCTACAGAGTGTGCTTTAGAGAAGGCAATCTTAGGCTCACAAATAGCTACAATAGCCGGTTTTAGTTTCTGAATAATTCATTTCAAGGCTCTTTTTGACGCCCCATTTCCAATTCTATGTACACCACACCTATCCTTTTAACCCTTCCGAGTCTTCGGGCTCGTGGGTGGCGGGCCGAGGTTCGAGTCACGTCGGTTCCTTTCCGATACTCGAATCTCGGGTCGCTTGGGAGGCGGTTAAGGATTTGAATGGTATCGGGTCTTCCCGGTATCCAGATCTTGGGTCACTACACCTGTCCTCTAACTGGTAATTCCCCCTAAGCCTGGACTCGGCTGTACGCGGGGGCCCTACGGTAACCAACCTACTCACCATCTCTCTCGGGTCAGCCGCTCAATCACTCGCGGGTGGGTCAGCACGCCCGTGCCGTAAGAAGGTTACGACTAGTGGACGTGTCACCAGAGGTAATAACTGACTCACAGAAACCACGGAATGAAGTAAAACGGGACTGCAACCAACTCGGGCAGCCCAGGGAATGGCGGTCCTACACTGGGCCACCAGAACGGTCAGGCAGACCTGCACTAGGCCGCCACACTGACTCTTGCGGTCCAATCTTGGGCTGCTAGAAGGCGAGTCACAACGGGCGTAGTGGTCTATCGTAAGGCCACTATCCCAGACAAACGGTCCTACCTTGGACCACGAGGCATCCTTAGCGGTCGCAACTATGGTCGCCACGGACACGTGACTCCCAACGGTCAAAAACACGTGCCCCGAGGGCGCAACGGTCAGAAAACAAGGTTGGCGGTCGAAGAACGGCCGCTAACCCAGGGTTAGCGATTTATCGTGTAGCCGCTACCCAATCGTAGCGGTCCAATATTGGGCCACCAGAGTTGCCGACAAAATAGTTCCCTAAAGCAGTCCTACTCACGGTCGCTCGAGGCTTGTGGCGATCTCTGGAATGACGGCTACACTCACCCGAGAATGGGACCGGCGGGAAGAATCATGAAACATCGATCCACGCCCCGATCATCCCCCGATGATGGGGAAAACAAGGGGGAAGCTCCCCCAACCCCCCTAGTATGCATCTAAAGCCCCGATTCGGTCTGAAACCTCACGAAACGACGGATCCGACACTCAACCCTAATCATGGCATTTTTCCCTCCCGGCTCAAAACACCCCACTCGGCCTCTCCTCGGCCTACAAATCGCGGGAAATGTAATCAAGAGCGTGGGAATTCGCCCCCGTACCTCAATGGAGCACGAGCTCCGCCGGATTACCGCCAATCGCAAGAAGAAGCTTTTAAACCCTCGCACGCCCCGCCTCACGCCACGAAAAGCACGTCCCCGCATCCGCCTCGTCACCGCCACCACTACCACTCCGTTGCCGGAGTGAAGGAGGCCGCGCCACGAACGCCCGGGGAGGAAGGAAGGCGCGGTGGGAGGGCGCTCCAACGGGAAAGAAAGAGGAAGAAGAAGAAGAGAAAAGGGAAAAAGGAAAGGGAAAAAGGGTGGGCATTTATAGAAAATCTAGAAAAATAAAAAAATATTAAAAATTAAAAAAATATATTCTCGATCCTCGGAACGTGTTGATCGCAACGGTACCCCTCACGAGTCCTTGAAGGATGTTTGTTGGAAATGTCAGATTATGAAATAAAGATTTGATTTTGTCTATTTGTTGTTCGTACTCATTATCTGAGTCTCTTGATCGACCTGCTTGTATAACTGTTCACGCCTTGATATTTTCGCCTTGTTCGGGGCGTGACATAGGAGGTAGTGTCGTAACTTCTTGACGGCGAATACCAATGCCAAGTAGACTTTCTCCATGGGGGAGTAGCGGCACTCAGCATCGATCAGTTTCTGACTAAGGTAGTAGAGCGGCTGCTCTTTACCTTCTTCATTGATCTGTGCTAACAGAGCCGCCAATGAGACATCCATGGCGGCGATGTAGAGTATGAGGGGTTTACCCTTGACCGGTGTCCCCAGGACTAGAGGAGTGAGGAGATACTCCTTGATCTGCTCGAAAGCCGCTTGGCATTCTGAGTCCCATATGAAGGGGGCATCTTTCTTCATTAGCTTACTAGAAGGCACACATTGACTAGAGAGGTTGGTGATAAATCTCTGAATGTAGGTCAACCTGCCCTGGAATGACCTAAGCTCAGTGAGGTTGCTGGGAGCTCCCGGATTGCTTTGATCTTGCTGGGGTCCACCTCGATTCTTTGGTATCAGATGATAAAGCCAAAAAATTTGCCACTGGATACGCCGAAGGTGCATTTCATAGGGTTCATTTTGAGCACATATTGCCGGAGACGCTTGAAGACCTGGCGTAAATCGCATATATGGTCTTCCCGTCACTTAGTTTTGACGATGAGGTCATCGACGTAGCATTCGATGACGTTGTGTAGCATCTCGCCAAAGATTTTGGTCATGGCCCTCTGGTATGTAGCACCGGCATTCTTCAAACCAAAAGACATGCGCTTGTAGTTGAAGATTCCTTTGGGGGGCCTGAAGGCAGTGCGATTCTTATCTTTGAGGGACATCCGGATCTAGTTGTAACCGGATGACCAGTCCGTGAAAGATAGGGCTTCATGTTCGATGGTCATGTTGACCATTGTTTCTGTGATCGGGACCAGGAAGTCATCCTTCGGATAAGCTTTGTTGCAGTCCCAAAAGTCAATGCAGATTTGGACTTGACCATTTTTCTTTTTGATTGGGACAATGTTGGCGAGCCAGATCGGATAGATGCACGGCTCGATGAAGTCGACCTCAGCCATTTTGTTGACCTCGGTCGAGACCTGGAGTTCTAGCTCGTGGCGCATGAGCCGCTAGGGCTATTTGACTGGGGTGGCTGAGGGAGATATAGCCAGGTCATGCTCCACTGCGGAGGGGCCCAACCCTGCCATCTCCTTGTATTTCCAGGCGAAGTAGTCTTTGTATTTGAGCAGGAGTAGCTTATAGTCTTACCTTTCTGCCTCGATGAGGAGGGAGCTGACAAACGTTGGCTGAGGAGCTTCATCTTCACCTAGGTTAATTTCGACAAGTTCGTCGACGGTTTCCTAGTCACCAGCCTCTAGCTCGAGAGGGGCCAGCTAGAAGTCGATGAAGTCTTAGATCCTGTTGAAATTTCTATAATCTAATAGCAAATATATATATACACCCTGCGATCCCTGGCTGAGGAAGCATGCGCATTTGTTCTCCCACCTGGTCTCTGTGTTTGAGCATCTTCACATGCACTCACCATTAATTCATATACCCCACGGACTAGTGCTCTGTCGATGGCATGCATGCATGGTTCCCCTCGCACTCTGGTGTATACCCTTTTGTGAGCCTCACGGAAGGTCGTCGGAAAACGGATGGTCGAGAAGTGCATGGGAGAGATACGCCCTGGATCGGATCCGCTCTTTTTTGGCTTCCCCTCCCTCTGCAAGTAGCTAGATCGCCGTCGAAAGGAGATCGACAAGAGTTGATCGATGGTCAACAAAGGAAGAGCCGGACCGGGATTCCCATCTGCGCCAGCCCCCCCCATCCTCCAAAAGCTCCGACACTCCCTCGCCGCATCCGGGCCCGATGTGCCTTGGCTCCGGCAGGTGGGGGCGGGTGGAGGGCGCCGCATATAGTGCGGGTGAGTGCACGATGAGCGTGGCGAGGAGGGCGGACATGCACAGCGACCCCCGAGGGGACGTCTCTGGCGGGGGAGCCAATACGTGGAAGCGCCCGGTCCGGCGGGGCTCCGTTCGCCCCCGCCCAGTTGGTGAGTAGATGGAGCACGTCGGGTTGTGGCCCCGCCGCCGCACAGTAATGATGCCCTCCGCTCCCCACTAGGGTCCGCTCCGCTTGACGTCCATGACGCAGGAAGGGAGCTTTAGAAGAAAGTGGGGGGATTCGCTAAACCCACATCCATCCATGCATCAGTGGGATTTCGTATGCCATTTCCAGCTTTCCGCCCTTCCGGCGGGACGATCGACGACCGTCTCCATAGATCCCCGCCACCGTCTCCCCCTTCTTCTCTACCCTCGACCAAGGCACCGCCGGATACAGCTAGCAGTGACGATGAGAACACTTGATCAGCGCACTGTGGGGGGAAGGGTGCATCCAAGAGGCTGCGTAGCTACTAGCATTTTTTTTTTGTTGATATCTGTCGCTTGTGAATCTGGATTACGCAGTTGAAGAAATGCCATGCATTGTTTTTCTTTTTGACCGGAAGGTGCCATGCACATTCACTGTGAGTTTGGCTTCGAAAGAAATATCGTTGTGGAAAACATATCATTAAGGAAAATATTTCATGCAAAACTATTTCATGCACGCGATGCAGAAGTTTAGTTGATAAAAAGATAGCACGCCTACTCATCTAGTTAATAATAATGCATGAGCAGCATTTTATCTCGGGGAGATCCTGAGTTCGACTCAAGAATGACTTATCTGACTCATATTTAATCTTCAACAGTTCAAAATTCACTAGGTTTGCAATGCTTCAAGTCATAAAAAATAAAAGTTATTTATTTATCCCTATAAAATTTTAAATTATCACTATAACTCTATTTTTTATGGAATCCATATGTATACTCCCAAATTCTCTTAACTTGAGTTGTGGTGTGCCTCTGAGGGTGGGGATGTGATGGAGTGATCGGGACGCGTGATGGGGCGACAGATTGAGCGTGGCGTGGCGCGATCCCTCGGTGGATTCTGAGAAGGCGCGGTTCGTGATTCAACGGTTTTCGGTGTGGTTTAGTCACTTCGGCACACGATTTCTTCGATGAAGGTAGGGAGACAGATCACCTACTTCTCCTGCACGTTGTCTCGATAGTTTCACATCATTCGGTGCTGAAACAGGCGAGTTTAGGCTCATTTAGGTAAAATCGCAATTTTGTGGAGTTCGTAGGGTTCGCCAAAAAATAGCGACAGTTTTTAGATCAGCTGGTGTCAAACGACTCCCTAGAACGTCATCATTCCATAGTCGCTGATTTCTTGTCGATTGGCGGTCATTTGGGACCATTAGGAGCCCGGGAAGTCTAGTGGTTCCATTTGGGTCGATTTAAAGAAATCACCTATTTCTCGTCGTTTCTCAGCCGATCTAACTCCCGTCGGAGTCTATGTGTTGTATATCATCGTTAAGGTTGTATCCCCTTCGTTTCGGATCGAACGGGGCATGGAAAGGCCACGATCGAGCCGATCCCATGGTTTGTTCGTCGTGATGCCTACACGGTTTAACAGTAACCGTGTAGGGCTTAGCGCTGCTGATTTTGGACCGTCTAGTCTAGGTCAGTTGGGCGTCTGTCCGGTCGCGCGACAAATCACCTAGTGGATGGCATGGCCAGGTGTGAGCCATCCAGTCTACTTGAGTGGCTGGTTCTCAACCGTGCCGTTTTCCCATTGTGTTGAGTAGCCAGGGCTTGACCGCCTAGCATGGTTGACCTTGGGTCAACAATTTTTTGGTGGTTCGTGGGGCGGTTTTCCCCCAACCGTCCACTGTCCTTGAGCGGTCAGTGCCTGACCGTTCTGACCCAATTTGACCGGCTACTGTAGCAGGTCGGTTGGAGTGAACGGCCTGGAATGGACCATTCTGTCTCCTTGGTCGGCCTCTTGTGGATCGTCTAGTTCCCTGAGTGGCCCCTTGGTGACCACGTAGTGAGTTCTATCCATTGTTGTGTCTGTTGGCTGTGATGGTCTGTCCCGTGTCCGTCTATCCATGTCTGTGTCTCGTTCGACTAGTGCCAAATGTTTAGGTTGATTAGGGCGGTGTCTCTAGCGGTTCTGGCATGGATTGCTAGTGTCTATGAGTCAGTCGGATGGTCTGACTAGATAGGTCGGTTCAAGGTTGACTGAGTGGGGTCTACTTCTTAACTGCTATAGCTCCTTAACGACCCAATCTAGGACTGCTAGTGTCCGTGTCTCTACGTGCGTAGCGGCTCTTCCTTGACTACTTGGTTTGCCTAGCAGCCGAGCGATGGATCGCTTATACCCAGAGTGTCCTTTTCCCATCATTTCAATTTTTACTTGTCTTGGCTTGGCCTTATGGTTTGCCCGTGACCTGTGGATGTCTGTTGGCATCCTATGAGGGCTATGACCATAATGAGATGGCCAGGAGTGCTTGTGTATGCACCCATCCCTGAGGATGGCAAATCGGATTCTTCGGCCTCCACTGCACAAGCCGAACCTCCTGACTCTTTTTCTGGCAAACCGTAGGCTCTTTAAACAATCTGGAAAATGCCTGGCTGAGATTGATCATAACATCAACTGGCCCCTTTAGCACCTGGGATGGACTGGCAACTACATATGCCATATTTTTCTCTTCTGGCTGAGCTGACCGTGACTGTAATGTGCCTGGCTGGAGAAGTCCTTTAACAAAGTGTTGATGATAATCCCATGTGAGTGGGCCTGAATCACCCATCATTGACAGTGCGGACTCTCGGTAGTCGAGACCCCGTCTATTTATCTTTCTACCTTTGGGCACCAGCTTAGTTCGTCCTTGGAGTTGTGCTCCGAGGCCTCTCCCCAGTTGATAGCCTAACTTGAGAATAATGGACCAGCCCTTAGAATCTCAGATCTTGGGCTTTTCCTTAACATTAACAGGTGCAGTGACGAGCTTGTGGGGTGAGTAAGCCCAAGAAAAGTCTAGATCCAATACTAAAATAACAGTCTGACTACTAGGCCATAAGGTAGGCAAAATCTTCTCTGAGATAGCTTTCACAGACGGGACCGAGGATAAGCTTTTAACTTTAACCACCCTCCTCTGGAACGGGAATTTGAGACATTGGTGTGTGGTAGATGGCACAGCACTAAGAGTATCAAGCCACGGGTGACCCAAGATAGCCTTGAACATAGGGTCAATGTCCAACACATAAAATTCAATGGCCATGGTGAGAGTCCTAAGTTCAGCTTGAAGGGTGACAACCCCATGACATGCCCTTCGTGAATTGTCATATGCTGCAATAGTTGTAGGGGTTGACCGTAGAAGCTCCTCTGAGAGATTGCAGGCCTTGAGGGTGCTGAGTGGACATACATTAATTGACGCCCCTGTATCAACCAAGGCTGCGTCCACGCTAACCTTGTTCAAGATAATGGAAATGCAGAGCGGCATCTGTCGAGCTTCCGGAGGTGCCAGCTCAGTTTCAGAGAATGTAATTGCTATTCCTTTTGAAATTGTGGCCAATGCTGTGGGAAGGCTATCAACTACCATGTCTTCATTAACCATCACCTTCTAAAGGAAATTTCTTAGTGCATCTTGGTAAAGGGTAGATCTTTTAATCAGCTCCAGCACAGATATCTTGGCGGGAACTCTATCCAAATGATGCAACAAGTCATATTGAGTGCCCGGCAAGGGCTCAGTCTCTTCTTGTTGATCTGCGGCCGGCTGGGAATACTGGGGATTGGAAGTAGGAGCATAATTTCTTTGGAACAATCGTCCGCTCCGCAAGGTAAGATTCTGTGCCGGCCCGGCCTCTGATGATGGTAGAATAGGTTGAGTGTGGTGAATAAGTGGTGCGGTGAAGGGTGTAGAGTTAGGAGAGGTGATAGCGGGGGTAACGGGTTGTGGCGAAAGGATAATGGGCGAAGAGGTGGGCGCGGTGATGATCGGTGTAGATGGAGATGAGGGCGAAAAGATAATGGGTGAGGGACTGGCGGTAGGTGTGGTGGTGATGATGGGTGCTGGTATGGGAGGAGGGTTAGATGGAAGGGTAGTGGTGATAGCGGTGGGGGTGATAAGTAGTGGGTGAGATAGAGGCGCGGGTGAGGGTGTTGGCGTGGACGTGGAAGGGATGGTGAATGGGCGGATGAACGGTGTAGCGGATGGAGGAGGGGTTTGGCGTATGGGTGTGAAGATGGTGGGAGTGGAGGGATAGTTGTGGTGGAAGGCTGAGACTTGGTGGGTCGTACCGTCATCATCAAAGGACCATCCGACGTTGGGGGTCGGAGGCTGGACCACATTCACCTAAGCCGGTGCCTGCGGCTGAGGTTGCGGAGCGGGTGGATGGTTCGGCATTGGGTTCTGGTGGATCCCTAAGTCTTGAACCTACTGCGGCGGCTGCTGTGGCGGCGGTGCTTGCTACTGCACTTGCTGCCTCAGCGGCTGCCTTCTTTTCTCTTTCAGCTCAATAATGGACGTGTGCATTTCGGTCCAGTCAATCCGGTGTCCCTCATGAATATCGTATACCAGGTCTCGAAATTGAAAACACCCTTCAATGGTGTGCCCTGGCTGCCTGTGGAATACGTAATATTTTATTTGATCAACGGCCGTATTCCAATTGGGCCATTCTGGAGGAAGTTGTATAGCATTTACTGACATGAGAGCCGAAAAGATATCGGCAAGAGTTTCTGGTAATGGAGGGTACTGGGCTCTCTTCGGGGCTGGGCGCTTGTTATTGTTGTAGCCGTTAGGGGGAGGAATATTATGGTATTGCGGTGGTGGTGGAGGCTATTGTGGAGCGGAGTAGGTGTTTTGTAGAATGGTGAAGGTGAGCGGAGGGTTTGGTGGAGTGGAATAAGTGGGCGGAGGGTTTTGTGGAGTGGCGAAGGCGAGTGGAGGACAGTTTTATGGAGCGGACTGGGTGTTGCGGGGATTCTGGGAAAAGTGGATTTGGTTGTTGTGGTTGGCGGGAGGGAAGGTAATGACTTGAACTTGCTCGTTTGTTTGGACTCCATCGGTGATAGGCCCTTGAGGTTTCCTATTGTATTTGGGCTTTTGGGCCTCAAATAGCGAGTGGATGGGAGAGTCCTTGAACTGCGTCTGAATAAACTGCGCCTGGCTATATAGTTGGTGCATATTAGATATGTCATTCGTGGCTAATATATTGCGGAAGGTCGAGGTAGCATTGAAAACTAACAGTTTGACCTTCTCTTCCTCTGGAATATGGCCGGGTACCCTGGCGGCCATCTGCCTCCATCTGTCGGCGTATGTTGCAAACTCCTCATCAGCTTTCATTTTCTCAGCCACTAAATCTGTGAATGAATATTCCGGGCCGACCCTATCTTGAAATCGCTGAATAAATTTGTCCTTGACTACCTTGAAGCTCTCGGCCTCTTCCAACAGTAGAGAATAAAACCATTCCAATGCAACTCCGTCTAATGACCGGCAGAACAAATACGCGATGAGGTGATCATCGTACTGGAATTGTGCCGACTCATATAAAAAGTCCCACACATGAATAAAGGGATTACTATTCCCATCGTACTTTCGGTAATTAGGGAGCTCGGATTGCGGAGGAAAATGGATATTTTGGAAGCTTGGAACAGGCACATCGGCCAAGGACTATGGGCCAACCCACTTTTGCAAGAAGTCGAGTTGTTGTTGCATGGTGGCCCATTTATCAAGGAGCTCCTGTTCCCTAGACGGAGCAGGGGTAGTGAAAGGAGAAGGTTGGACTTAAGGAGCAGAAGGCAAAGCAGCTGAAGAAAGTGGCCCGCAAGACGGTGCCGAAGGATAAGTAGCCTGAGTGGGAGGAAGCCCATAAGAGGGATATTGGGCCGAAGGATGACCCAAATTTGGGTGGACCTGGGCTGCCCCTTGCTGAGGGCGTCAGAAATCCGATGGGCCCACAAGGACTTGTGGTACTGATAGGCTGGAGGTATGGTGATCCAATTGAAAAGAGGAAGGGAGAGTGGACTTTCCCTTATCAAAAGATGGTTGGGCCGAAGCTGAGGATTGGCCCGTTTCAAGGTTGGAGAAGGTAATGGTCTTAGGCTGGACCGGAGTAAGATTGATTGGGGTATGCTGGATGACGGTATTAGATAGGCCTTGCGTAATCGTGGAAGGTAGGGTATTGGGCCCCTGCATGGCCTGATAGACAGCCTGAAGTTGGGCCAGGTCCAACTGGGCCATCATCTGAAGGATGGAATTGGCGGAAGGAGGGGAAAAGGATGGGGTGGACTGGGCGCCCTCCATAGGGATGGAGGAGGGAGGAGGAGTAGACCCCTCTCCTGATGGGAAGGAGATGACCCTAGAAGGATCTTCTAGGAGTCCTTGAGGAAGAGAGCTCACTAGAAGCAAGGCTAGATGCATCCACTAACGTCCTAAACTATGCCTTGGGTGTCTCCCACTCACCTCGAATGCAGTAACTGAGATGCCAAAATAGTAACCAAGAAATAAGGACCAGTCAGGGTCACGCTCATTAGCGCGGGTCTAACGTCCATGACCACATGTGCACACATGGGCTCAATGTCTTGAGCCAAGCCTCTAGTTGGTTCTCCCCCCAGTCAGACTCTAACTACAAGGCAAGGGGGCCCTCAAAAATTAGCCTAAAAATCATCCCTATCGAGACTGTCCCGCCACCACTCCCAGGTGGGCAGACGTGAAGTGTCGTTAGGTTCCGACTAGTGGAGGCTGACTAAACATAAAGACTCTCTAAAAGAAAACGCCGAAGTACAGACAGGCTACACGCACACCTGTCACAAGTAACACTAAACACCAGGCAACACGAAGCCACCAGACTCAGGACAGCCAACTAGACCTGCTAAAATAATGATCCTTAAGTCACACAACTCAAGTCGTGATCGTCGTATAATATGACAATAAGCCATCCAATTAGCCTAGTCCCTGGGTCAAAAATCATGATACAACATTAGGGAAGCGGCACACAACAATCGGATCCATTCCTCAATCAAAATTCCTCAGCCCCTTGGCCGTTTATTGGACTCACAATTTTGCATAACTAGAAAGCACAGAACATGAGGGTCACCCGAGCCCTCAAAGCACATGAGCACATAAATCGAGGTAACATAATATCTCCAAGCATCAAAAACACAGTCTCGACCCCACGGGACAATCGAGACACTTACAGGGTCAAATGTCAACCACTGGGTCACAACCGGGTTGATCGGAGTCCAAAACATCAAAACACGGTGCAGCAAACCAGATAGTGGTTGTCACCAGACTGCTATCACTAAGTAGAACCAAGTAGTGGCCATGGCCATTCCGCCTTCTCCTAGAACCAGGTAGCGGTCAAAGCCAAACTGCCACCTATAGGGGAAGAAAGTCACAGTTATCAGAGGGCCGCTACCTCCACACAATGGCCAAGTCACAGTCGTAAGCGGACCGCTATCTGCCACGAACAGAGAACACATAAGCACAAAGAGCAGCATCGATGCTTCACAGAGTAGAGTCGACCCAGACACGGTTGCGGTCGCGAGATGACCACTAACATTAGATAGCGGTTCTCAGAAGACTACCACCAAATGGGTGACACCGGTAGGCTAGTAGTGGTTGATTGATAACTGCTATCTCCAGGTAGTGGTTATCCGCTGGCCGTTATCATTAGGCCATTTTCCCAGGTTGTGGATCCCACTGATAGCCACTAACACTGGTCGTTTAAAATGTCGTGCCACTCAATTTCAAAAAAAAATGTTAACCGCACTCACTCACTTAAAAAGATTATAAAATCAAGTAGAGTGGAGAGAATGGGTCGATCCCACGAGGAGGAAGAAACTTTTATTAAGTTGAAAATCTTCTTATATTTTTTAACAAATCATGATGCCCTAGACTTAACTAATATCCAGTACGTGGCAAAGATATCAATCCGGAGACCAATTTCACGCAAGGAGACTACCTTCCAAATAGGCTTAACATATCTTTCCTTTTGATATACCGGGTACTGGGATGAAATGCAAACCTAGGATAGACTCAAGATATTTTTTTTAAGCAAAGACTACCCTAGACTCAACCTTGCTCTGATACCAATTTGATGTGAGATGGGATGCGGACTTGATGTCAATTTGATGTGAACCTGGGACTCTAGACAATGACATGACTATTTGGATGACACGACCAGTAAAGACGTGACTAGCTCAACACAAGCTCGCTACTCATCCCTAGCAAGAGAAGCATGTGGATCTGCGCGGTTGAGAAATCGACAATGAGTCAAGGGTATTCAACTCTTTCACATACTCGGATCGAGTAACGGGATGGTTACGCTCACTCACTCACTCACAGCGGTGATTGAAATAATATGATAACGAGCTAGATATCCTAACTGATGTGGGATGACAATGAGACTCGACTCGAACTTGTTGCGAGACTGGGACTCTAGGTGACGACGCTACCCAAAGACGATGCGACCAGTAATGACACGACTGGTTCAGTACCTAACGTGGTTCTTGAAGACGTGACAGTGCCCCAAACAAGAAGTACTCGCACGATCATCCCCAGCGAGGGAAACGTGTTGATCTGCACTATTAAGAAATCGGCATTGAGTCTCAGGTGGTCAACTCACTCTTGAGCTCAGATTAAGTCACGGGATGGGTCTCGCACTCACAACTCACAGTGGTGACTAAATTTAACTAGCTAGGAAATAAACTACTCACATGCAGTGGCATATAGAACTTATACTAGCTAAGCAAATAAGGTAAGTAGAGAGGCGAGTGTACCTTCACGCTCCGGGCATGGGGAAGATGTCCCGACCAAGTTCTGTAACTCCCGGTACAGTAGTAAAAGTTAATTACAACGGTGATTTTTATTGCCCACTCCAGGCAGGGAGGTAAAGGGCTACACAATAATGCCGGGAGCACCGAACTTGGGTTGGCGGGCAGCAAGGTGGCAGGTCCCGGGCGGTGGCGGGCAGCGGCTCCGGTTCTATGAATTGCTGGCTGGGAGGACAGTGAACAATGGCATCCAAAGGGACATCGACCTCTGGGGGTCTTCTGATGGCGGTGATTCACTGAGACATTGGTGGAGGGTCCTTGGTCAACTCCTAGAGGTGGGGTCACTGAATCGGAGTCGAGATATTTTATTGGGAATTAACTCCTAGCCCTGTCCCAAACCAGTTCTGTACTTTTAGGACTGCACGATCTAGCAAAAATGCCTATTGTGACCAGATCTGAAGTCAGAACGAGGTGTAACTGGTGCTGTTGCGAAGCTCCCTCAGAGATATACAAACCCATGCTGTGACAGGAATTTTTATGTCACTGTATTTTCCTTGGGGGATTTTTTTAATAGACTAGTTCCCTAGGCTCAAAATCAACTGGGCAGTTTTCTAGAAACCTGGTTGACTCTTCCTCTTCAAACTTTTCTCTGACTCTTCTTCCTCTCTCGAACTTTGGCTCTTCTGCTCTCAAGATGCTCTTTTTTTGCTTCTGCTTCATCCCTTTATTTGAGCAATCTGGCCTCTTATTTATAGCCTCGTGAAGAATTGGACGCATGGAAAACTCATTCCCGTCGAGGGAATCTGAAAAAGAAGAGCCTCACTGGATGTCCACATGTCAGGTTATAAAAGTATTCTATCCACATGGCAGAATCTCCAAACGAGATCCCTATCTTGGATCACATGCCAACAACTTGGATCATGTGCCTGAGGATAAAAACTTCGAGCCAGGTGACCATGCTAAGTGAGAAACGTGCTGCTTCTTCATTTGTTTGATTCTAGGTCCCTGTGTGACTTAAGTTCCTGCCAATCAGAACAAAGACATTTTATCAAACACTTTATGTGCTTAAGTTCATTCTTGGAAAATGATAAGTAAATGCATATGCTCAGACTTCTTTCATGAATGCTTTGAAAAGTCTTAGCCCATGGATTGTGGTGCTTAGACTTAGTGACGTGAAAACCTAGATGTGCTTTGACCTAGTTGTGTATGTGCAGCGACAGAAATGTGCTTAGACTCTAAATGATGTATGTGCTTAGACTTTAAATACAATTATAAAAATGTGCACCGACCTTGGTGTGTGCACTTGACCATGTGCATCGACTTTACTTGCCATCAATAATATGTGAACAGACTTCGGTCTGTACATGTGCATTGACCTTGATGCAACATGTGCACAGACTTAAAAACTTTCATCGACCTTCTATACGCCCAAGGACAATGTGAACCGACCTTATTGTGCAGGATGCAAGATGTGCGTAGACCTTAGAATGACTAAGGCATGATGCGCATCGACCTTGTATGCACATTGGAAAACATGCATCGACCATGGTTTGCCAGAAGCAAGATGTGCTTCGACTTTAAGATGCATAAGTAGAATGTGCATCGACCTTAATATGCATGAAGTAAAATGTGCTTCAACTCTAATATGCACAATGCAGTAAACATGCATTGACCTTTGTTTGTACTGCAGTAAACATGCATCGACCTTCATGCATAGAACACAAATATGCACCGACTTGCCTCTGCCTCACTATGCAACAAGCATCAACCTTCAAATGCACTATAGTGAACATGCATTGACCTACGTATGCATTACAGACACAATGTCCTCAGACCTTATGTATGACTAGGGGACGATGTGCATTGACCTTAGTATGACTAAGAGACGATGTGCATCGACCTTAGTATGACTAAGAGATGATGTGCATCGACCTTAGTAGATGATGCATGCACATGAAGCTTTAAAATGCTATCAGTGTTGCCAGAATGAAATTGGATTCAGAATATCATTATTATCAAAAAGCAAGAGCTAAAAATAAAATGTATTATTGCCAATCGTCAAAACTAAATGAGAAATTAAATTTAGAGAATTAATTCAAAGGGGCTCCTCGATACATGCAATGAAATCCTCAAAAATGAAGGAGTGAGAAGCACCTGAATCAAATAAAACACGGGCTGTACAACCAAAAATAGTAATAGTACCTTTGACAAGATTTGAAGCCACAGTCTCGGCCCACGAAATGTGAGTCACCTTACCCTTTAACTTTCTACTAGCAGTTGTAGAGGACTGGAAGGAAGATGTTGCTGAAGCCTGTGGGTGAATCTGCTGGAATTGCTGAGATGGAGGCGGTGGTGGAAGTGGAGGCCTGAACTGCGATTGAGATGGCTGGGATTGAGCTACCGGAGTGAATTACACTGGAATCGTTCGCAACGGACAGTCTCTCACTAGGTGACCCGACTGGTCACACCAAAAACACACCACCAGCAATGAGCATGGTTTGCCTGGGTGGCTGTCACCACATCGCGCACAACCCTTGAATTAGCTTTTTGCATAACTCTGACGCTGCTGGAAGGAAGGGGCTGACTGCTGTGTTGCACCAGATGAGGCCTGATGGTCAAATCGCTTCTTGAACCTCTTCTTATTTTTGAATCTCCTAAACTGGGACTTGCCCGAAGAAGCAACACCACTAGCTGCTGGAGTGGCAGAAGGAAAACCTGGAACAGGAGGCGGATAACCAGATGGAAGTTGAACTGTCGGCTGAACCGATACTGCCTGAGAAGAAGTTTGGGATATCACCAAATCTAACTCCAATGCTGTTGCAGCCTGATATACTTCATTCATGTTAGTCACACGGGCAACGATCAGCGACTGCCTCAATTTAGCACAGAGGCCACAAAGAAACTATTCTATCTTCAAAGCTTCATTTGCAAGCACATGGGGCACATAATGGCCCAATTCCATAAAACTATTCCGATATTCAAGCACCGACATTCCTCCCTGGACAAGTTGTAAGAACTGATGCATTTTATCCATCTTGAGGTAAGCCGGGCTGAAGGTGAGTTCGAAAGTGGCAATGAACTCAGCCCACGAAATTTGTCAGAGCGCGTAGGACTGGAAAGAAATTTCCCATTTTGTATTCCACCACGTCAGCGCCGTACCCTGGAGTTGAAAAGTGCCAAGCATCACCTTTTCATCTTCCGCGCATTCCATGGAGCGAAACACGCGCTCGGTCGCGTCCAGCCATACTCTGGCGGCATCCGAATCAGTCTAGCCTTCAAAGGTCGACGGATGAAATAGCAAAAATTCCTTCAATGCACGTCTGCGACTGCCAGGCGCATCCTCTTGAGCTGGAATAATGGGAGCCAGAGTAGGAACATCTTGAGGAACACTACTCGCTTCCTGAGGATCGAAACTCTCCGACGTTGAGGCGGCATCTCGAAATGACTAGCAACACAGATAATAAACAGGAAAATCCATTAATCATACGGAAAACATCCTAAGCCAGCAATAGACGACGCAATTGGGCTAATTCTGGACAATAGCTGTGTAATTTCAATTCCTTACACGATTCCTCAACACCACTCTGACACCAACTGATATCATAGTCTACCAACTGCAACGCATACAATCTCATTGGCAACTGTCGGTCACTAATCACAATAGGAGACTCCTCCAAACACAACAGAGTAAACATGAAATCTCTAGATGGCAATTCAACGAGTAAATCACAAGTGACCTCAGAAGTGGGCTCCTTAATGCATGCAAAAAAATCCTCAGAAATAAAGGAGTGAGAAGCACCAGAATCAAATAAGACACGAGCTGTATGACCAAAAATCTTAATCGTACCTTCAATGAGGTTGGATGCCACGGCCTTTGCTCGCGTAATATGAGTAACCTTGCCCTTCTGCTTCCCACTAGTCACTGCAGAAGACTAGAAGGAAGACGCTGCTAAAGCTTGTGGAAAGAACTGCTGAGATGGTGGTGGTGGGAGAGGAGGTCTGAACTGAGGCTGAGACTGCTGCGGCTGAGAAGCTTGCGAAATTACACTGACTTTGGCCGCAAAGGACAATCTCGAACCACGTGACCTGACTGGTCACAACGATAACAAACCACTGGCAAGGAGCATGGCCTGCCAGGATGACTACCACCGCATCTCGTACACAGCTTTGGAGGTCCCATCACTTGTCTCTACTGCTGCTAAGAAGGCGGAGCAGACTACTGCACAGTGCCCGAAGATATCTGTCACTCGAATCTCTTCTTTGACTTCTTAAACTTCTTGAACTTAGGCTTGAAGGAAGAAGTACCACTGGCTACAGGAACAACAGGAGGAACTCCCAACATAGAAGGTTGATAACTCGACTGAAGTTGAATAGTCGGCTGAACCGATGCCGCTTGAGAAAAACCATGAGATCTAGCCATATCCAGCTCAAGTGCTGCTGCTGCTTGATAAGCATCATTCATCACAGACACTCGGGTTGCAATTAAATGATGCCTTAAATCAGGCCTCAAACCACGCAAGAAATGCTCAGTCTTGAGGGCTTCATCTGCTAGAACATGGGGTGCATAATGACCCAATTCCATGAACCGATTGCGATATTCCAGCACTGACATTCCACCTTGAACGAGCTCCATAAATTGATGCATCTTGTTCATGTGGCGATATGCAGGGCTGAAAGTACGCTCAAAAGTAGCGACAAATTCTGTCCAAGTGATCTGTCAGAGCGGACGGGAACAGAAGGCGACTTCCCATTCTGTAGTCCACTAAATAAGTGCTGCGCCCTGAAGCTGAAAAGTTCCAAGCATCACCTTCTCATCTTCAACACATTCCATAGATCAGAATACACGCTCAGTTGCAACTAGCCAAACCTTGGCTGCATCTGGATCAGCTTGACCTTCGTAAGTCAGCAGATGGAATAGCAGAAATTCTTTCAATGCACGACTACGACCACCAGGCACATCCTCTTGCGCAGGAATAGCAGGAGCTGGAGTAGGAATGGGAACGGCTTGAGCTTGATCCAGAACAATCACTGGAGGAGATGAGGCATTACTTTCTTCCTGCGGAGTAGGACCTCGACCTCGACCATGACCTTTTCTGGTATCATACCTCGTGTCATCTTTGCACTTGTATACCTCGTGCACATCCATACCTCGTGCACTTCTTCTCTTGTTGTACCCCATGGACTTCGCATTGACGAGAAAGCCTACCTCGTGTCACTTTTCGAAACCATTCCTCGAGCAGATCTGCCATACCTTAAGCAAGTTTTTTCGAAAAAGCGTACCCCATGTTGTTTCGTTGAAGGCTTACCTCGTGCACGTTTTGGAAACCTCGTGTAGGTTTTTCAGTGGTCAGCTGCATTACTCTACTTTTTATCACTGTTAAACCTGATTTTGCTCAAGACTGTATATTGCTGCTTCTTATACTTTAACGATTGTTTATGATCATGCTTATTCTGTGGACTAATGCATTACAATGTTGGTTGGTAACCCTTTCATCTTAATATTTACCTCCTTATCTTCTCTGCCTTTTCCTCACTCATCATGGGGGAAGACTAATTCAGGGGGAGTTCTGCATTTAAAGGGAGTGGTGTTCTGGGTGTATGCATATTCATCTTCCTCTCCTATTCATGTCAAAGGGGGAGCACTTGTTATAGGGAGCATCTTGTTCACACTCACTCCTATAAGGGGAAGTTTGCATGTTCACTGTATTTTTGCACTCATGCTCATCAATTGTCCTTTCTTTTTGATTATGTCAAAGGGGGAGAACATTATGTTGGTGACTCACTGTCACTTTGTTGCCATCGTCAAAAAGGGGGAAAATGTTGTGCCCCCCCGGCACAAGCATGTGTATTTCTATTTTGATGATAGCAACAAAGAGAAACATAAGTGTTGAGAGGATGCATTCTTGTTCAAGGGCACAATATGTGTGCACGAGTGCATTTTCTGGGGTTTCTCCTACCTCGTGCACATAGGCATCACAATGTCCTTAGTGCGTGCATGTATGTACATATCAGGCTTCAAGCATTTTCTGCATCCAAGCACATAGCATATAGGTCTAAATATGTCTCATAAACTTCGTGCATGAACAGTGTTTTTCGAGCATGGTTCGTGCACATTGAAGTCTTTTCATTAGTCTGAGTTCGTGCAGATAATTCATCTGCATATCATAGTCCTTACACATTGTGCACGAGTGCATTTCTCTAAGTTATTTAAACCTCGTGCAGACATGACACTCAGGCACACTTTTTGTTGGTGCATATTTAGTTGGCAGTGTTTATACTTCGTGCATGAACAGTGTTTATACTTCGTGCAAGTCTTCTATTTGACGAGGTCATACTCTATGTTGATTTCGTATTGTACACCTCGTGTCGTTTTTCTTGTTTCAAACCTCGTAAATCTTTGTCTCTCTTACTTCGAGTATGAACAGTGTTCATACAACATGTTGTTTTCATTTTCATACCTCGAGCAGGTTTTTTGAGAAACATACCTTGAGCAGTTTCCTTGAGAAACATACCTCGAACAGTTTCTTTAAGAAACATACCCTGAGCAGCTTTTTGAGAGATCATACCTCGTGCAATTTTTTTCACTTTTGTTGGACTGGACTCTGTTGTAGTTGGATGTTTATTTCTGTTATATCTGTTGTCCTGCTTTATTTCCTATTTCTATGTACACCACAGCTATCCTTTAACCCTTCCGAGTCTTCGGACTCGTGGGTGGCAGGCCGAGGTTCGAGACGCGCCAGTTCCTTTCCGGTACTCGGATCCCGGGTCGTTACAGTTGGTATTAGAGCTATGGTTGTGGAAGTACATAGGAATTCGAGATATTGTAGTGATCAGAGTCCGTAAGGTCCAATACAGTCGGCAGCTGGCATAGGGTTTCGTGCTTGTTTTCCGCTTGGTTTCTCGCGTGGGAGCGTGAGTGCGCGGCGTTGGCGTTGTGAAGGTGGCTGCTTCTCAGTTGGTGTGCCAACGTGGGATCCGAGGATCGAGGTCGAGAGCTTTCTCCCTTATTGGTGGTGGCCCCGTTGTGCTGCTTTGGGCAGAGGTTGCCGGCAGGTGTGTTGCTACGGTGCGACGTTTGAGAAATTTACAGCGAGGTCAGGTGGCTGGTGTGGATTGTCCGTGGTTAAGTGGCCGTGAGTATGCTCTAAGGGAGCTATTATTGGTGTTGGCCACTCCAGTTTGAGATTTATCCAGCCCCTGAGACATTGAGATCGTGGCTTGAGGTGGCAGAGTGGGTGCTTTGGTCGAGATGTGCTTAGATGAGCGGAGGATCTTTCTGGTGAAGTGCTGATTGTCGAGCTTGACGTTTGGTGTGTTATTGGTTTCGGGGTCAGAGGCAGGCGTAAGTGAGAAGCGTGTGGCAGCGGCTAGCTAGACCTCTGTAGCAAGTGTGCGGCTGTGTATGAGGAGCGTTGCCCCTTTCCCTGATGCGTAAGGGTGTGTTGGCACTGCTCCGGAAGGATGCGTGCCGGTTGGACAGTGTTTGTGAGAATTTGTAGCTGGTGTTGTGATTTTCGAGGCATTGTGGATCAGAGCCTGTAGAGTTGCAGAGGATTCTCGGGGTGGAGGATCCCGAGTTGTCGTTGTGTTGGCTATGCACGTGGATCTGAGTGCGCAGCAGAAGATCGTAGCATTGGATGCTACAGGAGGATTTTCGAGGATGTGTAGAGTGTCAGAAGATTGGTTTATCGGTGTGAGATTATCTCGGTTGTGTGAGACATGTTGTTGCCATGCCGTTGCTTGAGGCATTGTGATTTGTGGCACTGGCTGGATGGAGAATAGGGAGAAACGTGTTGGCAAGGTTGTCGCATAAGTACCCCATTTCTGTGTTGGAAGCTGTGTCCTTGGGTGAGATCGTATTTTTGGAGAAGTGATCTCTGATAAGATTATGGGTCTCGGTTGGTGGCCGTGAGCGGCTGGTGAGGTTGATTAAGTGATCAACCATGGTGAGAAGTATATTGTCTGGGGACCCGTGAGCATTGGTCATGGCGCTATCGACTAGCTTGCTGTGGTAGCAGGCGGCACTTGTTGGTTCTAGAGAAGTGTGCCGTGAGTTGTAAGAGGTTGTGTCCCGAGGGCTTGATGGTTATTGTAATAAATTAGAATCTTTCATGATCAATAGAATTATTTCTTTCCATAGCACATGTGTAAATGTTTAGATTAGCATATTAATATTATTTCTAGGTATTTCTGACTGTACGTTCTGATATTCCGCGTCGGGACATGACAGGTCTTGTAGAGATGGAGATGGCTATCTGAGCGACGCTTGCTGCTGCTTGCTACGGAGATGTAGAACAACTTTATGAATGGCGGGCCAATCGATCCTCTTCTGATCTTCCAAGCCATAAATAAACTCTCAGAACTCGGGGCAATCCTCGACCAAATGCCCCTGCTGGCACTGAAAATCACAAAACTGGAGCAAATTTCTGACCGCAGGTCGGCAAGACACAACTGGAAGGAGCTGCAGCACGTGAGTGGCCATCAAAGCCCTCAAGATTTCTATGAAAGACTCCAGCAATGGAGAACAAGGAGCCCGCTTTGAGCAAAGTGGATGCCGAGGGGTATGGGATGAAAGGGGTGGAGAGGGAAGCAAAGGTTGTGTAGGCAATGGTGCATGGCTAATGGTTGAGGGACTAGGTAGAGACGTATGTAGGGATGGTGAAGGTGGTATGTAGTGGACGACATTCACTTGCTCGGGGTGTGGTGTTCCCTTGACTGGAGGTGGAGACACATGCGAATATGAAGAGATGGAAGGCTGACTCATGAGAGGTTGGCCAGGGGTATATTTGGATGGGGAACTCGTGGATGATGGACTCATAGAGGGTTGATATGTGGAGGGTTGGTAAATGGAGGAAGGCTGACTCATGGAGGGTGCATAAGGGGTATGTGTAGATGGCGAGATGTAAGTGAATGTGGAAGGTGAAGGAGACTCGGGGTCAAGGGAACCTTGGAGTTATTGGCGAATGAAGCGGGCTCGGCTATACAATTGCTGCCAGGAGGTAATATCATTTAGGGCTAAAATGAACCGGTACTCGGGCGTCGCGTTGGATATTAACATCTTGATTTGCTCTCCCTCCAAAATATGCCCCGGTACTTGTGCAGTGAGGTGACGCCAGCGGTCGGCAAAGGTGGAGAACTCCTCATCGGGTTTCATCTTCTCATGGGCTAGATCCACCATAGAATACTTGGGCCCAACCTCGTCTTGAAACTGCTGAAGAAATTCCTCTTGTATAGCTTGAAAATTCACCACTTGTTCTTGCGGAAGAGAGAAGAACCAATCCCGAGCCGGGCCTTTCAATGATAGACCAAATAGATAGGCCATTAAGCATTGGTCATGCTGAAACGGGACCGACTCACAAAGAAACTCCTTCAAGTGCAGATAAGGGTCACCGACTCCACCATAGTGGCGAAAAGTAGGAATTTGTGAACGCGGTGGAAGCCGAAGACCTTGGAATGCAAACGGGACACACAAAGAAGATTGGGGATCAATTCGATGCTGAAGTTCATCAAGCTGGCGCTGAGTTTGAGCAATCATCTCCTCGATGGGGAGAGACTGAGAAGGATGCAAGCCGTCTATGCATGTTTTTCATACATGCGTAATAAAGTCAGTGCATGTGTACTTCAGGTCTGTGCTAATTATTCCTGCATTTGTACATATATACGTTGACATGTAATTTGTCTAAGTTCATGTCACGTGACTGATACTTTGTCTGTTATGATGACAGGTGGGACTCTTGATCAACCACCTGACATGTGTCCCAACTACCTGCGAACCATGAGTCACGAGTAACTAGAGTACCAGGATAAGTGGCACGTGATCCAAGGCAAAAGGTGAAGCATGATGCCTGACACATGGAAAGTAACCAAATCAAGATGCTGCCACGTGGCCATCTCAAGCTTAGATCTAATCAAGTTTTTAGGCGGGAAACGTGGTTTCCACATGCCCATCGCCTATGGTCTATAAAAGGAGGTAGATCGCCCGAGATTGAAAGAAGACAGCGAGGAGCTTTACTCATAAAAGACATAAGAGAGAAGTTGGGAAGAGTTTCGGAGAGGCTATGCTAAGAGAGAAGATCTGAGAGATCAGAGAGTTAAAAGAGAGTGAGAGCTACCGTGAAGCTGAGAGAGATCTGTAAGAGCAAGCTGAGTAGATCAGGAAGAAAAATAGAGTATTGATATGAAGAGTCATCGTGAAGTTATGAGAGGTCAAGGTTGCAGCAGCTCGTGAAGAGAAGGAAGAAGAAAAAGAGGGATCCTGGTCAAGATACCATATAGTCTGATAGTGGTCTTGGATCAGATCCTTGCCACTTTGCTCCGAGTGAGCTACAGTTTTTATGCTTTCATTTCTAGCTTTGTGTCGCTATCATAGTTTTGTTTCTTTTTCTATTTTTCTTTAACCTTTGTTAGAAGCTATGAATCAGCGGTTGGCAAGCTGTGAGGACCAGTGCAAGCTGTTAGTCAGCAGATGGCTTAAGCTGTAATGCCCAGCGATTGAAGCTGTGAATCAGCTGTTGTTGGCAAGCTGTGAGGCCCAGCCGTTTAAGCTGTGTATCAGCAGAAGCCACACTCTTGTTGAAGTGTGGGGTGGATGTAGATCTCTAGATAGAGATCGAACCACCTAAAAATCCCTTGTGTATCGTGAGATTGATGTGCTTTCAATCTACTGATAGATGTATGCATAGGATCATTGAGATTGCATCCTTCTAAGTCATCAGATTGCACTGTGAATAGAGATTTCATCTCTATTAGACCTCGTTGAGGTTCTTCTCTCAATAGATGAATGTTTAGGAATGCTGCCATTGGGTTTCAATTTTAATTGATTGATCTCTTTGATCATTTGAGTAAATTGCATAGGTGTTTTCACTGCCACCTGAACTGTGATAGTTTCTTAATCTGCCAAGATTTAGCCTAAGTTCTATTTCCGTGAGAATTTCCAAAGGGGATTCATTCACCCCCCCTCTGAACCTTGGGTGCACCACCATATCGTTCCAACAATTGGTATCGAAGCGGTCTCTGACTTCCAGATCCAACGATCTGCAGAGGATCCTATTAATTTGATTTTGTGCGTGGTGCCCGTACTCGTGGATCTGCACAGTCTACCCGCGCTCCCGTGACCCGAGGACGATCTCCAGATTGCAAGCTCCCTCCTTCCCTCCATACTCCAAGATCGGGCGAGATATTTGGAGAGGAGATACTTAGGCCAGTCTTCTTCGCAGCAAGAGTTCAACCACCTCGATCCGATATCGGATCTGACCGTGGCGTCCCGTCTTGCTAGATTGCGCCAATCAGGACCTGCGGCTTGCAACCGGTGACCAGGGGCTGCTTCCAGGAGACCCCTCGGCTGCACTCCTGTGAACCAGGACGCATCCTTCGGCCGGGACGTCCTCATGCGAGTCAGCTTCACACCACTGCTGACGGCCTCGCGTTTCGACGTCAGGCCATCCTGTGGGAGCCCTGCACTCTCCAGCCCGCAGGCACCCGCCCGCGGCCAGCCGACGCCTCTGACCAGCAACGACTCGTCTCCCCATCCTCATCAGATGCCGCCCGTCAACCTGATCCGACAGTCCCGGATTTGTCTGTTGTAGCCTATTATCTCCCTGCGACGAGTGGGCATCTTTGTGGTTATATGATTGATTGTGTTGTACCGGGACTGGTGGACTCTGCCGGGATCCTTCCCCACACATTGGTCGTGGAGGTATGATTTCCATCTCCTACCCTTTGATTATTCCTACTTTACTAGTATTCGTTCGTGTGCCGTGCTTGTGCGTATAGGACCTCTAACCAGTCACGTGTCACCGCGGTTGAGAGTTGTAAGCACCCGTCTCATAGTCCCAGTTGAGCGCCAAGCCCGAACTGGATCACCCTAGGCGACAGTGGTTCCTTAGTCGTTGCTATCCCACGCTTCCCTCGCAGGGACGATCGTTGGGCTAGAGAGTTTCTTGTTGAGAGACGCCTCCATCCGGAGGAACGCCACAGAGGTCAGCCGCTCGGCTTACCTTTAGCGTGCAAGTGCTGGCCGCACTTCGAGTTGGTCATAGGTCCTAGCCCACTCGTGTCTTGTCCCACATCAAATTGGTATCAGAGCCTGATTCGTCTAGGGTTGGTTTGCATTTTAGTCCACATCCAAAATGAGTCGCATCAATTTCGAGTCTAGGGCATCATGTGAGTCTGCATGCATGATTGATCTAGTGGTATATTGAATAGTATTTTCGGAAGTGCAGAACCAGTCTGTCTGGAAGATCTCACTATGCAAGAGGGTTACCCCTGCCTAGTACCCTAGTCAGTGACCCAGTTGTCCCATCTAGGTCTTGCATCTACATGTCCAGCGACCCGCCAACCCCATGGCGGTTCCCCGAGACCATGTGTCAGATTGGTCATCCCTGGTGGCACAATTCCAGGCTCTTATGGCCCGACCCCCGGGTCTCACCCCTACCATTCAACCACCGGTTGACCCGATCCCTATGCCGACGATCGAGACGTTCCAGCGCCCTATCGTGTCCACTGCCATTCTACCTAATGGGTCACATACGGAGATCGACTTCATCAGTAGGGTGTCGTCTAACTGTGTCTCACAGGACATTGTTGAGTCTCTCTCTAAGACTGGGGAGATTGTTCTCAATAGTGGCTTAGCTTTCATAGAGTTCCAACGGAGGTTCGGCCCCATTCTATATCATGATGGAGTATGGTGCAAGATCGGCACACTTGCTAGCCCATCCATCATTTTAAGACAAACTTGGTTGGAAGAGAGGAGAGCGACCATCGACCCGGACAGGAGGACCTGCACCTTACACCCACCTCACCTGCCCAACGAGTTCGTCTTCCAAAATGGCGTTCAGTCGACCACCTCCATGTCACCAGCCACCCGCCCCCAGCGGTCCGCTCTGCCACCAGGCTCATACCCACCGCCACTCCCGGGGCCTGTCCCTGTGGCCCCCTATAGTGGGATTGGCCATTACTCCGACCAGTGTCCTTTACGTTCCCCTATCTTAGAGGACACACATTCGGAGGATGCCCCACCTAGGCTTATTCTAATGAGTTACGAGGCTGACCAAGAGTTCGCCGAGGAGTACCTCGCTGAGGTGGGGGGTTAGAGAGTGATCCCATAGAGTGCCTAGTGGGCCAGGGTGAGGCACCAACCAGCGACTCTGTTCTGTTAGTCACCCCAACCCCAGCGGTCATCCCCGTGTAACTAGTTGCCATTACTTTACCCATCGACCCGGTGCCATCTGACGACCCGACGCAGCTAGTCACCCCTATATCACTAGTCGTCCCGGAGCTATTTGTCCCGCCTACCTTGTCCAGGGTGGATGTGCCATTCACCAACCCCATGCAGTCAGCCACCCCCCTCTTGACCGAGCTACTGTCATCCATCCCTGTGCCACCTGACAGGCCAGAGCAGCTAGCCATCCCGGTCGCACCAGTCGTCCCGGCTCCGCCAGCTGCCCCTACCGTGCCCATCATTCAGGAGCCCGTCGACGACCCCGTGTTGCTGCCCATCCTAGCTTCCCTTGATAGCCCTGACCAGCCAGCCACCTCTCTTTTGCTACTCACTCCAGAGCAGCAGTCAGCCATCCCTCTTTTGCCCGTCTCTCCTACGATAGCGCAGCCGCTTGTGACTATCGTACCACTGTCGATGCCCTATGTTGACGCGATGTGGTCTGATTTTTGCCACACAGATGAGAGACAGCGTCCATACTTTCCTTTTTTTTGTGCTCCACACCAGACATCCAGATTACCTTCCCGTCACTCGTCTCCTGATCCTCCCGCACTTCTGTACCCGAGGATGAGTCTTCTCGAACTGGAGATGGTTGACGAGGGTTGGGACTCATGACATTAAGTTGCCGGTCAACCTATCTTTACTATGTAGAAAATGTCCATCATTCTTACCGGGTCTTCCTTAGTGCGTCCCTTGTGTTTGTCATCAGTCATAAGAAGTCATTAGATTTTGTCTCTCCATCTGTCCTCATTCCAAGAGTCCATGTGTCTGTCTAGTCTCGTGTGTCTAAGTCAGCTGAGTCCTTTGTTGAGCATGTTAGGCAGTTGCATAGCATGTGCGTCGCCACATAGAGGCCAGCAATGCACATTATAAGGAGTTATTTGACACGCACCGATGCGCTCGTGAGTTCTGAGAGGGAGAGTACGTCAAGATCAGGGTTAGACCTGAATGGTTTCCCTCGGGAACCGTAAAGAAACTCCAGGCCCACGGTGCCGGTCCCTTCCGAGTCATGAAGTGAGTAGGGTCTAATGCGAACGTTATTGAACTACCAGACGACTATGGCATCTGTTCGACGTTCAATGTTTCAGATTTGGTGGCATATCGGGATCCCGCGGTGATCCCTAGTGAACCTTTTGGGGCCTTCTCCTCCTGTTGTGAGTGACACACCACCTGAGAGTCCACCTCTTCCATCCTCCTCTTATAGTAGCGCGAGCATATAGATTGCATACTAGATGAGCAGGTGACCACCACTAGGAAAGGAGCCTACTAATGTTTCTTAGTGCGTTGGAGGGGACGCCCCACGATGGATGACACCTAGATCACGCGCGGAGAGCTCGAGCAACTCGATCCAGACTTACTGGAATGCTACCTCAACGATCGGGACCCTTGTTCGATAGGGTCGAGTTTCTCCCACCCGAGGAGAATTGATGAGGACACACGCCGCAATACACGCCAGGGTACGAGAAACACACATGAGTCCCTTTGACTCGAGGAGGACATGGATGCATAGTTCAAGCTATTTATCTTTATTTCTTGCTTTCAAGCCTTGTTGGGCCCATTTTTTAGTCCATGCGTGGATAATTAGCTATTTACCCTTATTGGACCTATTATGGGGGGATTATTGGGCTTTTTCTTCTTTGGGCTTGGATTGGGTCAAAGAGGATGGGGGCTTGAATGGGTCAATGGGGAGGGGCACCCCTTTCATGGTTAAAGGAGGTGGCTAATAAAAAATTACGTTTCCGCGATCCTCGGAACGCACCGATCACAACGGTACCACTCACGCATGGGTGAACGACCACATTCGCCTGCAACGGCGTGCCGAAAGATTTGTCAGAAATCAGGTCGAAAATCAAAAAATCACACGGGATTAGTCGCGGAACTCCTCCGGGCCCCCGAAACGACCCCGGATCACACCGATCCGAACACGAAAGATGTCCGGAACGAAATTCTGGACACGACCGAGCTAGACGCTCCGAGAAAATAGATCTGAGACCCGATAACAAGGGTCTGAAAGAATCCGGGCCGTTACACAAGGTGTCATTACTTTTCTCTTCACTACAGTCCGAGGGGGTGAATTATTTAAGTGTGTAGCCCGAGCTCGCCAATGTGCACCCTCGCAACGCGGATCGACTTGCGTGGTCAGGTCACGGGGATCGACCTGTCTGGTCAGGTCGAGGGGGTCAAGGGGGCAGCGCCCCTTGCAGGGGTTTTCAGGGGTAGCGCCTGCTGTGACGGCCCAGAGATAGACTGCCAGAGCCTGTGGTGCTCCTGTGTTGGACCGCTAGGCTCTGGGCTGCACCGAGTGGTTCGCAGCCCCGTTTCTTCTCCAACCGTGGTCACCGTGCGACGGTGTTGGTACGTGGGATGGTCCCCATACTTCGTCAGGTTCGGACGTTATTTTTCGTTGGCTTGAGAGTCTACTCCTTTAGTGACCCTCCACTAGTCATAGCCTGCTTACATGCTAGTGGTCCCACCAGGGAGTGGTGGAGAGGCTACCCTGAGGATAATTTTTAGACTGATTTTCATCGGGCCCCACGTCTATAGCTAGAGTCCGACTAAGGAAAAAATCAGTTAGAGGCCAGACCTAGGACGCATAGTCTGTGTGTGCACACGTGGTTGGGGGCAGTTGGACACACGCTGATGAGCGTAACCCCAGCTAGCCACTTGCTTTATGGTTACTTGTACGGTGTCCTTACCTCCGCCAGGGGCTATCGTGTCAGGTGGACACCTGTGGTGCGGTGTAAGACGTTAGGGGATGCTACCGACTGTGCTTCTAGTGGGAGGTACTCTTGTCGAGTCGGGAAGTGACAGACTGTCAGTCTCAGTCACTTCGTCCTTCAATTTTTGGTTAGGTTGACCGTTGAGTTCTGGTTGTTTCGCCATGGCATGCATGTGTTAGTTTTCACGCTGTGAGACCGGTATTTGTAGTGCAGAGCTTCTACCTCTGAGGTACTCACTTAGTTGCTAGCGTAACAATTTTTCGTTTCACGAGGTAGGGTTCGAGTGATCCCTACTAAGTCTTCATTTTGAGACTCATTCCCTGCGTGTTTTCACCGTGTTTCAGGTGAGGCGCGACTTCAGGGGAGTGCGTCTGAGGCTCAGCGTGGTTCAGGTGCCCAACGTTAGTTGCTAGAGGTCACAGTGGGGGTATGTCCTATGTAGCTATACTTTTCTTTCTTGTCTCTGTGCTAGTTGTGGACTACTGTTGTTTAATTAACAGAACTGTCGAGACACACACAAGGTCACCTGTCAACCACTGGGTCACACCGGGTTGACTGGAACCATACAATGACGACTCTTCAGTAGGAAAGAGGAACCTACCACAAGCAAGAAAACTCCTGGCTATCTCATAACGTAGTCTTAGCCCTCATAGGACATCAGAAGTTATCCACGGGACAATGGGCAAACCACAAGGTCAACCCAAAATTTCGAAAAACCAAACCACCAGCAAACCACCCTCTGGAGGATAAGCGATCTATCACTCGGCCGTCTAACGACATAAGCAGTCAAGGAAGGAATCACTACCCCCACGGAGTTAAGGACTCTAGCGATCAAGGGTTGGGCCGCTAGGGCACTGTGGCAGTCAAGGAATAGACCGCTAGGCACAGTTGACCCCGAACAGACTTACCCCATCAAACCACCGTAGCGGTATAGACACGCTACACAGAACTGGCGGTCTAAGAATGAACTGCCACACTAACCGCCCTAGACAATAACCTAAGATGGACAGACCTGTAGCGGCCTAATAGAGGCATGCTACACGACTCTAAAGCATGAAGGTTGGGCCGTTAGAGCCAACTGACTTAAACTATTGACTCGGTCAAATGACATGTAGCGGCCTAATGCAGGCGTGCTACAGAGCTCTAGTGGCCAGAGCTAGAATCGCCAGAACGAACTGACAGACTCAAAAATCGAGGAACCATGGTTCTGTGATGCACCAACAGCGGGGCGACAGATGAAGGTGGCGGTCCAAGATTGGGTCGTCACGTTCACCAGACCTCGAGCTGACAAACACACCAAGGAAACATGGCAGTCTATCGTAGGGCCGCCAGGACTGTGGCGGTCTCTGGAATGGCCGCCAAATCATAGGGCGGGAAAAATAGTGAAAAGGCTGAATCGACCCATTCCACACCCCATTCACATAAAAACATAGGGAAATCGGTACAGGATGACGAAACACAACCTTCCACAGGTGGAAGGGTCACATGCATCCATTAAAATGGGAGATCCACGTGATTTCGATGAATCGACCCAAATTGGGTCACTGGGGTTCCCGGACTCCTACTGGCCCCGAATGACGACTATCACGATAAAACTTACAAGAATGGGATCCAGACATCCCGATGGTTCTTTTAATGATAACTACATCGAAAACTGTCGTCGTTTTCTGGTGAACCCTACGAACGCCCAAAACTATGATTTTTCCTAAACCAGCCCAAACTCGTCCGTTCTAGCACCGAACGACATGAAACTGTAGGAAAAATGTGCAGGAAGAGTAGGTGATCCATCTCCCTACCTCCACCAAAGAAACCATCTGCCGAAGTGACTAATCCGCCCCGAAAACCACAACGCGAGCTCCACCGTCGGCTTTGAATCCACTGTTTGGGATCGCGCCAAAACCAGTCTGATCCTCGTCCCATCGAGCATCCGATCATCCCTACGTCATCGCCACCTCGCCCACGAGCCTCCTCTATCTACAGTCGGAGCAGGCATCTCGGTCCTTGAAGATCGGCCTGCTCGTTGCCAAAGTTGAGCAACCTTCTATCTCCCTACGAGCCTTTGGGAAATGAGTCCGGATGAAGTCGGGGTCCAGAGGTAGAGGCGGTAGATCCTCTCTTTGCAATCGCTCCTTTTTGGCTTTTTTAATGGCATGAGTATTCTACCTGAAGATGCTACTATGGTTAAACCACCATCTAGCAAAGTAAACATCAAATTGGCCTCTGCCGTCTCGTGGAGGGATGGGGTAAGTCCCGTTGTTGCTTTGATACATGAAGTCCCACTTCGAGACCAATACCAGGTGGGCATCTTTACGCTTATATTGTCTCCCGGTCAATTGGAACTCAGAATTTGGATGAATATGTTGGTTGTAGCTGAAGTTCCGGGGAAACCAGTGCGGATGATATGGCTCCAAAATAGTGATGCTGGCCCGATGCAAGACAAGAACACTGGGTGGGGACTCTGAACCCACTCCGCAAGAGTGTTGGGGGACTGCCCCTGTTGATGTTGTAGCCTATAAACCACTTCATTATCCTCCTGTACAGCATAAGGCGGAACGTGTAAGGAACAATGATCAAAGCCCAAGCCCTCCCCGTCGCCCATGGGGAGAAAAGACAATGTTTGGCAGGCGCACAGTATTGAATAGGATGCCAGCTTGATAAAACTGTCTACCCACATATTGGAGAACCCTGTCACGATGTTCCTTTTCCATATTTTATCTCTTACTGTCTTAGCTTGCTCCGGATCAGGGCGATATCGGGACTAAGTAATCCTTTTTCACCAATCTCGCTCCAGCATAGAGGCGATCTGCAACTCCTGCTATATAGTGCTTCGAATGGTGCCATCTATATACTAGACTGATAGCTATTATTATAAGGAAACTCAGACAGTGGTAAATGTTCGTGCCAACTTCCACCGAAGTCTATCATGCAAGCTCTCAACATATCTTCAATAATCTGATTCGTCCTCTCGATTTGTCCATCTGTCTGAGGGTGAAAGATAGTGCCAAATCTTAGCCTCGTACCCATAGATGATTGTAAACCCTTCCAGAAATGAGAGGTGAATCACAGATCTCGATCTGAAATAATAGAACTTGGAATACCATGCAGCCTTATGATCTCCTTGATATATAAGGTGGCTATAACATCCACGGTCCATTTAGTCTTGATAGGTAAGAAGTGAGCAGACTTAGTTAACCGGTCCACAATTACCCATATAGCACCCAAACCGCTTTGGATCTTCGGTAAACCTACAATGAAGTCCATACTAATACTATCTATGTGAATAGATAACAAATCAGATTTCATTGACTGAACTTGTTTTAATTGGACTGAATTTGTCTTTGGTATGGTTTGAATTGCAAGTGGTCTTACATCGATGAAGCTATTTTCATGAAGCATTGGTCTAATATTGACATGCTTCTGAATTTCCAAAAACTGTAGGTTAATATTGCCCACAATATGATGGATCCAAGGTAAAAGCTTATATGCATCTCTTTGTAATTCCATGTGAAGTAGTCCCGAAATTCCTGCAATAGCTTCATGTATTTTTCTCTCTCCTAGGGAGATAGGAGGGCACTCAGAAAGGTCAGCATGGGATCACTCTCCATACCGAGGTTGACTTCGATGAGCTCATCAACGGTGGCTTGGCCGCCATCTTTAATTTTTGGTGGGGCCGGGAGTAGGTCGATGAAATCTTGATCTTCTTCTTTTTCTACCTCGAGGAAGTCATATGCTTTGTCTTGCTTTGCCTCGCTGGGAGGTGAGGCGTTGTCCACTTCTTCCTCAGGCTCCCGAGTTAGTGTTGGCGCTGGTGACACATTCCTCAGGTCTCCAAGGCACTAACCCATCGGTGGATTGCCCCTAGAGGCAGAGGACTCTTCAATTTCTTGCCTTGCGGGGCGTCGTCATAAGTCGCGATGACCTCCACTTTGATGTGTTCCCAGGTTTGCAAGGGGTGTCTTCACTCGGCACTGTTGGGTCTGAAAGGTGCAACCGCATCTAGAAGGGGGGGGGTTGAATAGATCCTGCTGAAAGACTATGACCAATTAAAAAAACCTTAGATAATTAAGCCATAAACGACCACTAGAGTGCACACGAGGCACTTAGACATAAAGCACAGCGGAATAGGTAGATAGCTCAAGTGAGAAAGGCAAAGCACGGTCCTACGGGCTTGAGTGTGCTATGGAAATAACAAGGATTACAGTCGTTGAAACATGCACATAAACCTGTGAATGGGGATCAAGTAGATGGAGCAATCTCACACAGTCCACAAATCACAACATAGGAATTTTAAGGTGGTTCGGTTGCAAACTCGCAGCATACATCCACCCCCCACCAAATCGGTGAGGCTTATCCACACGCTGCGAATTGCAACACCACACGGGGACGACGCCCCAACCACAGATCAGAGAAAAACCTCTATCTGTCTTCCTGCACATAAACCGGTAGGGATGATTTACCACACGAGGATGAACTCCTCTCCACACACACACACGGGACAAGTCCCCCCCACACACACACTCAAATGTAAACAAACACAAAGCTGCAAGTGCAGCAGCCACACTTGGGACAAACCCCCAAGTTCACACAAGGCTGAACAGAGCCAAGGACTCACTTATGATCTCTAAACAGAGTACCAGACACATACTAAGATGTTGATTCAGAAAAGTAAAATGAAAGATCAAGGCAAGGCAGGGAGAAGGAAATGGTGGTTTCTGATCAATGCGATGAAGCACTGCATGGCTTGGGGCTGGCAGAAAAGATGGGCTACCATCCCATTAACTTCTTCTTCCTCTTTCACCACTGGTTTAGCTCGAACGGGGGCTGGGCTGTTCTCACTCCTCCCTTCTCAGATTTTGGCCTTAAACTCCAGCTACGCAGCGGCTTCTTCTCTTGAGGAGGATTCATATATATAGAAGACCCCAGGGAACCTTTCCTGCCAAGAAGGTCTTCAAGCACTTTCCAAATCTTCAGGGAGCTTAAGGCAAGGGGCCCTATGGTAACCAGCCTAAAAATCGTCTCACTCGGGTCACGCTCTCCACCACTCCCAAGTGGGTCTGCACACGCGTGGGCAGGAAAGCTACGACTAGTGGGGGCTCACTAAAAGTGAACACTGAGAACCACACACGCACCCGTCGCAAGTAACGTGGAGTAATAGGTCGCTCACGACCACCAGACTCTAGACAGCCCACTAGACCTACTAAACCCAACGGTCCTTGAGTCGCGAGACTCGGGTCAAGCTTGTTGCACGTGATGGCACAGCACTATCAATCAAGCCTAATCCCTAGGTCTGAAACCACGGTGACACAATTTCCAAGGCAACTCACAAGCCACTAAGTTAATCCCTCATCCAAGGGACGCACGAGAAACCTCCAACTCCACGCTGGTTGACTGGACTCACAGTCCAAGGTCACACACATGGACCCCTCGGAAACCACCTTCTCGAAGAAACCCACGTCATGTGGGGAGAGCCCACCGCACTCATGCCGACTCACGATGACTCGATCTAGCAGAGCACAAGAGCCTGGATCACCCTTCCACGTGGAATCTGTGAGCATAGTAGCAGTGGACTGGTTTAGGATTCAACTCAGATGCAGTCTTTCTGGAGTGGAAATACAGTGAGTTAATCTTTTTCTTGGACATGTTACATCAATAAACAAGAATAGCATATCTTTGAAATCCTCTTTGTGGAATCTTTGAATGGTTTAAGTATGAGGCAGCCGGGAAAATGTGATCTAGTGTAATAAAATAATGACAATGTGATCTTCATGTTTGAGGGTTACATTGGAGAGACTGTGTGCCAACCTCTTGCGTTTCCCTCTCAACTGTGGAAGGCCACACATGGGGTGCTGAAGTGAGTCTACATTGTTTAGCAGCTTTTAGGTTTTCTTGGTCATTTTAGGTACAAAATGGTTTTCTTGATGGTCTCTTTCAATGTTGTTTAGAAATGGGCATGGGGTGCCAGTTACTTGGATTAGGTGATGTATTACAATCTTGGGTACCAAGATGCTGGTTAGCTCCCACCTTGGAAAAATGGTGCCCTGCTGACATTGTCAATTCAGCTTGGCATGGGCTGCATGGAGATGCACTATAAAAAAAAAAGGGCCTCATGGAGATGGAGCCATGGAGGTGACTGGATGCCTTGGTGACCGGTCAACTAATGATGGCCCTGGTGTGTTGTTATTCTGCAACCTACTGTATGCTTGACTGATGTGATCATCTTTTTTTTTCCCTCTAGTTAATAAAAGAATGTAAAGCAAATTCTATACAAATGTTGTTTCTCCACGAGCATGTTGATAGGATTGTTCCGTAATTAGCAAGGTGAAAATTTCAGCTTTGGTCCTGCCTGAAACAACTACCCTTAGAACAAGATAGATGACAGAAAGATCTGTCCCTTCAAATTGAACTGTTGCACTGTCTATTTAAGCATACACTTGCTTTAAAAACCTTTTGTAAATCCTGAAATTCATAAAATACAGCGTGTGTGTGTGGCTCACTTCATAGTGAAGTCTTAATCCTCACGTGTGAGGGGTGGACGTAGGGGACACGACAATGTCCTCAAACCACCTAAAAACTCTGTGTGTCACTTGTGGTTTGATATTCCGTATACTTTGTCGAGTGGGCTTCACGGTGAACTGAGCGTACACCACTTTCATTATCAAACATATACCCTTAACCACACACATTCACGAGTGTGATCATGTTCGTGTGAGGCCAAGTGCTTGTATGTTTAATTAACAAAGGTTTCACTTGGGAAGAAATCTTAATTGGCCAATCAATTCACCCCTCCCCTCTTGATAGCCACCATTCAGGACTTAGCAGCCCTAAACCCCCTTTGTCTTCCTCTTCTTCCTCTTCTCTTCTTTCTTCTTTGTTTCTTCTTCTTCTTCTTATCTTCTTTCTTCTTCGTCTCTTCTTCTTCTTTCTTCTCGTTTCCTTCTCTTCATACGAGAGTTACAGGGGATGGCCGCCGGTGCCACCGGATGAGGGCTCCAACGAGCCACCGGATCAGAACCTATAAGGGGCCACCGGATGGGAGCCCGCAAAGCACCACCAGACCACTGCCCAAGGAGGGCCAATGGATGACGGGCGAGGGGTTTCTGCTGGCACTACCTGATCAATGGCTGGGGAGTGCCACTAGATCGGGAGGGCTTCGGTTGGCGTCATCGGATCAGTGGCCTCACTGGGCCACTAGATCTTGGGGCTTTGGTTGGTGCCACTAGATCAGGGGTCTCACAGGGCCACCAGATGATGGAGCCCAGGGGCACCACTGGATCAAGAAGTCAGGGGGGCTACCGGATGAAGGAGACCCGAAAAGAGGAACAGCCTTCGGCTAAGGCCTGAGGGCTAGTGGGTAGCCCGAAAGGGCGAGAAATCATTTGGTATTGCCGCTTCCGTTGGCACCATGACTTTCTGGGGCCGTCACGCCTTGTGGATACGCACCCGCTTCTCTCCTTTGTGATTCCGACATGGGGAGACCCTGTTGAAATTTCGTTGAATAATATTCTTGCCCTTTTAGCTAATTTCAGCAGTAATCTCTTGGTCTTCTATTTAACCTGTAGTATTTATTCTGACCATTCGGTTGTTGGTGTTTTGTAGGAAATAGCCTCCCAAAGTGCTTCTTCTCCTTCGACTACTACTAGCAACAGGCTCGTTCCCTCGGTCGCTCTCCCTGTCGTTACGTGGCTTAATGTGGGGGACCTTGACATAGAACATGCAGAGATAGCCATGCTGGCGGAATCATCAGACTTCGATACAGACACTATGGAATTTGGGCGCCTCACATTGACCAATGCAGGTTACACCTTCAACTAGGAGGGAGACTACCGGCGGGACAATCTGAAGGACAAGCATCTGATTTATTTCTTGAAGCACTTCATCTGTAATGTCCCGAGTTTTTTGGATATTTTTCGGATTAGGATCCGTGGGTTTTGGATCACTTTCGGGGGTCCTGGAGAGCGTTTTGTGGACTTTAACAAGAGTTTGCTGATTGGGGGTAATATAGATGATATTTCTCTCTTGCGGGCGACGCGCATCTTGGATTGCTATATTGGTACATTCCTCATTTCATACCTGGGCCTCCCTTTGTCTCCAGGTGCTCGGCGATGTGCTGATTGGCTCCCCATTATATGGAGGTATGAGCGTAGATTGGCTGGATAGAAGGGTAGACTGCTCTCATATAGGGGCAGATTAGTCTTATGCAGATCAATATTGGATAGCTTATCTATCTACTTTCTTTTAGTGTTTCGGATCTCAAGGACCGTGTTACAGAGGATTGAGTCTATTTAGGGGAGATTCTTTTGGTATGGGAGTGGGGGGAGATGTAGGGATGGCAATATGGCATAACATCAAGTGGAGGAGGGTGGTTGCTAGTAAGGGACAAGGGGGATTGGGGATCAAGGATGCGGGAGATTTTTAATTTGGCTCTCTTGTGCAAATGGCTATGGAGATTGGGGACAGGTGATGATGGATTGTGGGTGAACCTTTTCAGGCAGAGGTAGGAGGAGGGTTTGGGACTTGGATACTCCACCCATGTTCCAAACCTCCGGTATCTGGCACGTCATTTTGACTTGTAGGGACATTATTCTCTCTAGCGTTTGGGTCCGACTAAGGAAATGTAACATGTGCCTTTTTTGGAAGGGCAGATTGTGCGGTGAGTTCTTTTTGGAGGTGTCTTTCCCCAACTAACGTTGTTGACCTTTTGGGAATGGTAGACCGGGTTTTTGACCCCCCAACTTTCAGGGGGCATCTGGGCGTCAACTTTTAGGAGAAAACTCAGGCCGACAGATATGGAGGAGTTCTAGGACCTCCTTCTTCACCTCCTTGACTTTGCCCCGCATTCCCTCAGGGAGGATGCGTGGACTTGGAGGTGGAGTAGGGAGGGGTCTTTCATGGTTTGGTCTGCCTACACCTTTATCTCGGATGGAGGGATGCCCAACAATCTTGCCTTGTAGATTTGGAAGTCGAGGAGTCCGCTGAAGGTGAAGTTCCTCCCTTGGAGGATTTCCCATGGGAGGCTCCTCACCCATGACCGGCTGATATGCTTCGTCCCCGGTATCCAATCGACTTGCTACTTGTGTGGGCAAGACGATGAGACTTTGGACCACCTGTTCGTAGGTTGTTCGTACTCGCGGGAAGTGTGGGATGTGTTGGGTTCGAGGGTCGGTTGTCATATTGCCTACCATATGGTGTGTATCATTTCATCGATACTTGGGGTAGGTCTTGTCCCCTCAGAGGGTATGCGATTGTGTGGTGGCTGATGCATGTCACTCTTTGGTCGTTGTGAGGTGAACAAAACAACAGGATTTTTAGAAGGGAGACTAGAGTTGAGGAGTTTCTTGTTTCTTTTATTTGTGCTAGAGTGAGGGCATGGCGGAGATGCTTTGTAATGTGAAATTCCTGAACTCTCGTCTTTTTGTTTTGTTGGGAGGTTAGTGAGGTCCGCACCGTTTTGGTGTGATCTTGACCATAACCGGAGAATTTTCCAAGCACAGAGGAGTAGACATGTAATCGCCAGACGGCAACTCCACGAGCATCTCACAGGAAACTTCATTCACCAGCTTTTCGATACGTGCAATAAAATCCTCGGAGATAAAAGAATGGGTTGCACCTGAATCGAAAAGAACACGCGCTGAGTGATCATAAATCAAAACCGTACCTTCGATCAGATTAGACGCCAACACTTCCACACGAGTGATGTGAGTAACTCTGGCTCTCAGTGGACGGCTAGCTGCAGACGACTGCTGAGAAGGAGCAGGAGCTGGTAGGTGAAATGGTTGAGGTTGAGGCGGCGGAGGAAGATGAAACTGCGACTGAGAAGTCTACGAGAACTGCACCGTCTACGGCCTCAACGGATAGTTTCGAGAAATGTGCCCCGACTGATCACAGCGATAACAGACAACCGGCAAAGAGCACGACACACCTGGATGACTGCCACTACACCTAGAACACAACCTCGACTGAAAAGTAATAAAATCCTGACGCGGTCGAACAGAAGAAACGGACTGCTGACTCAGATCAGAAAACACCGACTGATTGAACCTCTTCTTCTTCTTCTTAAATCGGAATCCCCTGCCCTGAGATTGCGAGAGGGAAGCACCATCGACAGTAGAGAAAGTGGGAGAACCTCCTGAAATAGACGACTGGTGAGGCGACTGATGCTGCACGACTGACGGAACCATCCCAGTCTGAGGGAGTCCTTGGGTCCTCGCCAACTCTAACTCTAGCGCGACGGCGGCTTGATACGCAGAATCTAACTCAGTTTCACGGGTAGCGAATAGCGGCAGGCTCAACTCTGCTTTCAGTCTGCGCAGAAATTGCTAAGTCCTCACAGTCTCATCGGTAAAGATGTGGGGTGCATACCGGCCCAACTCAACGAACTTATCTTGATATTACAGCACTGACATCTCACCCTACGTCAGCTCCAGAAACTGGTACATCTTGGCTAACTTTAGGCAGGCTGGAGTGTAGACACGTTCGAACGCAGCAACGAACTCTGCCCATGTGATCTGTCGAAGCGGACGAGAACGGAAGGTAACCTCCCACTCCGTAGTCCACCATGTGCATGCAGTACCTTGAAGCTGATAAGAAGCCAACATAACCCTTTCATCCTCGACGCACTCCATGCATTAGAAGATGCGCTCAGTGGCATCCAACCACTCCCTTGCTGCCTCCAGGTCTGATTGACCCTCGAATGTCGGTGGATGAAACAGCAGAAATTCTTTTAGCGCTCGTCCACGACCACTGGGCAACTCCGTAGGAGGGATAGGAACAAGTGCAGCCTGGGCAGGAACTGGTACAACAGGAGCAGGTGAAACACTAGCCTCATTCTGAGGAACTGGGGCTCTTCGCCTTCGAGGCGGCATCTTGAATCTAGAAAAACACAGCAACGAAAAACACATTAGCACCGCAAGAAACACCCTAAGCCAGCAACGAACGACTCAAAGGGACATGCTCTGGACTGATGCAGATTTCAACTCCTGATATAATTCCCCAACTCCGCTCTGATACCAACTGTAATGACCCAGAGCCCATGGCACCGATAACCCGATACAAATACCGAATTACCGCTACCGTGAACTGGGGACGTCACCTAGGAGGTTGATGAGGCACCTGAAGGGTTAGTGGGATTTGTTGAGGGATTACATTAGAAATTAGAATTCGCAGTGCGCATTGTTAATTTTTGGCAACGATTAATTAAATTAAGGCTGAAGCAATTTAAAATATCAGAGTGGTATAAATATAAACTAGTCCAGATTTACAACATCTATAAATGTACAAGTCCCACAGAAAAGAAGAAAAGACAACCACAACTACACGGGGCATTCCTCGGTAAAGGATAGAAAAGGAAGACTGACGGACACGGCTGGCACTCTATGGGCGGTCTCCAAAAGCTCGAGAACCACTGGTCGACGGCTGAGACTGCTCATCTACAAGAAGGAAGGGTGAGTCACAGCCAGACTCAGTAGGGGTCACGTGGATCCCTACCACGATCTAAACACACAAGTAGGCAATTAAGAATGCAACTAGATAATAAAATGTAATTAGAGCATACATTTAAACAAATAAATAAGCAGATGCACTATCTCAACATGTTTCTAGACTAAAGCATGGAAAGTCTAACTAACAAGTAAATCGACTGACGAGATGCCAATATAAATAATATATCTAAAGTAAAGAAACAACGAGAGCAGCGGCTAGCGATGAGAGCTAGCGGCAAACAAACTATATCGACCAACAGAAATAACTCAATCCATTCCAGGGACAGCAGAAGGATGGGGTACTCCACCAGAAGAGAGAGACCAGAAGCGCCCCCTGACGGCTTACACTGCGTATCAAGCAACTCGTGAGTCTGCACTTGCCCAGCGAGAAGATAAACCAAACTGTACCAACCGAGGACTAGTTAGAGTAACACTCGTCAGTGTCAGGTCTCGCCTCTGACCACATGTGCACACACTGACCCGTGCCTAGGGCCAGGCCTCCAGCTAGATTTCCCTCCCCGTAGAGTGCTACGGTCGGACAGAGGGCCCACGATACTAGCTTAAACTATTTAACGGGTATACCCCTCCACCTCTCCCAGGTGGGTCGGCCATCTGTGAAGTCTAGGGCTACGTCTAGTGGTTCCATCACATGAAAAGTCCAAGCACTCCATTGAGATTGTAGGAGCGAGCCAATAATCACAACTAGCACGGATATAATATAGAAGTAGCAAAGCATGCATTAGACGGAGAATAAACATGCAACTCCAACCTTTACAAACTAGCAGAGTGTAACGGACTGGGTTGGGGGCGTTATGCGACTATAATGTGCCTCCCCAGGGCCGTTATGCTCACCCGCACACAGGGAAAAGTCAGACCTGCAGACTATAATGCACTACCTTAGGGGCATCATGAAATGCATGACACACCATGGCCCGCGCATTATATTCTCCAGAGAACCAATTGAAAATGCACAGAACATAACGCACCAAGATGGGTGCGCCATGTGACTATAACGCACCAGTAGTGGTCCGTTAAAGACACCCAAATGTTGAAAACTCAGAAAACTCCATAGGAAACCAATTCATATAACACACTTCGATAGGGGTGTCATACAATGCATGGGGGACTGGGATTAGTCTGTCATGCCCCACAACCTACAGAGCTACTGAAAACCTCGCTCACATAGGGCACTACGATCGGTCTGCCATGCAATGCATAATGCACCCCCTCGTGTCCGTTATGCCGACTGGAAAATGAGAGGGGTGAGTTTAGACCGAACTCCCCTCTGGGCAAGCCAGATTGGCACGAAACAAAAGAAAAGGTGTAGAAGAAGTTGAATAGCTAAATTTCTATAACCATCGTATGCACCAAATCCCAAATATACCACTTCTAAATAATTTTTAAAGCATTTAAACCTAAAAACTCCTAAAATGGGACTTGCACAGAAAATGATGCAAACGCCTATTGATGGGCATGCATGTGGTACCAAAATGTTTCTAGCGAAGTAAGGAGTCTATCCCCCTATCTCGATCTCGATGAAAATCTCGATAAGCGCGCGAACGGACAACGAAGCTCCAGTACACCTCACAACATGACCCGATCGTATGCTCCACGAACCGCGAAAAGAATGACACTGGCGCGATCCTCGTGACAAGCCAATTTCGGGGTCGGCACGGCCCAGAACAGATGAAGAAGCGATAAAGGAGAGTGAAAGAGTGAGAGGGGGAGAAAACAGAGAGAGAGAGAGAGTGTGTGTGTGTGATCGAGTGGAGAGAGTGAGGTTGAGGGATTAGCATACAATCTACTCAGCATCAGCCAGCTATGTGACAAAGGCCACAAGGTTGTATTTGATTCTCCTCTCTCTCCCAGACTCTTCTGCTCTCTCTCTCTCAAACTCTTTTGCTCTCTCTCTCTCATACTCTTTTGCTCTCTCTCTCTCTCTCAGACTCTTCTGCTCTCTCTCTCTCTCTCTCAGACTCTTCTGCTCTGGAGCTCCTTTATCTTTTCTTTTCTTCATAGCAACAACTTCTCTTCCTTTGCGGCTCTCTTCGTCTTTCCTTTCGGAAGAAGACATCCCCTATTTATTGAACAGGGGTGCCAAAAATCCTTCTTCTCAATAGCCTAATTGGTGTGGTCCCCACATCATTCTTTGAGGGTGTGTGGAGGGAACACTCCCGCCAAAGGAATTCTAGAAGATGCTCTGATCCGAGACTCCACATGTCAGGTAGAGGTGAGAGGCTTTCCACGTGGCAGATTCTGGATAAAGGTAAGTCCACGTGACAGATTCTTCTGTTGAGCTGTTAGCCTTGGATCATGTGTCAGATAAGTTACTCCTTTAACCTCGTGACCAATTTGTCTTTGATAGATTCTCTTCTTCAAGTGCTTGAATAAATGACAGAGTCATTCTAGATATTCCTTCTTTGAAGTTCCTGTCAAAACAAATATAAAAATTCAGTTATTATTACAACTGATTAGACAGACTCAAGCATTGTTATGAAGACAGGTTAATTAGTGAATGCAGTTAAGATGCTACCAGAAGTGTTTACCTTTATCACACACAGGTTGACCTTTTGTTGTAATGTATGTATGACTATGTATAAATGCATCGACCCTCATAGACATGTCCATCCACCTCTCTATCTAAAGTGATGAGCATATGCAGTGTGATAGTAATCACCGCATCAACCAGTATGAAGCATAGGCAGACCTGTTGTGCACAGTGAGAGGGATCTTCACAACAAGTTGTGAATGTGCATCGACCTGTCATGCAACAACAACATGAATGCATTGACTAATGGTGAACCTACTTTGGCCTGGTTTTCAAGTGAAGGAACAAGGTGCACCGACAAGACTATCAACATGATGCATAGCTATTGTGAATGTGCATCATGCCTACATCGACCTACTGAACATGCCATAACATGTGCATCGACCTGCATGACTAGAAGAGATACATGCATCGACCTATCTAACTCAATGCATGAACCAATATGCATGGATGCATCGACCTTGCTAGATTAAAATGAGTGTATGAAATGACCTTTCAATGAAGCACTTCTACATATGCAACGATCTTCTAGTCTAGAATGCATGTATGTGCATGGGCCTTATCTGATGAAGAGAATGTATATGCACCGACCTTACAATCCAATCGCTGACTCATAATTGAATTGTAGCGTCGACCTGACTACAATGTGCATCAACCTTATAGCACATACTGTGCATACCTGCATCGACCTTATGTAGCGAAGACTGATGCCTATCATTCAACACATGCACAATGCATACATTATGCCCATCAAAACCAATATGCAATCATTATGCACATTGCAACATTAAGACCAATGCAAGCTCGGTTGCAACGGCCAGCTACTAAAATGAGACTTAGGAGCTTGGAGGAATATTTGAGACCACCCTCAAAGAAGCAATCAGAAGCCCGAACAACTGTAGCATTGCCCGAGCAACTGTAGCTCTGTCTGAGCACTGTAGTAGGTTCGAGCAATGCAGTAGGTCCGAGCATTGCAGTAGGTCTAAGCACTATAGTAGGTCTGATCACTATAGCAGGTCCAAGCACTGTAGCAGTCCCGAGCAACTGTAGTCCTGCCCGAGCAACTGTAGCAAGCCCGAGCAACTGTAGCTTTGGCTGAGCAACTATAGCAAGACCGAGCAACTGTAGCTTTGCCCGAGCACCCGTAGCATGCCCGAGCAACTATAGCATGCCCAAGCAACTGTAGTTCTGCCCAAGCAACTGTAGCAAGCCCGAGCAACTGTAGCTTTGGCCGATCAACTATAGCAAGACCGAGCAACTATATCTTGCTCGAGCAACTGTAGCTTTGCCCGAGCAACTGTAGCTTGCCCGAGCAACTGTAGCATGACCGAGTAACTGTAGTAAGCCCAAGCAACTGTAGCTTTGCTCGAGCAACTGTAGCATAGCCGGGCAACTGTAGCATGCTCGAGCAACTGTAGCATAGTCGGGCAACTGTAGCATGCTCGAGCAACTGTAGTATGCCCGAGCTACTGTAGCATGAATGAAAATCACTATGTCTGAGCTACAGTAGTAGAATTAAAGCACTATATCAGAGCTACTGTAGCATTAATAGATACTCAAGAAGGTCGAGACTGGCACCATAAGCTCGGAATCAATGAAGCTTGGTAGCGCGGAATCAATGAAGTCTAAAGCTCATCTGAGCGACCGCAAGTTCGAACTCTATGAAGCCCAGAGCTCAGATGACGCAATTGAAGCCGTACAAACCATACAGGACGTGTGGGGTAATGATCTCCAATGATTGGAGAACATTCTAGCCCCCACTTGCCTTGGAAAAGAAGAAAGGTTCCTCCCTGCTGCCTATAAATACAGTGCTCTGCCTAGAGGGAAGAAGGCTCTCTCGTTTTCTCCCCTGCGAGTGCTACCCTTTGGCGGCTCTACTTCTCCCTCCTCCTGGTGCTGTTCAAAGCTCCCTCAAAGAGATCCCAGAGTTCCCTGCTACTCCTGTGTGAGAAGAGAAGAGAGAAAGAGAGTGAGTCATAAGGTGTGTTGCTTGGGGAGGGAGAGGAGTCAATGCTCCACCCTCCCCCATCTTTCTTGTTCTATCTCTACTGTACATTTTTCATTATGTTGATGGCTTCTCAAACGTGGGTCTTGGGGTGATGTATTAGTTTCTATTTTGAGCTAATGAATGAAAATGCCTATTGTTGTGTTTAGATATGAGCGTATCCCATCTTGCAACTCTTTTATCCCCTGTCCCTAGTTCGTTGTAGGTCTATTGTTATATTCCTCTCTCCCTCTTTGTTTTCTTGCTTGAAGAGGATCGTGGTATTGTGAGAAGGGTCCAAGCTAGGCCAATGGGCTATTAGGTCTTTTGTTGCTGGCTTCTCTTGGGTATATGTAACTTTTGATCTCCATCGTATGAAAAAAACCTTGAGCTAAACGTTTCCATTTACTTGCAGTAAAGGAAGGAAAAGGAGCTGGGGGTGCCACCCCACTAGGAGGAGGAAGAAGAAGAAGAGGAAGACATGGTCCATGAGCTATTCTCTGCTGATTTGTCCCAGCTCTGAAAGCATACCCTGAAGATTTAACCCTGGACGTCTCCTACGGGCTTGGTCGAGTTTCACTCTGCGAAGAACACTCTCCGGCGCACCCTACTTCTCCTTTGGATGGATTTCACTGTAGATTTGAGGGGGATCTTTCTTCTCTCATCTCCATTCTTCTGTTTGAGCATAGATAGTCATTTTGGCAATTATTGTATATCATTTATTTTGTTAAACAGAGAATACATCGTGTGTGGGTGGAGCTGCGTCTCCGCGTGTGTGGTGTTATTATGGGGAAAGGTTCCCCGTGGTTGGTTGTGTGAAGACAAAGCTGCGACTCCATGTGGTTGTCAAGTTCGGGGTGTGTTCCCCGACTTTGTGTGTGTGTGTGCTGCAGTGGCAACGTTTTGAGGCAAGGCCTCGTGCCATCGTGCGTGTATTGCTGCGGAAGCAGCATGTGGTGTTGGGGTTCATCCCCGTGTTGCTACGTAAGTAGTGTGTAGTGAAGCCTCACCGGGTTTCGGTGAGGGGTTGACGTAGGGAGCCAGTCGTGGTCCCAAATCACCTAAAAATCTTGTGTTCCGTGTGATTGCCTGTGCGATTGACCATTTCTTGTATCTCCCTTCATAGGTTCATTACATTGATTTTTAATTCACTACATCATCGCACCTTGCTTCATCCGCTATTCGTGTTGAGGTTGATTTCATTGAATACTTGCATTATCTATCCGTGTGAGATCGGAAAGATCGAGAGAACATATTTAGTCTCACTTTAGTTTAAGCTAATTAACGTAGTTAATTGTTATTCCACTGTGATTAGTTTGGAAAGGTAAGATTATTTTTAAAATCTGCCATCTCGACAAGGGGAGCAATTCAACCCCCCTTCTTGTCCGCCATCTCTCTGGGCCAACAATTGGTATCAGAGCCCAGTCTCTGATTTTTTTATTAGCGTACCTTGCGGTCTAGGAGAAAAGATCTTTTTCATGATGGCTAATGTGCATCTAGTTCCCATCTTTGATGATTTTGATTATGCTCTATGGCTTGGAAAGTTTTGTGTTTAGATTACCAATATTAATCCGAAGCTTATGAACTTAATGACTCATGGTCCTCATGTTTTACCCAAAAATGAGTTAAGATGGACTGAAGAACACAAGAGAAAGAATTCTGACAATCTTTTTGTTTTGAATGCTCTTAAGGCTGCAGTGAATACTGACGTATATCCTTTTATTTCATCTTGCAGGATAGCCAAAAAGATCTGGGATGGGCTAAGTGAAGCCCAGAAAGAAAGCTACAATGATGATGAATGTCTCGATATTCAAGGTCGGAGCACATCCGCCTTGATCATACTATAAAGTCGGTGCACATTTTGGTTTAACTGCACATAAGGTTTGTGCACATCTTCTTGGCTTTCATACAAGTCGGTGCACATCATGTTACTCAGCTTATACAAGTCGGTGCACATTTCAGGTTGCTAGATATAAGGTCGATGCTAGCATATGTGAGTTCAAGGTCGGTGCAGGTTCTGATTCAACGAACAAGGTCAGTGCATATGAGTACCGAAGGTGAACAAAGGTCGGTGCACTTTTTGCTTCATAGCATATAAGGTCGATGTACATGGCCAAGCTCAGGTCGGTGCACATATAGTTCAAGCTAAGTCAGAGCACCTGGAGGACATTACAACAAACATGTGGGGAGCATGTTGAAGATCAAGTGATCACGTGCCACTCAGGCATGCAATCCAACTCACGTGACAAGACGTGTGCTACCTGGGACATCATTTGGGGCAAAAAGATATGTCCACGGGGCATTCTCTCTGAGGACAATGATTGGAGAATATTTTCCTCCACGTGGAAGAATCTGGTTCACTGGGGTCATGAAACCTACGGTACTCTATTCTATAAGTAGAGAGTGATCCCGATCGCAGGAGGATAGAGACTGCCAAAATGCTTAGAGCCTCCGTTGAGTAGAATCCATCTGAAAAGAGGGCAACTCCAGGAAGAGAAGAGAGAGAGAGAGAAGCTCAGTTCAAGAAAGAGAGAGAGAAAAGAAAATCTGAGTACAATCAGTCATCTGGTTTCTGAAAGTGCTTCATCGAAGCTACAACTTGTTTGGGATCTTCAGTTTTCATTTTTCCTCGATTTGAGTATCTATTTTGCTCCCTCAAAGCATTCGTGGAGGAAGGGAGACAGAATCTCCAGTTGTGAGTGACTTGGGGTCACTTGTGGGTTTCCGTCTGTTCAGAGGAAGGGAGGAAAGTCCTCCAGTTCTGGTCTTACAGTTTGCAAGCCCAGGGTGTAGGTTTGGTGCGGTACAGGATCTGGGTCGAGGGATTTGTCTCCCTTAGGGTAAGCTGTCAGGCAGCGTTGTGTCGTAGACTAAGTCTGCTTCTTCTTAACCATATGCTAGTGGAATCCTCGCTCGGTGTGAGCGAGGGGTGGACATAGATCTCGGGGTGAGATCGAACTGCCTAAAAACTCTCCTGTCTTCTAGCGTGATTACATTATCATTCTCCTTCATTGGTATAAATTCTAAATATCCAGTTGGTATATTAAAAGACCTAATCTAAACGATAGGTCAAGACTATCTGGAAGATTGGCTTCTTGCATGAGGAGACCCTCAAGTCCAACCTCAGCCAGGTACTGTTGGTTATACGTAGAATTTGCATTTGTCTTGATGGGATAGGTGTGATGGATTCAGAGGGGGGTGAATGAATCCCTCTCTAAAAAACCTTGACCGATTTAAAAATAGCTGTCAGAAATGCAGAAGTAGAATGAACAAGTCCCTGGGATAAACTAGATGCTCTCTGTCATAAGTGAGTGCAACCAACAAGTTAGATCTGCTAAAAAATAAGGTAAAAATCAGTTGACCAAGTTCAAATTCAATCGACTGATGTAAAGAAAAGTTGACAGACTGGGGGATTTCGACTTACTGAAATCAAGGTGCAAGGGTTGGCCAATTGATCGACAGACAAAGGTAAATATCAGTCGACTAAGTCCAAACTCAGTCGACAGATGAGAAGTTCAGTCGACAAATGTGCAAGAGAGTCGACAGAAGCAACGAAGAGAGAACACCAAGTCCACCACTATGTCGACATCAAGAAAGGCATAGTCAGCTGAGGTGAAGAGAATGACTTGGTCTTCATCAAGTTGACAGATGTTTTCAGGATTGTTTAGCTCGCTAAAAGGATGCTCGTGAACCACTCTATCGGCCTACTAGACAACTAGGTCAACTGATGTCATTTGAGCTCACAGCACCAAGTCGACAGACGAAAGTTCAAGGAACTGACAAGCTCAAGTCAACACACATGAAGTTCAGTTGACAGATCTGATACTCAGTTGACTGACTAGAGCCCAGCTATACATGCGTGTAAGCTTTTAAGCAGTCACATGATTCCTCTCACCAATCATTGGCACACATCTCTAGGTCATGTGCCTCGATTTCTAGAAAGGTCCTAGGACAAAATATTCTTCTTTTGACATGGACCAATCATAAAATAGCTTGTAAATGGAAAATTATCCTTTAACTTCTATTATAAATACAAACTTTCACCCAGGAGATGGATGTGACGAAGGGAGAAGCCTTGAGCATTTCTGAAGAACATCTAAGAGGGAGAAAAGAGCAAAGTGAAGCCCTAAATCATTCGAGCAATCCCGAGCTTCCAAAGAGCAAATAGAGAAAGGGATAGTTTAAGAGAGCCTTCTTCCTAGCAGTGGGGAGTTTGTCAGAGAAAGCAGAGCATCAGATTTCTTTTCATTTGAAGTGCTTCTTAGGAAGCTATATTGTTTTCCTTCGTTCATTGTTGTCTTTTTTTCATTTCTGAATTTCAACTTTACATTAGTGTGTGTGCAGCAATGCGATGTTGGACAGGCTCAGATTATCTAAGCACAGATTTGTGTTGGGCTACATTTCAGCAGCGTGTGTGTGGGATGTGATTCAGTAGTGTGTGTGTCTTGTGGTTCATCCCTGTTTATTGCTGCGGTTCGATAGCGTGTGTGTGGAGATTTATCTCCATGATGCTACAATCCGTAGCGAGTAAAGCCTCATCGAATTTTGGTGAGGGGTGGACGCAAGTAGATGGTAAGGTCGGACCGAACCACCTTAAAACTTCTTATGTTCTGTGGGGTGTTAGCTTGCTTGCTCTTTATGGTGATTCATCATTTCCATGTGTGACCGGTGAGTCTAAGAGAACTTTACTCATCCAAGTTCATCTAATTTCATATTAAATTTATAATTCATTTAAGTTTCATTCCATTTGTGCGATTTGGGGGTAAACAATTCAACCCCCCCTTCTTGTTTACCGAATCAAGGTTCAAGATCAATTGAATATGCACTTATGACTGAGATAGCCATATACAAAACCTGATTTCAACACAAATTCATTCCATCCATATGAAATGCACTTTAACCATGATTTCTTACCATCACCTTTATGATTTGAGAGTTAATTCCATATTGAACCTGCACTATACAAATTGCCATTCATCTCAAACTCAAACAAAGCAAGTGACATCTTCATTCACTCAATTCATTTAACATGATTTCTTACCTTTAATCAATGGAGTGTAATTCAATTTGGCCTGCATGTTAAAGATCTCATCATCATGATAAAACACTCAAGAATCACTCAATACTCACTCAATGAATTGTATAGAGTCTGTGCAATGTTGAATAAAGTCTATTCAGTGAAGCACAAAGTCCGTGCGAAGCAGAATGAGGTCTATGCAACTTACAACCAAACTCATTCAACATTTGACATTCTCAAGGCAAGCTGAATCATTCATCAAAAGATTGACATTCATCAGGGAAATTTTAGTGCAAATCAACATGCCATTCAATTAAAGCTATCACAGTGAGAATCATTTATCAACATAAATCAAGCATGTATTTAATGCACATCTCCAACATAGAAACATGTATCTTCGTCAAAACATCCCGGGGCACAACAATCTCCCCCTTTTTGATGAAGATAAAATCCATTGAAAAATCACAAAGATTTGTATGAAGGATTAAACCCTTTTTGCATCAAAGCAAGTATTTTCTAACTTTTAGCTCTCATGAATTCCATTCAAAATCGCAGAAGCAACATGCAACCAATTTGAAGCTCCCCTTTTTGTCAAAACAAGATATTTTAAGAGAGCAAACATTATCATGCAAACTTAACTTTATTTCTCCCCCTTTTTGTCAGAGTCAAATAGGGGACCATGAGAAGAATTGAAGGAAAGCCTCATATACACAGTTAACTCAATGAAATGCACGTGTAAAGTAAGGAATGAGTATTCAAGCATTTACGCACTCATTATTGTATATAATAGCAAGCATGTTCTACATGAACAGGTTAAGAAATATGCTAAAGACCGAGAACATGAGTTTCATGAGCAATAGTAAAAGGGTAGTGCTTACAAAAATTGGTACTGCATTACTCATGAAATATGACTGATTCAAAATGTACATTCACACAATCACTCCCTAGATGTCTAGGTGAAAGAAGAGCAATGAAATCCAAGCAATATGGATTTACATATTTTCGAAAGAACACAAGTAGGAACTTTTCCTCCCTACACTTTCATACACCGTGCTCGGCTTTTGGTAGCTTCGCACAACCCCATTATTATTTTCATCATAATTTTTTTTTATTTTCAAATAATAATATGACTAACCTTTTGACGCGAGACATGCCCTTTATCTCATGGGCAATTCCCAGTTACTAAGTATCATCACTTATGATAATGTGGATAAGTCACTTTTCAACGTGAGTTTCCTCCTTTATTTCAGGGGGGATTCCTAATTTACTTGTAAGGCCCGATAAAAGGAGAAAAATGGATGACCCCGAATGTGACTGGTATAGATGGTTTGATATGAATGACGTTGCTATTGCTCTAAGCCGTCTATTCATGCCGACTGATCTGAAATGGCCGTCGCTTATTCACGAGTTGATAGAAAAATCGACAGTGATCAATGACAAGAGGCAGCTCCTAAGCAATTACACATATACTGGAGAGCCAGATGTGCCGTTTGAGGAGGACTTCATTGTGGATAGGTTGTGGGTCGGCCTTTTCTCCTTTACTTCTGTACACCCATCACTTATTACCTTCTGGTGCTCCAAGATTTCCTTTAATATTCCTAGACCACCCGTGGTCTTAATTACTCTTTCTCTAAATTTGTTCCAAGTTTCCACGATCCCTCTTTGGCTCCCTAAGCAATTTTCTCACCTTTCAACCACGGCCCCGGGTGACCACTCTGTTATCCAATCCTTTTCCAAACTTTCAATTTCAACATCTTCTGCTTCTCCTTCCCACTGTCTTGTCCTAGAAAATGAAAATGAATAAAAATGCCAAAATTCTAACATTTCGATCTTCCATCTCTGTTGAAGAGACCTCCTATCTTCTTCCCGAGTGTGTCTCGACCCAGGTGCCGCTCATCCAGGACTCATTAACGGACCTTCTTTACCCCTCGGGAGAGGGGTCCCCCTCTGTATCTCTGATTGTATCCACTTTGTCACCTTCTCCCTCCTTTTTGTCAGAGTCTAGTAATCATGCTAGTTGTTCGTACTCTTCTAGTTCTAAGAGTTCAAGGGTAGCAACTAGGAAGTTCAGGGGTAAGTAGATTCCCCATAGGTTCCTGCTAGATCTACCAAGGAGATGCCAGGCATGTTTAGCTCTTCCCGTATTTTTGGAGGATCCAATACTTCTGCCGGATGTAGAATGTGAGGATGTGCTATATCAATGAAGGGTTCGGCATTTATGAGATCATGAATAATGAAGACCCTATTGAAGAGGGGGATGAGGATTACGAGGAATATGAGGACGAGGCTGATGCCTTTGCTAGTGGCATGAGGAGATTTGATGAACCATCAGCCTCAGTAGAGGAACCCACCAAAGAGATTAATCTGGGTAACGAGAAAAACCCTAGGATTATCCTCGCCAGTAAAAATCTACCGCCGACCGAAGAAGAGGCACTTGTCCAGATTCTTCAAGAATATAAGGACACGTTTGCATGGAGTTATGAAGATATTACTGGGGTTGGACCCTGCACTTGTTGAACACCATCTTACACTTAAGCCAGAATCCATCCCGGTCAAGCAACGGTTAAGGCATTTCCACCCACACAGGCCATTAAAAATGAAACAAGAGGTCGATAAGCTTCATAAAGTTAGATTTATTAGAGTCATCCTCTATCCTAATTGGGTGGCTAACATTATCCCGGTGATGAAAAAGGATGGAAGAGTCAGAATTTGCATAGATTTCTGAGACCTTAACCGCGTGTGTCCAAAGGATGATTTCCCCCTCCGGGGTAGGGGGTTTAAATAGGGAATTTTTAGAATTTAAAAATCTCAGAAAACATGAAAATTGGGAAAAATACTTTCCATGATCCTCAGAAAACACACAATGCGCCTGTAATGTCCCAGATCCCGACAACATGTCGGTTTACCCAGCATAGGGTTCTAAGGGTCCATCAGGGAAAAATACGTGTAAGACGTAAAACACACTCCGGGACCTACGGAAGCGATCTGAACTCCACGGATCCTAATCCAAGAAATCTGGGCTATTACACTCATCCCCTTCTTACAGAAATCTCATCCTCAAAATTTCAAGCAAGCACAACCCAAAGGGAAGAATAATGCACCCAGCTAGGAATGCCCCCAGAGCTCCAGCCAACCACGGTTCTCACAGAACCACGATCTTGAGGGACATAGCCAGACAATGTTCACAAACAGAGCACCACGCTCCATAGCGACACACACACATCGATCATCAGAGCAAGCACATGCAAGGGGGTACAGTCTGGCAATCACCTCAGCCACACAGAAACCAATCATGTCATCGCTGCCACCATCTCACTTACCGAGGAGATGTAGTCCTTGTCACGAGAAACCACCACCGCCAAGACCTCATGCTCAACAAACCAATCACACATCAACTTTGCAATCAACTGACTGCTGTCATGCCCTACACAAGGGCCAAGCTTCACTGAGCTTCCACCAGCTCATGCAGTCATTCCAACTGGCCGCCAAAGATCCACTGGCTCCATGCCAAGCACCATCTCATACCTGGCAAGCCGAATGCTCATAACAGCACTGGACTAACCTTGGCCAGAGCACAAACTTCCAGTAAACCCCAAATCAAATCCAGAAGAAGGCACATCTAATAATCGGCTACCCACGGCCTCGCTGGTACATGGCTCTTGTTGTTCCCCAGGTTATTTTGACAAAGACAATGTATGATGAAGTCATTTTGATCTATTCTATATGATTTGCATTGAAGGTTCCTTGATGAATGTCAGTTTCTGATGAAAGGTCACATGAGTAGTTCAGCATGCTTTGTAGAGTGAATGCCTTGGTTTACTCGAAATTTTTGAGTGGCTTCTTTGAGTCACATTGTATATGTGAACTAATGATGGTTTTGGCTTGAGTTTTTCACATGGGTTTTTACAGTCCAAATACATGAAAATGCGTGACTAACAAGCCTTGGGAGAATGAATTGTTGAATTCACTTATTTAGTATTAAGTCTTATGGACTGGATATGTGGATCATTCTAATTGCAGGTTCAAGAAGCTTCCCATCTTCTGGTCCCATGGTAATGTTGGTTGAATGAATTTTATAAGGATTCATTGGAGTTGATTCAAGTATTAAGCTTATTGGGTTTTAATTCATTGCATATTTCATTTTGCTAAGTCCATGGTCAAGGGTTGACCCCAAGGGTAGAACCCTAGGTTCTCATTTTACTTACGTGTTCGAGTTTGTAACTGGCAGTCGCAAGGGTCGGCCCCTAGGAGTCAAATTTCGTGGAGTAAGGGGTGGACGTAGATTGCGGGTTTGCAATCGAACCACCTTAAAAATGACTGTCTCTCTTGTGGTTTGCTGTTCATCTCCCGATTCTATTTTTCATGCAGTGCATCTACTTGTTTGAGTGACTCTTAGATCAACTTCGTTGCAACTTCTTTATATTCTATCTTCAAGTGATCTAAACTTTTACGCTAAAATTTTCAAGAGGTGATCTATTCAACCCCTCCCCTTCTAGCTCACCTACAACACACACTTTTCGCATAACTTTCATCTACCTTCCACCAAGATAGTCTCAGTGGTCCAGAAGAAGGGAGAAGACATGCCACTACATGTTGAGCCCTCCTTCAAACTACTTGCCGACTGTTGAGCACTCTTTCAAACCGGGGTAGCAGGAACCTCCCCCATACCGCGGTCTACATCTTCGTCATCTGAAGCGCCCTCCATGTCTCACCAGGACCAATAGCCCAACACTTCGCGAAAAAGGAGAACTACAAGGGATGGCCTTAAGCGATGAAGAGAGGAGGAGACACCCTTTGAGACCTTTTATAGGCCGAAGTGGAGCAGTTGCCTTAAATGGCTTTCCCCTTGAAGAAACGTGAAAGGCAGAAACCCTTTCCTCAAGGTGGCGACCTCGTTTCCACCAACACCCCCTCAATGGTAACACGCGAAGGGGTAAGGCATTCAAAGCATGGAAAGATGGATAGGCGCCAGTGCCATGCCAGTCGCCTGACCAATCGACACGCGAGATATCCTCAGGGAAAATCACCACCTTCCTAAAAAACTATAGATATGGTGGTGAAATCATGCAAAAGGCGATAAGAAGCTGTCAATTTAAATTGACGTCATTATATACACAAGGGAAATTTTTACATGGCTACACTAAAGGAAAGAAAAAGAAAACCTGATACATCAGGCCTCAGGCCCATCACGAAGCTCAGTAGACAAAGGATCCTCGGGCCCAGGTGACCTGCCCCCTGCACCCTCGGTGATGGCAAGTCTAGATGCCGACCCCACCGGCGGGGGAACTATCTCGACCGCATGCCCTCCCGAAGCTGTGGGAGTTGGCGGTCGCTCAGACGAAACGGAGGCGTCCTGACTTCCCCCTTCCCTCAACGTCGGGTACGAGGAGTCGGTAGTATTCGAGTCCAAATCGTAACGCTGCCCGGAAAGAAACTCGAGCTCTTCAAGCACCTGCTGCTGGACCAAAGAGGTCACCCGACGGAAGCCTTTAGAGAACCCCTTCCGTAGTCCCGAACGGTAGCCTGACTCATAGTAAGAGAAAGTAGCCTTCTAGAGAGCTTCCTGGTAACCCTCCGAGCATTTGTATCCCTAGAGGGCCTCCACTCCGACTAGCTCTGCCTTCCTCTCAAGCTCAACCGCCCTCCGCTCTGTCTCAGACAGTCTCCTCTCGACTTCGACCCACGTGCCCTCGAATTCCACCCACTGTCACCCGGCCTCTAGGATTCAGCCCTCGAGTTCTTCACGCTCGACCTTCCACTGCTCTGCGTGCTCGACCAGTACATTACACTCCGTCTCCAAGAGCCTATCCTTCAGCTCGACCATGTAACGAGCCTGGGCTAGCAGCTCAGCTGAGACCCGAGCCTCCGTTTGGCTTGACTGCACCTGCACCCGAAGTGAGGTCACCACTCACTGGAGGTCTTCAAGGTCAAGAGTCAACCGTTCGACCTTCCGATCAGACGCATCGGGGGCCTAAGATAAAGACTCTCTCTCTGACTCCACCTGAGCAAACAAGTCCACCATCTTGGCCCCCAGCTGGGCTAGGACCAGGCCACCCTCCATAACTCATTCGAGAAGTACAAAAGGGGGCTACGCCCAAGGCCACTTCGAACCTCCCCCGATGTCATGGAGCAGCACCTACGATATAGGGAGGCTCGAATAGTAAAAGCACCAGCCTCGTGAGGGAAGATCCACTCTGGCATAGCCAGGATTGGGGCATCCTCCCCGAGTGCTCCCACCTCTGGGGTCCCACCGGTTGGCTCGGATCGGGCTGCCTCACCCCGCACCTCCGTAGTTTCAGTCGGCTGGGATTGGGTCGCCTCACCTTGCGACCCCTTGGCCTCGATCGGCTCAGACCAGATACTTTTGCCCTGCACCCCCTCTACCTCGTCCGGTGCCCCAGCACCGGTCGCCTCTACCTGGGACCCAGCCACCTTGGCCACAGCTTCTTCGGCAGTGATCGCCCCCTCTGACTCTACGGTCGGGAGAGCCAGCGGAGCACCCCCTTCGACCAAATGGGAGGCATCCACCCTCTTCGCCCGCTTCCACTTGGTGGCCACTGCTCTCATGGAGCACCATAGTAGCTTTTCCATGGAGTCCTTGCGCTTGGTCCCACGGTGCTCGGAAGCACCTTCCCAGGCGATCTAGTTGCCATTATCTCGGACACGAGAGGAGCTTCCACTAGGGGTAGACTCTTCATCCAAGACGATGACCTCCTGCTCGAGCAGCGCCACCCCCTCATCAGCCGTTCACCTTTCGTTTAGACAAAGAAAAGCAGATCATGAGAAGGAGGTTTACTTGCCCAACACGGAAGCAATACAAGACCGCGAAGCCCTTACCAGGAAGCACCACATGCCGAGAGGGATACTCCTCGATATTCACTTCGGTCATCAACTCGGCAGTCGATCGGTGATTTTTCTGAAGAAGGGCAGCCTTCTCCTCCACCTCCAGGGAAGCCACCGCCTACTTCGGAGGAATGTTTGGATGGAAGCTGGGTACCATCGGGAAGGTCCAGGACTCATCACCTAGGGTCGAGCCCACCCAGAAATACTGGGTCTTCCAGCCCTTGTGGGAGGAATCCTTGGCAGAGAGGGTCATGCAACTCCTTCCCCTCTTCGCTTGAAGGTAGAAGAAGCCATTACCCGCATGAGTATGCTCCTTTAATTTGAAGAAAGCATGGAAGAGGTCCAGCGAAGTGTCAACCCCACATGAATGGCAATGAAAGATGAAGGAGAAGATGAAGGTATAGGAGTTGGAGACCAACCGGACCAGAGCCGATTGGTAGAACTGAAGCAATTTGCCAATAAAAAGATGGAGAGGCAGGCAGAACCCACACTTCCAGGCCAAGAGGAAAGAACAAAAGAAACCAGAGCAAGTGTCCAGACTGGACTCGTGGGGCTCCGATGGAGAGAAGTGGTATCGCCACGATAACTCGTATCGACCCTCCAGCCGCTTCACCTTGCCCTTAGTCAACTCACTGCGAAGAGGCTCCGACGGCAACGTAAACACCCTCGGGGCCCGGTCAACCTACTGCCCCCCAGCCTCGAGATGTTGATCTGCCATGGAGTAACAAGGAGAGCTGGAGGAAGTAGAAGAAGGCACAGAGCCGGATGACTCAGGAGGAAGTGAAAGTTGGGGGATCACTGTCGCCGTAACCTCGGCGAGCTCTGCAAAGGCCGCTGCAACACTTTGCTCTTCTGGATTGCCCTCGTGGCGCATGAGCCTCCCACAAGTGCAAAGATGATGGAGAGAAAAACCCTAAGTGATGGATGTTTGGAACGCCAACGCGCGCTATGCTTATAAACCCCCAGTGGGAAGCGGCACGATGCTCTAGTCTTCGAAAAGGGACTCCACACATCAATTCGCACGAATTATTATCATTATGGGTGAAACCCCAGGACAGCCGCATTAAGTGGTCCCTGCCAAAGAAAATTCCCAATCAACTCAAGCCACCAACGTCTTCCCCAAAGTGCTACTCGACCGAGCCAATCATTGGCTCAGGAGTAGGAGGGGGACAAGTGGAGATGGGGAATTCTACCGCCTGGAGAGAGCGGCCAAACGACGTCCTACCAGACTGAACGAAACCCAGCTCCTTAGACTAAAAGCCCTCTCGGGGCCCACTCAACTCAATCCCAAGCATCTTGGTCATCCCCCACCTAAATGCAAAAAAAAGCCTGCTGATCTTGGTGGCCCGTCCGACAAGCTTGCTCCATCTTCTACTGCTCAGGAGGAGGCCGCTCCCCCTCTCCCTGTAGCACAGCCTGGTCTCAGACACTTTTGGCACCCTGCTAAGGCTTCTTCGGCTGCCCCTACCCCTGCAACCACTCCTCTCCATGTGGCTTCCCCTGTGGGTCTGGCCATTGTTCAACAGCCCTCCGCCTCCAAGCAACCTCAACCTAATGGCCAGGCCTTTGCTGTCATGGATGTCCAGGCTTTCAATTGTCCAGTGGAACGTGAAGCCCCTTCTATTCTTGTGAATTCCTCCTGTGGCCCATCTGCTTCGCCACTCGCATGTGAGATTGCTTATGCCCCTGTTCAGCTCGATGCTCCTTCTCTAGTTGTGTTATCTGCTGAAGACTCCCAAGATCATGTCCTTCCTTCAATTGCTACCTCTCCTGGCTCTCCCTCTATGCTTCCTCCAGCTCCTGCTAGCCCCTTACATCCCGCGGGTCTAGCCTTTGTGCAGTAGGCCCTATCTTGCAAGGGCGTTCAGGCCATGGGCGGCTTTGTGTGCTTGGTTGACCCTGTGGTTCCCTCTGTTGATGCTCCTGGTCAAGACCCTCCAGGTCTCCCTTCGCCTTTTGGTGACCTCTCTACTCCCCCTTCTCCGGGACCGGCTTGTGTGCATTTGACTGTAGGGGACCTTTCCACTACCCCTGCCTCTGGTCCCCCTACGGCTGCTGGTGATGCTATTGGAGCTCTACCCGGCAGGGTCGACCCCAGCTCCCTTGAGGTCGACCCCCCTCCCATGGTCGAGTCTCCCCCTACTGCTCCATCTGCGTTGGCCCCTGCCCTTCACCGGCCTGCTGCTGCTGCGATCTCCCTACTGTCGTCTCAGCCCATTGCGAAGGCACATTCTGTGGTCTTAGCTCTAGCAGTTGACCTCGATGCTAGTCAAGCCCCTACTGTCTCCAACCTGTCATCCCCTTTAGCTGCTCCGCCTGGTGGCCCGTGGCACTCCTTTGCGCATGCCCTGCATTCTTTCAGGCTTTCTCAGTTTGCTGCCCCTACTGCTCGTGGTGTTGTGGCTCCCGCTCATGTTGTTTATCTTCCTTAAGCCTAGGTTGGCGTGGTGAGCCCCACTGTTGCTTCTCCTCCTTAGGCTACCCCTACTCCCAGTGACGTCCTCAGTGCTGATCCAGATGGTTTTATCATGCGTTCCACCAGGAGCTCTCGGCGTAGGAACTCCTCTCGTTACCGTCATTAGTGTCTCCCCCTGCTCTTGTGTAGGGGACCTCGTGGTTATTTTGGTCTCTTGGTTGTACCTCTTTTTGTGATCTTTGAGCCATATCCCTCCTTTGTCCCCTCTACATAGGGTGCTTTCTTTTCGTCTCTAGTTTCCTTGTACTCTTTTTATTTCCTACTTTATTAATAAAATTGCCTAGCTGATCCCTGGATCTGCCTAGGTCCCTTTCACCCTTGGCTCAGACTTTCCATCTGGCCAGAGAATAAAAAGATCTCTTCACCTTTGACTCAGACCTTCTGTCTGACTAGAGAATAAAATACCCCCTTGTACCTTTGGCTCGGACCTTTCGTCAAGCCCGAGAATAAAATGATCCTTTTTACCTTCGACCCGGACCTCCCATCCGATCAAAAATAAAATAAAAGACCCCTTTTTCCATCAAGTTAGAGAACAAAAAGACTCTTCTACCTTCGTTTCGTACCCTACCTCCGGCTGGAAAATAAAAAGACTCTTTTTACCCCTGGCTCGGCCCTTCCATCCAGTTAGAGAACAAAAAGACTCCTTCTACTGTCGGCATCATGACCTTCCATCTAGGCCGATGCATAAACCAATTGTCAGTATCATGACCTTCTGTCTAGGCTGATGCATAAACCCACCGTCAGCATCATGACTCCTCCGTCTAGGTTGGCGCATAAACTCATTGTCAGCATCATGACCTTCCGTCTAGGCCGATGCATAAACCGAATCGTCGGCATCATGACCTACCATCTAAGACGATGCACAAATCAATTGTCGGCATCATGACCTTTCATCTAGGCCGATGCATAAACTCATTGTTGGCATCATGACCTTCTGTCTAGGCCGATGCATAAACCCACCGTTAGCATCATGACTCCTTCGTCTAGGCTGGCGCATAAACTAATTATTGGCATCATGACCTACCATCTAGGCCGATGCACAAATTAATTGTCGGCATCATGAGCTTTCATCTAGGCCAATGCATAAGCTCATTTTCGCCATCATGACCTTCCGTCTATGCAGATGCATAAACCAACCATCAGCATCATGACTCCTTCGTCTAGGTTGGCGCATAAATCCACCGTCGACATCATGACCATTCGTTTAGGTCGATGCATAAACTAATCGTTAGCATCATGACCTTTCGTTTAGGCCGACGCATAAACTAACAAATACCTTTTTACTATTGGCATCATGACCTTCCATCTGGGCCGATGCATAAACCAACCATTAGCTTCATGACTCCTTCATCCTGGCTGGCGCATAAACCCACCGTCGACATAATGACCTTTCGTCTAGGCCGATGCATAAACCAATCATCAGCATCATGACCTTTCGTCTAAGCTGACGCATAAACCAACAAATACCTTTTTACTATCGGCATCATGACCTTCCGTCTAGGCCTATGCATAAACCAACTGTCAACTTCATGACTCCTTCGTCTAGGCTGGCGCATAAACTCACCGTCGGCATCATGACCTTTCGTCTAGGCCGATGCATAAACCTATCGACAGCATCATGACATTTCATCTAGGCTGGCACGTAAGCCACCGTTAGCATTATAACCTTCGCTCTAAAGCCGATCATCATCCTACCATTGGCCCGGAACTACTGTCTAAACCAACGAACAAAAAGATTCCCCTTGGTTCCACACCAACCCTTGATCCCTTCAAGGATTTACCACAACATATAATGCCTTCTCATGTCGACTCTCCCGAGGTGAGGCCCTCGGCATTCGCTCCTTCTTTCCTTCAGCTTGCGGGTTTCGTAAGCCGTGTGGTTTGCTTCTGCGGCTTGGTCGTCGGTCGTCATATTTTAGGTGCCAACACCGTAGTAGGCAGGATATCTGGAAGGGGTAGGGTGGGGACTGTGGTATCACCATGCTTCTATTTTGGTTGAGAGACATGGACTATAGGATGGACCCGACTGGTTGATGGGAGGGTGTGGACATGCAAAATCGCACGCCCGTATGGCCCGTCTGGTCTCACATCAACAACAACTTCAAGCAAAGAAACCCCCGGGGACTAGCTACCCAGACTCCCCGAATATGTACACTACCGTGAAGTCGCCTCCGCAGTCACGACAGTGAAGAGAAATCAACCCCTGGGAAGCTCACAACCCATGAGCCTCGAAGAGAATCAAATAGACCGCAACTCGTGCCGACAAAGAACCTTAAATGTGCTTCCAACGGCACGCCAGGCCGACCTCCAGCGGCACACCCCTTTGGAGCCTTCAACGGCATGCTCGGGTGGCCCTCAGTGGCACACCCACTGGTATGCTCTACCCAGCACACTCCCCGGCCGGCACACCCTTAGTGTCTTCCATCCGGCACACCCCAAAGGCCCTCGCCGGCACACCATCTGCGCACCCTACCCGGCACTCCCCCAGGGCCGTCTAGCGGCACACCCTGCAAGTGCTCCAGCGGCACACCCCGTGCCCCCTTCAATGGCACAACCGGCGGAGCTTCCTCCACCGGCACACCCGTTCGGCCCCTTCAGTGGCACACCCAGCTTGGGTGTCTTCAGCGGTATGCTTTCCAAGCTCTCCAGTGGCAAGCTTTTGTAGGCTTCCAGTGGCACGCTTCTTGGGTCTTCCCGCGCCACAGCGTTCCAGCTCTTCAGCGGCACATTGTGTCTTGCCCTTGCCCGGTGCATCCGGTAGACCAAATCTAACGCCCATCCCCTCGGGATCCTTGGCGCGCAGTGGGCTGGCTGACGTGTCAACTGGAGATAAAGGCACGCAGGCTACCTCCTGCCACCGAGGATGGGAAAAGTCAAATCCCCGTTTAATGCCGGTCACTTCCCGCCACCGCCGTTTGTGCTCGAAGGCCCCCGCCACTGGGGGTATAAAAAACCCCTCTTCTCCGACGAACACAAAAAAACAACAACACAGACAGAGGCAGAGAGCCACCACCGTGACGCGGCCGAGCGGAAGAGAAGAGAAGAAGAAGAAGAGAGGAAGAAGGAGGGCTCTCCGGTGGCCACGGAAGGAGAGAGAGTAAGGGAGAGGCAGAGAGAGAGAGAGAGATTGTGTAGCGGGGAGGCGTTGGGGGAGCAGGGAGTACTCACCCCTGCTCAACCCTAACACTCCCCCCATTCCTTCTTTCCCCCCATTCTCATGTTCTTCTTCTTCTTCATAGTCTATTGGCTTGAATGCATTCTTCGATGTATGTGGCCAGCCATGGTCATTTCTCTTGTAATTGTCGGCCCCTTGGAGATTGTAGCCAGGACTATCGGTAAGCTGTCCACTGCCTTGTCTTCATTCACCATCACCTTTTGCAGAAAGTTCTGAAGTGCATCCTGATGGAGCATGGACCTTTTCATCAATTCCAGCATAGAAATTTTAGCGGGCACCTTATCCAAATGGTGTAGCAAATCATATTATGTACCCGACAGTGGATCTACCTCTTCCTGATCGGTAGCCTATTGTGAGGATTGGGGATTGGGTGCAGGTGCACCAGTGGAAGGATAACTTTGGTGAAATAAACGCTCGCTCTGTAGGGCAAGGTAGTGGGCCGGTACGGCATCAGATGGGCTCACGAAAAGCGGCTTAATGGGCCCGATGGGGTGGATGAGTGGCGTGGGGATAGTCGTAGTGGAGATAGTGGGGGTAATGGCGGAGATAATAGGCCGTGGAGGGAGGATAACTGGTGAAGGGTTAGATGGAGGGGTGGTGATGATGGGTACGGGCATAGTGGTGGGGATGACAGGCCATGGAGGGAGGATGACTGGTGAAGGGTTAGATGGAGAGGTGGTGATGATGGGTACGGGCGCTGGCGATAGATTGGAGGTGGGGGAAGCAGATGGCAGGACCAGGGGTTTAGCGGATACAGAGGATGGAGGGGTTTGATATTTAAGTTGGAGGATGATAGGGGTAGGAGGCGAAGCGGGGTTGCGGTAAGTGTGGTGGAGGGCCATGAGCCACTGTGTTGAAGCCTCGTCGTCATAAGACCACCCGGCGTTGGGAGCCGGGGGTTGAACAAGATTAACCTAAGTCGGTGCCGACGACTAAGGTTGCGGAGCAGGTGGATGATTTGGCATGGGATTTTGGTGGATCCCCAAATCTTGAACAGGCTACTACTACGGTGGCTGTGGCTACTGCTACAGCTGCGGTGCTTGTTACTGCACTTGCTACCTCGGTGCTTGCCTTCTCTTTTCTTTAATTTCCATAATGGCCTTATGCATCTCGACCCAATCAATACGCTACCCTTCATGCAGATCATATACAAGGTCTCTGAACTGGAAGCAACCTTCAATGTTGCTCCCGGGCTACCTATGGAACATGTAATACTTGGACTGATCAATGGTCGGGTTCCAGTTAGGCCATTCCGAAGGGAGTTGAATTGCACCAACGGACATAAGAGCTAAGAAGATGTCTTGGAGAGTCTCGGGTAGAGGAGGATACTACTCCATTTTTGGAGCCAGGCACTTGTTTGCATAGCCATTGGGTGGAGGGACGTTGTGGTATTGTAGAGGTTGTAGTGGTTGCTGGGGACCAGGAATGGCGGCCTGTGGAGTAGGGAAGGTAGGTTGAGTGTTTTGTGGAGCGGGGAAGACGGGTTGGGTATTTTGCGGTGTGGGGATTTGAGGATTGCGTGGGGTCTGAGGAAAGCGGAGTGGAGCAGACTGGTTGGGGAAGGGGAAAGCAATGGCTTGCTCCTGCTCATTAGTCTGGACTCCTTCAGTGACGCGAAGAATGCACTCAGCACACATATGAAGCCTGCTTCCTTACTCCCCTCAAGGATCAGGTGGGATGGCAGACAGTGCTGGCTAAGACCAAGAGAAGAGCACCTGCCACTAGGACACCGGGTGCATCCGTTCAGGGTGTTACTCCAAGACCGACACCACCTCCAGTAAATCCTATGTGGCACACTACAGAGTCACCGCCGGTTGTTCGAGTGTTCACTCCCAACCAAAGAAAGCAAACTCCACTCCCTGTTCATACGGAAATGAGCCCTGAGGTGAGGCGTCTCCAGCAATATATCAGCCAGCTCGATGAATATGAGCAGTCTGAGCCGAAGCCGCTACTGGTAAAGGACCATATCCTATGGGAGCAACTAGAAGGGTAGGCAATTTAAGAGCCAGCAGAGGATGAACAAGAAAATGTTGAAACTGAACTCTTCTGGGGGCAAGAGCCAGCCAAGGCAAGACACTAGAGAGAGAAGAAATCAAAAAGTAAGAAGAAAATAACGACAGCTCCGTGTAACACTCTGTCAGTGTTGTTCACTATGCGAGGGGAAGATGATGAAGGGGAGTCTTCCACTCCACCACTAGAAGTAAATCAGGCCGAGGCTTCAACCTCGATGCATGCTACCCGCTCTGGGAGAAGATGGGGACGCCCGCCACTGGCCAACCATAACATTATTTTCAGTGGTGAGCAACCCTACCAAATGCCAGAGCCTGAAGTCCGAGGCACTGAAATTGCTCCTCCAACAGGCCTCTATGCAGAAACAAAGAAGGGTGATGAAGCTCCATCATTTATTGAATTCTTGTCCACCCTGGAAGGCAAACAACCGACACAGGTTGCTATTGATAAAAACAATAAGCACCATCACCCACCTGCCCCGATACTTAAGAAAAAAGATAAAGTAGGCTTGGATGCTCCCTCAGCGCTAGAGGTTACTTCCCCAATGGCGACCCCTCAGCAATCCCCCTGAAAGAAAGAAGCAAAAGAAGGGCAGCCAATGAACCTCCAAAGCCCCACTGGGCGGAAGAGATGCGACTGTCTAATGTCCGAGTAGGCAGCCGGATCATGAAGATGCTGAAGAAGCTCCCCACAAGGTTTACCATATGGGAAATTCTCTCCTTGAGCGAGGAAGCTCGCCAAGCTCTCACGGACGCTCTGCAGTCGCCAGCTCAGTACGAAGCTCTCCTGACAGAGGTCAACTCTGGGCCAACAATTACATTCACAGAGGATGACATGTTGATTCCCAACCCCAGCCACAACAGACCTCTATATATGAGGGGATATCTCAACTGTCAACCACTGAGTCAGATATTGATAGATCCAGGAGCTGCTGTGAACACTATGCCGTATCGCATCTACAAGAAGTACTATTTTGACATGCACCTCACCAATGTGAAAGATATGAGGATCGCAGGCTTCAATCAGAAGTGCGAAACCCCGATCGGTGTGGCAAAATTCAACCTCACATTGGGAGATTTCACCACCACGGTGTAGTTTTATTAATTTTATTTAAATTTAATAAATTCTAGAATTGGCGTCTCTCTAAAGAGACACGAATTTATAATATAATGTCTTCCTACTTGGATGCTATTTTCTTGTCTCACAATTTTATCGGGTCCCTTGGCACTGCTATCTTATGGCCGAGGTAGAGTCCATGTTTTCACGAGTTTTCACATTAACACACTATCTCTTGGAGATTGAATAACCCTCCACCGGATACTCCTTCCGTCGAATTGGAAGTTCTCTCTCTAAGGCCTCCGTAAGTCTCCGCTAGCCTTGAAATCCCTCAAGGTGGCTAAGTAGGTTGTACCCTAAAAACTCTGGAAACCTTATTTGTCATGTCACTCTAAAAAAATATAATGCCCTAGCCATCATAGTGCACTGTACTGGCACTCTGTGAAAGTCTGCTCACTGTCTAGAATTAGAGTCTAGTACAGTTGACGTCAATTGGAATTAGCGTCCGTCACAGGTGACGTGATTTCCTTTGTGCCTGAACTGTTCATAGAATTGACGACCACTATGGTGCACGTGGATTCTGTAATTGGCGACAGTCTGAATGGACGCCAATTTGCCCAGATTCATGAATGACCGGGTTTCATGCGAGATTTATCGCAAGGTCATTCTTACACAAAGTTCTATCCTTGAAATCCTTATTTCGTGAGTCTACCTTAATGTTTCTATAATGGCTTATTTTCTTTGAAATTATATTGGCTATAAACTATAGTGGATGTCTAAATATTTACATGGCTCAATGCCTAGCGTTAATGGGGCTCGGTCTGGTCCTAAGAGGAGCACCCGAAAGTACTTGTGCCCATGGGAGCTATATTGACCATGGTATGGCATTGCACCGAAGTGCATGACTTTCTAGATTTATGGCATTCCACTCTCTCGTGCTTGACATGATACTTTATATGACATGAGGTGACTCGCGTGGCCCGGAATGGGTATTTACTTGATATACTACATAGGCAATATCTCATGACATGACTTGACAATTACATGCTTGAAATCCTTGTTAACTTTACATGATGTTCTAGATTCATCTTGAAATCTTTCTAGTTCAACTATATTGATTCCCGTTGATCCTTGTTCCATATTATCTTACAATTATTCATGCATAGCTAGACATGCATTTCATGTAACATGTAACTTACTTAAAGTAAACTTGTTATTGAGATGCAATTCCTACTGAGTATTCGCTCACCTAGTGTTTCCCCTATTTTCAGGTAATTCTGATGATAAGTCTCAGTCAGATGGGGATGGACAAGAGAGCTGAGCGTAGAGCCAACCTGGATGTCATGTGTTATCTTCGAGTCATGTCTTTCTTTATTTCTTAAGTCATTATTTTAATGTGCTCTTTATTGATTCTAGTTGTTCATCAAAGTATATTTGACATTGGAATTATGTAATAACATTTTATTTGGAATTATTAATAAATAGGACTTGGTATTATCTTGCTTGGCGCACTCTGTCTTTGTGTTGAATTACCTCGTCCATTTGTTGTTCGTACTCATCATCTGAGTCTCTTGATCGACCCGCTTGTATAACTGTTCACGCCTTGATATTTTCGCCTTGTTCGGGGCGTGACAACAACCTTCTGGACTTGGTCCTTCCGCAGACAATTGTGAGCTGGTATGGTCGTTGGTCAGTGATCTCCTCACATCGATACCGCCAGGGTGCGACCGAGTGGCTGATGGGTGTAGTACATCACTATAGGATGCTTCTGGATCGAGTAGGGATCAGATATGTAGTGACAACGGCACTGTATGGATACCCTTGCTATGCGTGGTTGATTCAGGCACTAGCGAAACGTTTCAATCACCGATGGCACACAGTGGTGACAACGGAGGGGGAGAGCTCCATGGACTTGTGGTCTTTGTTCAGGATCTCAGGCTTGCCGACCAATAGCGAGGGATATGAGGAGGTGGTGCTGGACGACCTCCATCATAGTCACACTGACGGGCATGGATGATACCGGGTTCCTCACAGTTACCGGTACTTGCTGAAGACTTGGAGAGGCTTGGCTTTGGCAGAGAAAGAGAAGGCTGCACAAACTCCCAGGGTGCCTTTGAAGGTGTGGGTCTATCATTTCTACAACGGGCCCTTTTGCTTCTACCAAGAGTTCGCGCGGGATCAGAGCCTGTGGGAGGAGTATACGGAGGTGGAGCTATAGTTCATGACCTACTCTAGATACATCTATGCGTCGCGGGAGGGGTGGAACCCCCATGGGCTGCCAGGCGTGACTCACTTGGCTACGTATCTAGCATATTGGCTAGCGACATTTGTGGTCCCTCACGGGGAGGACAATGTTCTGAGGGCCGAGCTACTGTGGCCCGCATGCTTACTGGCAGAGGGGCGGAGGCTAGCGTTGGTACCTGTGGTGTTGGCCAACATCTACCATGGGTTGGGACAACCGTCAGCACATCCTACACCATGCGAGCGGAGTTTGCTTATGTCGACCCACTACCTCAGTGTGTGGGCCGATTTACTATTTCCTGGGCTGGTGACGAGGACGACGGTGGCGAACCTGGCAGCCCCTTTGCTGTTTAACTTCACAAGATAGTCAGATGGAGATGCCGTGGCACAGCTGGAGGGATCTAGGAGGGCCCTGTCTTACTTGCTTGGCAGAGGCGAGGACGGGCTTCCATTTCATGGTGCTTCAAGGGACTTTTGTCTGGTTTTGGTGCCTTCGAGTGACGGGGAGGCCTGCGCCCTTCCACATTAGCGAGAGTCGAATGCTTCAGTGTACACGGAGTGGGTGATCAGCACCTAGCCGGCAGTGCTGGAACTACACCGGTCTGCTACGAGCTTCTTGGAGCCTTACTACCTGCACCGGTTCGTCCGAAACTTTTGGTATGACCAGGTGATTTTGCCAAACCAGGAGTTCCCTTTGGCGATCTGATTGTACAAGGGTTGGGACAGCCACCTAGTAGCAGCTGCTTGGTGGGACTTCTATTTTCGCGGGGAGCCAAAGCAGTTACCGACATATTACTCTGAATGACATGATTGATAACGACTCGTCACGCATTTTCCGGGTATCTTCCGCGCTCGGGGCGTGACAAACCTGGCAACCACCTCGCCAGTGACTTCCCGTAGAGGAAGGGCTTTCGCCCAATGAGAGAAGTAGTCGGTGGTAGCCAGAATGTACTTGTGGCCTTTGGAAGATGGCGGGAAATGCCCCGCGATCTCCATACCCCACTTGGAAAATGGCCAGGAGGGGGCTGTGAGACACAGCGGGTTAGGAGGCCTCCTGGGTACTGGGCCAAAGGCTTGTCATTGATGGCATGTACGAGCATACTGGACGCAGTCGGCGTACATGGTAGGCCAATAGAAGCCTTTAAGTTTGATGTTGTACTTCATTCTATCTCCGGCCTGATGTGTGCCGTATAGCCCAGAATGAACCTCGCGCATGATGGCTCGGGCCTCTACTAGGCAGACACATCTCAAGAGAATGGACTTGTCCTTCTCGTGGACAAGCTGGTACAGGGAGTCGCCAATCAATGCATAGGACGTTGCCTGGTGGAGTAGTCGGACCCTTTGAGCCCGGTCAGGGGGGAGCCATCCCCTCTTGAATTTGATGATGGGCTCACGCCAATCTACTTCTTCTGGGGGAGTGTCCTGGTCACAGCCTTGGACCACGTAAACTATAAGACCAGAGTTATTTTCGAGTGAGCTAGGCATCGGCCTTCTGTGTTTGACTGTGATGTTGACTTCACTCTTAAGCGGTAGCTTGATGGGCGCAGCCAACTTTGCTAGGGCATCTGCCTGGGCGTTACCACTTCTGGGAACATGGTTTATTTTAAAGAAATAGAACTTTTGGGTTAGCCGAGTGACGGCGGCATGGTACAGAACCAGCTCTGATTTTCGCACATCGTAGATGCCAAGGACCTGTCGGGCTATCAGTTGAGAATCTCCATAGGCTTTGAGGCATTTGACGCCCATGTCGAGAGCTATCTGGAGCTCGATGATCAGGGCTTCGTATTCGGCTTCATTATTGGTCAGAGCCTTCATGAGGGCACAAGAGTTGTACACAACTTCGCCCTAAGGAGTCAGGAAGACAATTCTGGCACCTGCCGTAATGCCTGAGCTGAGGTTGCTCCGGGTAGTACCTTGTGGACGCACTAAAATTCATTTGATATTTCCATTCATTTGTTAGGGGTGTTTATTTGTCTATTTAGTGCAAGGGCATGCCAGTCACCGAGGTGACGATTTATTCGGGCTTCATAGAAGCCCATGGTGCGCTCGATCTGACTTCGTCAGGTGATTGTGTGATTCGGGTCGGGAGTAAATCCCGTCGCGCCATGAAGATCAGGACGTCATTTACATCCCCCATACGAGGGAACACCCTTGATTAATTGTCAAAATTAGGGGTCCTGCGGTCAAAAGAATTAATACTAATTGCAAAGGAAAGAAGCAGGAATCAATCGCACAAGAGCTTGCATCGGGATACGAGTCGCGGGCCATGTCGGTCAGTCAAGGGCCAAGTGAACACTTGGCCCGGCGAGCTGGTATCTAAGGACCTCTACGCAACGCCCTCGAACCTTGAGGAAGAACCACCGCACCTGAAAAGCAGGGATGAGTCTCCAAATAGAGACTCAGCAAGGGTCCCGCGAAACCCCAACCAAAAAAATAACGGCGGAAAGGAAAGCTATCCTAGCTAAACGACTACTGCAGGAACAGCGAACCGGTAGCCGGTCAAAACTCGGCACTACAGCTACTCCTACTAGCAACAGAAAGGGGAGATCCTGATTTCACAATTAGAAATCGGACCACTCTAACACCAGGCCTACCGAGGAAACACTCGTGGCAACTCTGTCGCGGAAGCCTGCCTACACTGGCATGACCAACCGAGACCGCATAGTCCCACACCGGCCTGGTGAGGCCTCGATAATCCCTACTAAGCACCTCTGGCCACCACCTCGGGAAAACACGCTGGAACGGTCCAGAAGCCACATCTCGCAGATGGGAAATGGAACCCAAAAATAGAAGAGTCACGACTCACGTGACAGGAGTACCTGCCCACTTGAAGCAAGGCCGGATGCGCCCACTGACGTCTTAGACTGCGCCTCAGGTGTCTCCCTGCATCACCTCGGGAGGAAACTAAGACATCATACAAGTAACCAGTACCACGAACAAGAACTAGCTGGGGTCCTGCTCGATAGCGCGGGTCCAACTGCCCCCAACCATGTGTGCACACACTGACAATGCGTCATAGGTCAGGCCTCTAACTAGTTTTCCCCTTAGTCAGACTCTGGCTGCAAGATGTGGGGCCCTATGGTAACCAGTCTAAAAATTGTCTCTCTCGGGTAAAGCCTCACCACCACTCCCTGGTGGGACCACACGCGTGTCAGAAGGCTATGACTAGTGGGGAGTCACTGATGTGATCACTCTCCAAGGAGAAACTCTGAGAACGACGCACGCACCCTGCATGAAAGTCATGAAGAACCAGGTGGCACTAAGCCACTGGACTCTAGACAGTCCTCTAGACTCACTAAATCCAACGGTCCTTGAGTCACAAGAATCGAGGTCAAGACCGTTGCACTGAACGGCCCCATGCCGTCAATCTACCCTAACCCTAGGGTCAAAAACCTCGGCACGATGACTCACAGGAAATTCACGACTGTTGAGATCATTCCCTAAAAAAGGGAACCAAGAAAACCTCCAGCTCCAGGCTGGGTAAATGGGACTCACAGTCCCCAGGCCACACACACGGCCCATGCATGAAACACAGAAGCACGGTTCCCAAGGTAGCTTACAAGCCCCCAAGGTGATTCCCAATCCCAGGGAAAAGTAGGAAACCTCCAGCCATAGGCTGGGTGATTGGACTCGCAGTCCAAGGCCTTATGCATGGCCCACTCGGAAACCACTTCCTAAAGAAACTCACAACGTGCGGGGAAAACCTCACCGCACTCACACCGATACACAGTGACTCGATCAAGCGTAACACAAAGACCCGGAACACGTGGAGTTACCATCTTCTCTTCCCTTTGCTTAGGTAGTTGTTGGTACTTGAACCATTGCATAAGAGGGTCTCTCCAGTCGGGCAGGCTGACAGCTTCTGCTGTGATGACCTCAAATTCTTCTTCTTCTCCTGGTTCTTCTAGCATGCTAGGAACCTGGCACTAATTTATCACTCGGATGTTGAGCGATCCATCTGGCAGCACCGCTAATGAGCTTGCCAGTTTCGCCAAAGCGTCGACCTGTGCATTTTCTCCCCTGGCGACATGGCCTATCTCAATGAGATAGAATCGCTCCATGAGCCCCTTTGCCTTAGTGTGGTAAGAGAGCAGCTCGGGTTTTCGGACGTCAAACTATCCCTGGACTTGCTTGACGACTAGTAGTGAATTGCCAAACACTTGCAGCATCTTGATCTCCATTTGCAGGGCAACTTGGAGGCCGATAATCAGAGCTTCATACTCTACTTTATTATTTGTGCAGGGATTGTTGATGCAGTAGGAAGTGTGTACCATTTCTCCGTCCGGAGATCTGAGGACGATGTCAGCTCCAGCCTGTATTTTGGTACGCCCGAAGGGGGTTGTTTCTATTCTGGAGGCTCCGTTGAAGTATAGCTAGCAGACAGCCTACTGGACTTGGTCCGCTTCCAGTATTTCATCTTCGGGTAGCTCCGTGGCCAACGGGGAGTCTTCGGGCACGGGGTGTGGCGCGAAGAAATCTACGATGGCTTGCCCTTTAATGGCCTGCTATGGCACGTAAGTGATGTCAAACTCCATCAGCAGCACGGCCCACTTGCCAAGACATCCCTTCAGGACCGACTGGGAGAGGATGTACTTGACGGGGTCAGCCCTGGAGATCATGCTCACTTCATGGTACAGCATGTAGTGTCTCAGCTTCTTGACCGCAAAGACCAAGGCGAGCTAGACCCTTTCGATAGGAGTGTATTTGGCTTCCGCTCCCACCAATCTTCGGCTGAGATAGTAGAGAGCATGCTCCTTCCCTTCATCATTGTTCTGGGCGAGCATGGCCCCCAGTGAGTATTCAGTAGCTGCCATATAAAAGATAAGTGGCCTGCCTTTGATAGGTGCCCCCAGTACGGGCGGGGTCTTCAAATAATCCTTCAGTTGGTTGAAGGTGTGCTGGCATTCATCACTCTAGCTAAACGGTGCATTCTTTATCATCAATTTATGGAACGGCTGGCAGTGTCCCGACAGGTTGGAGATGAACCTGCGGATGTAGGCTAGCTGGCCTTGCAGGGACCTTAACTCTCCCAGATTCCTTGGAGGTGGCAGCTCTTGAATAGCTTTTATTTTGGAAGGGTTGATCTCGATCCCCCTGTACCGGACATATACATGTGTCAGACAATAAAGCCCAAGATTTTTCCACTGGAGACGCCAAAGGCGCACTTCATTGGGTTCATCTTTAGGTCATACTGTCGGAGCCTTTGGAAAATGATTCTGAGGTCACCCAGATGATCGCCCCTCTTCTTCGTCTTGACGACCAGATCATCAATGTAGCATTCGACCTTGTTGTAGAGCAGCTCATCGAATATCTTGGCCATCACCCGCTGGTACGTGGCGCTGGCGTTCTAGAGGTCGAAGGACATTCTTTTGTAATGGAAGATCCCCTTGGGCGACCTGAAGGCTATATGGATTCGGTCATGGTCAGCTATCCAGATTTGGTTATAGCCGGACGACCCATCCATGAAAGACAAGGCCTCATGGTCAGTGGTTGCATCAATCATCACTTCGGTGATGGGCACCAAGAAGTCATCTTTTGGGCAGGCTTTATTCAGGTCACGAAAATCCACGCAGATCCTGATCTGTCTGTTCTTCCTCTTCACCGATACGATGTTGGCCAGCCAGGTGGTGTATTGGTTCTCTGCTACCAAATCGACATCTATGAGCTTGTCGACTTCTTTGCAGATCTGATTTATCAATTCTGGCCGCATGCGTTGGGGAGGCTACTTCACTTGCTCCATCTTGGGGTCAATAGCCAATATATGTTGGGTCACTTCGGGGCTGAGACCAGGCATCTCCTCGTAGTTCTAGGCAAAGTAGTCCCGAAACTCCTGCAGCAGCTTCACATATTGTACCCTCTCTTGAGGAGGTATAAGGGCACTCAGAAAGATTAGTCTGGGGTCACTTTTCGTGCCAAGGTTAATTTCAATCAGCTCGTCGACGGTGGCCTGATCGCCATCTTCAATTTCTGGCGGCACCGACAGCAGGTCGACAAAGTCCTGATCTTCGCCATCCTCAGCTTCGAGGATGCCACAGGCCTCTTCTTATTCTGCCTCGCCGGGCACGGAGGCCGCATTCACCTCACTCTCCCCTTGGATTTCGACCGGCGGACATGAGGGGCTCCCCGGCGTGGAAAGGCATAGGGCTGCTCCGGGGTCCTCCAGGTAATCATCATAGATAGCTCCAACGGGGGCTGAGGTGGCTGCGTCTTCAGGAGCCTGGTGCTGAATTGATATTGTGTAGATGCCTCTCCTGGGGCCGCCTGCCACATGGGGATGCGGCGGGGCCACTACGTAATCTCCCATTCTGAGCTCGTCCCTGTCAATTAGGTCCTAGGCAATGTCCTTGAAGACATAACAGTCCTCAATTGGGTGACCCAATATCTGGTGGTAGGGGCAGAACAGAGGGCCGCCGCTTCTTCGGGTATCTTGAGGCCTCTTGGACTTTAGGAGGGAGACTTTGCCGCAGTGGCAAGCCCAGTCGAAGATCCCTCGAGTCTTCTCCCTGGGGAAGGAGTAAGGCTTCTGCAGCTTCTCTTGTAGTGTAAGGCCTCGCCTAGCTGGCTGTCTGGCTAAAGGGCTCGCCATATTCCTCGCTTCCCTCCTTGACTGGTTGGAGGTGTCAGAGCTAGTGTCCCGAGACCAAGATGCGTCTTTACCCCATGGGCGGAGAGAGCCTTGGATCAAATTGGCCACCAATGCAGTTAATTCGGCCAGTCATGCCTTCAGCATCTCGATCTCCTGTTGCTGCCTATGATATAGAGCAATCAGGATGGGGTCGTATCGGGGAGGGCCTAGAGCACGGCTCATGCTGCCACTTCTTACTTCGCCAATAGACGGGGGTGAGGGGACCTTGGTGATGTGGTCCCTTGGGCTTGACCCTTGAGAAGAGGGTGAGATATTTCTCGTGCACCTGCGGTGGAGAGGGTTCCAGTGGAACACTTCTTCGTCTTGCGCCTCCTCAGCTGGTGACATGGGTTGCTTGTTACGGCGGGCTTCCTGCGGAGCTGCAGCCTTGGTGAAGTCACCGCCGAATGGATCCGAAACCGATATCATGTCGGCCTCGTAGTAATCTTCTAGTGCGAAACCCATACGGGGTGTTTAGTGATCTGCAGTAGCCTCCAATCTAGGTTCGGCGGGTCCCACATCCTTTCAAACATTTCCTTCCGGCTGAAGGGTTGGTAGAGGGGAATTCTTTGTCTCTTAGCCAGTTCGACGGCCCAGTCAGTCATGTGAGGGAGCCCCAATATCGGGACGTGTGGGTCATGTAATTCGTCAGTGAGTCGGCAATCATGATCTCCTCTGACTGACTTTTCTCCGGCCACATAGAAGATGGTGGGCGGGCCTACAGGATTCGGCACCTCAAAGGCTCTCAATTGCTCGGCTGCTTGGAAGTGGAGCTCTGCTACTGGCTTAATGATCCCTGGTGGGACTCTGACATCCTCTAGCAGGTCTTCGAGGCAAGGTGCCCCCGGTATAGGATAGATGGCGAGGGGAAATGCCTTGAATACCCCCTCCTCTTCTGCGACAAATGGCACATGCAGAGGGGCCACATAGCCTGGGGACGGTGGAGGAAACCAACCATCCGATTTTATTTTCTTCTTTCCTATGTCCTGGGTGGCCTGAGGAGCTTGCTTCGCCTTCTCCAGGTAGAGGGCTTGTCGACTCGGGGTGGCCATGCTCGGGTATTGAAGGAGTTCTTATAGTTCCAACCACCCCTTTTCAATGGGCAGTCAGATCCACAGGCAGTGAGAGATTGGCTGGATGATTTGGAGAGGATCTTCAGTTCCATGGAGTGTGCTGAGGGGGAGAAGGTGGTGTTGGCTAGCCACCAGTTGTAGGGGTCAGCCAGGTCCTGGTGGACGACAGAGTGGGGAGCAACGTTTCAGTCTCATTCCCTTCGATAGATCGCGTGGCGAGAGTTGGTCGTGACTTTCGAGCATGCCTTTTGTCCGTCTTTCATCAAGTCACAGAAGATGCGCCAGTTCCTGGAGTTGACCTAGGAGGATATGACAGTGATGCAGTATCGATCCAGATTCATTGAGTTAGGCTGTTATGTGCCTCATATCATGTCAGATGAGGAGCTGAAGACCGAGCAGTTTGTTATGGGGTTGAGATCAGAGTTGAGGCATCCCTTGCTTGCATCGAGTTTGGCCAACCTAGATGCGGCTTGTAGAGCAGCAGCGGCACTGGAGGGAGATTTGCAGAGGACTCAGGGGCAAGGCAGTGCAGGTCAGACACAGATAGGTCTCATTCAGTCGATGGCCGTGCAGTAGCAGAGTATTGTCCAGCTCTCAGCAGGCAGTTCAAGGGCATCTCCATCCATGGCGTCAGCAGCGGAATCGTCATCCTTCAGTTCGAAGCTCAAGAAGCTGTTTAAGGATGCTGGTTTTGGCAGGAGGCACCGAGATCATAGAGAGTAGGGGCATTGTGCTAGTAGTGTTCAGCATCCCACGTCCTACCAGCGTCAGGGCTTAGTGAGTTATTCTCGGGGCGGGTGTTCTCAGTGCGGAGATTCCCATCTAGGCAGGCAGTGCCCAGTGCCCATGATTTGTTTTAGATGTGAACAGCCGGGGCACATGGCACGTGATTGCCCTCAGAGACCGCGTCAGCCGCATGAGCAGCAACTGCAGCAGTTTCAGCCCCAGCAAACACCATCGCAACCGTAGCAGCACCAGCAGCAGGGACATTTTTCTCAATTGACTCGGTCAGCTACTGTAGGGAGGCAGAGATCCCGTGGTAGAGTGACTCACATGACCAGAGCAGAGGCTGAGGTGTCATAGTTGGTAGAAGGTAGTATTTTAATTTTTAGTTGTGCGACTCGAGTTTTGTTCGATTCTGGTGCATCTCATTCGTTCATATCGGAGGATTTTACTCAGAGTGTTGAGGACCCGGTTGTCGAGATGTCCTGTGATTTGGCAGTGGAGTTACCTACTGGTGATTTCTTGCACACCCCGTATTGTTTTGAGAAGGTGACTATGTGGGTGGAAGGGCGGAACTTGCCGGGTAGGCTTTATGCATTGTCGCTTTAGGACTTTGATGTGATCTTGTGCTTGGATTGGCTCGAGGCCCATGGTGCCATGGTGGATTGCAGCTCGAAGAGGGTTTACTTCCAGCATCCTCGTCGGTCCACCTTCTACTTCCAATCCCCAGTCTTAGACGACTCAATGGCCTATCCGTGCGACTAAGACTCCTCTGGAATCATCATTATTTTTGATGAAGGGGAACTCAAATTCTAAATTTACCAAAGCCACAAGGTCCTTGATATAATCTAATAGCATAGATAACATATAGTAGAAATACATACAGGGAGAGATGGTGATAGTAATGAGCACAAGGGGAACTAAGAAATGAGGTGCAAACACCGTGCGGCTTGGATGATGATGCCCAGACGGTGGGACCAAGAGCTTCTTCCTGCGCTCAAAAATTCATTAGCCAAGATATAATGAAGGATAAAGTAGTTTAAACAGTAGCCATAAGATGAATAGCATGAATCAAAGCATCATTAAGTATATCATCAAAGCATGGCTATTATAGCGTGAAAACATATCATCAAAGCATGCAAGGCATGTGTATCATCAGAGCTTTAGCATTGTTTCTTTTAAGCCGTGAGGAGGACCAACTTGGCTAATCAGTTAAAAGATTTGGAGTTGAATGATCTGAATGCCCCGGTAAAAATTGGCAGGAATGCCTCATAGGAGAATGATGTGTAGGGCGGCAGGAGTAATTAGATAAATCACCGAGAATCACTCCGAAGGATAGAGAGATGATCATCAAGAGTGCCCAGAATGGCAGAACATGATAGGGAAGAATCAAGAGATTGATATAAGTGAGAAGAGGACTCCATCCCAAATTCTTGGTCCATGTAAGAAGTGTCCCTGCAAAGAAACACCATCAGAATGATATAATGCATTTTTTTATTTTCAAACTTTTATGGGTTTTCAAAATTTTTAATTTTTTTATGAGATTTTGAATTTTTTTTTGGATTTTGGGTGATATCTAATTTTTTGGGGATTTTGGAAATACTTCATTTCATTTTTTTTTGTGAATTTGGGTTTAGGCAATGCTAGTTTAGCACTAAATGGGTGTTCAAATCATTGGCTGGGGATTCTTGTTCCCTCCCCTCTCCCTAAGAACTGCCCAAAATTGGGCGTGCATTGAAGGGTGGTGCCCTATGGCTGACTGCCCATGGTGAACGATGTCTCTAGTAAGGCCATACCTGAGGAACATTCTGCCTTGGAGGGAGAAGGGAAGAAAAGTGGAGATAAGCCTTATGCGGGATGGAAGGTATCAAGACTAGAAATCCTTCTAGGGGGTGAGCACTCTCCTGCGCACCCACCTGGGTCTATCATGTAAAAAAGAGAAGAGAAGAAAAGAAAGGACAAAAGAAAGGTTGGCCAGCATTGCCGACTAAGAGAACGAGAAGAAGGCCAGCATCCCATCCCGCTCTAGGAGGGTCCGAGTCTGCAGTGCAATGCCCTGGTCCGTTCCAACATCCTGCTGCCTCTATCCAGTATAAGACAGTCCCTTGAGTGGCTGTTAGAAGAGCTGGCAACCTGCAACTGTAGCTCGATGAATTCCTGCTCGCCATGGGGAATGCTTTACAGCAAGGAGGTCAAGCACGGCCACCACTCCCGAAGAAAAAACTCAAATATAAGACTTATAAATATTTATAGTTAACTCGGGTGACTCAATAATTACTCTCCTTTTCGTACTACTCTTCTAAATTTTCCATTATAAAAAAATAAGTGTTAAAATGATATTAGTTATTTTAATACTTTTAAGTGCACCATGTACGACATTACACCATCCCACAAAGACAAGAATTTACGGTGCACCCCCAGCCCATAAGCAAGTGAGAAAGATTGGCCGCCACCATGGCGGAGGTGGTTGGGCAGAGAACAAAGCTGTGATGGCGACCACGCAGGTGGCATGCCATGGAAGCATGATGGCGTTTTCATGGCAGGAGGCCCCCAAGTGGGAGCCACCCATTGCCCAATCCTCCCCCCATACTGTGACGAGGCCCGTCCCTAACACCATTACAGAGGTAGATGGCCATGGCCTGCCCCGTTGCAAAGTCGAGACGAACCCAGCATCTGCGAGGCCAGCCGCTCCATGGCAGAAAGCTCCGATCTTTTTACCGGGAACACCGAGAAGGACGGCGGCATCGAGCGGTTTCTTCGCACCTCTGTCCGGTGGTCGCTCCACGCCTGGTGGTGGGCCGGCCGCTTCATCTGGGTAGGAGTGGGCGTGACCCTCGTCGAGGGCGACCCTTCGTCCCCGTGTCACCCATTTTTTGGGTTTTTCTAATGCTCTTGGTGGCTTCCCCCCCGTCATGACTGCCACTACAAGAGGAGATAAAATCGAGTTACCCATACAAAAATAACTCCAAAGTGATCCTGCTTGTGGGTGTGCGTGGATACGGATGGTGCTTCTTCAGCTACCACCTACTGGTAACAGGTCTCTCTCTCTCTCTCTCTCTCTCTCTAAACTTATCCGCTCCTTCCAGTTAACTGTAGACGGTTTTGAGCGCTCCCCAGCATAGGGCACTAGGATCTCTGCACGTCGGTTTAAGGAACCGAGGATGGTTGAAGGACAAGCAGAGAAGGAGGCGCCAGCCGCCCCTTCCGAAGAAGTAGCGCTGCCGCCGCGGGCACCCGCAGAGGCGATGAAAGATGTCGCCGAGGAGAAGGCGGTGATCCCGACAGAGGAGAAGCCCGACGACTCTAAAGCTCTCGCGGTCGTGGAGAGTACTTTCCCTCCTCCCTCCTTCCCCCCAGAGTCCGTATGTTAGTGCTTTTCTTACAGAACTTTGGGACTTTTTTGGTTTCTGCTGTCAGGAGTTATCGGCCTCTTTGGCCCTGTGATCGATTGGTTCAATATTTTATATCATTGTGACAGTAAAAAATTCAGGAAAAGCTGTGTGGTCTCTGGGTTTTGCCAGTGATCATCATGATTGTATAAAGCGTTACAGATTTTTCATATCTTGTTTCGATTCTGGCTCACTGGTTTCATAGTTTATGCCATGAGATTGGGAAGTTCCGACTTTCATCCAACCGGTTGAGTGCATTTGCCGTGAATTGATGTTTTCATATCCAACTGTATGGCCGCAGTTGTCCCCCGCCAGTGGCGGAAAAGCTTGCAAAAAGGGGGAGAGAGTTTATTCAGGTTCTGACTGATTGAAATTTCAATTACTCATAGTTGATCATAGTTGAACTTAGTTGACATAATGACTCACAATTGTCATCATCAAAAATGGGGAGAATGTTGTGCATACATGGTTCATGTGTGATTTTGATGATGTCCAACTATGATTCATTAGTGTTCATTGGATAATGATCTAACTATGATTCATTATGTGTGTTGATGATTCTTCATGCTACTATGCTCTTCACGAGACACTCGTGTGAAGATTTCATGTTTAAATTTAATTATCTTTAAACCTAGATATTCATAACATCTTGAATGATTTTTATTCCTCTCATGATGTGAGTAAATGAGTTGTTTTGAAAGTTGACAGATCAGAAAAGGAGCTAACAAGAGAAAGGCAAACTTAGTCGACTGAATGCAAAATCAGTCGACTGAAGTAAAAGTCAGTAGAAAGATATGAGCCTTAAGTTGACAGATATGTCAACTGGGTCGACCCAAGAAGGCTGGCCCGGTCGACCGACTGGTTCAGATGACGAAGGTAGAAATGTCAACCTTAAAAATGTCAGAAGAAGGTGGTAGTTAGCAATGGGAATCTAATGTTAAGGCAGATTGGGGAGGTGATACTGACAAATCAAGGTCAGATGGCATGGACTTGGAAGCAACTGGATCCAAGCAATCTCAAATGGTTGGGGCAACTGAGTAAAAGCTTATATGCCAATTGAAGATCAAGATGCCAATTTTATAACAACACAAACTAAAAGAAGCTCAAGGTGCAACATGCCTTCAATTTGCTGAAATGAAGCGGTAAGGGTTTGGGTAGAACTATCAGAGGTTAGAGTACTCAAGAGTGTGTCGACCCACGTCATGAGTGAATCGACCTACACACCTACAGGAAGCAGGGCAACAGTAATGAACAACAAAGATTGTGTCAACCCACTTCTTAAGTGTGTCGACCCACCAGTTTACAAGAAGTAAAACACCCAAGCAAACAACTAAGCTGCATCGACACGAGATCTTCAATGCATCAACACCTTCAATTCCAGTACAAGTTATACTAGAAATTCTCTTCAGGTAGTGTTGACTCCATTCTTTCATTACATCGACACATCTTCAAATCCGGCAATCGTTACACAAGCAATGTTCTTCAGGCTGTGTCGACACAGCTTCAAGAGCATATTACAAGGCTACGTCGACACAGGATTAATTCCATGAAGGTGATTCAAGAGCATATCAAAAGGCTGCATTGACACAACCTATTGGCTGCGTCGACGCATACTAGTAAGACTCGCAATCCAGCTCTCACAGAAGGTAAGGTGTGTCGACACACACCTCAGGTTGCATCGACGCACACTCGTTCAACTCTCAACCCAACTCGCAGCAACCCAAGCAGACTGTAAGCTACGTCGACGTAGGCTACTAGGTGCGTTGATGCACATGAAGAACTGTAACACCCTAAAATTTTTTAAGAATTTTCTATGATCCTTAGAACCTTGGACTTAAATCCTATAACTTGACATTTTTCCTAGGATTTAATAAGCCTAGGCTCTGATACCACCTTAAGTGTCACGACCAGAGGTTTCAGCAAAAATAAGTTGGGAAAATGAACAGTCGGTAAAGTAAGCCTCTAGCTGGCAAAATAATTATAACACCACATTCATTCATACAAAAGCACAAATAATATACGCAATATCACGATACCAAAAATCTTTAACTTTATTGAATAATAATCAGAGTTTACAATAAGACATTTGACTCTCTTGACAACAAGACTCACTAGACTCAAGAAAATAGAAAATTACATAAACATGATCAACTTCACCGCCTATTACTGTGAGTGATTCCAAATTAACATAACAGACTCAAGACATGCCACCCTTCAATCACGCTTGGACCCATCACTTGAATGATTCGACTCCGATCCACTAGAGCTTCCTAAAATGTTAAAGAAAGTAGTGAGTGAGCGCACTCACCCAGTAAGTATCTTCGTGTCAACATAATGGCACAGTTTAGATGATTAATGTTCTAGCTCTAGAAGGTATGATAATGAAAGAAATTACGATAAATCATGTGATAAAAATAATAGTAACAAATATCAAGAAAAGTGCTATATTCAAGAATATTTGAGCATGATCTAACAAGAATATAAATTGGCATTTTAATCAAGAATGTACTATCAATCATAATAATGTACTTTTCATAACCTCAAGAAGGCTATGCACAAGAATGTAGCAAGCATGTAACAGTCATGTAACGAGAATGCACTTTTAATGATGTTACACAATCCCTTGGACCTAAATTTGCAAGCAAGAATGACCCAGTGATCTCACTAAGCGGACTCACTCGCGTAGTGCACACCCGAGTCCGTAGGTGGACCGGCGATGGGGGATGAGGGTTCGAGGTTGGACCTTGAGATTCCAGGGGTGTTGGCTAGCTTGGGGCTGAACCCCTAAGGATCTGGGATGCCCAATTCGATGGGTGTCTAGCACGCCGAGGGCGTGGGCTGTAGGGCCACTCTCACAACTTGCTCCGCAGTGGCACTCGATTTGGTGGATTCCAGACCGGGCATTCACTCACCGTTCGACAGGCAATTGAAAGCAATAATAAGCCAGCAAAGATAATGCTACCAGCAAAGGAGAGTGATCAGGAGCTCACCTGATCGGCGTGAAGATGTCGATCCCAACCGGAGACGGGGCGAGCGAGGAAGCGTGGGTATTTTCCGCACGATGTGTCGACGAAGCTTGGATCACTAACCTACTAATACATGCACTATGCCCTCACAGAGGGGGTGGATTAGGGGTAGGGAGAATCAAATTATAACCAAAACTACCTCCACACAGGGAGGGGCCTTCAGCCGACCAAGCGAGGGGAGGGGAAGAGCTGATGAGAGATCGAACGAGTGGGCGGTGTTGGTTCTGCCCGCTCTCTGGGATAGCGGACAGACAGTCAGAGTTGTCACTACTGTGGCCACTCCTTTTATTTCCTTTTCTTTTTTTTATATAAACCCTTAACCACCCCTCTCACTCCCTCATCTCTCATGCTCTCTCCCTCTCTTCTCTCCCGTTCTCTCTCCCGGAGGCGTCCGACTGTAGACGGACTGGCTCATGGGTGAGGTGGCGACCGCGGGAGGCTACTGAGACGCGTGGTGGAGCGAGGAACGGCGTGGTTTGGGCGCGATCCTGAATGGCAGATTCAAAGTCAGCGGTTCGGTTCGCGATGACATTTTGATACAGATTAGTCGCCCATGGCGCTTGGTTTCGTCGGTGGAGGTAGGGAGATGGACCCCCTTCGCGTTCTGCACGCTTTCACTATAATTTTGCTTAGATTAGTGCTCGATCGGGGGAGATCGGGCCAGTTTAGTGAAAGTCATAATTTTTAAGATTGGTAGGGTTTGCCAGAAAATGGCAACCATTCGCGATGTAGTTAGTGTCAAACCGACCGCTGGGATGTCTAGATCCCATTCACGTAGATTTCGTGTTGATTGGTCGTCATTTGGGGCCGGTAGGAGTCCGGGAGCCCCGGTGACTCGATTTGGGTCGATTCATCGAAATTACCTGGATCTTGCGATCTAATGCGTTTCGCCACGTGCATGTGGTATTTTTGGACTCCCAGAGTGATTTCCCATCGAATAGATGTAATTCCCCTGCGCTACGGCGTGCATGGGCGTGGAACGGGCCGATTTGACCATTTCACCATTTTAACTGTCGGATTAGCATAACGGTCCTACCAGAAGCCGTTATGTACATAATGGTCCCCCGATAGACCGTTATGCATCGTTCATCGATTTTTAGTCTTCTGAGGTCTTGGAGCATAACGGATCGGGACTGGTCCGTTACGTGAGCATAACGCACCTGTCCAAGCACGTTATGGTCAGGTTATTTTTGAGGCCGACTACTATTGTCCGCCCTCGACGATCGTGTTCACCTCGAAGATCATCAGGCAGTTAGCATAGTGGACTCCTCCCCATGCATTATGGTCAATATAACACCCAGGTGCAGATCCGTTATGGTCTATTGACCGATGATTGCCTGGGTATGGCGGTTGATATAATGCGCCTCACCCTGTACGTTTTGTGGCTATGACGGATTGGTCTTGGTCCGTTATGGGCCCTTGGTCTATAGTTTATATTTTTTTGTGTCTGGGGGGTATAACGCACCCATCTTTGTGTGTTATACCAGTATAACGTGCCTATTGTGGTCCATTATATTTTATTTTGTTAGTGTTTTGGTCTGTTGGACATAATGCCCCTATGAGGGTGCGTTATGTTGATATAACACCCCTAACTTGGTGCGTTATATCATTTGCATGTGGTTTCAGCTCTGGTTGGCATAACGCCCGTCCCTTGGTGCGTTATATTGGTATAACGCCCCTATGCTGGTGCATTATAGTCCTATTTTCCGTGTTGACTGTTGGTTGGTTCTGTGTTGTGTGTCCGTCTGTCTTAGGTCCTTGTTCATGGTAGTGTCTGTATCCCAGGCCCATTACCATTGCTACTAATCTCCCTTCAGAAGTTGAAGAAGGATTGATCAAGGTTCTAATTGAGTATAGTGATTCTTTCGCTTGGCCATACGAGGACATGTCGGGTCTTGACCTCTCCTTGGTGGAACATCGACTATTGCTTAAACCAGGGGCAACACCCATGGAACAAAGGCTAAGGAGATTTCACCCCCACATGGCCTTGAGGATGAAAGAAGAGGTTGATAAATTGCATAAGGCTAGGTTTATTAGAGTTGTTCTATATCCTCAGTGGGTGGCAAACATAGTCTCTATCATCAAGAAGGATGGAAAGGTGAGAATCTGCATTGATTTTAGGGATCTAAATAGGGCATGTCCCAATGATGATTGTCTGTTGCCTCACATAGATGTATTGGTGGATAACATACCCGGGTATGAAGCTTTGTCATTTATGGATGGTTACTCTGGTTATAACCAAATCTATCTCGCTCTCGAAGATCAAGAGAAAACTTCCTTCACCACGCCCTGGGGCACATATTGCTATGTGGTAATGCCGTTTGGATTAAAGAACGCATGCGCCACCTATCAAAGGGTGATGATGACTATATTGCATGATATGATGTATGTTTACATGGAAGCCTATGTGGATGTTATTTTGGTGAAGTTAAGGACCAAGGAAGAACACCCCGCTATTCTGGCTAAGGTGCTTCCGAGAGCTAGGGAGTACAAGCTAAAAATGAACCCCAAGAAGTGTGTATTTGGAGTGTCTTAAGGAAAATTGCTAGGCTTCATAGTTAGCAAACGAGAGATTCAGATTGATCCTAATAAAGCTAAGGCCGTTATGGACATGCCTCTGGCAAAGAATACCACAGAACTTCAAGGATTGATTGAACGTTTGCAGTTCATTAGAAGATTCATGTCCCAACATTCTCAGAGGTGCCACCCATTTTACGAACTGCTAAAGGTAGGGGCCAAATTTGAATGGAATCAAGATTGCCAAAAGTCCTATGAGGATTTGATGGCGTATTTATCTAATCCCCCGGTTTTGTAACCTCCTATCCTTGGGAAACCCCTAATCCTATACATTTCTGTCATTGAGGACTCCCTCGGCTCTGTCCTAGCACAAGTGGATGATGAAGGCAAAGAGCAGGCAGCTTATTACCTCTCTAGGTTGTTAAACTCGGTAGAGGCCAAGTATACTGTCATGGAGAAAACATGTGCCGTGTTAGTATGGGTAGCTCAGAAGCTGAAGCACTATTTTTTAGCCCACCAGGTTAGGCTGAACTCTAGAATGTACCTGATTTGCTATCTCTTAGAAAAAATCATCCTTTCTAGCAAGTTAGCTCGCTGGCAGAGCTTCCTCTCTCAGTTTGATATCACTTTCGTTGTTCAGAAGGCAATCAAAGGATATGCCATCGCTGAGCATCTCACCCATCTTCCTATTCCATACACTAACTCTATTCAGGATGACTTCCTTGATGAGCATCTCTTTGTTCTTACCTATCATCAAACGTTCTGTTGACATGTGCATGTTATAGAGTCTGTGCAAACCCAGTCACTCAGAAATAAGTCAGTGCATATGTTGGATCTCAAGCGAACCAAGTTTGTGCACTGTTGTCTTGTGGTAAAATATAGTCCGTGCATATCTTGCTCAACGCATTTGAAAGTTAGTGCAAGCTTTGTCTTGTGCCTTGCTAAGTCTGTGCACGATAGGACTATGGCATATGAAGTCTGTGCGTATTCAGCATCATGCACATTCGAAGTCCTTGCATATGCTCACAGGGTCCATGCATATTTTCGTTGAGTGTCTCATAAGTCTGTGCATAATTTAGCCCTTATGGATAGCTAAGTCCGTGCAAACCCCGTTGCTGCACTTACACTAAATCGGTACACTTCTGTGTCCGTGCATGTTGTTGCTCCTTGCATTCTCAAGTCTGTGCATACAAGGTTGGTGCATTTCATAGTCGGTGGAAGTTTTTGTCTCTAACAGAATAAGGTCCGTGCTGAGTTAGAAGTAAAGGTTCAAGTTCGTGCATCTTTTACATTGCACACTTAAGGTTCGTGCAAAGTTTGTCTTGTGCCTGAACTAAGTCTGTGCACATCTCCCTTGTGCACACTGAGGGTCTAAGCATGTTTCACCTTATGCATGGTCAGGTCCGTGCACATCTTATCTCTTGCACCAAAGAATTCCATGTTTGAATAGTATCAGTATATAACTATGAACTGCTGGAGTCCGTAACCACTGACCCCTCATGCATCTGAAATATGGATTATAGATCTAAAAATGGCCATTCAGAATCTAATGCCCCGTTCATTTGATAGCTACGTTCACTATTCTCTTTTTGTTTATGAGCCATACGCTTGAAATGACTGCATGAAAACCCAGTCCTCTTCAAGCATGTATGTCACCGAAGCAGATAATGTAGTTACAAAGGTAGCATTGCCTGAACATTCAAGGGTGAGAAAAATAAGTCTTTCTTACTAGTGCAGATGGGCATTCTTACAGTCATTTGAAATGGCTCATCCGCATTATGGGTTGTACCTAGTAATTTTATGAGTTTGCCTCTCAAAGACAAAGGCTCTATGAAACAAAAGTTTACAGATGAGAATGCAACTGACAACGTATCCACCTTTTGTTAGGTAAAACTCTGCCTCATATCAAAGTGAAGCCCTGAGTTAAACAGAAGTCAGGACATCTGCAACACACCCACCCCATTTCCACCACAAGCTAATATGAATATACAAATTCTGCTACAAGACATGGTTCTCAGGATTAGGCATAGTGGACAGAATCGACTCCAAATGGGGATCAGCACTAGGCAATTCAAAAGATAAGGAACTTGCTGGAATAGGCTGGATCAACCAGGATTGACTAGGATCAGTCAGAATCGATGGGACTGGTCTGAATATATAATGATCAAATGGCTCACGTGCCAAATCGACCAATCTCGACCTTCCATAAAAGGCGAATGTACATCCCCGCCACGAGGGAAAAGGAACCCGAAAGACAATAGAATGGGGAACAAGATGGAAGCAAGAAACAAGTAATCAGATCTCTGGAACCCAATCAAATCATCAACCAAAGACGTACCTGTGAACCTGTACGTAGGCCTACCTATAGACTTTATGCAAAAAACTCAAAAGTAAAGACAAGATTAGACTATGCAAACATGACCCAAATAATGCAAATGATATATGTATGGAAGGACACTACAAAGGGCTACAGAACGGGCCCAAGAATAGGGCAATCTGACTGCAGGAGGTCAACTAAATCGCCCAAGAAAGATGCCCCCATGAGCCTATGCGTAGACCTGCCAGGATCAGAAAGTGATCTCTAAGATGACCCTTTTTTACACCATGTGGTCTACTAGAAGACCGCAAGGCCAGCAGAAAGGCCCTGGCAGCGTAGTGAAGGCCGCTAGGTGTGTATGGCGGCCCGAGAGAGGACCGCAACCCCCTGACAGACTCGAAAACACCAAGAACTGTAGAAAAATGGATAAAAAATTACCTAAACATGCACATACCGACACCCAACTCACAAAAGAGCACGAGTAACGTGATGGGCACTAGTTGTCCCACCGTGATCGCCAAAAAATAGAGGTTGTAGATATTTATGTGCTACCCCTAGCCACAAACTATGCAAGTGTCATATGAACATGAACAAGCATGAACCGGCATGAAAGTATGAACAAAGGGGGGATAAATAGATGAGGACACATACTGTGATCGCCACCAAGGTTGCAACAACGCCAAAAGAATAGAGAAAGAAGTGCAATGGCGCCGTGTACCTTGGAAAAGGATGAAGAATTGATCGCACTTGACAAATGGGGTGTGGGGAACTCGTGGGATCAACCTCCTCTCCTTTCAGCCGGATAGAGGAAGAGGGCCTCACGTTCTATTCATGCTCTCCTACAAAACAAAGACAAGACAAAGGAGAAAAACCCATTAGAAACATGTAAGTGTAACATCCATCCCGAAGTGGTAAAACAGTGCTAGAAAAGGGGGAAGAACGCACCGAGGGAAAGTTTTTAACCTCTGTAAAAGGGTGCAAAATATAGGTGTGTGTATTATGATGAGAATGTTGTGTCTCCTCTGGTTTTTGATGAGTGGCTAAAGGGGAGAATGATCTGTCTCCCTTATTTATGTTAAGATTTTGATGCTGGCAACATGTTTGATTGTCTAACATATCTTGATGCTGGTAAATTGATTGCTTGTTACTGGTCAAAGTCAATACAACTATTCAAGATGCCAACAGGTCAACACCAGGCAGCAATTGCATTAAAGTTTTTAGATCAGTGCATATTCCTTCTCCTTAGAAGGTAAGGTCAATTCATACTTTAGCTTGTAACTTCTAAGGTCAGTGCATGCTTTGTATAGTTCATACTAAGGTCGACGCTAGTCACAATTTGATGTGAAACGATGTGGGGGGGTGGGCAGCAAATAGGCAATATGCCCTCGGACCTAAGTCGCAATCACAAATACAAGAGCCGAGATCAAGCCGTCACGCCGAAGCGTGCCGTAAGGCTACGACTAGTGAAGGCTCACAAGACACGGACTCCAAAACACAAGTGCCAAAGTACATACAGGCAAGAGTACCCTGTAACACGTGCTTCGAAGCACCAAGAGCAGCACAGGAGACAGCCAACAGACTCAGGACAAGACAACTAGACCTACAACCGTAACGGTCCCTGAGTCCTATGACTCTGAGTCAGGATCGTCACACATAGCGGAACAAGCCACCAATCGATCTAATCCTAAGCCAAGGAAAATGACACTGCGAGAAAATGACAAATGGAGACCTGAGGGGACACCAAGAACCCTCAGCACACCTGGATACACAAACCGAGGTAGAGCAGTACCTCAAGGCATCCAGAACCAATGTCTCGAATTGGATAAGGCCACCGAGACACAACAAGACTTCCTGTCAACCACTAGGTAAGCCTGGGTTGACGGGAACCAGACACGACACCGACACACTAACACGCTGACACGTCCACCGCCACAGTAGCACAAACAAGCAGAACCAACAAGGACAAGAGCAGTGGGCGACAACAACACTCTGGGTAGAGTAACCTGTCGGTCAACTGCTAGAGGAAACCCAACAGTCGAGAGACAACTGCTACGCGACCAGAGACAAGAACAATGGCAGCTTCTAGATTGAGTCGTTAGGGTACTGTCGTAGTCTAGGAAAAGACCACAGCCAGTCAGCTAAACCGACCAATCCAGACAACCGCCGACAGACAGACACCGCCCTAAACAAGGACCTAGGACAGACGGACACATAACACAGAACAAGCAAACGGTCGATACGGCAAATAGGACTATAACGCACCGGCATAGGGACGTTATACCCACATAACGCACCACAGGAGGGGCATTATGCCAACCAGATCTGAAATCACATACGAATGATATAACGCGCCAGCATAGGGGCGTTACATCAGCATAACGCACCAGATCATGTGCGTTATGCCCAACAGACCCACATACTAATAGCACGAAGTATAACGGACCACAACAGGCACGTCACACTAGTATAACGCACAATGATAGGCGCATTATACCCAACAGACACAAAAACACATAACCATAGATCGAGGGCACATAACGGACTAGAACGCATTAGTCATAGCCACAAAATGCATAGGGTGAGGCGCGTTATAACAACCGCCATACCCAGTCAAAACATCAATCAACAAACCATAACGGCTCTACACCTGGGCGTTATCTTAAACAAAATGCATGGGGAGAAGTCCATTATGCTAACCGACTAACACGATCTTCGAGGCAGACACGATCGTCGAGGGGTCTGACATGATAGTCCTTGACAACCACCCGACCATAACGCACCTGGACAGGGGCGTTATGCTCCACATAACGGACTAGTCCTGGTCTATTATGCTCCAAGACCTCCAAAGACAAAAATCGATGAACGAAGCATAACAGTCTATCGGGGGACTGTTATGCACATAATGGCCTCTGGTAGGACCAATACAAATACTCACCAAATACAAATACACACCAAATACACTCTAAATAAATACAACACTCCAAAAAATTTAGTGGCCTGGCTCCGATGTCCCATCAAACTACATCGTTGATGAACTAAATGATCCACTTTTTCTAGGAATGCTTGTTGGAGCAGACTGGTGCCCCCAGTCTGTCGAAGACTGAGGTCCGTCGAGGTGGCTATTCCATCATGAGGCCGAGATCGACCTGAGGAAAGCCTGAGGCTGGGGACTGGTGGGGCCCAACACGAGCCCTTCTTTGTTTCCCCCTATTTAGGCTAGAGGTGCTGAGTGGCTGGGTGCTGTCAGACTGTGCCAATGCAGGCTCGACTATGTCTCGATCGATGTTGTGCTTGGGCACTCGAAGGGGGTTCTTAGTACGTGCCCTCCGAATAGCTTGAGCCTCCTCTGGGGTAACCCAGATTCTTCTCAAGCAAAGTTGTTGACCTCCTTAGTCACGATTCTTTCGACTGGACTTGGGAGCTTGGCTACGGACTGGTGCAGATGCCCCCGGTTTGTCACCAAGGCACCGACTTCTCTGAGCTCCGTTGTATCCTCTCGCGTCTTTTGTAGGAGGATGAAGAGGTTGGTAGTGGGAATTGTAGGCACAATATGATCCCATGGTAGGATTGGTTCGCCTCCATTGAGATGAATCCTCAAGTCATCGACAAGAATAGTCTTGTCGGAATTACTGGTTGTGGTAGTGGGTCGCCTACTTCTGCAGCCACTGCAACACTTCTTCTGGGGGGCCAAGGAAGACCCTATTCCAAGGTGATAGGTGAAGAAGACCCAGTCTACCATTGCCGGTAGTGCGAAGCTATCAGCGAAAAGCATTGGAATCGGCCTTCAAGGCATGGAGCCCATATCGAGGGCCGATGGCTGAGTGACCCGAGTATAGGCTTCTACCCGGGCCGATAGAGGGATTGTCAGAGCTCGAGACGCCACTCTTGCACTGAGAACTGATGTCGTGGAGAATGTTGGAGTGCCAAAAACTTGAGGTTGCGAACCTATGTTGAGTGTCAGTATTGCTGACGTTCGGGGCTAACGGCCCATGCTAGGTGCTGAGGTTGTCGTATCCCAAGGCAAAAGGCCTGTACTTGGAGTCAGTGTTGCTGGATTATAGGGGTAGAGACCCCATTGTGGAGCTGGGAGGCCTGAAGCCCAAAGCGGGGAATCCACATCGGGGGCCGACCTTGATGAGACCCAGGGTTGTATGCCTGAGTCGAGTGCTGGGGAGTCTCGAACTCTGGGTTGAGAACCCATATTGAGTGTTGACTCAACTGGAGCTCGGGATGGAAAACCCGAGCAAAGTGCTAGGGAGCCTTGGACCCAAGGTAAAGAACCTATGTTAGGAACAAGCTCAACTAGGACTCGGGGGCGGAGACCCGAGTGAAGTGCTGAGGAGCCGGGGACCCAGGGTTGGGAGCCCATGTCGGGTGCCGACTTAGGAGGGACTCGGGATTGGAAACCCGAGTGAAGTGCTATGGAGCCGTAATCCTGGGGCAGGGAGCCCGTGTCGTTAGTTGGCTCGACTGGGCTTCGGGGTCGAAAACCCAAGTAGGATGCTGAGGTAGTAGCTGAAGTCTGAGGCGTAGAGCCCGTGTTGGAGCTCGACCGATGCTGGGCCCAGGAGTTGACGCTTGTCTAGGCGAGAGCTGATTTGGGGCCCTCGCGAGGGCCGACAATGGAGGCCCGGAGTCTAGTACTCGGGTGGGACACTGGTACAGGTGAAGAGCATGGCAAGTCGGTCGTACAAGTAGGCACAGGAACTGGGATTGGCTGCAGACAACCACGGGGACCACACCCAGGAAGTAGGGTGATCCGATGACGATGGGGCCATAGGTTACGGCCAGAATAACTACTAGATTGCTGGTTGCTGGAGTGGGCGACGGTCGAAGATGGTTGCCAGGTGCAATCCGTGCATCGGAACGGGAGCTGGGAGCTATTGGGAAAAGCGTGTGTCCCTCCTCTACCTCCCCTGTAAGGATAGGAAAAGGGCACCATGGCTTCAGGGCTGGCAAGACTTCTCTTCAGCAAAAAGAAGAAAGGTGGGAGACATCCCACTGGGCGTGCCAACTCTTTGTTTCACCGCCACTCGGCACGACGGGCGAAGTAAGTCGGCAATCACCGTGAGAGGGGGGAATAAAGCGATAAAGAAAAATAAGGGAGTTGAGGTTATCTCTTGGATATTCCCCTTTGTAGCCGTATGCCTCTCATGGTAGTACCGCACACTCACCTTTTACGGAAAGTCTAGAGGGGTCAACTTGCACGAGAGGTTTTTAAGAGTTAGGGTAACGAGACAGGGTGTGGGCGTGCCAGTCGATTTCTCAACAATCACCTATGGAACCGAAGGTTGACTGGGGGAAACGTCACCAGGACGTGGCACGTGGGAACGGGGTATTGGGAGACACATGGAGAGAAGGGATGTTCCACAGGTGTGAGTGCATAGGCGATTGCAGGGATTCGTGTACGGGACGTCTTTTTCCACTGACCGCAAGCAGTTAGTGTTTATTTATATTGGATCGAATCCAAACACCTTTGTTCTGTGCTGAAGAAGTGCCTGGATATTACTGAAGCCAAGGATAGGGGACCAGGTACACCCTACAGTCGTAGGGTTACAATACGATTGACTGTAGGGGTTGATGAACTGAGGTTGGGGAAGCTAGATGCACTCTAGCAAGCGTGGGTGAGGAGCTGGGACCCATACATGGGTATGCATACTCAACTGGTTTGATACTTTATGGGCGCCATATGGGCTTTACAAATAGGCCAAAAGGGGGCCAAAGTACATCTAGTGCAAGTAGCGGGACAATTCCAACACGTGGGTCGGTCCCCGGGTCAATGCAGGATAAAGAAGAAATCAACGTGTTTTTACAGAGGCTCTCCACAAGGAGCTAGAGACGTGCCTGACCCACTGAGGGTGGGTTGGACTGGATGGCAGGGGGAGACACTAGCTGACGCTTGAGGGAGGCCAAACGCGGCTCGAGGTGAGTAGTCAGGTACGGGTCCCGAAAGGTGAGTGTTTTCATGCCAAGGAGTTAGGACCGGTCTGAGAATGTCACTTTTGGGCTAGGGTCCCACTAACTCGGGTCAGCGGTCAGGATAGTCAGAGGCTAGCTTGGGTCGAGCGGCGAGCATGTGGTCCTATGGCTAGGAAAAATGCGGCATCATGACTTGCGCTTTGTTGTCATATCGCGTCGTACGTGGGCGGTCCCGATGTGCGGGTGTATTCTCAGCCAATGTAACGCCTTACACGCAGAGGGGTGGACTTGAGTGAAATGGCTAGACGCCATGTGAGGGGAGTACGTTTGACATACCCTCGGCATATACGAGCCGATCAACAATCCATCCAACATGTGCTTAGCTCCTCGCGTCCTTGCCGGAAGCCTTGGGGCTCAAGTCATCGCACTTGAAGGTCCGATGTATGCTATGATGTCCTTGTGCTTGTCTGAGTATGTCTCTATCTATATGCCCCTTGAGCTTCTAAGCGGAGAAAATTATAGGGAAGTTGAAGGGTCATGGGGGGGTTTATGCGGGCCAGCCTGGGGGGGCGAGCTGGTCTGCGTAAACCCCCCCCCCTTTTAGGAGGTTTACGCGGACCAGCCCAGGGGGGCGGGTTGGTCTGCATTGTTGTGCCCGGGGTTGTTTTGACGATGACTATATGTGATGAAGTTACTTTGGTATCTCCTCTATGATTTGCATTTATGCATCTTTCATGAAAGTGAGCTATATGTGTGATTTGAATGGGATAGACTTTGCGTAGTGTGAGACATTTTGCTAAGTTTGATGAATGGCATGTTGAATGTTTGAGTCAAGTTCAGGTTATTCATGAATTAAATTGAGCATTCAGTTGCAGAGTCAGACCTGAGTCAAGACAACATAAGTCCTAAACCGACCTATTGACAGCTCTACCTAGGGTCCATTACAATGTACTCTCTATGTCATGTGTGTCATGTCTCTTATCACTAGACTTTACCTTGACTTTTGTTGACAAGTCCTTAAGCATATCATTGGATGATGTTGTTTACATTCATGGTATTTTAATTGATGATTTATTTAAAATAATCTTGAATAATCACACTATTTTTATGCGATATTTTTTGTATTCAGGAGATGAAGTGTGAGGGTGATCGTGTGACACTCCTGAAGGAGATAGGAGGAGCCCGCCTATCCAAGGGGGTTGCCTCCCCAGCAGTGGGGCAGGTTCGGGGATATCATGATCCTCTAGAATCTGTTTGAGATGAAGGAAGTGACGCTGGACAGGGAGGTGAGTAGATGGGTCATTTCTTTGCATTTTAGGAACATCAGGGATGGCTTCTCCTGGGACTTCGGTGGGGTGTATGGCCCTTAGCCCAGGGAGGAGAAGAGGCAGCTGGGGTAAGACTTGATTCGCCACCATCTCTCCTCAGGCTGGCCACAGTGTGTTAAAGGAGATTTAAATGCGATGGTAGCCCCATGGGAGAGGACTTCTGATGGCACCTTTGGTGGAGACACTGAGGACTTCTCAGATTTCATCCAGGAGGCAGCCCTAGTGGACATTGGCATTGGGCATGATTATTTCACTTGGTCCAATCTGAGAGCTGATGTTTTTTGCTCCAAGTTGGACAGATGTTTGGTTTTTGTAGATTAGGAGGACCATTTCCCTCATGTGCAGGTGGTTCTACTGGCTAGATCTGTTTCTGATCACAATCCCATCCTCTTGAAGATCCGCAGGTTGTATGATAGGAGACCGTTTTAGATTTGAGTAGCTTTGCTTCAGAGAGGCAGACTTTCTGGACACAGTTTCAGGTGCGTGGTTGGCTTAGGTTGCCGGCTCCTTCGCTATGGGTACTTTGGTAAGAAGATTGAAGCACATTGCACACGCTCTTTAGGCTTGGGGAGTTGATAAATCCCTATCGAAAATGGCAGCGAAGGACAATATTCTGCAGCAACTTGAAGGTCTGGATTGTTTGGAGGAGGCATGCCTTATGGATGATGAGGATAGGACATTCTGGGATACATTGAGGTAGCAGTTTGATGAGATTCTTTATAGAGAGGAGATCTATTGAAGATAGAGATCGAGAGATAGGTGGATTAGAGATGGGGACAGGAACACGATCTACTTTCAGCGCATTTGCTTCTGGGAGGAGGGTCAACACCATCTTTTGCATCAAGGTGGGGGACCTTTCGTTCTCTGCAGAGGAGGATATCAGAGGCTAGGCGAGACTTTACTACTCTGTGCTGTTCACAGAGGAAAAGTGCTGTCGACCGAGGATTGAAGATGATATCCTCCTGTTGAACCCATAGAATGTTTCCACAAAATTCAGATAGTCATCCCTATAAGCGCACATTGTTACGTGAAGAATATGCTATATCTTCTTTTGATAGCTCCATGTGGCAAAATATCCTGTGGTCCCTACAAGATACGCCCAGAGTGCATGTGGAGGGAACACTCCCGCCAAAACCTTCAGAAAGATAATTCGCTGAAGCGCTTTAAAAGTCCACGTAGCAGACACTGAGGATAAGTTGTCCACGTGGCAGAATCTACAATTTAGACTTCGCCTTGGATCACATGTCCAGACACAACCTCCCTAGAACTACGTGCCAACATCCCCCCATTTCTGGGAACACGTGCCTATTTTAAACCTGTCAGTAAAAATACAAGGCATTTAGTCAAACACCTTGTGGATATAGGTAAATAGCCAATGTGCTCTTACTATGATGAAGTAAGCTCAATGCATATGCTCAAACATGAGGATATGCACAGACTTCATAACGCGATATTCAAATCATGCACAGACCTATACATTAAGTTGCACAGATCTTGGTATGTGTCGGAGCCAAACGTGCACAGACCTTAGAGTGCTCATATGCACAGACTATATAGCAAAACATGCACGAAATATGTAGAGATAAATGCAATCGTGCACAGACCCTATAGCATAAGGTAGAACATGCACCGACCTTCATATGCTGGCAAGCAAGCATGCACTGTCCAGTTACAGTGTGTGCACCGACATGATTCAAAGATATGCACAGACCTTATATGCCATAGGCCTAACATGCATAGACCTTACCGTGCGTGAGACACGCATCATGAATGATGTGCACAGACTTTGCTAGGCACAAGGCAGAACTTGCACTGACCTTAAGTGTGACAGACAAAGTCTACACTGACTTCTATATGTAACCTATAGAGACGTGCACCGACATGAGTCTTTAACTCCTCACTCTGCACAGACCTTATTCTATCAGAAACAAAGCATGCACGGACTATGAAGTGCACCAACCTTGTATGCACTGACTTGAGAATGCAAGGGGCAAAACATGCACCGACTGTGCAACATGCACACTGATATGCTAACAGACATGCACTGACATAGAGGTGCACCAACCTTGTATAAGTGCAGCAATAGGGATTGCACCAACCCTTGCAGTAACAGGGATTGCACCGACCTTGCTATCCATAAAGACTAAAACATGCTTAGACCTATAAGACATTGAACGAAAATATGTACTGACCTTGCGAGCATATGCACGGACTTTAGCTACCAATGGCTGATGCATGCATAGACCTTATGACCAAAGTAATTGTGAGGTGCTCATGTATGCAATCTGTTTAATGAAAAGCCTTGCTACAGTTGTCAAAGTGCAAACATGATTTATGTAGTGATCTGTCATATAAAGATTCATCAAAATACACAATATTATCATGGTCACGATAAAGTCACCAAAGTCAACTTCAGTCAACCTGGTCAACTCCACTATTGCCAATCAATCAAAACACATTTAGCACACAGCAATCTACTGCTGATCAACTCTAGAGGAGACCCAACATTCTCCCTATTTTTGATGATGGCAACATGTCTTGGTGTCGAATACACTAACGCTCTGATTAACATGATTGATTAAACTCGTCACGACCTCTGGGTAATCTTCCGCGCTCGGGATGTGACATTGAGCTTGCATCGAGAATGTAATATAATGGATGGTGTGATTGAATCACGACCCGAGAAAAGGAAGTAATTCGATCTTTTGGCTGGGTTGTCAGCTAGACCTACATATTTAGACAGAATTGTTGAGGTGTAGAAGCAGGACATGGCATTGTAGAAGCTATTGAACAATGAGGACTTCCATGTGGGGATTGATGGGATGATCATGTTTCGAGGAAGGATATGTGTACAAGATGATGTGGGATTGAAAAGGGAATTGATGCAGGAGGCTCACAGATCGAAGTTCTCCATCCATCCTGGAGGCACTAAGATGTTTCAAGATATGAAGAGGATGTATTGGTGGCCAAGAATGAAGCGAGACATCGCAGAGTTCGTGTCCAAATGTCTCACTTGTCAGCAAGTGAAGATTGAGCATCAACGACCTGGTGGTCCTCTCCAGACTATAGAGATGGCACAATGAAAATGGGGACAAGTCACAATGGACTTCGTGACTGGTCTACCCATGACCCGAAGGAAACATGATACCATCTGGGTAATTGTGGACATATTCATAAAGACTACACACTTTCTTCCCATCAGCAAGCAGACTCCAATTGAATCCTTGGTGAAACTATTCATCACTGAGATCATTCGGTTGCATGGCGCACCTTTGTCTATCATCTCTGACCGAGACTCTACATTCACAGCAAGGTTCTGGAAGTGTTTACAGTAGGCTATGGGGACAGAGTTACAGTTCAGCTCGGCATTCCATCCTCAGACTGATAGGCAAACTGAGTGCACTATCCAGACTTTAGAAGATATGCTGAGAGCATGCAATATAGAATGGAGGGGGAATTGGGATGATCATTTACCCTTGATAGAATTTACATACAACAATAGTTATCATTTCGCCATCAGAATGGCACCTTAATTATGAAGCACTCTATGGGAGGCCATGTAGATCACCGGTGTGTTGGTATGAAGCTGGTGAAAAGTAGCTATTCAAACCACAGTTGGTACAGGACTACTCAGAGAAGATATCTATGATCAGGCAGCGACTACTCACAGCCTAGAGCTATAAGAAAACTTATGCAGACTAGCGACGGAGAGAGTTAGCATTCATAGAGGGAGACCATGTGTTCCTAAAGGTGCCTCCCACCAAGGGAGTCATGAGATTCGGGAAGAAGGGCAAGCTCAGTCCTAGATATATTGATTATTTTGAGATTTTGCAAAGGGTTGGCGAGGTGGCTTATCGATTTGCACTTCTGCCTGCTCTGTCACATGTACATCTGGTCTTTGACGTCTCTATGCTCAAAAAGTATATCCTGGATGCCTCACATGTTATAGAGTACGAGCCCCTGGAGGTTTGGACAGATTTATCATATGTGGAGTAGCCCAGTGAGATCATAGACTGGAGGGAATAGGTATAAATACATAAAAGTAAAAAATAACCTCCCACAAGTTGTTTCCATGGAGTGTCATGGCTTTTCTATCTACTTCTCACGTACGGCGCCAAAAAGTGTAGAGACTAAAAAGTGTTACCTAGGTCTCGTACTAACCTTCGAGACTTGTTTGGGGGGAAGAGCGTCTGGCTATCCCAAGAAAACCTCCAGACACTAAATAGCATGCCAGAAAGAGCTCTGAGAGTGAACCTAGGAGATAACTCTCTAATACTTAAGTCAGAGACGAGCGTAAGAGTAAAGAGGATAGTAGAGAGATAGAAGAAGAGGAGACTCTTGAGGGAGTAACGAGTGCTCAGCGATGTGAAGAGTGCTCGGTAGTGTGGCCGGGGCCTAGAGAATAATGGAGAACTCATTGTCTCTCTTTGAGGCAAGGAAGCTAGAGTAATCTGGAGTTCTGTCACCATCGTGCATGCACATCTCTCTCTGGGTATCTCTCTAGCTCTGTGTATGTGTGTATGTAGCTGTTGGTGTAATCCTCTCTCCCCTCTATTTTTAGTGTCCCCGTCAAGATCCGTTGATGGCCTATTTATACTGGTAGTAGTGGCGGTGTCATCTCTCTCTTGACTTGACAAGGGGGTGGTTAGTGGAATGATGCCATGCTTCATCGTGAGGGGTCGTCTGTTACTCACGCGCTCGTTCTCTGAGGAAGGGCATCGTGGCGGGCTTCACGGTAGCGTGGGCGTGATCCAGCGTTCATAGGGGCAAGCCTTGTAACTATAGCCTCTACGCTTGCTCGTTGGCGAATCTCATGGAGTCCGGGACGCACGTGTGCGGGGATCATGTTTGTGAGCCGACTAGTCCTCAATGTGAGCTGCATTCCTAGATTACGGGTCAGCTGAAGATGACCACTACGGGCCTGGTGATATTGAGTCATACTGGGCTTGACGTCACTAGGCCGTGCTGAGCCTGATGTATTTTCCCTCCTCAGCAACTATACGTGAAAGTAGGGAGAGTACAATTAATTTGTTGCCGACCTTAGGATATGGTTTGCCATATTGTTCCGTCTTACACAGATGCGATTGTATTGTATCGTACCAAAGTTAGATTGAGATGGTTGAGAGGGTTTAAGATGGGAGTCTCTTCGGATCAAGCTTAAATCTATCCGAGTTAGATCGTACGGTACCGTACCAAACCCAATTCAATTTGCTACCATATAGCCAATCTTGATTTAAGATGGCCACGGGCAGCAGGCCATTGGGAATGCAAGAACTCAAACCACTTGATAAATGCTCCTGGCACCTCAACTCTTCTCCTTTGGACTCTCATGTTTTTATTCTTACTTGACATGCCACTTCCATCTGGCTTGCGCAGGATGGATGTTTTCTGTTTGGAGGTTTAATTAATGCCACGTAGAAATTAAAATATGCTGTGTGGAGTATGCTACTGAGTTTTTTTTTCCGTCTGTTGCGTATGCTTTCAAAGTTAGCACACATAGCATCCATAGTCAAAGTGTTTAACTTTTTTTTATTTTTTGTGGCTGACCTGGTTTGGCCTTTTGATGCCAGATTTTAAGTGTCCACAAAGGCCCCCCACCCATGGGTGGCACAGACGAGGGACGAGCGTGTGGGGCACACAGGTGTAGACTTTTTCATTGTCCCATTGGAGTGGGCTCCAATGGGACTAAGGGCTTGCGCCTAAGTGGGTCAGGAAGTTGGATCGTCGACATTGGGTTTCTATTGATGCAAGGATATCATTTAAGCTAGTTTAGACAGAAGGTCTAAACCGTTAGGTTATAGCGGCTGGTCTCGATGAATAGTCAAGCATCAACCTTGGTGAAATCATTGGCATTGGATATATGCCAACGCAAGGATATTATTTAAGCCGATCTTAGACGAAAGGTTTAAGCCATTGGGTTTTAATGGCTGGTCCCGATAAGAAGTCAAGTACCAACCTTGATGAAATCAATGGCATAAGATATATGCCAACGCAAGGATGAGAGGTTTTGTATATAGGATCAGGCAGAAGGCCTGTAATAACGCTTTAGGGTGGACCCCAGTGGGACTATGTTAGCTAATTCTAACAAAGAGTCAAGCGCTAATCATGGTGGTATCATCGACATAGGATATATGCTAATGCAAGGATTTTGTTTATGCTGGTCTTAGACAGAAGGTCTAAGCCGTTGGGTTTTAGTGGCTAGCCTCGACGAGAAGTCACGCACCAACGTTGGTGAAATCATTGCCATTGGGTAGAAATCATTTAAGTCAGTCTTAGATGAAAGGTCTAAGCCATTAAGTTTTAGCGGCTAGCCCCGATAAGAAGTCAAGCACCAACCTTGATGAAATCATTGGCATTGGGTATATGCCAATGCAAAGATAGCATTTAAGTCGGTCTTAGATGGAAGGTCTAAGCCGTTGGATTTTAGCGACTGGTCCCGACAAGAAGTCAAGCACTAACCTTTGTGAAATCATTGGCATTGGGTATATGCAAACACAAGGAAATCATTTAAGCTGGTCTTAGACGGATGGACTAAGTCGTTAGGTTTTAGCAGCTAGCCCCGATAAGAAGTCAAGTACCAACCTTGATGATCTCATTGGCATTGAGTATATGCCAACGTAAGGACAGCATTTAAGCCAGTCTTAGACGGAAGGTCTAAGCCATTGGGTTTTAGCGGCTTGTCCCAAAAAGAAGTCAAGTGCCAACCTTTGTGAAATCATTGACATTGGGTAAATGCCAACGCAAGGAAATCGTTTAAGCCGGTCTTAGATGGCAGGTCTAAGCCATTAGGTTTTACTGACTAGCCCCGGTAAGAAGTCAAGCACTAACCTTGATGAAATCATTGGCATTGGGTATATGCCAACATAAGGATAGCATTTAATCCGGTCTTAGACAGAAGGTGTAACGTCTGTGCCTTAATGGATCCGTCGTAGATCGGACCAGGATCTGCTTCTGTCAGATCTACCGATTTTTAGGAATTTTTTGACTATTTTCTGGCATTTTTCTATGAGAGTTTGTATGAAGAACATCATTGCGCGGTTCGGAGTGCCAAGTGATATCGCCACCGACAACGGGCCTCAATTTGTATCTCAAGAACTCTAGAACCTCTGTAAGAAATTTCATATCTTACTGCATCATTCATCACCGTATTACCCCCAAGGTAATGGCCAAGCCGAGGCCACTAACAAGACCCTTCTTAAAATTATAAAGAAAATATGTGAGTTGCACAAATATGCTGATTGGGTCGACAAATTGATAGAAGCTCTATGGGCCTATCATACCTCCGCCCGTACTCCCATAGGACAAACCCCGTTTGCTCTCACCAATGGGATGGAGGTGGTACTCCCATATGAGATCTTGATCCCTTCCCTAAGGGTAAAGCTCGACAAAGAACTTAATCTCGACGAGCGTCGAGAGGCGTTGCTGGTCCAGCTAGAACTCTTAGATGAGAAGAGACTTAGTGCGGCCAATCACGTTTCTGTGTATCAAAAGCGTGTCTCACGCCATTTTCAAAAGAAGGTAATTGAACAAAAATTCCAAGTGGGTAACATATGTTTGAAGCACAAATTTATTCAAACAGGTGGTCCTAGGTCCAAGCTGCAACCCAACTGGGAAGGGCCGTTCATAGTTAAGGAAGTGTATCCTGGGAATGCTTACCGTCTAATTAACGCTGAGGGAGAAGAGTTATCGCATGCGTGGAATGGGCTCTATCTAAAGCGTTTCTACCCCTAAAAAGAGTCTGACTAATGATAGCTGGGTAGTGAGGTAACCTTCCCTTCATCATTTGGGATGATTCCTCGAAACAGCGTCCCCACACACTACACGACACCCTTTGGTTAGGGTCTCCTTTTTGTATAAACACTATTTCTCCTTCGGCCATGCTTGAGGGAGGCGATGGTCCTTTGCACCTCTCCTTTCGGCCAAGCGTAGGGACAAGAGATTGATGGATTAGACAACTGACCTTGGTACTGCCCAATATAGGAGCGATCTCAAATAGGGGTAGTACTCAAAAGAAAAATCAAAAAGAAAAAAGAAAAATACCATGAAAAATGTCCCTGATCCTTGTAACCAGGCCTGCTTCTCTTAAGGCAAGAGTTGAGGTTGGCATAAAACGGTGATGGGTAGTGCAGCATCATGGGAGAAAATCATAGATTGACAGCACATCAAGAGCGGCAAAGTCCAGGCGGGTTATCCAACTAGGGCGTATGCGTGCTAAAGCCAAAAAAACCCTCAAGTACAATACACCGACTCTTTGAGGGGTAGTGCCCAGTGAGGGAGTCGAGTCCTGATGTACCGCATCCCTACATTGGGCTTACCTTTATTTTCTTCAATTTTTTCTCCTCAAGGACTAGAACCTACCCTAGGTATGGCCCTAGAAGAAACACCATTGTGCAAATTGAATCCCTGGCCAAGGGGTTGTCCCTTTGAAAGCACACGCTGTGTCTTGGGAGATTTCCTATGGTTTGAGTTAAGACCCTCAGGGCTCGGCTTGAATTAGTCTCAAAAATTTATTAATTAAATCTGAAATAAAGGTCATAATCTCGAATGGGATGTTATATACATCTTCTATGTTGAGGTCGAGGCCAAATTCTGCCTGGATATTAGAAGTATACCCAAATTACCTCGGGCTATCGAAAGGTCGCGACTAGAATGGTGAAGAATGAATGTTAATATTGGAAAAATCATAACTCATGATAGGATTGATAAAATCTGATGCAACCACATTCCAAGGTTAGATCAAAAAGTGCTCTTGACTTCATCTGAAGACGTTCTAGCTCATATCTCAATGAAACAGTGCGTCCAATCGCATTAGTGACCGACAGTCGAAGGGTCACGTCTGTTCAAACCGAAAGGGTGCTTGGCGTCAACCTCTCTCCAACTAGCAACCATGGGAGCAGCATTAAGCCTTGTGGACCATGGGAAAACCCTTCGGAAGCTTGAAATCCATATAAGGAGAGTTTCATGAGTAGTAAGCCTTTGGCAACCAATCTCTTCAACCCTCCACCATCTTCTATGGACCTTGTCTCCGCGTGGGAGGACGACCCGGCGCGTGGGGCGCCATCCTACAGTACCCTAGGATGAAGGGAAGAAACCTTGGAAGGATCTGGGGTGTAGATCTCATCCCCAGATCATTGGTTCAACATCTTGAAGGTAGGCACCTACTCTCAAACCTTAGGGGTCGACGATGCATTAACACAGTTTCTAAAGTATTTCCCGTACAATAAAAAAAGGGCTAAGGGCATGTGGGATCATCTCGTAGTCATCAAGTTCTTTTCATTAAGATCTGTAATTCTAGTCATCAAGTTCTTTTTATCAAGTTCTGTGGTTCTAGTCGTCAAGTTCTTTTTATCAAGTTCTATAGTTCTTTTTATCAATTTCTACATTTGTCGGATGAAATATGTCCAAATGCATGAAAGATATCATAATTAGATTTTGTAATTTGATGATTCTATAACAGAAACCTTGTTGGTAACCTAAGTAAGATTCGTTCTACAGTCGTAAGCTTATAAGTATCATTAGCCACTTAAACCATGCAGGAGCATGCTTATATTATGATACGATAAGATTAAGTGTGATAAGAACATTGTAATTTTAATATGAATGTAAATGTGAATACAATGTGAGTGTTATGAATAGAAAACAATAGCATTCTGTGAGGTAGGACTTTGGTCCCTTTTGTGAGACGGCGACACGTAACACCGCGAAAGTGAAAGAACCTAAGGGACGGTGACACATAATGCCCTAGTTAAAATCCTATGATTTGGCTGGTTCGTTCTATTGGACGGCGATACGTAATGCCCCGTGTGGCAGGAGTCTCGGTGGGAGTTCACTCTCAGGCCTACACAGTACTCTTTCGTTCGTTTATGTGTGTGGGCCTCCTGTGTTTGCGGCAACTGTTTGTTTCCATGAATAACATAAGATGTGAAACTCATGAAAATGTGAAAAATGTGTAATCAATCATTCATTGTGGATTTAGTGCATGCACGGTTATTTTATATGTTGGGGACACCATACTAGACTTAAGAAAGATAAAAGACTCGGGCTCACTAATTTCCAGAGCTCGCTTGCACACTTGCCCCTCCCGTGTGAGTCTCGGTCTCACTAGCCACCTGATTACTAGAAGAATATTGGAATAAAACTGGATGAGCGAACGCTCAGTAAGAATTATATCTCAGAATAAGCTAGCTTAAAGTAATTATATGTTACATGAATATAAGACTATTATACATGATCGATCGCAAAACCAAGTGAAGATATATCAATTAAACCAAGATATGGAATTTATAGAAAAATGAGATAAGCAAAGTGTCAAGGAGAATATCAAGCATGTGTTTATAGAATAATGACATGAGATATTAGCTATTTAGAGTTCTAACAAGTACCACGATGAGTCACGCATGCAAGTAATATCAAGTAATGTCATGAGAGAGAGAGAGAGTGTGTGTGAGTGAGTGGAATGCCATTTATCTAGAACGACAAGTACTTCGGTGCAATGCCACACCGTGGTCAATCAACTCCCATGGGTACAAATACTTTCGGGCGCTCCTCCCAGCACCAGACTGGGCCCTATAAATGCCAGACATTGAGTCATGTTATATTTTGACATCCACTATAGTTTATAGCCAATATAGAGTTTCAAAAGATAAGCTCAAGTATGATGATAAGGTAGACTCACAAAAACTGAGGAATTCAAGGATAGAACTTTACGAAGAGATGGACTACGTTTAAAACCATACAAAACACATGACATGTCGGGAATCTGGGTGGAATTGGCGCCCACCAGGGGTGCCACTAATTCCAGAAATGGCGCCCTGACTAAGGGGCGCCCATTCTGTAAGCAGGCAAGAACAAGAGAAATGGGCACCTGCACTAAGGGGTGCCCATTAAATAGGGACATCTGGGATGGTCGCCCATTCCAGATCACAGGAATAACTTTCTCACAGAGGCCAGAGAGCATCATGTGAGAGGCCGAATAGCCACGTTTCTTTAAAGGGATGTGACATTAAATGGGTTCTAGGGTTTTTATGGTACAACCTACTCGGATGCCTTAAGAGAATCCAAAGTTAGCGTACACTTACAGAGGTCCAAATGATGAATTTGCTAGTCCGAGGGAAGGAGTATCCCACAGAGGGCTCAATCATCATCGAGATTTGTGGGGTGTACGAGAATCGCCGAGAAACGTGAGACTGCATCCACGGACTGAGATATAGTTCCTAATAGACACACGATGTGGGTCGAGAAACATGAGAGAAAACAAGAAAAAGGAAATTGCGCCCTCTCAAGGTGTCATCCATTTTAGAAATGGCGCCCACTGCATGGGTCGCTCATTCAAAAATTTCATGATTTCACTAAACAACCGTCTGGAATTGGCGCCCTCAGGCAGGGGCGCCCATTCAGTGGGTTTACTAGTTAGTAGTAATGGGCGCCCTCATTGGGATGAACATATTCTTTTGATATGTATTTTTTTTCGTTTCATCACAGAACAATCTGTATAGGGTAATTTAAGATAATTTTTCAAAAAAAATAAGAAAATTAAACATTTTTACAAATATCTCAACCCTCTCTCTCTCTCCTCACTCACTCGAATCTCTCTCTCTCTTCATCTCACGCTCTCTCTCTCCTATCACACATTCTCTCTCCTCCACACCCCCATTCACTCGATTCGCTGTCCAAACGGACCTCGATCGACGCGTGAGAGGTACCGACGGGACGGGCTCGACGCGAGGATCGTGTCAGTACCCTTCTTCCCTCGGATCGTGGAGCGTGGAGACGCGTACGAGTAAGAAGGCGACATGACCACTATCGCCCGATCGGCACCAATTCGTGGTCTTCGCCACGCAAAAGGTAGGAGATCGGACTCCTCATCTCGCCAGGAATCCATTGACGCCCTATGCGTCGTCATCTGTCGCCCTCTTCCTCATTTTCTGTGTAATTCTTTTTTTCGGGGATTTTGGGGTTTATTCTCGATTTATGTGCCTCTCTCGTTTCCTAGCCCAGACGACTGCTGATCGAAGCCAGAGAGGTATCGTTGGATTGATCGCATCACGAGGATCACGTTGACACCCACCGTTCCTCGATTCGCAGAGCGTGGAGTCGAGCCGGGCCGTGAGGCGCCACGCCACCCTCTCACCGGTTTGCCGTCAATTCGCCATTTTTATCGTCGCCCAGGTAGGGGGATTGATACCTTATCACATTAGGACACCACCGGTACCACTTGTGTCATGGTCCGACACCCGTTGCCTCGTATTTCATGCACGTTTCTATTTAGTTTAATTTTTAATCTTTTAATGTATTAAATTGTCCTTTAATTGTTGAAATCAATTCCATGGGCATCGTATTCTATTCCTAGTGGCATGCTTAGGTTTCGAATGTTGGTTTAGCTAGGAAGGATGGTTTGGTTTAGAGTTTCGTCGCGTCCCCCGTCGATTTCGATCAGTCGGGAGGGGGTTTCGAATCCAAACTCCAGAGTCGCGAAACCCAGGTGACATAACGCGCTTGTCCCGGTGCATTATGGTCCTTTAACGCATCCCTATAGGTGCGTTATATCATCCGTGTCTGAGTTTCCTGTGGATTTTCATGTTCGGGTGGCTTTAAACCGCCTCATCCGGTGCGTTATAGTCTCTTTGTATTGAGTTAAAGGTTCGTTACCTTTAACGCCCCTACCCCTGTGCGTTAAACTCATATGACGCCCCTGTTGAGGTGCGTTATATTCTGTGATTTTCTGTGAATTTTAGTCATTCTGGAGGGCATAACGGCCCATGAGAGGTGCGTTATGTTCACTATAATGTCCCACCCTTGGTCCATTATATCCCTTGTCAGTTGTGTTGTGTGCGTGTTGACTTTAACGCCCTTAATCCAGTGCATTATAGTCCTATAGCACGCCTGTCCTGGTGCATTATAGTCCCATTTTTCTGTGGATTTCTTGAGTTCTGTGAAGCATAGCGGTCCTTCCCTGGTCCGTTATGGTATGTAACGGGGCAGTCCTAGTCTGTGGTGACCATATAAATAGGGCGGGGTGGCTCGGTTCGAACCACCCCATTTCAAACGCCCCTTCAGCTTTCCCTCTCTTCGGTAGCCGGACGGACGAGACTCCCCTCCTCTCTCTCTTGCTATTCCCTTCCTCTTCGTCGTTGAGCCCCGCCTTCACCGCGGTTGCCGTCGTCGTCGTACTACCGGGGTGAGGAGGCCGCCGTGGCCCTCTCCTCTCCTTCTTCCTCTCCCTGTGTTTCTCCCCTCCCTCTTCTACTTCCCTCTTCCTCTCGTTCTTTCTTCTTTCTCTCTCTGCTCGCGGGGACGGCGAAGCCCTAGGCTCTGCCCTCCCCTTTTCCCCCCCTTCCCTCTCTCTCTCTTCCTCTTATTCTCTTCTTCTCGCCCTTCATCTTCTCCATCTCCGGCGTCGCGAGTGGGAGGCACCGCCGGCCTTGTCGGTGGAGGGGTGTGTCGGATAGCGACATCGTGAGTGTGCCGTTGGGGGGAAGAGCAACGGGCGCACCGGGGAAGGGCTTCAGGGTGTACCGGGGAGGCAACCGAGGGGGGAGTGTACCGGGGAAGGGTGTCCCGTAGCGTGTCGACGAAGGGCCTGGGTAGTGTACCAGGGAGGGCATCCTTGAGGGTGTGTCGGCGAAGCCCACGGTAGGACGTGTCGGGGAAGGGATAGCGTGCCGGCAAAGCCCTTCAAGGGGCGTGCTGGTGGAGGATGATCACGGCGTACTGGTGAAGGATGATCACGGCGTGCCAGTGAAGGGGGAGAAGGACACTTCAGCCGGAGGACTTCTGGTGTTACCCTGCGGGGCCCACCACCACTTTGTTGGGGCCGTCACTCCTTGTGGGTGGGCACCCGTGTTTCCCCTTATGTCTTTAGCCTAGGGGAAACTCTGCCAAAATTTCGTCAGAAGTTGACGGAGCCTTGGTCATTTCAACAGTGGTCCCCTTATGGACTCCACCCTTCATCATCTCATTCATCACCTCCCTTTCACTCCTCATTCATTTGGTTCTTGGGTTTATGGCACTTAGTGGACCTCTGCCAAGGCCATGCAGCTAGGGCCCTTGCAGGCGTACCGGGGAACGACGCCAAGGGGGGTACCAGTGAAGCCCTTCAAGGGGCGTGCCGGGGAGCGATGCTGGAGAGTGTGCCGGCAAAGCCCCTCAAGGGGCGTGCTGGGGAGCGATGCTGGAGAGTGTGCCGGCGAAGCCCTACCAGGGGCGTGCCGGGGAGCGATGTTGGAGAGTGTGCCGACGAAGCCCTTCCAGGGGCGTGCCGGGGAGCGATGTTGGAGAGTGTGCCAATGAAGGCCACGCCAGGGCGTGCCGGGGAAGGCCGCTGGGGGCGTACCGCTGAGGGCCAGTCCTGGGGTGTGCCGGCGAGGAGTCTCAAGCTACTTCTCCTTTCTTCTATTTCTTCTCCCCTTTTGTTCACGATGCATCCTTCTCCCCTCCTTTCACAGCTCTATATTTCTTATTGCTTGCAATTCATTCTAATCTTTTGTAATTTGTCTCTTACATGTAAGGGAAGAGCTCAAAAATAGAACTTCTGCAATGTTGTCACGTTCCAAGTCTGAGGGATGGGCATTCCTTCCATGGTAGATAATCGGTAAGCTCCTTTCCCAAGCGTCTCGACCACTCGGTAGGGGCCTTCCCAGTTAGGGGCCAGTTTTCCCACCGCTTCCAGTGGTCGAGAGGCTTCGGCCTTTCTCTGAATGAAATCTCCCAGGCGAAACTATCTGTCTTGGACTTTGGCATTGTAGCACTGAGTCATGCACCATTGATATTCTGTCAGATCCTTACAATTTCACGTACTTCGTCTGCTAGGTCCAAGTTTTCTAGCAGCTTCTACTCATTTGGCACGGGAGAGAAGTTGATAACTTAGAGGGATGGGCTACCGATCTCCAAGGGAATCACGGCCTTCGTGCCATACGCCAGTTGAAAAGGAGTTTCATTGGTAGCAGCTTTTGGAATAGTTCAGTACGACCATAGTACACTAGGCAATTCCTCGAGCCAATTACCCTTGGCCTTCCCGAGCTTGATATTGATATTTTTGAGGATAGTTTTGCTGGCATTTTTGACCAGTCCGTTAGCCTGGGGGTGGGCTACCAAAGTGAAGTGGTTGTGAATGTGTAGGTCGGTGCACTTATTCTTAAAATAAGTAGAGCCAAATTGCCAACCATAATCGCTCACGATCACCCGGGGGATGCCAAAATGACAAATGATCGACCTTCAAACAAAACTCAAGATAACTGCTACTGTGATTTTAGCGGTGGCCTCAGTCTCGATCCATTTGGAAAAATAATCAATGGCGATGATGACGAACTTCTTCTGAGCCTGTGCCAAAGGAAATGGGCCTAGGATGTCGATTCCCCACCGAGCGAAGGGATAAGGCTCGGTTAGGGTCAAGAGTTCTGAGCCCGGTTGGTGGACTAGATGGTCAAACCGCTAGCATCGATCACACCTCCGAACATAAATCGAACAGTCACGCTGGAGAGTGGGCCACCAGTAGCCTTGTTGCAGCAGGATCCTTGCAATGGACCGCCCCCCTTGGTGCGCATCGCTAATGCCTTCATGGACCTATTCGATTGCTTGGCTTGCTTCTAGGGCATCGAGACACTTGAGGAGGGGATCGACAAAGGACCTTCAGTATAGGGTCTCATCTAAGAGGATGAAACATCGAGATTGATACTTCAGTCTCTGAGCTTTCTGAGGGTTGGGAGGCTCTTGGGAGTCCCAAAGCCAAGAAATATATGGGGCCCGCTAGTCGTCGGGCGATATTTGCACAATGGCCATGAGATTGGTTTCTACACTTGATCGTTCTAATTCCTCAAGGAGGACTATCGGGTGCCCTCTAGGATGATGGAGGAGGCCAAGCGAGAGAGGGCATCTTCTCGGGAGTTTTCTTCCCGAGCTATCCGGATTACCTGAAAACTCTCGAACAGTTTGGCTATTTCATTCACCAGCTGGAAGTACTTGATCATTTGCATCTCCCGAGCATATAGATATATATATATATATATATTCTCCCTCCTTTCATCAACCCCCTTAGGGGGTATTTATAGAGGGGAAGTGAGATCGGAGAGGAGGAGATGAGATTGGGAGAGAGGGACGGCCACAGGATAATTACGAAGAGGAGGCGGGGGTGGAGGATAAGAAGGAAGAGGAGGTGGGAGGTGCGGTGGCACTCCCGCGGGTGCGCCACGCCACACGTGTGTGCACTCGCGGTGGGCGCGCGTGGGCACTCGCCCCGCGTGCGCTCGGCAGCCACAGGGCGTGCCCCCCTGGCTGGGCCTGAATGGGCATCGGCCTATTAACAATAACTATCGTCATCTTTGTGTGCTTGTGTGTCCGCCTCACTTCACAAGGGGGTCTTGTGACTTTCGACGCAGATGTGTATAGTTAAGGTCAGCTAACATCTTTGTTAGGGGTGTATTGATCCACAAGTAAGTGGAGTCGGTGTTGGACTCTACATTGGAGTCTATCTAGAACTCCAGGTAGATATTAGGAGGCAATCTTAATAAGATTAGGATCAGATTGCTAGGAGTCTTCTATAAATATAGCTACAATCCTAAGGATGGTGAGACCGAAAGACGTTTGGTGTCTCATAAGTAAGGGAAAGGTGTGGTTCTTTTCATAGTGAGAAAAAGTGGATACTCCAAATCTCTCTCTTGTTCTCTCTCATAGTGTGTGCTTGTAAATCTATCTCTTGTTCTCTCTCATAATGTGTGCTTGTATGTGTGATCGTTATCTCACTGGTGTCCCCATCCTAACAAACGGGTATCAAAGTTGAGCAGTCAGATTAGGAGGCGAGGTTCATGGGGTGCATTGACACCAAGAAAAACATGGAGATGACAGTGTGGTGTTCAGCACATTGGTGAGATCGTGGGTAGTGCTGGTGCTGTAGTGGGGGCATTAATTTTTTCGACGAGATCAGTAGCGACAGGGTAGTAGGCCAGTAGTGGTCACTGGCAGCTGGGTCCTCCCAGGGGTGGTGGTGGCTATGGCAACTGTGAGAAATGGAATAGTGGCTGTAAGCAGTAGCGCGGTGGTAGTGCTATGGTGATTTTGGCTACGAGGTAGTAGGTCGCTGGCCGCAACCATCGCAGGTGCAAGAGGTAGCTTAGGCTGGAGGCGTGGGACACCAATGGTGACCGTGCGACAGCAGTGGCGGTAGCTACTATAGTAGGAGCTAGCCACAGTGGCCAGCTAGCCGTGCAGGCCAATGCAGGGGCGGCCAGCAACCAGCTGAGCATGACACCATGCTCTGGCTGGGACTAGTGTGACAACAGCATAAATAGAGAGGGAGCTGGTGTAACGACCCGGAGATCCTGATACCAATATACCAATAAGAATCGATATACCGATACCAAGAATTGGAGAAGCCACCCAAGAGGCTGATGAGACCTTTGAAGGGTTAGGAGGGTTTGTCGAGGAAATACATAATGAATTGGAATTCGTGCACACCACAATAATAATTTGGCCGCTTGAAAAATAGCCCATTAAACCCAATAAAAATTCTTAAATTCATGGATTAAATTCTATTTTGATACCAGTAAGGATCCGTTAATGAACGGGCCTTACAAGTAGTGACATCCTTTCTTGTGTTGTGGCAGTTCGAAGCGAGGGGCTGAATTCCACCATACTTGAAAGCATTTCAATTCCTGACAGCGGCTAATTGTCTTTTCCATCCCTGCCCTCTTGCCAGGTACATATTGGAATCTCATTCTTATCGATTTCGGGGACGGAATGTATTGCCCGATGCCCCTAGAGGGCTTGAAATCCCAGTCAGTAGTTAATCATTTAGTCACCGCTTCTTGTAACCTATGAGGGGTTGAGGAGGGCGGGAGCATATCTCCATGAAAGGGCGCTATGAGCACTCTCCACCTAGTGTAGCAGCTAGTCCATGCTGGTTCTCTTCATCTGGAGGGAGTATCTATCACAGATTACCCTCACAGCTTCATCAATTTGTTACCAACCCTAAGGCTGGCTGACTTTACTTTTGAATAAGTCGACTCGAGTGAGGCTGACGGCATACTAAGTAGTAGAGCAGCGACTCCTCTTTCATCTTCAAACTTCTTTCTTCTTTGGTATCTAATATTTGCCCCCAAAATAGAGTAGCATTTTTTCTGTAATTTCAGGAACTTGAAATGCCCTTTAGAGCACTCGTTCCTTCAGCTGACATATTAAGGTCGAGTTGGCTACTTTCTTAAAACTAGGCATTTGATGAGGGTGCGGTGGATCCACCCTATATTCACCTATCTATAGTTCTCCCATGTGGATCAGGCTTTCAATGACATCTTTGGATACATAACAGTCTTCTATAGAGTGCCCGAGCATCTTATGGTACGAGCAGAAACGAGGGTCATCTTTTCTTTTGACATCACATGGCCTCTTTGGGTCCGAGAGTGTAATCTTGTTGTAGCGGGAAGCCCATTCAAACAGGACCCAAGTCTTCTCCTTGGGGAAGGAGTGAGGCTTCTTCATCTTATCCCTTAGCGTGGGTTCTTGCTCGACAGACTTGGATGGAAAAGAGCCGGCTACCTCTTTCACCTTCTTTCTTTGCTTGTTGAAGGCTTGAAAATCAGTAGTGTAAATTTCTCGCATCGGTTGCTTATCGGTCGGCTTGTTCTTCTGGTCTAGAGTGGCAACAGTCGAGCAATATTTTGCCAAAAAAGTCTCAATATCAGCCATGATATTACCCAAGAGATCGAAAGATTTGACTTCAATGCCAACCATCCTTATTAAGATCTCCATCTTCAAATTGTGTTCGCATATCTAGATAGCCTCTTCATGATTTGGTGGACACCGACACCTTGCATTGTGTTTTCTCCACCGATGGATATAGTCCAGAGTGGACTCACCATCCTTTTGTTTAATCTCATATAATTCTGCCTTGGTTATTTCTTCCCCAGATGGCTTTATTTCTATCATCTGCCCCATCTTTGGCTCATTTATTGTCCCCAGAACTGGCAGACTTGGGCACATCAAGACTTAGGTAAATGACTTTTATACCTAGGTACTCGACTCAAATAAAAGGAAAAATTACATAATTATGACTCAAGAAAATATGAAAATTACATGTCATGATTTAGAAAAATGTGGCAAACATTATGGAGCATAGCCGACGAGCAACGGGACCCTTGAAAAATGAGGAGTGGTAAGAGATGTCCCCATCACATAGGGTCTACTATCCATTTCGGGTCCACCAATTCTATAAGAACCTATATTATGACCAGAAGCAAAAGGCTCTATGGACATAAGTCAAAGGAGTTAAGATCAAGCTACAGCCCAAACTGCTTCACAAAGCCTTGCGTATACCTCTTAGTAGGTTAGTGGAGTCTGAGTTTCAGTTTGATCTCTATGCTGCATACACAATATTAACTGGCAAGCCCAGCAATCCATAAGATGAAACTCAACTTCATGTCACAAGCTTCAACACAAACCATTTTCCTCGTTTACAATGGTTATTGCACCACATGTTTACTACTATGATTACCCCTCAAGGTGGTGGCAGAAGTAGGATAACCGAGACCCAAAGATTTACATTTTATTGCATGTTCAACAATCTGCTAATCTGCCTGCTAGAGATAATGCTTCAGATTATGGGGAGTTGTATAGGACAAAAGAGAAATTTGGCCTATGCGGCACACTTAACAGTAATTTTTCAAAGAGTTGGAATTTCTCTGGAAAATGAGAAGGGGAAGAAACTTCCTCAGAGCAATGTGTACTACCTGAGGTTTATTGAGAAGTTTATGAAGTTTAGATAGGAAGGTGATAAAGTGATAAGAGGTTTCCCTAGACACCAACCTGAACCTCCAGCTGCACCAGCTTAGCAACAGTAGCCCGACCAGCCAGCAAAACTAGCACAGCCAGCAGAGTAGCCTGGACAACATGAAGAACCAAGACAGCTAGCTGATGAACATCAAGATCGGCAAGCTGAAGATGAGTATGTAAACCAACATGAGGAACAAATTCATATTGATGCTCACTACAAACACGATCAACAACAGCAGCATGTGCCACAGGAACCCTATGCTGGGCAAATGACATAATTTGGGGTACTTCCCCCACAATCTCCTCTAGAAGAAACTAGGATATTTGCTGAAGGAGAGGCACCTCTTGAATTCCATGCTGAGGCCTCCACATCAAGAGGAGCAAGATTTGCTACCACTGATGATTTTATGGGAATCACCCAACCTTGATTGGATACTTGGCAGCTCAGTTTGGCTATCTCAATTCCTCTTTTGTGCAGCTGAATATGGCCACTAAACGAATAGAATTGTGACTTGCTCATTTTGAGCAAATTTCTACTAGCCACTTGGCAAAGTTTGTTAGAGACAAATGACACCTCGAAATCTTGAAGGGACTAATCCCACGAAACTTCAATCTAGAGTTGGTTCAACGTGAGAACCTCTCATTCATCACCATCCCGGAATCACCCATTTGGATTTCTAGGTGGCGCGGGTGTGAGTCAGCCTCTTATTGATAATAGCTCAAACGAGGTAATATAGATCAAACGTTATTTACTAAAACTTATGATGAACATGCTTTAATTGTTCAAGTTTATGTAGATGACATAATTTTTGGAGCCTCTGATCAAAAAATGAATGATGAATTTGCTCAACTCATGTAGGAGAGTTCGAGATGAGCTTGATGGGCGAGTTGAACTTCTTTCTGGGACTTCCAATAAAATAACTAGACGATGGCATCTTCATCAACCAGAAGAAGTACACACAAGAAATCATGAAGAAATTTCAACTGCAGACTGCCAAACCCTTTGCTACACCTATTCCCACCTCACTGAAATTGGAAGAAGAAAAAGGTAACAAAGTTGATCACAAACTCTTCAGGGATATGATTGGTTCATTGCTATATCTGACTGCTAGTAGGCCCATCCAGCCTTCTAAGGTCAAAGGGAGACCTATCGTGGTCAACCACAGGCTTTAGAATCCCGCAGCACCCGTATGCGGCCTATACAAGCGTATCGGCAATTTTCCCGAATACCTTGTGGACGTGCATGTCCCAGCCATTCTATAACAAGACAGGGGCCAACCCGTGGCTCCGGCACCCTAGCCACATCCTATGATGACCCTCCAGCAAGTCGGAGCCACCCCCAACCCTCAGACATGAGACGTTGAGCCGCTTATTTTCAGTTCCCGCACGGACCCGAGGCTGCCTGCCAACTCACCATACTACGTGGCACACGCCATAGAGGCTGGGCCCATGTGCCCGGAAGACTCTCTCTTAGCTCCCATGAGCCCTTGCCCTCAGCCCAACTTCAAACCTAAGGCTCGTCGGTCACTCACCCAAGCAGATCGATAGCCCGAGGTGTGCCAGGAATTTCCCCGAACACCTTGCGAGCGACAATGACAATGAGATGTCGACAAGCCCCCATGTGCCAATCCCAGCCTTTCACAGAGCCCCGTCCTTCAAAGGACATCCCCAAATGATGAACGAAGACCCCTGGGGCCACCCCTCGGGGTCGCGGCTCACCCAGGGGGGAGTTCGCCCCAAGGTGCAGTCGTGCCCCAGGGAGGGCGAACCCCCCTTGGGGGGCGAGCCCTCCTCCTTGCCCGTGGCCCACAGCCATTCTCCAGCCTAGTATCTCTCAGTTTCGTGCATGATTGACCAGCATACCCGTTCGCAGATGGATTCGACAACAAAGCCTTAGGATCGAACAAAGTCCCACGTAAACATTCATGTTACTCATACGCACACAGCTAGTCTACCAGTTCAACTCTAGTATCCCTTTTGTCCTCTTGCGATCGTACTTAATCAAGGTAGGGCCAACATGAGAAAAATGGGGTTTTATAGAGGTGGGGACCACCCCCCTCCCTCCCTCCATGCTTGCTCTGCCTAAACCCCCCCCAGGGGAGGGTTTAGGCGGACTAAACCTTGCCCCAGGTTTGTTCTGCCTAAACCCCTGGTGTAATAATTTTTTTTTTCAAAAAAACTCAGCCTTAGCACGATCCTGGGCAGGGGAAGGTGCCTGGAGGGAGGGCTGGGTATGGAAGATGTGTATAAGACTTGAAAGTGGTTCACAAAATAGTCCTTGATAGAATGGGTATCCCCGGTCCAGTTGTTGTTGGACAGTTTAATCCAAGATAGCCTGTTTGTTGACTTTCTGTTAAGAACCTTGGTGTGGAACTATTTTGTGCATCGGTCCCCCTCTTTAGCCCAATGAGCTTTGGCTCTTTGTCTCCAATATTCCTCCTGAAGTCTAACCTGATCCTCAAGTTGGCTTTCTAGAAAGGCTTCCACTCTGATAGTGCCAGTTGTGGGAGGAAGGGAACGGAGAATTTGTATTTCATTTGTGATTTCCTTGACCCTTTGAAGAGGGTTCCTGAACTTGTCAGCCCTCCATCTCCTTATGCTAGACTGCATAATCTGAGTCTTCTGTTGATAGCTGGAGGCCAAAAAGGGAGAATTTGTCCATCTATCTCTGATCAAGGCTTCGAGGTCTTCCCGCTGGGTCCACATAGACTCAAATTTGAAGGAGAGTCTTCTGTATTTGTTGTTTCTGTGAAGAGTGGTATATATGGGATTGTGGTCGCTTGCAATGCGAGGGAGGTGATGGACTGTGGCCTGCGGGAATAGCATCCTCCACTCCACATTAGCTAGAGATCTATCAATCCTTTCTCTTATGTGCCATTGAGCCATTCTGCGGTTGGTCCAGGTGTTGGCAGGGCCGTCAAACCCCATGTCTAGTAGACCAGTGACCAGATAGAAATTTCGTAAGTCTTTCATCTGTTGGTAGCTGAACGTGGAACCCCCGACTTTGTCCATGGGTTCCAGGATGGAGTTCATGTCTCCCGTGGCTAAAATGGGTCCATTGTAGGAGCTGATATCAGTTGCCAAATTCAGCCAGAACCCCTGCCTGCTGGATCTTATGGCCGGAGCATAAATACAGTAGAGTCTCCAGGTAGTGCAAGGAGGGTCCTCAACTTCCAGGGATATCCAGTGAGGGTTAGCTTAAATGACCCGGATGTTGGTATTTGGATTCCACCAAACCCATAGGCCCCCCGCCCTTCCAACGGGGTCAATGTACACAAAGGAATCAGAACACTTGGTGTTAAAGAAGGAACTGCTAGTATGGGGTGAGGCCATGGTTTCAGAAAGGAAAAGGATATCAGGTCTGATGGCGTGGGTTATTTGGTTGAGGTATGGAATTGTGGAGGGCCCACCAACCCCTCTACAATTCCAGGACAGAATCTTCATTTTGGACTTAGCGGCTCCTTGAGGTCGGCCGCTGGAACCTTGTTGTTGGGGGGGTGTCACATCCCGAGCCCTTAATTACAGAGGAAGATTAGCTCGGGGGAAACGTGTACAGCCGACATGGTAAGCCTCTTGCAAGTAAGATATTAGAGTGCAAGACAATCACACATAATAATGCAATTGCACAAGTAGTTACTCAAACTCCATCTTTATTTCATTAATAATCAGATATTCAATACAATCACTAATTCGAACTGATAGAGAATGAGTTCCAAACTCAGAGGGCTAGGGAATGATCAAGAAATGTGCTCAGAATGAGATCAAGGGATGCTCCAAAAATAATGGGTAATTCGAGACATCACGAAAATGAACAAGAGAAATAACTCAACTTGTAGGCTAAAAATGGGTGTCAACAGACACCTACTGGCTAGATCTAGAAGGAATCGATAAGGGATCTGCTTACCCTTGGATTTCTTTTTGGTTACTACCATTGACCCATTATGCCTAGCCCGACTGGCATTCCCTACAGAAGAAGAAGTAGCTGAAAAAATAGTGAAGAATGTACAGAGAGGGACCCCTAGAGGAGGGATAAAGAAGGTCGCTCAGAGGACCTTGGATGAGTGGCCCGTTGGTCAGGACGCACTCATGGGAGATGTAAGAGGTCTCCTTAACGAAAATGTGTTGTTGAGGAGTTTGAAACCTAGCTTTTTTGTTCATTTTCATTTTTGATGACGAAACAATGAAAATAAATTGGAGGGTGGAGAAAAGGGATTATGACTAAGGGGTTGGGAGGCTCATAGAGTAGATCATGATCGAAAACCTGACGCGGGTTGAGAAACCCACGTAGGTATGTAAGTAGAGAAGGGGATCTGGAAAGATCATCAGATAACCATCTGGCCCAGGAAGAAGATAGCAACATAGGCTGAGATGAGTGGATAGAACAGATGATGGCTAATGAGCCGTCAGTGGCAAAGTTGATGACGGGTGACAACCTGTTGATGACAACATCCTCTTGGCGAGGATGGTTCAGAATTCTGACAATAGTGGTGGTATCCCCTGACACTTCGGAGATCAAGGGAAGTCCTTCTAGATGTGGAGGAGAGAACATTCTATCTTGTATATCAAACCATTTGTACCATTCACAGTCCGGGTCATCAATCTTTCCTCTTTTGGGGTCTTTGAGCATCCTTCAGCTGAATACACATTCTGTAACCCCCCATGTGATTCTTGTGGACAATCCCCCATCTTAACGATGGGCCCCTTCTGGAAGTGGGAGGATAAGGTCTACATGAGGGGTTTCCCATCTGCTTCAATCGGCCACTCAAAACCTAGGCCAGCTCTACGGATCGACCTTGTTTTCTTCAGCGGTCTCAGCCTTCCTTGCAATTGTACCCCCAAGCCTTTGCCGGGTTGATAGTTGATATTTCTCATAATCTCCCATCCCTTGAATGGGAAGAGTGACACAGCTTCGTTGCTGGAAGTGGCTTTTGTGTTAAAGGTGCGCAGCGAGGGTCACACACATCTAGCAGAGACAATATGGGCCGGTGAGTTGGCCAGAAAAATGGCAAAGTGGTGGTGAGAGCATCCACTATAGGGAAAAGAGGCATGCTCATTACCTTGATAATCCATCCTTTATATGAAAACTTCAAACATTGATGATTGGTGGATGGTATAGTATTCAGGGCTTCAATGTAGGTACGGCCTAGTATACCCTTGAATGTGGGATCCATATCAAGGATGTGGAAGTGTAAGTCGATATTCCACCAAGGAGGGGTCAAGACCCAGCATGTCCTCATATGACTAGGCAAAAAAATCGCTATACTCTCTTAGAACCTTGATCAATTCCTCTTCAACTTCTGGAGGGAGATTAGCAGCAATAATCATGGGCCCGGAGTTCTCATTAGTTCCAAGATTAATTTCCTTTGTAGGTTCATCGACTACCGATGATGGTTCGTCAAATCTCTTCAAACCTTGCGCATATAAGTTGGCAATGTTGTCTACATCACTGTCCTCGAGATCCACCGGGTCTTTCTCATCCACGACTTCATAAACACCTAATCCGTCGTCGCTCCACACCCTATCTTGCTCCTATTCTTCTTCTAGCACAATCGCCGTAGCTACGAACTCTAGGCATTTGAGAAGAGCATGACACCGCTGAGCTAAATCCTACAAAAATCTATCAGGAATAGATTTACAATGACGCATCGGAGGACGTGCCTCAGGTGTGAAGGAAGGGTTGGACGCACTAGAACAGGACCCTACTTCTCTAGACCTGATAGACTCTAGTTCCCTAGACTCGATAGACCCTAAATCTAACCTAGGAGAAAGGAAATCTAAAGGAAGGGAAGCAGGGGCCTCGTGCCCTTGGGAGGAGGACGGATAGAACACAGCATAATCTTCCACTGAAACTTTCATTTTAAAATTGGCATTTTTTTTGGAGATCAGTGGAGATCATATAGTAGGAAAGAGAGAAGGGTGGAGGAGGAAGCGCGAGAAGATAGATGGATGGACATAGCACATCGAGGAAGGGATCAGACGAGGAGAATAATAGAGTCGAGAGATCAATGGGCGAGCAGTGCCCACAGTCACAGACTTGGATGATGAGAAAATCAATTGGAGCTTGAAATAGCAGAGGGTTAACCAAAATGGGATGTGAGCGAGGCATGAAGTCCAACTTTTGCAATAATGAGAACATGCGGGAAGGAGACCAAGTAAAGACAATGGGTGAGCTCTCCTTTTCCCGCGGACGGTAAGCCAGCTTTCCTGGCGAGTATTGCACGAGCTGCACCTCTGGGTTCCTCTGATGGCTTTCTTCAAAAAATAGTCTTGTAAAGGCTTCATTAAAGTCCTCCATGTCATCAACAGGCCTAGCAATGGCGGGTTAAAAATTGTGCAAGTTGTATCTTCTTTCTCAGCCTGACTTGGCAGGGCATTCAAAGTACCTGGCTGTAATGGACCCCTAACAAAGTGCTGACGGTAGTCCGAAGTCAATGGCCCCAAGTCCCCCAAGACTGATAGTGAGGATTCTTGATAACCAAGGCCCCTCCTGCTCATTTTTCTACCCTTGGGAAGCGGCTTGGTCCGCCCCTACAACTGAGCACCGAGACCTCTTCCCGGCTGATAGCATAGCTTCAGTATAATGTTTCAGCCCTTAGAATCTCTAATCTTGGGCTTCTCCTTGATATTTACCTGTGCAACAGTGGGCTTTCGTGGTGCATATGCCCATGGAAAATTAAGGTCCAGTACTGAAATAACAGGTTGATTACTGGGCCAGAGTGTCAGTAAAATCTTCTCTAAAATGGCCTCGATAGACTGGGCCGTGGAAATGCTCTTGACCTTGACCACCCTCCCTTGAAAAGGGAATTTAAGGCATTGATGAGCAGTGGAGGGTACGGTACTAAGATTATCAATCCACGAATGACCCAAAATAGCTTTGAACATAGGGTCGATATCAAGCACATAGAATTCAATGGCCATTGTCAGCGGCCCGAGTTCGGCTTAGATAGTGACCTGATGGGGATTGGTGATCCGCTATGATTCCAAATAAAGGGATTTGAGTATGCAAGGCTGAGATCGAGAGGGGGTGTGAATGGATCCCAATGAAAATTTTTTATGAAATTAAAAATTAAAGACTACTCGTACTAAACTAAAACAAATATCAGTGTTCTGCTCACAGAGAAAACCAGCAAATATCACTCTAATGAAGAAAGTGCTCACTCAACCAATTAAAGTACTTGGCGGAGGTTTGATCTAAGATCTCCTCATGCAAGAGGTGACATTCCAGATAGGCCTGACCTATCCTTCCTGACACGCCTTTTGATATACTACTTGGTTTATGATTCACTCAGATCATATGAATTTACATTCAGATATGTGTACCAACAGACAGTGGTCCTAATGATGCATCTACGTAAAGAAATGAGCAGATAACCAATCACACATACTAGAAAAGAATTTTTAGGTGGTTTAGTCTCAACTTTGAGACCTACATCCACCCCACACTCAAACCTGAGTGTGGCTTCTGCTGACACACAGCTTGACCGTTGATCAACAGCTTTGGGGGCGAATCCCTACAAATGCTGACTAACAGCTTAATCCATTGAGCCTCACAGTTTACTAATAGCTGAGCACCACAGCTTGCTGTCCGAGGAACAGATCCTTGCCGCTGAGTATCACAGCTTGCTCTGCTGACTTACAGCTTGAAAGATAATGATTAAAGAAAAATGCAAATGACTGAAAATGAGAAATAGATGTAGCAAGGAAACAATGTAGCTCAAGGATGAGCAAATGATTCTAGCTCTAATCTAGAAATCGTAACTGCAGTAGCTCTCACTTCTTCTCCTCTTCTCCTCTTCCGCGATACTCTGTTATGGGGCCTCTCTTTGTTTCTGCAGCTAACTCTCACACTCTTCACTTTTCTCTCAGGCGCTCATGTCGCTCTCAATTTCCTCGTCTTCTTCGATTGCTCCCCTTTCCTCTGTTTTTTCCTCTCAGTATATCTTCTTCTCTACTACTCTTCGTCCTTCTGCTACTCTCAATCCTTTAAGTGTTTGACTGAAACCCTGTCAATAAGAAATAAGTCATTTCGTTAAACACCTTTTCATTATTATTGCACAGGAGAATTCATACTTAGCCAACTTATTGAAAATCAGATGTTCAGATTAAAGGAATGTATGATTATGCAAATGCTTTAAAGCATGGACTCAATGCACAGACCTGATGACATTGATTCTACATGTGCACACACCTAGAATGTACCTGCGCACAGACCTTATATGTGCACAGACTCTTTAGAGCATGTTGAAGGATATATGCATCAACCTGTAGAACATGTTACACTGCATTCATCGATCTGATGTGCACAATACTTGCATGAGCATCAGCCTTCTAGAATAAGTGTAAAGATGTGCATCGACCGGGCTTTGCATAAGGTAGAAAGTGCATCGACCCTGCTTTACACAAGATATAACATGCATCGACCGTGCTTTACACAAGGTACAGTGTGCATCGACCTTGCTTTGCACAAGATACAATGTGCATCGATCTTGCTAAGCACAAGATACAATGTGCATCGACCTTACTAAGCACAAAGTCACTCATGCATCGACCTGATACACTACTAGTGTATATATGTGCACCGATCTGTGTGACTACATGCGAGTACATGCATCGACCTTATGTTCAACAACGTACAAGGATGCATCGACCTGACAAGATGAAGACAAATGCATGCATCAACCTAACAGATGTAATATGAAAAATGTGCACTGACCTGTCAGACTTAAGACTAAAATGTGCATCGACCTGTTAGACTTGAGCCTAAAATGTGCACTGACCAGATGTGATGAAGAAATGAATGTGCATCGACCTTGCCTAACCATGACCTGAACATGCATCGACCTTAATGACTAAGTGCCCATATATGCGCCGATCTGAGTTTTGACACTTAGATAAATAAGCTGCTTGTTCAATATGAATGATTCTTATGCAGTTGAGTCTCAACATGATTGATAGTATATCATTATCAAAATCAGGGTTTCAACAATCATCGTCGAGATCGATGCTAAAATCCATCAGTATAGGCCTTACGCCTATGTTGCTAAAATAAACTTTTCCTTAGAGACATTATCTCTTACCCCAAGAATTTATCTTCTATTTGGACCACGAGGCCTTGAAATTCCTGAGCTCTCAGAAGGGCTTAAACCCTAGGCATGGTCGGTGGGTAGAATTACTCCAGTCCTTCACCTTTGTCCTAAAACATAAGGCTGGAAAAGAGAATAAGGTGGTGTGGACGTGTAAAATTGCACGTCCATGCATCCCTACCAGTCCAACATTAACAACACTTTCGACTGAAGATATCATGGGGAGTATGTCCAGCCTGGACCCTCCGAACAGGCAGACATGTTGTCGTGGAGCCGTCTCTGGAATCACGACAGCGAAGAGAAACCAACCCCTAGGGATGCTCACCGCTCATGGGCCCCCGAAGAGAATCTGACGGATCGTCAATCGGGTCCAAAATGGGCCCAAAATCCACCTCAATCACACCCTCGCTGCCCCTTCAGCGGCACGCCTAGCGCGGGCTTCGCCAGTACGCCTAGCTACAACGCTTCGCCGGCACGCCTAGCGCGGGCTTCGTTGGCACGCTCCCCGCGCTCCCTCAATGGCACACCCTATGCCCTTCAGCGGCACGCCACTCAAGTGCCCTTCAACGGCACGCATCAACTGCCCTTCAACGGCACGCTATCAGGGCCCTTCAATGGCAGAGTCAGGGGCCCTCAATGGCACACCCCCGTGTCTTCTTCAACGACACGTCAACTGCCCTTTCAACGGCACAGTTGCCTGAGCCTCTTCAGTGGCACAACCCAAAGCTCCAGCGGCATGGCCTCATCCTTCACCGGCACGGTGTGACTGGCAGTGTGTCCGATAGAACGTATCTCACACCACGTCCTACGGGATCCTTGGCACTCAGTGGCCCGTCCGAGGTGTCAAGCGGAGAGCATGGCACGCTGCCTAGTCCCCCATGCTGCCAAGGACGCCCGGGTCAAGTCTCCATTAATGAAGACACTCTCGCATCTCCCGTCGGCGTTCGAAAACTCCCGTTGCTAGGGTATAAAAACCCCTTCTTCCACTGGCAAACGAGAGACACACATGCGGAGAGACACACCCCGCACAGAAGAACAAGAAGGGCAACACAGGCGCAAGCCAGAAGGAAGAGAAGAAGAAGGAGAGGGGAAGAAGAAGGAAGCTCGACCGCGAGGTTCCCCTTCGATGACCACCCAAAAGAGAGTGTAAGGGAGAGGGAGAGAGGTATAGCGGGGGAGTTGAAGGCAATCCGAAAGTAGTCATCCCGGCTCGGCCCCAACACCCCAACCATTCCTTTCTTCTCATTCATTCTTTCTTCTTCTATTTCCCACTGCCTGGGTCTCCTCTCCCAATGTTTCGGAATGTGTATGGCCAGTTATGGCCTCTCTCTTTTGTGAATAAAAGATCCCTTTCTTGAGGTTTTCTTCACCGTCTCCATTTGTTTGGGTTCCCCGAAGCGTTTGATGGCTTCCTTCACTCTTCCCTCGGCGATTGCCCTTCTTCTGTAGCCCAAACCTTCTCCGGCCATCACATGTTCAACTCAATCATATTCAACCAATCGACAAGAACAATCAACCATTTAGTTTAGTTATCATCATTCACTTAACCACACATGAAGTATAGTTAGCATCAAAACCATAGACTATATCTTCAATCAATCATCAAAATCATATCATCACACATGAAGTTTAGTTATCATCAAAACCATAGCTCAACAAGGTGGCTCAGGGCCACCAGACACGGGACAGTCATCTAGACCTAATTGACCCAACGGTCTTTGAGTCACGTGACTCGGGTCAAGACCGTCACACACTACGGCTCCATGTCATCAATCAACCCTAAATCTAGGGTCAGAAACCATGATCCATGTTAATTCATAGGGTGGCTCACCACCACCAAGGCTATTCCCTTTTAAAGGGAATACCCGAGAAACCTCCAACCCTAGGCTGGGTAACCGGACTCACAGTCCAAGGGTCAAGCGCACGGCCCACATGGAAACCACTTCCCGACAAAGCTAACAACGTGCGGGAACAGTCCTCCGCACTCACACCAATCCACGGTGACTCAATCAAACGTAAAACAAATGCCCGCAACACACGGGGTCACCCAGACTCTCAAACCCATGGTCACACTAATCGAGATAACACATACCTCCAGACACCCAAAGACACGATCACGATATTCACGGAGTGCCCTAGACATCCACGGAGCCACAGAACGACCAATGGGTCACAACCGGTTCGACCGGGAGCCAAATGAATCAAACAAAACATAGCCAGTGGGGACAACAAGGTGACGGTCTCCTCGAGACCACTACCTCAGGTGGCGGTCTCCTCGAGACTGATACCTCAGGAAAAATCAAAAAGAATCAACACGTTGGCCTACCCAGGTGGTGGTCCGGGGCTGATTGCTACCTCCAAGTGGCGGTGAGTCACGAGACCGTAACCTGGAACTGACTTCCAGGGCTAGGAAACAGTCCCCAATAGACCGTCTTCTCCCTCTAGTGAAGAAGGCAATCTCTGGTATGACCGATACCTGCTTTTGAGCCCGAAAGGAGAAATCACATGGAAAACTCCATTCCACGCCCCAATCACACCCAGGTGATGGGGAAAATAAGGGGAAACCCTTCCCCAGCCTTTGGACCACCAAGAGGTGCAATTCAAACCCTAAAAATGTGATCAAAATGGAGAATCTGACGCTCACCCTAAAATCATATATTTTAACCCCTGACGAGAAAATAGACCCTCTCAGCTCACCTCGGCCTACCAAACTGTGGGAAAAGAAAGCACACGAGTTAGGGAACCATCCCCCTACCTCCACCGAATAAATCCCACGTCGAGATTGCCATTTCCTCGTGAAACCCACACCGGCTCACAAACCCAAGGACGAACGCCGCTGCACCTCCACCACCTCGATCCCCGTCCCGCTCGCACCTCGTCAGTCCCACGCCATCCCCATCTCGTCTGCCTCCGCCATGGTCGGCTACCCTGCGGAGAAGAGAGGGAGAGAGGAGAGAACGTAAGAACCGAGATCTCAGTGGAGGATTGTGCTATGTTCCGTCCATTCTCTCCCCAGGGGCACGAGACCCCTAATTCTTTTCCAATAGATTTTTCATCTTCTAGATTAGATGTACAGTGTGTAGAGTCCCCTAGGTTAGAAGAATTAGTTGGGGTAGAATCTTGTTCTAGTGTTGTTAGTCCATCCACGTCTACGATGCTCCCTGTGACGCGTCATTCCAAATCCATTCCTAATAGGTTCCTCCAGGATTTAGCCCAGAGATGTCATACCCTTCTTAAGTGCCCTGAGTTTGTAGCCACCGCCATCGTCATAGAGGGCGATGAGGAATTAGATGGGGTATGGAGCGATGACGGTTTGGGAGTTTATGAAATTGTAGATGGGAAGGACCCAGCCGATGATGAGGATAGCGACATGGACGACGCTATTGACCTGTACGCACAAGGATTGAAGAGATTTGATGAGCCATCGTCAGTAGTGGATGAACCCACTAAGGAAATCAACCTTGGAACTGAAGAGGACGCCAGGCCAATTATTATTTTGGCTAATCTCCCTCCTCAGGTTGAAGAGGAGCTGATCAAAGACTTAAGGGAGTATAGCGACTCATTTGCCTGGTCCTACGAGGACATGTCGGGTCTTTACCCTGCTTTGGTTGAACATAGACTTATTTTGAAACCAGGGGCAACATCCGTTAAACAGAAATTGAGAAGGTTTCACCCTCAGATGGCCTTAAAAACGAAGGAAGAAGTCAACAAATTGCACAAGGCCAGATTCATTAGAGTTGTTCTATATCCGCAATGGGTGGCGAACATAGTCCCAGTGATGAAGAAGGATGGTAGAGTTCGAATTTGCATTGATTTTAGAGACTTAAATAAAGCATGTCCAAAAGATGATTTTTCGCTTCCTCACATCAATGTGTTAGTGGATAACACGGCTGGGTATGAAGCCCTCTCATTTATGGATGGCTATTCGAGTTACAACCAGATCCATCTTGCTCCTGAAGACCAAGAGAAGACCTCATTCACCACGCCCTGGGGCACATACTGCTATGTTGTTATGCCATTCGGATTGAAGAACGCAGGTGCCACGTATCAACGGGCAATGATGGCTATCTTCCACAACATGATGCATGTGTATATGGAAGCCTATGTGGATGATATCTTGGTGAAGTCAAGGTCCAAATAAGAACACCCCGCCATTTTAGCTAAGGTATTGCAACGTGCTAGAGAGTACAAGTTAAAGATGAATCTAAAGAAATGTGTGTTCGGAGTTGCATCAGGAAAATTGCTTGGGTTTATAGTTAGTAAACGAGAGATTCAGATTGATCCAAATAAGGCAAAGGTCATAATGGATATGCCCCCACCAAAGAACATTACCAAACTGCGAGGTTTGATTGGGCGTTTACAATTCATTAGAAGGTTCATATCCCAACATTTGCAAAGGTGCCACCCATTCTATGAATTGTTGAAGGCGGGGGCTAAATTCGAATGAAATGAGTAGTGAAGTACACACACTCGGAGCATATCTTCCAACACCTAGTTGGTACCTCCAAGCCTTCCAAGTTCAATCTGAAGCCAATCAACCCAAGTCAAGTGGAGATTCAAGTTGCATCCAAAATCATCAAGAGGATCAAAGGGGAGGCCATCAAGTGAAGAGGGTGAGCTGCTGCAAGAACCAGAAGCACTACGTGAATAGTACTCCGTCCAGCCACTCTTCATTAACATCCAAGCATTTGAAGATCATTTTGAAGCCAATCAAGAGGAAATCAAGTGGAGGAGTAACATCAGCCCAAGATCTGCATCATTCACTAAGGGGGAACCTAGATCTAAAGTTTTTATTTATGCTTCATCTTCTAAATTGCTTTGAGCTTCAAGTGTGTACTTCCTTCTAAATCTGTGAACATCAAGTGTGTGGTCGGATTGTGCGGTGTGCACATCCGAGTTGTGTGTGGTCAGATTGTACAGTGTGCACATCCAAGTGTGTTCAGTTTGCTGCAACTTATAGCATGTGCATTTGTGAGCTGCATTCTAGGCAGCGTGCTCTGGGGTTCATCCTCGTGTTTGTATCTGTGTGTGGATCTATTTAGATACGTGTAGGTGTGTGGATCTCTTCAGATCTGTGTGTGGATCTATCTAGATCCGGGTGTTCGTATGTGTAGAGTGTTGCATCTGTTGCAGGGTGTGTGTGTTGTTGATCCGGTCGTTGGATTGTGTTGGAGACTCTATCTCCGTGTGTGTGTTGGGGCGTGTCCCCATGTGTGTGTGTGCAGGCGTCGTCCTGTCTGTGTGTGTGTTGGAGCTTGGCTCTGTGTGTGTAGGGGGATTTATCCCCGTACTTGTTTACCAGTAGTGAAGTCTCATTCAGTTTAGTGAGGGGTGGACGTAGGGAGCCCGTTGTGGTCTCAAACCACCTTAAAAATTCTTGTGTCTTGTGTGCATTGTGGTTTGCTTTATTGTGATTAATTGTTAATTCATACAAGTGTGATCGGTGAGAATAAGCGAATTCCAATTGCACAAGCGAATCTTAATTGCCTAGATTTTATTGTGTGACGTGTTTAATTGCATAATTTTTTACATGATCGAGTGAGCTTGACGAGATTGAGAGAGTTTAGTTTACTCTGTTTGGTTTAATCTTTTTAATCTCATTAAACTTGGTAATTCTGTTAAGAAGGTTTTAAATTTACCATTTCAAGTGGGGGACAATTCAACCCCCCTTCTTGTCCGCTCGCCTACCCGGGATGAACAAGTGGGACTAACAAGCAAATGCAGTTCACTAGAATTGAACTATATACAAATGTACTCATCATGGAAAGGTATAGAAAAGTGCATGGGGTCTAGCAAACCTGGAGAATGAAGAATGATAAGAGCAACCTGTGTGGAAAATGGACAGTAGAGGTGCCAAGGTAATCTGGACTCCTTATATGTGAAAAATAAAGACAACTTATTATCAAACATTGATATGAGTGGCATTATCTGAGACTCAATAGAAGAAAATAAATGTGTGGGTTGGCAAGTGATCATGGACATAGCTAATGTTATTATTTCGGGCCTACGAGCCTCCCTTCTCTCTCTGGTGAAATTTCTATATATTTCTATCTCCCTACACTGGTTGTACTCGCCTTGAGGGCTTCTGGAATTTTATTGACATGTAATTTAAATTTTGTCGGCCTGTGTGCTACGTCAAAGTTGTAATTTATGCGATATCGGAGATTGAAGGCGTGGAGCACACCCAACAAGGACAATCCAGTTGCTTCAGAAGCGAGTCAAATGTCTTCGTAGCATTAGGCATAGGGTCCATGATCACTTGCGATTTAATTTTTGCATTGGATGCATTCACTTTGTGCAAACTACTAGGTACGGTAAATATATTGAATATATTTATATTATCACCTAGGGTGAGATCAAGATAAAATCAAATTTCCTCGCAATTTAACTTTAGATCTGGTAAGCGTGGCTCTAGGAGTCGTCGTGACCCTCCACCATTATAGGGTGAATGAATGTCTTCATCTAATGGATTTGTTGTGCTTTCCACAAGATCCTTGGGTTTGGGGGCAGTATGCAACTCCAAGGCTAGGTCTCAATGGGGTGAGGAATTGAACTTGACCTTGTTGTACTTTCCACAAGGGCCGGGTCATGAACTCATTGCTATGTCGTAATGGTGGTAAGATCTAACCGAGAGTATCCTTTGTTGTGCTTTCCACATGGGGATGACTTCTCGGGGGCTGAATATCAGATATCGCATAGGATGCAAGTGTTTGTTGACTTCCCTTGAGATGGTGTATGGCTTGTTGTGCTATCCACAAGGTCATACCTTAGTCTCATTGAGATTTCGACCCACTAGGATGATCCCATTGATCTCCCATTCTATATACTGAGGGTTTTATAGTTCGATCAAAAAATAGTGGGACTAACTAAGATAGAAAATCACATCTAAGTTAGAATTTGAATATATGCTAAGTTGTCTTTTATTTCTTATCCAGATTACGATGTCATCGTCCAACTCCCTCCGTGGCATCTTGGATGTCAACAGACTGACTGGACCGAACTTCTCAGACTGGCTGCATAATTTACGCATAGTCCTCACCATCGAAAAAATAGCCTACGTGTTAGACACGGTTTATCCTGAGCCAGCTCCTGATGCCGACGAGGGTGACTTAATCACTTATGCCAAATGGACAGAAGACTCTTCCCTTGCCTAATGTTATATGCTGGCCTCTATGGCTCCTAAGTTGTAGAGGCAATTTGAAAAGAATGATTGTAGAAGTATACTTCTTAACCTATGCCAGCTCTTCAGGGAGTAGGGAAGATTGAAAGATATGATATCTCTAAGAAACTTTTCAGGACACAGATGTCAGAGGGTGCTTCAATACAGGCTTATGTACTGAAAATGATGGAGTGGATTGAGAGACTCAACGCATTGGGGTTTAAGTTGGATCTTGAACTATGCATTGATCTTAATCTCCAGTCATTGCCAGACTCCTTTTCTCCCTTACTAGGGTCAAAAATATGTGAGAACACCATACCCAACATAAGTGGTAAATGATGTTCGACAAGCGCAAGATCCAAACCCAGCATATCTTCATAACTCCATGCAAATGCGTCCTTATACTCTTGAAGAACTTGAATAAGCGCCTCTTCTTCGGAAGGCGACAAGTTTATGCTGATGAGGACAATCCTAGGGTTTTTCTCAATACCCAAATTGATTTCTTTGGTAGGCTCTTCTACTGAGGCTGACGGCTCATCGAATCTTCTCATACAACTAGCAAAAGCGTCAGCCTCATCCCCATATTCTTCATATTCTTCATCCCCCTCTTCGATAGGGTCTTCATCATTCATAATTTCGTAAACCCCAAACCCTTCGTCGAAAATACTCACATCCTCACATTCTAAGTCTGGTAGGATTATCAAATTTTTTATAAACTGAGGAATGGCTAAACATGCTTGGCACCTCCTGGCTTGCTCTTTCAAGAACCTACGGGGAATCTACTTACCCTTGGCTTTCCTAGTAGCAACTACCCCCAGACCCTTAACACTAGAAGATGAAGAAGAACAACTAGCATGATTACTAGACTTAGACTCTAAGGGAAAAGACAAGGACAGAGTGGAAGCGGGTACAGGAGGTGGTACCGAAGAGGCTCCCTCATCGGAGGGGTCTAAGAGGTCCACTAACAGACCTGGAATGAGCGGCCTTCAGGTCGGGGCACACTCAGGAAGAAGATAGGAGGTCTCCTCAATAAAGATGAGACAGGCAGATAGGGGAGTTGAAAAATTGGCATTTTTTTTCATTTTTAAGGATCATGAAGCAATGAAGGGGAGGAGTGGAAGATGATGGTGTAGAGATGGAAAGATTGGAGACTTCTCAGATCAAAGATTGTTTGACTGACTACCGATGCGGGGACATGATAGAAAGTTGAGAAAATTGCTTAATGAGCGAAGGACGAATCGATGGAGTTTGGAGGAATTCCGTAGATAGATAAATCAAGACAGCGGGTGGTCTGAGAATTATATTAAAAAACTTGGAATATATGAAAGAAACTATGGAGGGGTGGACGGAGTTAAGGGAAAAGAGGCCGGTCCACAACCTGTCAATGGTGAAACCTTCCTCGAACGACGTGTCTGGCTCCCTTGTATTAGTGTAATTGCTCAGCATCTGCCTCTTGTCAGTGATGATTGCCGGCTTCTCTATCATGTCATAAATAAGCGGTGGCCATTCTGGATCGGTCGGCAAGAACAGTCGACTCAAGGCTATGGTAATGTCATCCATGTCGAACCATCTGTACCACTCATATCTTGGATCATCCATTTTTCTTCTTTTAACCAGCCTTAAGGACTCCAAAGCTTTATATGTAATGAGCGGGGCGATATGACGAGCAAACTGGCATGCATGCACATCTTGGTGATCTAGAATGGAAGTAATTATGGTAGTCTACTCCCCTATCTGTTCAGTGGGCCCCTTCATAAAATGTCCATATAAAGACCAAGTGACAGAGTTCTAGAGGATTTGTCTTAGTGGTTGGTCGGTAAAGATGATGATTGGGTGAGCCAAAAAATACAGATGCAGCTTGCGAGCAGCTATAACTAGGGCTAAGGCGAACTTCTCAGTTTGTGAATACCAGAACTCTGGTCCTTGTAGTGCTCGACTAACGTAGTAGACGGGCTTCATGACATTAGCTTCCTCTCGAGTGAGCACAGCACTCATCGTGCTCGGCGTCCCTGACAGATATAGGAATAACGGTTCTCCCTTTTGCAGCTTGGAGAGTATGGGAGGAGTTTTCAGGTAGCACTTTAATTCTTAAAACGCTTGCTCGCACTCCTAATCCCAGTCGATCTGTCCTTTCTTCTCTGACACTTTATTGGCTTGCTTGATTAGTCGGAAGAAGGGGAGACACCTCTCGGCTACTCGGGATAGGAATCGAGTCAATGCGACAATACGCCCAGTGAGACACTGTACCTCCCTCACTCGTCATGGTCGCTTCATTTCTAGTACCGCACGGATTTGGTCGAGGTTGGCTTCGATCCCTCAGTGGGTGATGAGGAACCCGAGGAACTTCCCTGATCTGACCCTGAATGCACATTTAGCTGGGTTAAGTTTCATATGGTACCTTCTAAGTGTGGCGAAACTTTCTGCGAAGTCTCCCAAGTGCTCGACGGCTCGGAGACTCTTTACGAGCATGTCGTTGATGTAGACCTCCATGCTGTGGCCAATCTGTGAGTCAAACATATGGTTGATGAGACGTTGGTAAGTTGCTCCTGTGTTCTTCAATCAGAAAAGGCATACGAGTGTAGCAATACATGCTGTGGTCGGTGACAAACTTGGTCTTGTCCTGGTCGGGCTTATGCATGCTGATTTGGTGGTACCCAGAGTAGGCATCCAGGAAACTCAGCATCTCGTGCGCAGCCGTAGCGTTGACCAGTTGGTCGATTCGCGGTGTGGGGAAGCTATCCTTGGGTGTAGCCTTGTTAAGGTCAGTATAGTCCCCATACATCTGCCATTTCTCATTGCTTATGGGTACCAGAACCACATTGGCCACCAAGTCCAGGTACAGGGTAGGACTGAGTAGCCTTGAGCACAACTTCTCGCTTACTTATTATCTGATAATGGCCTGTCGCTCAGGGTTACAATGCCTTCGGCATTGCTGAACCGGGTGGCAGGTCGGGTCCAACCTAAGTTGGTGTGTGATGACCTCTGGTGGGATTTTGGAGAGTTCATCCTCGGACCAAGCGAACACATCTTGGTTGGCTGTGAGGAAGCTTACGTAGGGTTCTTTATCATGGTCGGATAGGTTCACCCCGATTCTCAGCATTCTACTTGGGTCTTCTCCCACCTAAATGAGGTATAAGTCTTCCGCTGGAGTGCTCGTGCTTTGTCCTGGGTCTTCGGTTCTTGCCTGCTTCTCGGGTGGTGTCTCCTCGGGCTGCCGGTCACGCGTTGAAATGAGGTAGCACCTCCTAGATTTCCTTTGATCTCCTCGGACCTCTCATGGAACGGTGTCCACGGCGCGTCGAATCTTCGGTGGAGGTAGGGGGACAGATCCTTAACCCTTGTACTTCATTTCTCGCGAGTTTTGTAGGCCGTGGTGAGTCGAGCGGGCTTATTTTGGCATTTTGAAAAAAATCTATATTTTAGGACTTGTGCGTCGATCCACCGTTTCGTCACGTTTCGGACCGATTCGAGGGCATAGATTCATGCTAGGGTGGTCAGGGGAGCTTCTCCCTTGTTTTCCCCCTCATATGTGGATGATCGGGGCGTGGAACGAGTTTTTGGAATTCTACTCACCGTCTAGTTCTCGAGTGGGTGTGGCGGCCGTTCCAGAGACTGCCACACTCACTGGCGGCCCAAGGTAGGTGCGCCAGATGCCTTGGCGGCCAAAGGTCGGTGTGCCATTTGTTACTATTTTGTTGACAAGGGTTTTCATCGGCTGGCAGCCGCACGATAAACCTCCAACTACTCTAGCGGCTATAGCTTCAGCCGCTATTTCTGGTTTAGACCGCTGCATTTCGGGGCGCGTGTTTTTGACCGTTGGGGTCGCGTGCCTCTAGCGGCCGTAGGTACGGGCACCAGAGGGTTTCTGGTGGGCCAAGGTTGGCCCGTTAGAGTGCTGTAGCGACTTGAGGTAGGCGCGCCAGAGCCAATGTGACTCGTGTTCTAGCACACCTGGGTTGGGCTGCTAGAGTCCCTGTAGCGTACCAGAGTTGGACCACTAGAGCCTATGGTGGCCCAAGGTTGGACCGCTAGGGTCTGGGCTGCACCAGGTGGTTTGCAGTCCCATTTTGCTTCTATCTGTGATTTCTGTGAGTCGGTTCTCACCTTCGGTGACCCGTCCACTAGTCGTAGCTTCCACAGCACGTGTGTGTCGGCCCACCAAGAGCACTGGTGTGGCATACCCGAGAGAAATGGTGAGTAGGCTGGTTACCGTAGGGCCCCCACGCACAACTGAGTCCGGGCTCGGGGGGAATTACCAGCTAGAGGACAGGCCTAGGGCGTATGGTCTGAGTGTACACACGAGGTTGGGGGTGTCGGACAGCGCCGGCCGGTGCGACCCCAACTAGTCCTTATTTTGTGGTACTATTGGTTACTGAGTGTGTCTGAGTCTTACGCCGGGGTGTTGTAGCTAGACACTTGTGACGCGGTGTAAGACATCAAGGGACGCATCTGGTCATTCTTCTAGTGGAAGGTGCTCCTGTCTACCAGTAGGTATGGACTTGAGTTTTGACAGACAGAGGTTCGGTTTACGCGGTACTCCCGTTACGTGACGTGAGTTGTTGTGTCCCAGGTTTTCGTTTCTCGTTTACGAGATGGGATTTCAGGTGTTATTTTCGAGAGCATTCCCGTAGCCGAGGTCTAGGATTTTCGGTGAGCGTCACCGAGGACTTTTTCCTAGACGGCGTGGAATTCATGACAGCGAGGCCATGATTGTGTTTTCGGACTGTGTAGTCTCGACTTGGGCCCTGCTGTGAGGGTAGGTTTCCGCGATTCCCTATTTCAAACCTCTCCAAAAAATTACAATAAAATTTGTGCACGTCCCTCACTATCCTCTCTTTCAGCCATAAAAACTCCATCACCCAGATCCACCGTTTATGCCTTGGTCAAACCTCAACATCAGGCAGATCCCAGTCTGCCCAGTCGGTTATGAGACTGGGAACCGGTCTGTTAAAAAATTATCCCAAGGAAGATCCAGCTACATAAAAATTTCAGTCACAGCCTAAGTTTGTAGACCTCTGAAAGAGCTTCGCAATGGCACCAGTTTCACTTCGATCCGACGTCAGGTCAGGTCACAGCAGGAGCTTTCGTCGAAATGCACAGTCCTGAAAGTGCAGAATAGGTTTGGGACAGTGTTGGGAATTAATTACCAACAAAATATCCTAGCTCTGATTCAGCGACCGCCTCCTCTAGGAGTCGACCAGGGATCCTCCACCAATGTCCTGGTGATTCGCCGCCAGTAGAAGATCCCCGGACATTGACGTCCCTTTGGAAGTCATTGCTCGCTGTCCTGTCGGCCAACAATTCGCAGAACCGGAGCCACTGCCCGCAACCACCCAGAACCCGCCACCTTGCTAACCGTCAACCCAAGTTTAGTGCTCCCGGCATTATTGTATAGCCCTTTACCTCCCTGCGTAGAGTGGGCAATAAAAATCACTACTGTAACTTAATTTTACCATTGTACCGGGAGTTACGGAACTTGGCCGGGACGTCTTCCCCACGCCCCGAGCGTGGAGGTACATTCGCCTCTCTACTTGTCTTATTTGCTAAGCTAGTATAAGTTCTAGATGTCACTACATGTGAGTAGTTTACTACCTAGCTAGTTAAATTTAGTTACTGCTGTGAGTTGTGAGTGCGAGAGTCGTCCCGTGACTCATTTTGAGTACGAGAGTGAACTGACCACCCGAGACTCAATGTCGGTTCCTCAACTGTGCAGATCAACATGTTTCCCTCATTGGGGATGATCTTAAGTGAGTACTTCTTGTTTGGGGCCGCTTTCCTCTTCAAGAACCACGTTATGTGTCAAACCAGTCATGTCATTGCTGGTCGCATCGTCTTTGGGTCGTGCCGTCACCTAGAGTCCTAGTCTCGCAACAAGTCCGAGTCGAGTCTCATTGTCGTCCTACATCAACATGACTATCCACCAATGGCGGTTGAAGAAGAAGAAGAAAGAAGAATGATGTCGTCGGTTGATGACAATGGGTATGAAGATGGCTTGGAGCTCGAAGCCAATGAAGCCGCCCCCCAGCAGAAGGAGAAAAGAAGAGTCTCCGTGTTCGAGAGACTAACCTTCCCTGGTCATGCAAGAAGGAAGGTCCACAGACAAAGGAAGTGTAAACGGGTTTTTACCTACAATATGGCCAGGTTGGCCGGAAAATATGGGGGTCTACCCGAGCAACCCCAGGAATTGGCTCGATTAGCCGAAAGGCCAGGGCCAAACACTCGAAGAATAGAAGCCGCGAGGGAAACATGGTGACAGTAGAAGAGGAGGAGGTATTGCAGAGTACCTTGCCTGAAGGTGCTTCGGGGGAGACAGCAGAAGCCATCCCCAGCACAGCAACCATGGACCCATCAGTACTAATGCTGCCCCAGAAATACCAACAAGAGATAGAGCTTCTAAAGAAGCAGCTGATGGAGAAAACAGAACAAGCCTCGGCCTCCAAGCAGCCCGAGATGCAAGCCGAGTCATCACGGGAAGGCATCAACCCGTGCGACTTCCCACCACTGTATACCCTACCCCAGCCAGCAAAGCCCAGCCTGGCGGCCACCCAGCAGTGCCCACCACAGTCGCTGATGCCATCGGTGCTGTCGTAGGTGCACCAAGCACCTTCATTGTTGCGTCCTCCTCCATAGGCGACCACCTTGGTCACCCCTTATCTGCAGCCGTCTCATTTCTACCCAGAACCAGTCTATCTGACTGCTATAAACAAACTGATTGTGGAAAGGATGATTGAGCTGAAGCTTGCCAAGCGAAGTGAAGGTGACTATGTCGCATTTGATGCTTATCGGGTGCCATATCCGCCCCATCATGCAGCAAAGCAGCTCCCTCCGGGGATCAGCAAGCCGCCTAAGTTCTACAAGTTCAATGGGAAGGGATCCCCGAAGGAACACGTCGCATATTATATAACCATCATGGGTGACCTAGCCACAGACGAGTCATACGTGCTGAAGTTTTTCGAGTTCTCATTGATAGGGCTCGCATTTGAATGGTATTCCAGCCTCCCAGTCGGGTCAATCAGTGATTGGCCGGATATGCAAAAGAAGTTTAGAGAAAGGTTTCACGTCACTGAAATGGAGGTCACGGTGGTTGAGCTCTACTCAACAAAGCAAAGGGCAGATGAAACAGTCCTTGAATACATCAAGAGGTGGAGGAATCTCGGAATGAGGTGCAAGCGGCCCCCGCATTAGGAGGATGCTGTACAAATCTATAAGTAAAACCTCAGGTGGGAGGTACTTGAAAAGATGATGGGCATGGAGATCCGGTCATTCGACCGCTTGAATAATGTAATGGCCGAAGTGGAAGCCTTCTTGGCAAGACCTGCCCCTACATCAACCACTACCACCGCACAGAAAGCAAAGGCGGTAGAGCGATGCCAAGCACCTAAAGAAGCAAACACCCTTGATATCAGGACGTTTGAACAACAAAGAGATAAGGGTAAGAAGACAGTTGCACCTCAGCTCGTCAAGGCAAAAGAGAAGAAGGAGGGTCCGTCACTAAGGGACAAAATGAAGAAAGCTTATTCTTTCCTGAAGGAAAAGACTAAGGTTCTATTTGACTGGGTTACCCAGTATAATAATGTCACCCTGCCTGAGCCAAAAAGACCAGAGGACCTGAAGAGAAGAGACACCCTAAGATTCAGCCCTTATCATCAGATGCTGGGGCACTCGATCGAGGACTGCTATGTATTCAAAGACATCATCGAGGGCATGGTGAAAAAGAAAGAAATAGAGTTGGGAGAGTACAAGGTTGACCCTCCACAATCTTATGATGCACCTCTAAGGAGAGCTGCAGCCAATATGATTTCTTTATACCAGGCGTTGCCCGAAGAGGTCGCAGAAGCCAGCACTCAGCACAATTACGAGGCCTACTTTCTGACACCAATAAAAGAACAACAGGGATGGTAGCGGGTCCCTGCAAAGATCAAGAAGAAAACCACACCTCGCCCGAAGGTGGGGGCACATGTTCATGGCATCACACCATGACCCATCCCTCCGGTGACAACACCCGTGTGGATCAGCCCGCCTGCAGTCATCAGAATACACACACACAATCGGAGAAGGCAGACTCTGTTGCCAGTAGTCAAGGAAATTAGTCCAGAAGCGTGGCACCTGCAAGACTACATAAACGGGCTAGATGAACATGAACAGCCCGAACTGAAGCCCTTGCTAATATAGGACCATGTCCCATGGCAAGAACTGGAGCAGCTCTCACTGGAATAACAAGGAGAGGCTGACAAACTGCCAGAAAAGGATGACAGCTTATTTTGGGGGCAAGCACCAACCAGAGACAAGAAGAAGAAGCAAAAGAAGAAAAGAAAAGCCTACAAGGCCAGGATGGAGATAGTGCTCTCCTACAATACCCTCTCCACCCTCTTCAATCTGCCCAATGAGGAAGATAAAGAGGAAATATGCTTTACACCCGTTGCCGGGACAAGCCAGGCCAAAGCTGCGACCGCTACCCATGCAACCCTGTCAGGCCGAAAATGGGGGCGCCAGTCACCCGCCATTCACAACATCATCTTTAGGGGAGAGCAGCCCTATAAGATACCCCCTCCAAAAGTCAAGGGAGTCTAAATCCCCCCTCCTACAGGGTTATAAACTCAAAGTGGGAGCAGCACTGCCACCCCTTCCTTTCTCGAGTTTCTTAGTAGTCTATTTGTCACCTGTAAGAGCAATTTTTCACCCGTAAGAAGCTATTTGTCACCCTTAAACTTCCATAACCATCGCCTTTGCTTGTACAGCGTTTGTGAGGTCCACACCTTAAGAGTCTGAGGTCGACACCACATTAGAAGTTACATCAGATGGGCCACTGCTGAAGCTAGTGAGGTCAACACTACTCATGGTGAGGTCGACCTTCTTCATACACTTGATAACTAGTGTTGAGCTAGTGAGGTCGATGCAGTTAAGCATGAGGTTGACTTTCTTCACACCTAGACATTAAAAAAATATTTTATGAGTTTCAAACCTGATTTACCAATGACTTATAGTGAGATATCATCAAAAGACAATATTACTCAATAATCAGCACATCTTCTTTTCTTTTTGTGTGAGGTCATCAATTCATGTTTGCTGCATTTCTATCACGTGGATTTCTTTCTGGTTCAATGATCATTTCTTTTATATCATTAATCTTTCAAGTTTTCTGATGAAAATTCGGTAGCACCTTCCCTAGACCTGGAGCTTGGGGGGGTGTTAACTAGGTGCTCATCCATAGAGGAAAAGTCAAGATGACCCCAAAATAAGAAGGATGTGCATGAAAGTGGCAACATCCATGGTATCACATCCACGAGTTCCTGAAGGGTGACGCCCCTTTGTGCCTCCCCGGACACCCAGAACCATCTCCTTCTCCTTTGTCCGAAGCCTCCCCCTTCCGGACCAGCCAGGCCAGGGGCCCCTGAGGCCGTCTTCCCCCCTTTGGCTCCACTTGTGTACACACCAACCCTCTCCGCATCACCTTCACCAACACGATCCTTGGCCGGTGCACCCTCAACCTCTTTGGCTGGTACACCCCCGAACAACCCTTCCACCGGCACACCCTTGGCCTTCTTCCCAGCGGCACACCTAGCCTTACTCTTCAGCGGTACGCCCTAGTCTGTCAGCGGTATGCCTAGTCCTTCCTGGTCCTTTAGTGGTACACACTTAACACCTTCCTTCCCTTTACCCGGTACACACTTGAGCTCCTTGGCCGGTACACCTTCTTATCCCCTTTGCCCTAGCTACCCATAGCCTATCCGAGAGTTGTCTCTCTCTCTCATCATCCCCTCCGCGCTTTCCGAGGTTTCATTAAAGGTGTTACCGTCTGCGGATGTCCACCTCCTATTGTTGGGTTCCGCCACTCTGTGTGGGCGCGTTCCCCGCCTCTCCCTTACGTCCGAGTCATGGGGAGATGCTGCCAAATTTTCATCAAAAATAAATGATGTGTTAAAAGACCGAAGAGAGTAATAAACAAATGGAACAATAAGCAATAGAACACTTTAACTAAGGTAAGTGAGTCATGGACACCACAAAAAGATTTGGGCCGAGTAATGACAGGAGGAGGAAGGGACAATTTGTATAAAATTGTACAAAAATCAAGAAAAGAAGAAAAGAAAGGCCTTAAGAGAAATGGAGGAGGAGTGGGCCTTCATCGGTACACCTGTTTGCACGAGGGGCAGAGAATCGACTGGGCCCAGATGCACAAGCTCATTGAAGACATAAAGGAGAGAAGAAGACAAGCAAGGCCACAGTAGGCGGCGCCTCAACAGCAGCAGTTCCAGCAACCCCAACAACCCCCACAGTAGCAGCAGCAACAACTTAAACTCGGGATTCATCAAAATCCCAAGCCAGACCATCAACCCGCTCCTCAACAACAATAGTCACCGGCACCGGCACAAGTCAACATTGTTCACCGACCGACCCCTAACACTGGATGGTCTTTCAACAATGAGACTCCCGCACACCTCTTGGCCTTTCACCATACATACACCAGCCCTCCTGCACCTTCCATTCCCTCCATCCTCCGGCCCACCACCTTGACCATCGCTCCACCCTCCATTTCCTCCAGTCCCCTCATTATGCCCACCACATTACACGCCATTCCGCCAACCCTCACACAATCACCCGTCATACCCTCCATCATCACCCGCCACTTAACCCTTCACTAGCCACCCCTCCGCCAGGACCAGTCAAGCCTACCTCCTTCCTCATCATCCCCACTCATATCCCTTCCACTCACCCTACTGGGCCAATCGGGAGTCCATCCGTCACTGTGCCGGCGTAAAACCTCACCCTAAGGAGCGGGTGATTATTCCAGAGAAACTACCCTTCTACCGGTGCACATGCACCAAACCATCCGATTCCCTCTACCACAGTTGAAACAGAAGAAACTAACCCCTATCCTGCCACTAAGTATGATTTACTACAGCACTTGGACCACATGTCGGCCAAGATTTCAGTTCTGGAGTTGATAAGAAGGTCCACGCTACAAAAGGACACACTCAAAGCTTTTCTACAGAAGGTGATGGTGAGCGAGGATGTGGCGATGGATAGCTTGCTGTCAGTGTTGGCTACAATTACGAGGGGGCCCTCTATTTCATTTTCTAAATCAGAATTGGCACCCCCGGAGGCACGACAGATGCCGTTGTGTATTTCTATTTCCTTAAACAAAGTAGAAGCTGATTCAGCTCTTGTGGACACCAGAGCTTCTATTAACGTTTGTCCCTTGAGCATGATACATGCCTGCAATATTTCTGAGGATATGCTATGGCCAACACCGACAACAATTGCCGCTTATGATAACTCCGGGAGAGCTTTCCATAGGGTCATAACAGTTCAGGTTGAGCTAGGGCCTTTGACAATGGCTGTGGAGTTCTATGTGTTGGACATAGACCCAATGTTCAAGGCCATTTTGGGTTGTCCATGGATTGACAGCTTGAATGCAGTACCTTCGACCGCTCACCAGTGCCTCAAATTCTCATTTCATGGGCGGGTGGTCAAGGTAAAGAGTATTTCCAAGGTCCAGATAGTCAATGCTATTGCTAACAAGATTCTACCTACCCTTTGGCCAAGCAACAGGCCAGTTTTGTCTGTGACGGACTTGAAGTTCCCATGGGCATATGCGCCACGCAAGCCCACCACTGCACCCATCGATGTTATGAATTCTGGACTAGTTGTATATTTATCACTCTGATATATTTCTTTTAATTACTTCCGCACCTTAATTTAATTTCCTACATTAATAAATTATTGAATGCGTGTTGTGATTCTAATTGTTTATATGCTCCCTCAACAATCCTCACTAACCCTTTAGGGGCCTCATCAGCCTCTTGGGTGGCGTCCCCAGTTCTTGGTGGTGGTAATTCGATACTTGTATCGGGTTGTCAGTACCCTGAACTCTGGGATGTTACTGTTGGTATCAGAGTAGTTGTTGGGGAAACGTGTAAAGAATTGAAATTACAGGTGTTTGTCCAGAGCAAGTCCAGTCGTGTCATCTGTCGCTGGCTTAGGATATTTTTCATGATTATTAATGTATCTTCTCATTATCGTATGTTTTAGATGCCGCCCCGTAAAAGAAGAGCTCCTGTTCCCCTGGAAGAGAGTGGCAGCGTTCCGCCTCCTATTGTGCCTGCTCCTCCGATCGTGCCAGTCCCTATTCCTGCCATGCCAGCTCCGCGTGATGACTTACCCGGTGGCCGTGGTAAAGTACTTAAGGAATTTCTACTGTTCCACCCGTCGACATATGAAGCTCAGTCAGATCCGGATGCTGCCAGGATTTGGATCGAGGTGACTAAGCGTGTATTTCGATCGATGGAATGCGCAGAGGACGAGAAGGTTATGCTCACTACTTTTTCACTTCAGGGTGCAGTATTGATGTGGTGGAGTTTGGAGTGGGAAGTCGCCTTCCGTTCCCGGCCACTTCGTCAGATCACCTGGACAGAGTTCGTGACTGCTTTCGAGCATACCTATAGTCCGGCCTGTCTTCGCATGGATAAGATGCATCAATTTCTAGATCTGGTACAGGGTGAGATGACAGTGTTGTAGTATCAGAACAAGTTCATTGAGTTGGGTCGGCATGCACCGCATATTATCGCTGATGAAGCCTTAAAGATCGAGCAGTTTCTCCGTGGTTTGTGAGCCAAGTTGAGAGTGCCACTTCTTGCTACCCGTGTCACTGTCATGGATGATGTGTATCAGGCAGCAGTCGCGGTCGAGCTCGATTTGGCAAGGTTTGCAGGGTTTTCTCAGTCCAGTGTTACTCAGCCGGTTGTGCCATATCAGCAGTCCTATCAGCCGTCACCACCTGGTGTTCCGTCAGTCGTGGCTACTTCTGGTGGTCCGTCAAGACAGATGTTTCATAAACCCAAGAAGCATTTTCATCATCAAGCATCTTCAGGTTTTGTGCCGCAGCAGTCTGTGTCTTCCGAGTCGGTGCAGTAGTCTGTTCCTCCGCTTCAGCAGCGCTGACATTTTCAAGTGAGTCAGCTGAGACCATGTCTGAGGTGTGGTGGCAGCCATCCTGGTGTTCCCTATTCCCTGCCAGTGGTTTGCTATCACTGTGATCAGCTGGGTCACGTTGTCTGAGATTGCCCGATGAAGTCAGTTCCGGTGCAGTTCTCGCAGGTCACCCAGCCGCAGCAGTCACAGTTTCACATAGGGTCGATGTCCAGTACATAAAATTCAATGGGCATCATAAGAGGCCTAAGCTCAGCCTGAATGGTGACTACCCCATGACATGCTCTTCTTGAATTGTCATATGCTACAATAGTAGTCGGGGTTGGCCTCAGTAGATCTTCTGACAAGTTGCAGGCTCTGAGAGTGCTGAGAGGGCAGACATTAATAGATGCTCTTGTGTCTACCAATGCTGCGTCTATGCTTACTTTATTTAAAATGATGGAAATGCATAGTGGCATCTGTCGAGCTTCAGGAGGTGCTAGTTCAGTCTTGAAAAAAGTAATTGCGGGCCCTTTGGAGATAGCTGCCAGAGCTGTTGGTAAGCTGTCCACTACCATATCTTCATTAACAATCACCTTTTGAAGAAAGTTTTAAAGTGCATCCTAGTGAAGTGTGGACCTTTTGATCAACTCCTGCACAGAGATTTTAGCGGGCACCATGTCCAAGTGATGTAACAGATCATATTGGGTACCTGACAGTGGATCTGCCTCTTCCTGATCAGCAGTCGGTTGCGAAGACTGAGGATTGAGTGCGGGTGCACCAGTGGAGGAATAGTTCATGTGGAACAAACGTCGGCTCCATAGGGTAAGGTTTTGTGCCGGCACGGCATCAGATGGCGGCTTAATGGGCCTGACAGGGTGGATGAATGGCGTGGTGGAGGGTGTAGTGGTGGAGATAATGGGGGTGATGGTAGTAGTGGTGGAGGTAATGGGTCATAGAGGGAGGATGACAGGTGAAGGGTTAGATGGAGGCGTGGTAATGATGACAGGGGTGACAAAAATAGGTCGTGAAAGGGGGGTGACCGGGGAAGGATTAGACGGAGCCATAGTGATGAGAGGTGTAGGTGTTGGCGCTGGAGTAAAAGTAGGCGAAATAATGGGGGAAGCGGATGGTAGGACGAGATGTCTAGTAGATGATGGAAGGGTTTGATGGTTAAGTGGGAGAATGATGGGGGTAGAAGGTGCGGAAGGGTCACTATAGTTGTGGTGGAGGGCCATAAGTTGCTGAACTGAACCATCATCGTCATAAGACCACCCGGTGTCAGGAGTCGGGGGTTGAACAAGATTGACCTGAGCCGATGCCATCGGCTGAGGTTGCAGAGTGAGAGGATGATTAGGCATGGGGTTCTGATGGATCCCCAAGTCTTGAATGGGCTACTACTATTGTGGTGGTTGTTGCTGTGGCGGCAGTGCTTGTTGTTGCTGCACTTGCTGTCTTGGCGCTTGCCTTCTTTTCTCTTTGATCTCAACAATGGCCTTGTGCATCTCATCCCAATCTATGCGGTGTCCTTCATGCAAGTCATAAACCAGATCTCTGAATTGGAAACAACCTTCAATGGTGTGCCTGAGTTGCCTATGGAACATGCAATATTTTGACTGATCAACAGTCGAATTCCAATTGGGCCATTCCGGAGGGAGTTGGATTGCACTAATGGACATAAGAGCTGAAAATATGTCTGTGAGGGATTCAGGGGACTAGGTCTAATCCGCCATGGCCAATATAACGCCCTTCTCGTAGCGCGTTATATGGTGGGTAAAATTGTGGATTTTTCTGAGTTTCCTACGTTCGGGTGACTTTAACGGACCAATCCCAGTGCATTATAGTCCCATGGCGCACCAGTCGCGGAGCGTTATGGTTTGTCTGGTTTTGATGGTTGTTCGGGTGAGTATAACGCGTATTAGGAGGCGCATCATAGTATGCATAACGCCCCAGAGGTGGCGCGTTATAGTCTGCATGTCTGAGTTTTGGCATTTGCACGGGTGAGCATAATGGTCTGGGGGAGGCGCGTTATAGTCGAATAACGCCCCGACCCTGGTCCGTTACACTCTACTATTTTGGAAATTTTGGGAAAGCATGTTTAATTCCCATTTAATGTATTCCATGCTACGTCTATGTTATAGTCATGTTATTTTATGATAAATGGCTTGCTCCTTGAATCCCAATGGAGTGCTTGGACTTTCCATGTGATGGAACCACTAGACGTAGCCCTAGACTTCACGAAACGTTGACACACCTGGGAGAGGTGGAGGGGCAGTCCCATCAAAATGGTTTAAGCTAGTACCGTGGGCCCTCGGCTCGACCATAGCGCTCTACGGGGAGTGAAATCTAGCTGGAGGCCTGGCCCTAGGCAGGGGTCGGTGTGTGCACACGTGATCAGAGACGAGAGCTGACACTGACGAGTGTTACTCTGACTAGTTCTCGGTTGGTATGGTTCGATTATGCCTCTCACTTGTCGCGGCACAGACTCGCGAGTTGCCTGAGATGCAGTGTAAGTCGTCTGGAGGCGCATCTGGTCTCTCTCTTCTGGTGGAGTTTCCTTGTTCTTTCTCCTGTCACTGGAACGATTGAGTTCATTTTGTTGGTAGATGCAGTTTTTATCGCTAGTTCCTGTCGCTAGTAGTTGCTCATTTATTTATTTATTTATGTTGGCGTCTCGTTAGCCGATTTACTTGCCTAGATAGACATTACTGTTCTAGTCTTGTAGCATGTTGAATTAGTGCATCTACTTGGTTAATTGTCTAAATGCATGCTCTAATTGTATTTTAATTGCCTGCTTGCTTGTTTAGTATGTTGTAGGGATCTGCGTGACCCCTACTGAGTCTGACTGTGGCTCACCCTTCCTTCTTGCAGGTGAGCCGTCTCAGCCGTCCACCAGTGGTTATCGTAATTTCGGAGACCACGCGTACAGTGCCAGCTGTCGGTCTATCCTTTTGTGTTTTTGCCCGGGGTATGCCCCGTGTAGTTGTAGCCTTGTCTTTCCTTCCTTCTGTGAGACTTGTATAATTATGGTTGTTGTAAATCTAGACTAGTGTATATAAATACCACTCTGATATTTTAAATTGCTTCCGCACTATTTTAATTAATCGTTGCAAAAATTAACATTGTGCGCCTGCGAATTCTAATTTCTAATGCAATCCCTCGACAAACCCCACTAACCCTTCAGGGGCCTCATCAGCCTCTTGGGTTTGATCAAAGTCTGTCAGATGCACAAGTTCAGGGGGAGGATCAGCCTCAAGCAATTGAACAGCAAAAGGCAGTAGATTATGAACAAGAGGCAAATGAAGAAGTACATGATGAGAACTTGCCAATGTAGGGGGCTGAACAGGAAGTAATTGCAGAACTTCAACAAGTAGGAGCAGAGCAATAGCTATTGGAAAGAGAACAATCTGTGCCAGAACTGCATTAGCAACTAGTTGAAGAAGAAGTTCATGTAGAGCAGCAACCAAGAGAAGTACAATGGCAACAAGAACTTCATGAGCTGGAAGAACAACACCTATTAGACGAGCAAGTCATGCAACAGCTTGATCAACATATAGACCAGCTCATTGATCACTTAGAACAACAGTAGTAGCAGTTATTTGAAAACCAACCAGAGCAAATGAATATGGATGAAAACATAGAGCAAGAGCAGCCATTTGTGGAATAGCCTGAGCAGCCGAGGGTGGAACAGCCACAAGAAGCTGAGGCTAAAATTCTTCAACAAGAGTATCTAGGTCCTGCAAACTATTATGGACCTTATCAAGGGTCAATGATGGGATTTGGCATTTAGCCACCAATGTCGCCTAAGGAACCCTTCATTCCACTAGAATTTCAGGCCTCTACTTCAGCTGGACCAAGCTCTAGTCAGTGCGCTACAGATGTTCATCCATCCCTGGTAAATTTACTTTTGAATCTATTCAGGATAATGAATGCTCAGTTCATGTATTTACATACAGTTGTAGAAAGACTAGATGCTAGATTGCTACATGTGGAGCAAACTGTTAATAGCCAATGGGAGAAGTTTGTTAGAGATAAATATGAATTAGATGAAAGACTCCATGGTTTCTTAAACTCTCTTCTACATGTGTGTGAGCAAGTCGGAACCCTTATGAGGGATATGAGACTGACCCAAGTAGACCACTATGCAACAACTACACAAATGCTGGTCCATGCTTTTGATATTTGAAGGGAACAGCAAGCCATTAGAACATAACTAGCTGTAATACAACAAGAACAACAAGCCCTATCACAAAGAATCAATACCATATCTGATGAAATTGAAGGAAGTATTATCTAACTGGGAAACATATATGGTAAACTGGATGTTATTCAAGAATAGGTTCAGAACTTGGCTGGCAGTTTCAAAGATGTAGTTACTACTCAAGTCACAAGTGCATCCACCTCTATGGCTAAAATCAACCATCAGCAGACTTCTCAATTAGAAAACATATGTACCATGTTACAAAACTAGTTTGCGGATTTGTCTACCACTGTCAAGCAGCTTCAAGAGCAAGTTCAGCAAAATGATGGAAAAATTATGACTAAATTTGCTGCCTTTAATGGCAGAAAGACAAGGTTGACAGAATTCCCAACTCATTTCCAATGGCAGTGCCTTTAAGAGGCAGTTCTAGCAGAACTCTTGTCAAAAGGGCCAGAACAAGAGGTGCCAGTTCCAACAGAACATGTCTAACTAATGTCTAGGAACTGGAGCTGGACGGCTGACTATTGACAAGTGGTAGCCGGAAGACTGGGACTGTTTAACTGACCACTAGGGTGTGTATCCGAAGACTGGGGCTGGAGACTAGGGTTGGAACTGGAGCTGGGATGGGCCGGCTAACTGCAGAGGTGTCGTAGCCGGAGATAGGAACTAGTGACTGAAACTAGAGCTGGCCAGCTGACTACTGAAACTAGAGTCTTGTTTCAATGTCTTTCTTATCTTTTACTAGACGAACAGCCCATGCGGTCTATCACATGATTGTTAAGGGTGCTCCAACGGTCCATTGCTAGACAGTTTGGCATGCAGAGAGTCCTGTTCGCGACTTCCTCTCCTATTGGTCTTATCTTTTGCTGGACGACCGAGCCATGTGGTTTATCAGTCGACTGTTTCTTGAGCCATGCGGTCTATCGCAAGACCGTTAGTGCAGACAGAGAGTCCTACTCTGACTGTTCTTTCTCTACTTCGTCGTGTAAAAACTAGAGTCCTTGTTTTGTTGATTTCTCTCCAGATAGAGATCCTCAGAAGCTTCTATTGGTTTCTTTAGACTCTTAGAAGCATTATCTTCGAGAGTTTGCTTAGTTCAGGCCTATTTTCATGCAAGTTCCTCTCCAACTTGACCAGAGAGTTTGAGGGTCTATAAATAGAATCCTTGGCTCCATGGCTTGAGAGGGAGATTTCTGGAGCTGACGTCGAGGTGCTGCTACATCTTGGAGTGAGTACCAACTAGGGAGAAGTCCTTTCTATGTCCATAAGGCTTCTGGTCCAGGGAGTATTTAGTTTCAATTGCTTTAGTTTGAGTCTTTCTTCTTTTAGTTCTTCCCCTCTTCCTACTTGCATCCATAGCATATTCTCACTTCCTTCTCCATGTTCTGCTACACTTTCATCATTTTTAAACATCCTCCTATCTTTTTACATGCCCCACAAAGGTTAAAAAATCACCAACCCCCAAGTATCCACCCTTCCTTTTATGCACTTTAGCTTAACTTCATTATGGATTATACACTAGTCCAAGGGCTTATTTGGGTTGTTTTCTTTATGTCTACATCTTTCTGCAGGTTTACAGGGTTCATTGCACGAGGCCCAGCTCTTCTGGCCAGCCAGGACGGGTGGAGATATCAAGTTCCACGTTGCTGATTCTGGGTGCTCTTATAGTCGTTTGGAAGGCCATTTACAGATCTCATGCGGTCTATCGTAGGACTGTTTGGCGTTGTCCGACAGTCGTTTGGAAGATCATTTTCCATCTGCAACTCCTGGTTTTCTCTCCCGCGGGTGGGTGGCTTCATCCGATTCGTTCCAAGGTATGTATTGTAGTTTTGCTGCTTTATTTACCTTGGTGGCGATCGCACTTCCTTTGTTTGGGCACTAGTCCTCATCTTTTATCATCTCTCCTCCTTATTTCTTTATTTTAGTTGCTCCATACTTACGGTGTGTGTTTTTATTTTTATTCCTTTGTTCCACGCCCCGGCGTGTGTTTTTTCCAAAGTTTTTGCCAAAGCGGAAGGGGTAGTACAGCTCCAAGTAGGTACTTCCGCCCTTCTTGAAGAGTAAAACACTGGGCCTGATGGATAATGCCCAGTCTACCAGCTCCGACTCTAGGGATGGTTTGGTATAGACTTTGCCCAAAACTAGGTGTATATATTCTTCCACCTCACCAAACTTACATTCTCGCAAGCAGCTCACCAAGGGGCTGGAATTGGCAGCCAAATGCCAGAAACATAGAGCTCCGGGAGCGTTCACTGGCACTGTTGTCAGTTGTCCCCTGATAGCAAAAAGCTAGTCTGATGTTTGCTGAGGTTCGACGCCAGCAAACTCCAACATTCTCAGAAATAAATTTGATGACTGGAGCACTCGGGGAGCAAACTCTAGAAATAGAGAGCATACCTAGGCATTAAAGAAATGAAGCAGACCAACAGTCCGCAGATTCTGTAGGAGATGAGAATGATGAAGATCTCCCAGCATCTTGTAAATTAAACATAGTGCGACAGGACAGAGAGATAATTTTACACCCCATGCCATCAATCACGCTGGGTATATAGCCTCAGCGTGGATTACTATCTCGTCCCCCTGCAGGAGAGCAAATGTACACAACCAATACGCCAGATAGGCTGCGCAGTGCGTGATGGGATCTACTCCCACCGGTTTAGGACCGCTCCGCTGCCCCTTTAGAAGAGAGGAAGCCAGATGGGTCTTTCAGTGGGCCCACTTCTTCAGCTTACATGGAGCTACCCCGACAGAAGGGAAGCCTTTGTACTGCTCCTCGCCTCTAAAGAAATACTCTAACCATAGTCCCATCCGCACCCATTTCCTCTCCTTGTGCGAGCGGGTGTGAGAGGAATAAGTTCTCGAAACTTCCTGAATAGACAACCAAAATGTTTGATATACCTTCATGAGGTACCGATATGTGTACCCAAGGTAGTAACGGCCTTCACCATCCGTGCGGCCTTTGAGCCAGTCAGGCCAGCACACTTCTTCATACAGTTCACCATCGATGGGGAGACCAGATAGTTGATGCAAACTCCATAGATCTAAAGAAGTCTCCCCTTCTACTGTGTAGAAGGTGTTGTACTCTGGGCAGAACACCTCCATCATCCCACATCATAAACCTTTGGAAATCGGGTACCGGAAGCGAGAAGCATAAACACTTTGATACACACCAGCTCTCACCAGAATAGGTCCATAGTTCTAAAGCACGTACTCCGTGAATTCCACTGCTCCGCCACAGAACGCATGGGCGTAAGTGGCCTTCAAGTCTGCAAACCAGCCAATAGCGAGCTGATGCTTGAACCTAACCGCCAAGCAATCCAAGAGGAATGGTTCCTCTCTAAACCCCCATTTTAGTGGGGCCAAGAAAAGGCCAAACGTATGCTTCTCTTTATAAAGATTCCCCGCTGATAAGTCCCACTTGGCAGGAGTAAATTCTGGAGTTCGGGTCAGCATTCCTTGATCAGGAGTCAGTTCTAGCACACCGGCGCTATGACTTGTGCTTCTGGCTTGGTCTGACTCGTGCTCGGAGCTTCCTTGTGGGATGTTAAGACATCCAGAATAATTCCGCCTTGGCTGGCGATCATTCGGCCCCTGACGGACCCACTATCGCAAGAAGCTGAACTCATGCCGGGTGATCGGGACCTTCTGCTGACAGAGCCTCCGGCTTCCCGTTATGAAGGGTCGACAGCGTTCTTCTTCCTCAGGAGAGTTCTCATTTAGGCGGCGAGCCACCAGGTAGACCGTCGTCCTTGGTCGGGCGACGGGTGTAGGGTAGCAGTACGACGGAGTCGATGCCAGATCATTGGGCAGGCTTGGTCGCACTGCCGGTTGGTTGTGGAATCATCTCGACCTTCCTGAGGTGAAGTCCCCGACACTCATTACAGGTGACTCAGGGCTCTTGCAGCTTGAGAAGTCTTCAGCAGGTTACTCTTCACCGGCTTCTGTGCTTCAGTGGGCCGTATCATTGGTCTTTGCGACTTGATCGCCGGTCGTCATATTTTGAGTGCCAACAGCCACTGAGAGGCATTAGGGGTGTGCCGAACAGGTGCTGAATGGAGCGTGCCGTTGGGGGGCACAATAGGGTGTGCCGCTAGGAGGGCACCCAAGGTGTGCCGGGCAGGGGCTCAGTAGGGTGTGCCGTTAGGGAGGCACTAGGAGCGTGCCGTTGAGGGGCATGTTGAGCTTTCTTCAGGAACTCAAAAACTGTGAGCTTCCTGGGACATTCTTCACCGCCAAGGGCCCAAAGGTGGGTTCATGGTAGTGTATAAGTTCAGGAGGGTATCCTGCCTTTTCCTCGTCATTTAATGCGCTTGTGTAAATTTGGGGACTTGTCAAACGGTAGCATTCCCCAGAGTCCTGGGTGGCCAGTTTCTTCGGGTCTTCTTTCTTCAGTTCCATTTTTGATTTGGAATCGGTGAAAGTGCGCAGATGTGAAATTTTACGTGTCCACAAATGCTCCCCACCCACGGGGAGCGTGGGCGAAGGATGAGATAAGCGGTGCATGTGGGTGCAGTCGCTCTCATAGGGTGTACCCTTTCTTCTCTTTTCTCTCTTTCCCCTTTTTTTCTTTCTCTCTCTCTTTTTTTCTTCTGTCTCTTTTCTCTATTTTCTTCTTCTCTTCTTTTTCTTCTTCTTTTCTTCTTCCTTTTTTCTTCTTATTTTTTATAACAACTCTGGATAGCTGCTGGCATGGATGCCAGTAATTGGATAGCTGTCGACTGGGATGTCGATGATTAGAAAGTTGTCTGCTTAGGAGCCAATGGTTGAAAATCTGTCGACTCAGAGGCTGATAATTAAATAGCTATTGGTGTAGAGGCTGATTATTGAGGTCGAGAAACTAGGCCACGTGGGCCGGAACCCAGGAAGCAGGCTAGAGAAGCCGAAGGATGTTGGGAGGTGGGCTATAGAAGCCAAATTTATTGGAAGGCGAGCCACAAGGGCGGAGAGAAGGGTTTATTCCTTCAAAGAAATTATTCATCGCAAATTAATTACTTTATTCTAAATTATAAGTAAGTGTGATAAATACATATTTGTTATTATTAAAGCCCATAAACAAATACAAATTACATGAATTATGATGGGAAAATACACACTTATCACACCTCACTCGAGCTCTCAGCTCCAAGTCCCAACCAAGCATGCCCTCCACACAGGTCTTCCACCCCAGGGACAAGGCTCCTCAGCATCTTACTTGGGCACCCAACCCCGAGTCCTAGCCGAGCCAGATGCCCCAGATTCTTGACTTCTTAGCACTTTGCTCGGGTCTCCAACCCTAAGTCCCGGTTAAGCCTGTTCCCGATACGTATTTCTGACCCTGGGTTCAAGGCTCCCCAGCATGTCACTCGGGCTCCTTGACCTAAGCCCGGATCGAGCAGACACTCAATACAGGTTCTTCACACCGAGTTCAAGGTTCCCCAGCATCTGGATCAACTACACAACCGCGGGTCTTACCAAGGTCGATCCCCGACGTAGACTCCGCACATTGGGCCCCTTGCCCCCCAGCTCTACCACAGGGTCTTTACCCTTATAATCCAGCAATGTCGACTCCCGACATGGGTTTTCCTTCTTAGGATACTGCCACCTCAGCCTACAACATGGGCCTTTGGCCCCATATGCAAGCCACGACAACACTCAGCACAGGTTCATAGCCTTGAGTTGCTGGCACTACGGCACCTTTTACGACACGGATTCTCAGTGCAAGTGCGTCACCTCAAGCATCGATGACATTTTTGTTGGCCCGGGCGGTAGCCCACACTTGGGTCATCCGGTCCTCGGCTCTCGATATAGGCATCATGCCCCAAAGGTCACCCTCAGTGCCTTCTATCGGTAGCTTCATGCTCCCAGTGGTGGTAGACCAGGTCTTCTCCACCTACCACCTTGGGGTAGGGTTTGCCCTCGCTACCCAAAAGAAGCATCGCAATGGCCGTAGAGGTAGGCGACCCATTGTTGCAATCAGCAATTCTGGTAAGACCATTCTTATCTGCGACTTGAGGATTCATCTCAACTGGGGCGAGCCAATTGTACCCCGGGATCGGACTATGCCTATAGTCCCCACTACCAACCGCTTCAGCCTTATGCAGTGAATAAGAGAGGATGAAGTAGAACTTAGAGGAGGGGGCGCCTCAGCAACAAACCGGCGGCACTTGTACCAGCCCGATGTCAAGGCTCCCAAGTCTCGTCAAAGGAATAGTGACAAGGGAGGTCAACAACTTGGCCTAAGAAGAATATGGGTTACCTCGGAGGAGGCTCCAGCCATTTAGAGGGCATATACCAAGAACCCCTTCTAAATGCCCAGGTGCGGCATCGATCGAGACACAGCCAAGCTTGCATCAGCACAGGCTGACGACACCCAACCACTCAGCATCTCCCACCTAAATAAGTAGAAACAAATAAGGGCCCATCTTGGGCCCTGCCAGCACCCAATCTCTAGCTCTCCTAGGGTCGACACCATTACAAAGGCTCCTCTGCAACGGACCTCAGTCTTTGATAGACTTGGGGCACCGGTCCGCTCTGAGAAGCATTCCTAGAAAAAGTGGATGGTTCGATTCATCAATGATGCAATTAGGATGTTTGCGTGTTATGCCACTGGACACCAACCCAACACCCAGTCTAATGACCTGAACCAACCTTTGGCCCAGCTCAGGAGGCCTCACCACCAAACTCAACCTCTGGCGCCAGCAGGCCACATCGACACTTTCGCTGGACCTCAGGCATCAGAACGTGTAGAAGAAGTTCCAATCGAGGACTATGGTGCTCCGGTCAACAATAAGCCTTTAGCAAATGAGGTTCAAGAGGTGACTCTCGACACTCTCATGAAGGAGAACCAACATTTGAAGGCCCTCCTACAATACCTTCTTCAGGAACAAGGCCTTCACCCTCAGCAACCTGCTATGCCTTCGGCCAAAGCACTGACACTACCAGTTAGACACAATGGTGCCAATGCCTCAGTAGCAGTTGCCCGAACCCCTACAGCAGCCAAGTTCGGCACGCCCCTAGTCGAAGCTGATCCATGAGCATGCAACATGCCAGTGCTAAAAAATCTCATGGCGTAACGATAGATGATCGAGCGGATCATTGAGATGAAGCTTGCCCAATATGGTGAAGGGGTTGTCACTATAGACCTCTATAGTGTACCCTACCCATTGCATCATTAGCTGAAAAGGCTTCCTCTGGAGTACACCAGGTCTCCGAAGCTATAGAAGTTCAACGGACAAGGGTCTCCACATGAGCACTTGGCCTATTACATCACGGCCTTGCGTGAGCTGGCATTGGACAAGTCATACCGCCTCTGTTACTTCGCCACTTCACTTACAGGGATGGCCTTTCAATGGTATTCCCGCCTGAAGCCCAACTCAGTGATCCACTGGGCAGATCTCCAAAAGAAGTTTCTTGACCATTTCTAGTCGGTCAAGCGCAATATCTCTCTGGCCAAACTCTACTCGCTTCGACAGAAGAAGGGTGAGAGCGCCCTCGACTTCATCATGAAATGGCGAGACCTCAGCATGAGTTGTATCAACCCGCCAACGTAGGAGGACATCATTACCTTATGCCGCAGAGGATTGGCTGTTGAGGTCCATGAAAAGCTTCTTGGCACTAACATTAAAGGCTTCGACTAGCTCAATTCGACTGTCACCGAAATAGAGATGTTCTTCACTAATAACCTAAGCTATACCTCCGCAAAGGGTAAACAGGCACGAGAACGCCCACCCTGTAAAGAGGTGAACATCATTGAGTTCACCCCCATCGTCAAAGCCAGCAAGGAAGGCGAGCCAAGTAGCTCTGACAAGAAGCCAGCAAACAAGCCAACTGCTCCTTCCTTTTCAGAGCATATGAAGATGCCATTTTCCTTTAAAGAGGAACACATGAAGATGCTTTTCGACCTCTACATGGCTCAAAAGATTATCGAGTTGCTAGAAGCTCGCTAGCCGGATGATGCCCAGAAAGTCGATTACCCTAGCTACTCCTTGTATCATTGTATGTTAGGCCATCTGCTTGAAGATTGCTATGTCTACAATACTCAGGCACAAAAGTTGATCCGAGATGGCCTCATCAAGATGAAGAGTGGTCTTGTCGATCCCCCGCAGCCACACGTGTGGTCCAGACCAGCTAAGGCGGCACATATGATTCACTATTTAGCTAATGTTATTCACACGATGGCTGCCTTCTCTCTCTCTCTCACTCTCCGATGTCGAAACAGAGGAGCCCAGTACAAGCCAAGATGATCACTCATTGTGGCATCTGGGGGGGACACCCTGGCATGACCACAAACCTCTCTCCTTTCCAAAAGAAAGGACCATGCGGCTCTTCGATGTCCTCGTCGAGAGGGGGCAAATCATGGCCCGTGAGCCACTGGTTGAATACACCGAATGGGACTTCAGTCACCCCCAATATTACCCCTTCCAGGCTAGAATCTATCACGCGATTGAGTCCTGCAAGGAAGTTCAGCACTTAATCCAGGAACAGATCTAGTGGTAGTAAATCGGCGCAGAGGGGAACTCTATAGCGATTCTAAGACTTCAACAAGTAGTTGAAGAAACCCTGAGCATCACTAGAAATGCACCAGAGCAACCATAACCTCCTCAAGCAAATGGGCACTGGCTGCCTTATCGACATACCCTAGAGTGGCTCGAGTTTCAAACTGATAATCGAGAAGCTCTTCTCGAGCGGCTGCAAAGAAGCAGGAAGTGGGACGCTAGCCAAGAGACTGACACGAGTAACTTCTCGGTCAATGCCATCTACCCTCCGATTGTAATACCCTGGATCCGTCGGGTTAAAATCGGAGAGCTTTTGGAGCACTTTCGTGGGTCCCAAATTGTGTTTTACGATCCACGCAAGTTTTTCCCTATATAAGTTGTCTCTCTCTCTTCCCCACGTTCTCTCTCCTCCACACCCCCATTCCTCGGTTCGTGGTCCAAACGGACTCCGGTCGACACGTGGGAGGTACCGACGGGATGGGCTCGACGTGAGGATCGCGCCAGTACCCTTCTTCCTTTCGATCGTGGAGCGTGGAGACGCGTGCGAGCTAAAAGACGGCGTGACTCCCGTCGCCCGCTCGGCACTGATTTGCGGTCTTCACTGCGTAAAAGGTAGGGGATCAGACTCCTCATCTCGTCGGGAATCCATTGACGCCCTGTGCATCGCCATCCGTCGGCATTTGTCTCATTTTTTGTGTAATTCTTCTTTTGGGAGATTTTAGAGTGTATTCCCGATTTACGTGCCTCTCTTGTTTCTTGGCCTAGACGGCTGCTGATCGAAGTCGGAGATGTACCATTAGATTGGTCGCGTCGTGAGGATCGCGCTGACGTCTACCATTCCTCGACTTGCGCAACGTGGGTTTAAGTCGGGTCGGGAGGCGCCGTTTCTCCCTCACGCCGGTTCGCCGTCGATTCGTCGCTTTTGCCATCGCCCAGGTAGGGGGATGGATACCTTATCACGCTAGGACATCGCCAGTACCACTTGTGCCGTGGTCTGACGCCTTCTACATCATATTTTGTGCATGTTTCTGTTTAATTAAATTTTAATTCTTTTAGGCATTAAATTATCTTTTAATTGTTAAATCAATTCTATGGGCATCGTATTTAATTTCTAGTGGCATGTTTAGGCTGTATGATCGGTATGGGTTAGCAGGTTTAACAGGTTTTGTAATCCGTCGTGTCCCCCGTCGATTTCAATCGATCGGGCAGGGTTTTCGATTCTGACCTCCAGAGTCACGAGGCCCTGGTGATATAACGCTCCTACCCCAGTGTGTTATACCGCTTTAACGCATCTCTGGCTATGCGTTAAGTAGTCCATGTTCTGAGTTTCCTGCTAATTTTAATGTTCGAGTGGCTTTAACGCACCTCAGATAGTGCGTTATAGTTATTTATGTTGAGTTAAAGGTTCATAACCTTTAACGCCCCTATCCCCATGCGCTATGTATTGTATGACGCCCCTGTATAGGTGAGTTATATACCGTGTTTTCTATGGAGTTTAAATGTTCTGGAAGACAACGGTCATGAGAGGCGCGTTATGTCCATTATGACGCCCCCTCGACAGTCTGTTATGTTCCTCGTCTATTGTGTTTCGTGGCTGGTGACTTTAACGTGCCCGTTCCCGTGCATTATGGTCCTATGGTGCCCCTTCCCTGGTGCATTATAGTCTGGGTTATCTGTGGATTTCCTGTGTTCTCTGAAGCATAGCGGTCCTTTCCTGATCCGTTATTGTGTGTAACAGGACAGTTCCAGTCTGTTATACACCTGGAGATTTCAAAAGCTTGCATGTATAATTTCTAAGCAATCCATGTTTCATGTACGCCATGTTTAAATTATTTTATACACTGTGGCATTCTTCTACATCCCATAAGAGCAGCATAAATGCAATGCAATCAATCCCTATGACTTTATGACTGACCCTATGACCTAATTGTGCAGGGGAAAAGAAGAACGCAGATTACGTGGTTACAAGTCCGGGCGGTCTACCTCACACTGCCGGAGTACCAATGGGAGAGATTGGCTGCTATGGGCTTCAGGGAAGTCCTCAGCATTGAAGTAGCTAGAGTAGACACAGCCACCCGTCTTGCTTTACATGAAAGATGGGACCCGGTCAGTCGAGCATTTGTATTCCCGTGGGGGCATATGATACCGACTCTGGAGGACATGGCCCGGATTAGCGGCTTGCGAGTGCACGGCAAGGCGGTGACCGGGTGGGCGTATGTGGACTACCGGGAGCTTGCCCAGGAGCTGCTCGGTTTAGATTTGATGAGGCTGGGACATCCATCGTCCCAACTATCGCGGTCGGTGCTACAAGAGAGCTTGGGACTCCGAAGAGAAGCCATAGTAGTGGGAGAATTACTGGAGCAGCACTTCGATCGGGTGGTCGAACAGGTGCACCCGAGCGTGGCGGCGGAGCCGGGACCAGAGGGAGACAGGGTCCGCAGATGCTTCTTGATGCTTCTGTTCGGGAAGCTCCTGTTCGCGGCCCAAGCCAACGTGATCAGCTGCCAACTCTTACCCCTGCTAGTAGATCTAAGCAGAGTGAGGAGATATGCATGGGGAGTAGCGGTGCTGGCTTTCTTATTCCACTCGCTCAGTGCGACTGACCGGGTGACAATGCTAGGCGACTTCTCGCCTTTTTTGCAGGTAAAATGCCTAAATGCTTCTACATGCTTTCTATTTTAATTAACTGAAATGTTGACATCGCTAAAAATGCAGTTCTGGGCTTTCATATACCTGCCTGGGATCGGCCGAGGAGTCGAGCTATATCTGGGGTGGATTCCCATCGCGAGGTGGTGGAACATAGCCCGAGGCACAGGGTCAATTCAGCGGTCGACTCGGGCGATTCAAGAGGATCTTGACTCGTTCCCACATGCATCAGTAAAATGCCTGAATTTCCTTTATGCTCCTACATGTTTCTATATGTTTCTATATGCTGACAAATGACATGAATGGCCCTTTCAGGTGCGTTGGACACTGTACAGGGATGAGGATCATGCGGGGCAGCCGTGGGTGGAGGCTTCCTCAGCCTACCGAGGACGGGACATCTAGCTCCATTGCATCAACGTGATTGAGCCACTTCACTATCGCCTAATCATGAGGACGCGGGGAGTGCATCAGCCCGCGGTGAGATTCCCCCACTGACATGATGAGCGTTTGAGAAAATCTGCCAAAGGGATTGGCAGTGATATCGACTGGAGCGACCAAGCCAGGAAGTATATCTAGGATTGGAAGCATAAGGGCAAGGCCGTGACAGAACGGACTGATAGTGATGAGGCATATCTGAAAGCCTTCACCCGTCGATACGGCAGCCAGGTTTTCTACAGTACCTGACGATCGGTATGAAATGTTGAACTCAATACTTCTATTCTATAGTTGGAATCAATTTGAAATTCATCAATTTTCTCAAACATTCAGTGGCAATTGATACCAAATTGAAAACATCAAGTTAATCATGAAAATACCATATGCACCACTGTAAAACACCCAACACAGGGTCAGTGGACATATGAGCAAGGTCAGTGCAAGACATCAAAGATATATACATGTAGGACCATGCTTCATAACAAGGAAAGAACTAAGGCTCAAAGAGCCAGGGGTCGACCCATCCCAAGGACAATGGAAAATAGCCTTAGAAGTCCAATGCATAGCAGTCCAATGTAATCACATGAACTAGCCAATAGAATATCATGCAAGAGTCTTCATAAAATCAATACCCAACAATCTCATGCACAGCACGCATGAGTCAACATCAGAAATATATTCATGAAAGACCATTGACTTTCAACCAGCAAAACAAGATATCATCATATTAGCTTGTTTATCATGAAGACGCCATTAAACATAAAACACACAATATATTAGAATCATCAAAATTTTTGTTAAAGACAATAAGGGGGGGCACCGAACCCAACATAAAGGAATTGAAGGAGCAGTTGTTAGAGTTGTCAGAGAAACGGTTTATTCGTCTGAGTAAATCCCCATGGGGAGCTCCAGTGCTTTTCATGAGAAAGAAGGATGGCTCGTTGAGGCTGTGCATTGACTATCGCCAATTGAATCAGCTCACCGTCAAGAACAAGTACTCGTTGCCAAGAATAGATGAGCTGTTTGATCAGATATAAGGGACGCAGTATTTTTCCAAGATTAATCTGAGATCAGGGTATCATCAATTCCGAATCAAGGATGAGGATATTTTTAAGACGACATTTTGAATTTGTAATGATGCCTTTTGGACTAACAAATGCTCCTATAGCTTTTATACAGCTGATGAATAATGTGTTTCGGCCCCATTTAGACCAATGAGTCATGGTGTTCATCAATGATATTCTCATTTATTCTAAGAGCAAGGAGGAGCATGAAGAACATTTGAGGATGGCACTGTAGATTTTGAGAGATCATCAGTTACATGCCAAGTTCAGCAAGTGTAAGGTTTGGTTGCAGGAAGCATCCTTTTTGGGTCATATCATTACTAAAGATGGTATTGCAGTAGATCCCTTTAAGGTAGAGGTAGTACGAAATTGGGAAAGGCCTCTGAATTTAACTGAAGTTAGAAGTTTTCTAGGCCTAGTAGGCTATTATCGAAGATTCATTAAAGATTTTTCCAAGATTGCAGTACCCTTGACTAGGTTGACCTATAAGGAGAACCGATTCTAATGGTCAGAGGAGTGTAAAAAGAGTTTCCTGACATTGAAGGAGTGTTTGACCACTGCCCCTCTGCTAGCCTTGCCTTCTGGAGAAGGAGGTTTTGAAATGTATACTGATGCCTCAGGTATTGGCCTAGTTTGCGCTTAAGATCTGGGTGGGGTGTCTGTTCGTCGACGTTACCAAGGTGGCGAGGTCGACAGGGTTTATTTGTCTCTTTAGGTTCACATCCCATTGGTCTTTTAGTTATTTCACTTCATAGAACTTGCATTTAATGCCCGCTCCACTCCATAATCGCCACCTTCATTCCCTCACGCCTCTTGTCTTTTTATTTTATTCATCTCCTACACTTAGCATTTAATGCCATAGTTTTTTCTCTCTATCTCACACACCTTCATCTCCTACACTTAGCATTTAATGCCATAGTTTTTTCTCTCTATTTCACACACCCCTCTTATTACTGTCCTCCCCTCATCCACTCTCCTTAGACTAACCCCCAGCTGCAGCGGCAGGAGTTCTTGCAGCCTACTTAGCCCATCTGCATGAAGCCATTTTGGGCCAGCTTGGCCACCCCAAGCAGGCAACAACCTCGGCCCAGGCCGGTAGCAGACTCAACAGCAGTGAGAGGGTCCCAATTCAGGTCATGTCAGATTTGTTCGGCATTTTGACGCTGTCAGGCAAGGTGTGTTTCTTTGCAGTTGAAGCCAATGCCATTGTTCTGCATCATGGGTTGTGTGAAACTACTGGTGAGTTGTTATCTGATCGTGACAAAGGAGTGTACCAGTGCCCAAGTGGTAAGTAACTCTATTTGTCTCTTACATGGCCACACATTGCTTATGCTGTGAGCATTTTTAGTCAATTTTTATGTGCACCACACGAGCCTCATATGCAAGCTATTGAAAGAATTCTATTGTATGTCAAGTCCTTTCCTGGCCAAGGGTGGCTGTACAAAGGCAGCACACCTCAATGTTGGGGGTTGCACATATGCAGATTCGGCAGGTCCTCGAGATGATAGACAGTCCATTACAGTATATTGTACCCTTATAGGTAGAAATCTTGTTGCTTGGTGCAAAAGCGGACTGTTTGTGTGTAAGGTCAAATGCTGAAGTTGAGTATAGAGCTATGACATAGGGAGTCACCTAGATGCTATGGTTGAAACTTTTCTAAAAGAATGTTGGAGTTCAAGTTCAAGTTCTTATGAAACTTTATTGTAATGCAGCAATTAATATTGCTAATAACTGCATTCAGTATGATCGCACAAACATATTGAGATTGATTGTTACTTCATACGGGAAAAAATGGACTCGAAATAGGCTCCACATGCTGAACTTTGGAAAGCCCGAAACCATGGTAGCCTCTAGTGTAGCCTTCAAGAACATTCCTCATATCCTCAATCGAGAGGGGAGGATCCTGTTGAAGGCTCGAGGTTCTAAAATAGCATGGCAGCCACGTTGGCATTTACCAGCAGCACCCTTGGCTGCGGAAGGCTTGACCATTCTATGCCTAAGGCAGGAAACTCTGAAGACCTTGTTGGAGCATCTCCAGGAGGTGCTGCAGACAAAACAATGATCATAAGACTTTTGAAGAAAAAGGGGGGAATCATAAGATTCTGATATAGAATTTGCAAATCTATACTTGAAATGGGATTTGGAATAGGCTCTGCCTCTGAGGAAGTCCTCTCTTCGATCCTAGAAGACGAGATAACGATAACAACCGACATCGCCTTTGGTAGAGTTATTACGCGGAAGTGTTAGTGTGGGTCAATCCACTTTGACTCGTTTTTATAGTTGTGTTACCGTGATTTCAAACCTAGGGATTAGGCCAGATCGACGGCGTTGTACCGTCACGTGCAGCGGTCTTGACCCAAGTCACGTGACTCAGGGACCGTTGGGTTTATTAAGTCTAGTGGGCTGTCCAGAGTCTGGTGGCCCTGAGCCACCTGTTACTCCGCGTTACTTGCGATGGGTGCGTGCGTGGTTCTCGGTGTTCACGTTTAGTAACCCCCCACTAGTTGTGACTTTCCTGCGCACGCGAGTGCGGACCCACTCGGGAGTGGTGGAGAGCTTCCCGGTGTAACGATTTTTAAGCTGGTTATCGTAGGGCCCCAAACCTTTGCAGCCTGAGTCTGGGCTGGGGGGAAACCAACTAGAGGACCTGACTTAGAGCGCAAAGTCTGTGTGTGTGCATGTGGTTGGGGGCTCCATACCCGCGCTGACGAGCGCGATCCCAGCTAGTCCTTGTTCTGTGTTCTGTGGTTACTTGTATGGTGTCTTAGTTCCCGCTGGGCCGGAGGGAGACACCTGAGGCGCAGACTAAGATGTCAGTGGACGCATCCGGCCTTGCTCTAGTGGGCAGGTACTCCTGTCACGTGACGTTAGCTTGTCGTGACTCGATGTTCTATTTCTCATCTGCGAGACGTGATTTTGCGTGTAGTTTCCAGGTGTTTTCCGGAAGCCAAGGTCTAGGGTTTTCGGTGAGCGTCACCGAGGGTTTTCCCCTAGACGGCGTAGACTTCACGACGGCGAGGTCGTGACCGTGGTTCCGGACTGCGTGGTTTCGGAGTGGGCCTTCATGCGTGAGCACAGGCCTCCACGACAGAGGTGTCGTGACGTTTTCCTAGCAGCGTGAGTAGGGTGGTTCAGTCTTGTGGACCCCCGACTGTGAGATCGGGGAGTGTTGGGCTCCGTTCCGATAGGAGTAGCGGTAGAACCGTGGTTTCATCGGCCATCGTGCTTTGGGGATTCGTGCACGGCCATGTTTCCCGCCGTTGTTGTTGTAACTACTCCCGCGATTGCTGTTGCTCTTGCAGTTGCTGCTTTCCGTACCGCTGTTGTTTACGGTTGGGATTCCGCGGGACTCCTACTGAGCCAGTGATAGGAGACTCACCCCTGATTTTCAGGTGTTGCGGAGCTTCCTCGAGGTTCGAGGGTACTGCGCGGAGGTTCTTAACTGCCAGCTCGCCGGGCCGAGTGTTCACTCGGCATTTAGTACGCTTTCCTGCCTTAGACTATATTTTTGTTGGACTAGACTCTGTTGTAATTAGATTATTTATCTCTGTTAATTGTTGAATTGTCCTGCTTTATTTTCTATTTCTGTGTACACCACACCTATCCTTTTAGCCCTCCGACTAGTGGGCGGCGGTCCAGGATTCGAATGGTATCGGGTTATTCCTAATATCCGGATCTTGGGTCGCTACATATCCAAGGTCAATCAATGAGCTTGGTCGGTGAATTGAAATACTTTCTTGGTCTGTAGGTTCAATAGTTGGAGGATGGATATTTTATTAGCCAGACCAAATACACATTGGAAATCCTCAAGAGGTTTGGCATTGATAAGTTGAACCACATTTCAACTCCAATGGACACCAATACATCATTAGATGTAGATGAATCAGGTAAGAAAATTGATGCAAAATTATACTGAGGTATGATTAGATTCCTACTCTATTTGACTACCTTGAGACCTGATATACAATTCAGTGTAGGTATGTGTGCTAGGTATCAATCTAGGCCTACTGAACTACATCTATCTACTGTAAAAAGAATCTTTAGATACATATCTGCTATACACACTTTAGGATTATGGTATCCTGCATCACAAACCTTAGATCTGATTGCATATGCAGATGCAAATTATGCTGGGTGCAAGTTAGATAGGAAGAGCACTAGTGGGCATTGTTAAATTCTAGGTGGGTGTTTAGTTTCTTTGGCTTCCAAGAAGCAACACTCTGTGGCCCTCTCCACTGCAGATGCTGAGTACGTAACTGTAGGGAGCTGTGGTATACAGGTGATCTCGATCAATCACCCGCTTCTGGACTACCAAGTAGATCTGGGTTGTACACCCATATATTATGACAATACAAGTGCTATTAATCTTGTAAAAAATCTTGTCTTGCACTCACGCACCAAGCACATTGAAATAAGACATCACTTTATAAGAGATGAGGTGTCAAAAGGAACTTTTAAATTGATCCACATAGGTACTACACATCAGATAGCTGATATTTTTAGTAAGCCTCTAGAGAATGATAAATTCACCACTCTGAGAAGAGATTTGGGTATCTTCAAAACTCCTTGAATTCTGAACTTTCTGGCATAAACATAGTCTTGTCTTGTGTTCTGTTTTGCTGTCTTTGGTCCATGCATCAAAATAGTCATGCATCTGCATCAATACACCTAGCTGCATAGTGTGTACATTCATGCATTACCCTTGGTATATAAAACGGTACGCTGGGAGAAGGACAGATTATGTCTGTCTGAAAATCAACATCATGCGTAGAGGCTAGACCTCCGCCTAGTGCCCTGGGTCAAATTGCACGTAGAACTGTCTAAATGTCAACAAGCATGAGTTCTTTTGCATAGTTGCTCATACTGCATTAGATGTGTTTGAGTATCAGTTCATATTGTGTGGGGGAGGTGTTTTCGTTAGTCTTAGTGTAGGAGGAAGTTTGCATGAGATAAGGTGATATACATATATTTTTTAAGTCTTTCTGTCAGTCCAGTTGTCAGGGGGAGTTTCTCTAGTCTGTTAGCTTGTGAATTTAGGAGACTGATTCAAAGGATACTGAGGGATCTTGTTGCTGCATAAAGTTCACTGAGAATCTCATTCAGTCTAATCACAAAAAATAGAAACCCACAACTTTCTTAAATTTTCAAGTCTGATTAACTGGCATTTAGCTAAGAAGCTTCTCCTTGATAATCCTGCAAATAAAATGACTCAACTAGCTTGCAGATTGTCTTCTACTACGTCGTCATTGCGAAGACCATCAGTATAACCTCATTTTGCCAACACTGATCTTGCTGCTGCATCAAACACCCTCGGTTTGAAAAAACTCATCCTCGAGTTTTGAAAAGTGGGAGAATGTAAACAACAAATATCAGAGTGACATGTCCATGCAATACTATTGACTCCACAAAGATAGTCACACTGAGAAGCTGGAGTTGGCCAGGAAAATGTACCTCAAAATCGCACCATATCATATCAAAGACATACTGATCCACGCTCAAATCTGCATCTATACTAGAAAGAGCATAGCATGAAAGGTCCTGGGCCTCTAACAAATGGTCAGAAAGTAGGTCCACACCAGCATCAACCATTAAGTGTCTGATCCCATAAAACCATATCACATGGATCACGGGCAACTGTCAATGATGGGAATGTCTGAAACACATCATCAGATATCAAATGAAGTCTTGACTCAGCGAACAATGCAACATCCTCAGCAACATCAATTATAGGCTCTACACATACACGGTCACCCTGAGCAATGGTCGCAAACTCTAGTGGCTCTCCACCTATCACAGCCTGCTCGAGAAAGCAGTGACTTGCCACTGGCATAATTATAACTTGAATGGGGAAAACAGAATTTACCCTTTAAATGTGGCGGCTGGAGAGTGCAACGAGACAGGTCAGAGTCTATGGTAGCCTATTGTTCTGTCAGGTAGTCTCGTCCCAAACTGATGTAAGACCTGGTGAAGCAATAGTTCACTATGGTCCATCAAAATAACGAACCGTTTTCAGCGGGGTGCCAACTTCAAACTGTTGATGGAACTCCACAAAAGCTCTGCCACCCTCAACAATAATCTCGCTAGTTTTCAATAATATATTAACAATAATTCAGGAAACATAATTATCTCGACGCCACTCATCTAGAATAATTCTTGTTCGCTTCTTGTTCGACAGATATACAATAAAACTGAAATCCATTTAGCACACGTGTAAGTGATTACCTAGGAACCCGATTTGATGGAATAAGCCAGTTCCCTAACCTCTGATACCAAACTGATGCGGGACAACAAGATGGCGACTCCATAATGGGCCGAACTGGACTCATTTCCTAAGAGCTGAAGGCTTTTATGGCACTGTGGGCCACTTGGAAGGTGGTCTGGACTGAGGCTTCCAGCCAACGAGGGACTGCTCACCAGGTTCTGATGTTGCTTTTGGCACATATGTGGCCCAATGGAGCCGAGTGGGACCTCCCGTTCCCACTAGGGTTTCTGTCTGATCAGAAAGAGAGAGGAAGAGAAAAGGCGATGGGGTCAAGGATGACAATACCGATTTCGGTATCAGTTTCGGCCAGGACCGAAACCGAAATGTACCGGTTTCAGTTTCGGTTTCGACCGAAACCGGTTCAAAACAATCAGAAAAGGTAAAAAATGTAGTGAGCAGGTCCGGTTTCGGTCGGTTTCGGTCCAAAATCACAGTAGGCCGGGGATGAGCGAAAATTATCCACCGCCTCCTTGCTGGCAGTCGACATCAACAAGCTCAGCTCGGCCAACTGTGCCTCCATCTCCTAAACTTGGAGCTCCCTAACCTTGGCCTGTGTCTCCAGCCTAGACGCACGGGTGTAGATATTAACTTTCCTCCCTTCCCTTTTCCTTCCTTCTCTTACCTTTCTAAGTCAAGATATAAAATCATGCAAAACGAAGGTAGGAGAACGGGAAAATGAGTGTGTGATGATCGTGATCGCCACCAAGACACGCATATGCTACAGGACAGCACAGCGTACCTTGGAAGAAGAAGGAGACACTCGCCTGGAAAAAGCAGCGCTGGTACATGGTCTAGGACGAGCCGCTCACTGGATGGAGCGGCCGCTCGATACACCATTCCAATGTTGAGAAGGGGAAGCGGGATGAAGATGTGTCTGGCGACGACACAGTTCCAGAAAGGCCGCTGATAGGGCAGGAATGATTCTCAGGAGACCGCGCTTCTCTGCAGATGGATGGGAAGAAACCGCGCAATACTACCAAACACCAAGTTGTGGGACTCAACCTCCACCCATTCCGGCCGGCCAGAGGGGATGGGCCTCGTGCTGTGATGACTGCTGACCCGTAAAACAACGTGAAGAACAGAAAAGGGAACCCAAATTAGAACTGGAAAGTGTAGCAAATATAGAAATGAACGGAGAACCAAGATAATATGATGGAATGGGGGATACCTGGGAGGTTTTTAAACCCCTAGGCGCGTGAAAAATAATAGGATTGGTATGAAAGTGATGGTGCAACAGTGAAAAACGTGGAAGAAGGAGTGACGAAACAAGCATGCAATGATCAAAGAGACAATGAGACACTTAAACTAAAGCCCAAAACAAAGACTACTCCTTGAACCGAAGGCTTGAAAGGACATAGAAAGCCTCCCTCCCTAGCTGTAGGTCGCTCAAGAGTTCGACAGGGCTTCACCGTCGACCTTAGATCTCCCCTTGTTCAAGCTGGGACTAGGGGTTCTATTTATAGACCCCCCAAAGACCAGCTCGAAATTAGGGTTTTCCATTAGATATTAGGCCGAGACAATAAAAGAAAATCCGTAGATAATATCTCCATCTCCTACCAGGATCAAACGACACCCCATTTGGTGGAGAAGCCACGGAGAAAGTGGTGGAGGAAGTTGGAGGTTTAACCACAGACAAAGAGAGAAAACTTAATAATTCCACAGTTATCAAGCCTATACGCGGTCACGCGATAGGCCGCCCATCACAGTACGCAGTCTAATGCCAGACCGTCCAGTGCTGTTGGTGGAAAATAAATAAATCACTAAATTATGCCATTATCCATCGAACTGACTGGCCATCACGGCCCTAGACTCTCTTGGATAGAACGGTCTACCGCTAGACCACTCAATGAGTAGCACAGTCCAACGGAGGCCGTGTAGAATCTGTCGGTGATAAATCATTAAAAATAGGATAAATAGATAATTTTGTGTCCCTCTATCAAATTAAAAAAAAAATAAAATAAAAATTATCTTCGAAACAAGTGAGAGATAACCCCTGTCAAAGTGCTGCTAATTACTTAATTTGTCCACATTTGACTTCAAAATTAATATCTAGAGACACTTGATGATGCGTGCGCGCGTGTGCGTAACACAAATTTCCAAGGTTCGTTGGGTGAACATATATGTTGGACATGAGACATCAATTGAAGCATATATCCAAATTCCATCACATTAATTAGGTGATTGGAAATATAATGCTAATTAATCAGAGAATTCTTTTTATGTGATCGAACTAGCTGAACTGATCGAGCGACTACTTGTTCTTTCGTCTGGGGAAACAAACAGCAAAATAAGTGAACGAAGCATTACCCAAAAACCCGACTTAATAATTAATCAGGTAGCTACAGAAAGGGGAAAGATGAAAGCCAAGCCATGATGATCCACCACTTCTCGCTAAATATGAATTGAACTTATGTATGTTTGTTCCATTCTGAGGAAATTTTTTAGATCGAAGACTTGTATGTCTCTTGAGTTGCCAGTGAATTACGTAACCCCGCCCCTTATTGGGTAATAATATTTAAACATGCGTGCCAGAGATATTAGGATATATAATAATCTTTCCATGCAATCAAACTGTATATAATCGTTTTGCTTTGGGTTAATTTACTTTTTTGGGAAGAATTAAGCACCCTTCCCGAGCGGCAAAGGTATCAAATTAATAGATAGTAAATCCGTACTGTTGTGAGACTTAGGGTCACATGATTAATCTTGAGAGGAGATTAGTCTCACGTCGGGTGTTGAAAAAATAATCAAATATTTGTAAGGCACATCTTCGATCACCTCCTATCTCAAGCGAGTATTTTTACAGGGACAAAATCCTACCTCTGCTCTGGAGAGAGACAATGGAGCACCAAAAAAATTATCTCACATCTACACGTACTATTAATTCTTTCAACTGCACGTGGAGCCACAGCAATGTTCTCACAGTGTTGACAGACAACCCGTTCATCCAAAATTAACTGTTGAGTACAACCATTTGAACGTGTTCGGTTACTCATCTGCAGTGGAAACACTACCAATCCAGAAGTCATGACTCTGAGCCAGTGCAGAAGCAAGGAGAGTGTTTAGAAACCGTGATTCCGATACTCTATTGTTCCGATTAGCGAGGGAAAAGTGAAGTCGACGGCAGATTCGCAACGCTCAAAATCAGGCTTAGTCCATTTGCCCAACCCATTCATTCACTTTTCACTGTCTTCGACAAGCACTCTGCAGTCTCTGCATAACGTGGCCAATGAATTTTGATCGCATCTCCTAATCTGCATCAAAATTTTGAGCATTTATATGCCTCACCAACCTACCCGAGCCTATTTTAATGAAATTTGGCAAGAAGTGAAGATACACCCAAGTCTCCCATCTATATTAGGGGTGAGCACTATTTAGATTCAACCATAAATTCAAATCAAACTAGTCGATTTGGTTCGCTCTTATGGGTTCAGGGATACTTTCTTCTTCAGATGACTGACGGGTCTCTTTCTTCTTAGACCTCTGGCGCCACTTTTCCGGTAACTCAGGAATCTATTCTTTACCCTTGACGGACCTCTCTGCATGCATGCCTGATCCAGAGCTCTCATCATGCTTGTGCTCTGACCTTTTCTTCTTGCGAGTATAGACAGCTTCTTTCCTTACTTCCATGGGATCTAGTTGTTGCTCCTCCGTGATCTTTCGTTTCCCCAAGCTTTTTGGGACAGAAGACTCCATGATCGACACGAAGATTTAAGTGGAAGGATATCGGAAAGAAAGCACGGGAGACTCAGTAGCGTCGAGTCGGAGGGTTTTAGAGCAAAAGAAGCATCGACCTGAATGTAGAGGGTTTCCACTGAAATGAAAACATTTAAAACAATGGAGTAAATATAAAACCCATTACTTTACCAATTTCAAGACAAATTACATATCTACCCTTCACTTTCAGTTAAATTCTCTCCCTTACATGCATGAGATTTGTGGCCTACAGGATTTAAATCTTGATGCATAAGTATTCTCAAATTAATCCTTTAATGCAAGAACAATGAGAATAAACCAATGTTACTAATGTTCTCAACATAATCTAGCTAGCAGTGACAACAAGGAACCTTATTCTGACAGCTACATCAGACTATCAATTCACCAAATTCCTCCACAGAATAGGATACAACCACAACAAGAATTTAATAGCTCCCCCTCACAATCAGCTCAGTTTCAAACCAATAGCATTCATTTTCTGAATTGTACATAGAGATACAAAATGTAATTTAAGATGCAAGTTTACAACTATATGCAAATTTGACCCTTGGTACTTGGTGGAGAACTAGTCTCTACACATAGCATGGGTTTCCAGACAGAAAATATCTGTCCTTCTCCCAGCGTACCATTTGATATACCTAAGGGTCATGCATGGAAATGCTTTTATCATGAACAATTAATACTAACTATTCAAATGCAAGTGTTCACGAAGAGTTACATGCAGCATAAACTAGAATGATATTAACACTAATCAATGATGCAACAATCATAGAAAAATAAAGAAACATCAACTAAACAGTGAAGACATTGAGATGGGGTTTAACTGACCTCATGTGCCTTGAGTTTATTGAACCCCCATTTTTATTTCAGCCACCAAGGCACATCTGCAAACACAGCTTATTTGAAATGTCTAGGAGCCCAAGAATTCTTGGGTCCTATCACATGAGTTACACCTCTAATAGGTGTACTCCAAGAGTTCCAAGTATTCAAATCAGATTTTATCCAATAGCATTCAAACATAGTATGACCAAGTTTTCCACAGTGATTGCATTTTGGATATCTATGAATTGGAGTGAAATTATTCCTGATATGTGTGTTTCTAAAAGCAGGCAACTGAGCATGTTTAACATGAAAATTTTTTGTTGTCCCGTTGAATTGGCAATCAAGAGGGGGGTGAATTGGTTGCCACCAAATAATTATCTTTATGGTGTCAAGTTCGAGGTGCTCACTGACCACAAGAGTCTGAAGTACCTATTTTCTCAACAGGAGTTGAATCTAAGATAAAGAAGATGGGTCGAATTCTTAAAAGACTATGACTTCGAACTGCGATATCATCCAGGGAAGGTGAATGTAGTAACCAATGCTCTCAGTAGAAACAAGGTTATGATGCAGCAGGATTGGAAGATGATCGATGACGCAGCGTAACTTATGACTGTGATCGAGCCTCAGTTATGTCAGGCATTTGTGGCTCAACTGACCATTAGGTCAACAGTGCTTGACAATGGGATAGATGTGCAAAAAGATAATCCCCAGCTACAAGAATTGATTGGGAAGACCGACTTTGCTCATGATGAAGATGGAGTGATTCGATTTCAGCACCAGGTCTGTGTACCTGATTTAGCTGATTTGAAAATGCAAGTTCTGGAGGAAGCTCACCGAGCAATGTTCTCCATTCATCTAGGATGTGGTAAAATGTATCAAGACTTGAAATGGTCTTTCTGGTGGCAAGGAATGAAGAAGGATGTAGCCGACTATGTTGCTAGATGCTTGATTTGTCAACAGGTGAAAGCAGAGCACCAAAAGTCATCAGGGATAATGTAGAAAATGAAAATTCCTTAGTGGAAATGGGAAGCAATCACTATGAATTTTATGATCGGGTTACCTAGATCAGCAAAGGGCAATGACTCTATATGGGTGATCATGGACCAATTTTTAAAGTCTGCACATTTTCTTCCCATGAAGGTGAAGCAATCAGTGAAAAGTTTGACAAGACTATATGTAGATAACATCGTTAGACTTCACAGGATTCTAAAGTTAATCATCTCCGATAGGGACCCTCGGTTCACATCCAGACTGTGGCAAGGGTTGCAGGAAGCTTTTGGTTTACGACTCAAGCTCAGTTCGGATTTTCACCTGCAAACTGACAGTCAGTCTGGAAGGACGATTCAGACACTAGAGGACATGCTTAGGGTCTGTGTTCTTGATTGGAAGGGCGATTGAGAGTGACATCTACCTCTTGTAGAATTTACTTATAATAATATCTTCCACACAAGTATAGGCATGACTCCATTCGAGGCACTATATGGTAGACCTTGTAGATCTACATTGTGTTGGGAGGAAATAGGGGACATGCAACTTGTGGAGCCAGAAGTTGTACAAGAAACCTATGAAAAGATTAGGTTGATCAGGTAGAGATTGACGATAGCACAAGACCGACAGAAGAGCTATGCTGATAACTGAAGGAAGGAGCTAACATTCGAAATTGGTGATCATGTTTTCCTCAAGGTGTCTCCAACAAAAGGAATCATTTGGTTTGACAAGTGTGGGAAGCTAAATCCACGGTGCATCGGACCGTTCGAGAATCTGAAGAAATTAGGGAATGCGACATATCGGTTGACTTTACCTACGTCTCTAGAGGGAGTACATCCGGTGTTCCATGTGTCCATACTGAGAAGGTACGTGTGACGCCCCTAGTGAGGAGGGTAAATCCGGTTTGGCCCATAATGAGCCCAACATCGCGGGCCCACGGTGGCCCATGCATGGGTACTAGAAATAAAAGCTCGCGACGGTTACGGCCCAGTTTGCCGAGCTCAATACGACTCGACATCGGATTCGACAGCCACCAGAAGGCGGCAGCCCAGGTGTGATGATCGCTTGAAGACTCTCCGATGACTGATCATTGCCCCCACAACGTCGGCCCCTAACCCATAAGAGGCGAGCACGCCCCATGAGCGCTGCAAGACTCGCCCAAAGAGTGACTGTGGGCGCACTTTTCGTTGGCTCTGTCGTTTGTTTGTCTATCGGTTTATTAAGATGGGTTTATTTGGTTTATTAAGTACGTTTGTTAAGTGCGTGGGCGTGTCAGTCACAAAGTGACGATTTATTCGGGCTTCGTGGAAGCCCATGGTGTGCTCGATCTGACTTCGTCAAGTGATTGTGTGGTTCGGGTCGGGACCAAAATCCATCGTGCCATAAAGGTCATGACGTCATTTACATCCCACATATGGGAGAACACCCTTGATTAATCGCCGAGAATCAGGGCCTCATGGCCAGAAAACTAATTGCACAAAAAGAATCTATTAAGAGACACTAAGGTCCTCGCTCGAGGGTATAAAGAGAGCATTTGAGATCATGTCGGTCACGTGTTGGCCACTTAATGTTCGGACGAGTGCCTGACTCGAGGAAAGCATAATCGTCATGGGAAAATCAGAGCATATGTATGCTGGGATATGACAAATTTACTGTTCAGAGGAACGGGAAACATTCGGTTAAATCTCGGTTAGCGTGGTCAGAAACCAATGAGTTTGTCAGCCCGGTGCAAGATCAAGCCACGACCATACTACGGTGGGCCCTCCGCAGTCAAAGCCAGGCTCGCGTGGGCATCATTGATGTTTTCGATGCGAAGGGGCACTGGGAAAATATCCCAGGATTAGATCCTAGGACCAATACGCATTTGAAGGGAGCGGACTATAGGCCGAGGACATGGGTTGGACAAAGACCATGATTGGGACTAAGCCAAGGTCTAAGCACAGCCCACGAAGGCCTTATTGATATTCCCATGCATAGGGTCTGGGGGTGACGAGAGCCATCTCGTTTCATTCGGGTTTTGTCAGTCACTCACGGACCTTTTCATGTTCCGATGAAGGTCCGTGGTAGAGTCGCGATGGGAGCCAATATAAGCCCGCTCAAATGTCTGCCGAGTGCATGACAATTTCACTAATGGGCTCAGGAAGGATCCGGGCCGGAAAAGAGGTCCGATTTGATTAGAATGTCAGCCTAGAGCAAGGTCGGGTCATGGCCATTTCGGGATAACTCCCAAGACTCAGGCCTGGCCTGCAAGGGAGGTATTGTTGTTCCTCCAGCACCAGGCCACGGGGAGAGACGGGACTGCAATATGGACATTATTTAATATTATTATTTTTTATCTAGGATTTTAATTGAATAATCTTATTGTTTATTTCCTTAGTTCCACCATCTTCAGCACAGTTTCTGCTGGAGAGCCAGCTGAGAGCAGGGTTGGCTGCAATTAAGGAACCCCGCACATGGTGGGACTATTTCCATTGCCATGAGGCTATTTCTTTCAGGGTGCCAGTTCCCGAGCATTTCCCTTGTGTGACACCGAAATATATTAAATGGTGGAATGCCCGCACAGCCTTCTATGGGCTTTCCCAAAACTACTGTTGGGATCTTGTAGAGCGTAAATTCTTAAATTTTCAGCCTTCCTCGGTATTTAAGATCGATTCTCATCATCTTCGGGGATTGAAATCCCAGAGAGAACCTGAAGTGCACGCTTATTTATCTGCATGAAAATCTATGAAGCAGAAGACGTCCAAACTATAGCCTGTGCTTCTTGAAATCAAGAAGGATGAGTTCATGGAGACTCTTTGGGGCTTATGCCGGGTTGGAAGTGGCAGGATATCTCTGCAACAATTTTCACTGTCGGTTGAGGAGCCCATCACATCTCCCGCTTCGTGGCGTCCGGAGATTGACCGCTTATGTCCTTATAGGACTTTTGTACTGAAGGAGGATCGGCGGCCAACTCTATATGCTCAGACCTCCTGGCTGTTTACTTTGTTATGTATTCACGACCTTTTCAAAATTGATAAGGCCAAGGTGATATTGGAAAGACCTTTGTTTACTGCCTTCAAATAAGTCGATGGATGGGGAATAGACCATCTTGGCTTATATTACGGTTTATCAGCTCATGGCCATGGAGATTTGGCACTTCTGGCTGAACATTGTGCCATTATTGGTGACATTTGCTGGTTGGTTCGGGAGGGTGCGTCCAGGGACAAGGAGCATCCCTTGTATTATTGGCCTCTTTCTTCATTATATTCAGGCCCACCAAGTATATCCTATTTCGTTCCGCCCATTCTTTATCTTGTTCATTTCTCTTTTTGGCATACATGCATATCTTTCGCATAATCATTGGGTGCCCACATTTCTTTTGCAGATTTTCCAGATTCCAAAATAACTTTGGAATACCGAAAGTTGATTTCCAAGGTGCAAAACCCTAGCTATTTTGAAACCCCAGTCATGGCTCCGACCACTAGTCCATTGCCTTCCAGAGGGTCTCGGAAGCGCGAAAGATCTCTGGTGAAGGAGTCCATTTCTCAGGCTAAGAAGGCTCAAGCGGAGGTCTCTAAACAAGAGAAGTAGACGGCCACAGAACCCAACGTTCTATTACCAGCGGTCCCCTCTTTTCAGGAATTTGAGGCGATGCAAAAGTAGACGCCCTCTTTGATAGGTACATCCCTTTAGACTTCCCCATCTAGATATGGACTAGGTCTTCATTAGTTCATTTGCTTCATTCAGACCCAGTGGCCTGATAACGCGAAAATGTATGTCGTTACTACACGCGCACTAACAATCTTAAAATCAAACTCGCACAAAATGATCAAAAGAGAACGTAGTACTATGACAAGCACGGGTCGAATCCACAGGGAAGAAGAGATTTTAGTAGGGTATCCAATGGAGGTCGGTTCTTCCACCCAATGAGGTAGTGCTCCTATGCCCTATCCTAGTAATGATACCCTATTCATCCAATATCATCTCATGTTGCTCACGCCCGACACTCAAAGCTAAAGTGGATTCCTCTGGATTAGGTTCGCTCACAAGGTGTGGATTAGGCTCAATTTCCTCACTAGGCACCATCGGGGGGCCCGTATGGGGCACGGGGTCTGTCGCGTTGCCAACAGGGTTGACTTCTTGATCCATGGGAAGATCCCACTCGTGGATGCCATTATGCCTCAAGATCGTGAAGGGTTTGTTACATCAGACTCTCGTCACTGAGGACACCTTCGAGAAGGGCCTCTTAATCCTCACCATCCTAGAGTTATCTTCATGGAACTCTTAAGGGCGCTCAACGAAACTGACCTACCTTTTCAAGTTTTGATTGACCTCACCAAATTGCTTACTACGTGTGGAATGCAAGGCTGAAATGAGATGCATGGTTTCTATGGGTGGGTCGGGACAACCAAACTTGGACCTATCGTGCATTGACTTTTTGTTGACTTTGACTGACATAGGAGGACTGGGACGTCCACATGTAAGCCTATCATGCAGAGTTTGACTAGTGCCGGGGGACCAGGACACCCATATGTGAACCTCTTATGCATGTGGCCCCTATCAGCTTTGTTAGACCTAGGTGGACCTAGACACCCTAATGCTGACCTACCATGTATATGCGCCCCTATCCATATGATGGACTTCCTTCTAATCAATATCCTTTGTGTGGGTGCAAGTAAGGATGAGATTTGATTGGCCCTTGGAAAGTCGACCTGGGGAGGGGTAACATGGTGGATTTCATTGAATAGTTGGGTTGGGGTTTATGGGTTGAGGGGCTCCCAAAATGAGGGATCAAAAGGGTTAAGAAAGGTCAAACTTTTGGTGAAGTGATCCTCATCTAACCCTTGACAAATGAAGACCCACTCTACAAGTTCCTTAATGTGGGTTGGGCCTATGGATGGGTATGGCTTGTCCCAAGGGATGGGTCTAGGGCCCTTTTGGCATGTAGTGGTGGGGATGTAAGGACCTTTGGGAAGGATGGAGGGGTGGATAATGGTGAAGGAGGGAAAGGGTACAAGTTGGCATTGTTGTTCCCAAGGGAATGGGTCAAAGGGGGCAAAGAAATGGTGACTTGGGAAGGCAAGTTCTCCTTCTATGTTCACCCATGTCATGCATTCTCTAATTAGGTTCTCCTCTACCATAAAGGTGGTTCAAACATTGGCCTCTCTTGGATGATCAGACTCCTCTAGTATAGGGAGGAATACTAGAAGCTCACTAGTGCATTGGCATCTAGTGTAAACTGAAGTGATAGAGCCTATTGAGGGACAAGTGAAGCTAAGGTATCCGGGTTCATATGACTCCGGGGCCAGCATGTATGTCAACTCAATTTGCCAATTCAGACACCTAAGCAATCCTTCTAAGGTTTAAATGAAGTGGAATGATTGATAGGTAACATGGGGAGGTTGGAAGTGCACTATTTTGGATTGGTGTTCCATGGGTGGGTGGTATGGGCTCGAGCTATGAAGGATGGGGCTTTACTTCAGCCACTCAGCTAGAGCCTCTCCTATGATCACCTATCCATCGGATAGGAAAAAGGGATCTAGGTGGGAGCTTAAGGTTGGTTTGAAAACTAGAGGTTTGACGCTAGTCTCCCTCCATGGTTTGAATGCAGGTGTCTTTTAGGGGATGGGTAAGATTGAGGCAAACATCCTCACCCTTTCGGACTTCAACTTCCAAGCTCGTGTCTCCCATAAGGGTGGTCTTGGTTGGACTTTAGGATGGTGGGGATGAAAGGGGAGGTACTATGGGGACATAAGGTGAGTGATCTGAGGTTGGTTCCTCCATCAGCGCTTGGCTTGGGGTAGGGAGTGGGAGTAGTGGAGGCCAATGTTTGGGTCAGATTGGGGTCGAAAGTGGGAGGTCAGACGGGGGAGGGGGTTTGGGTTGGTTGGTCTTGGAAGGTGTCTCCTTCATCAAGGTAAGTGGAGGGACAGAGGCAGTGGTCGGGGTAGGATAGGTAGGGAGTGGTGGGGATTTGGCTATATGGGTGGTCTTAGGCTGGCTAGATGGGGATGGAGGAGTGATGGTGCTCCTCGGGGTATGGCTATTCGGGTAGGAGGGGGAGGGTCGGAGTGCATAGACCTTCCTAAGCTCGACCTTCATTTCTTCCCAAGTGTGAATGGGATCCTGTTCTCTAACACTCCTTAAACTTTCAAGGTGTCGTCATTCTTCCTGGCCATAGGGATCGAGTACTTGCTTGGCGACATGCACCTTCCCATCCTCAGATAGGTAGTAGTGACGGAAATATTTGTCCATGGAGGGATCTCCCATTTCATATATGTGCGAGGATCATGAGATCCATCGAAACGGGGTAACTCTGGCCCGACAAACCTGAAGTGGTAGACATTGGTATGCTAGGTGAGGTTCATGATTTTGGATGGGGGGGAATGCACGGGCTAATGGAGGCAAATGCCCTAGGACTAGACTTGTAGAGACAAGTCTAAAACATGCTCTGATACCACATTGATGTGGCATAGCCAAGGGGCGCAGTGGAAATAATATGAAGACCCTCGAACCTACGGATGCAAGCACACTAGTGAAGGTTCGTACCCAATGTCGACAGACTAGCTCACACGGCCCACTTCACTTTCTCGGGGTGACTCGGGGATGGGAGGTTGAGTCTGATGACTAAACCCTTGCTGGTTGGGACTATGGGCAAGGTAGAGTGGGGAATCCACTGCTAGATGTTGAATTTCTCACTACAACAGGCAGACCACGCGCCTTGGGGGGCACGGGTATCACCCACACTCACTCCCGCGATGGCCACTCAATGTAGTTGGTCGGCCGGGGCTAGCCACTCTCTTCTGTTATGTATGTATGGTACACGCATGATTCTTTGCCTTAATATTATTTTGATGATGTCTACCTATGAGTCATTGATAAGTCTGACATGCATTTAATGATGTCAACGCTATGTATTTCAGGTCAGCATAGGCATGAGAATGACCCAATCAAAAAGAGTATAAAAATCTAGGCAATTGGTAGCACAAGAATCAAGGCAAGTGATCATACTTAATAGGTGCACAGAAAGTCAACGCAAGTCAACACATGTCAATGCAAGTCAGCACTACTGACTGTTCAAAAAGGTGGTAAAAGGTCAATGTCAGTTAGCTTTGATGCATTGGAAGGTCAGTGCATATTCCTTCTCCTAATTAGGTAAGATCACTACACATCTCATGTAGACTCATTTAATCAAACAAGTGAAGGTCAATGCATATTGCATACAGGTCGATGCATGCACTGTAGCTAGTGTACATAAGGTCGGTGTATATGTGTGTAGTCAGTTTATAAGGTCGATGCACATGGCACTATTGTGCACATAAGGTCGATACTTCTTTGCTCTCCAGCACAGTAAGATCGATGCACATGCTCTCTGTCGCATATCAAGGTCTACCTGTATTACTGTTTGAGGTCGGTGCACATCTTGCAGCGCATACTAAGGTCGACGCACATCTGACATTTTTCACACTAAGGTCGACGCACATCTTGCATAGTGCATATTAAGGTCAACGCACATCTTGCATTTTGCTTACTAAGGTCGATGCACATTACTATTCATGAAGACTAAGGTCGATGCACATTCCTATTCATAAGATAGTAAGGTCAATGTACCTTAGTGATTTAAGGAATAAGGTCGATGCATATCGCCTTCAGATAAGAAGCAAGGTCAGAGCACCTTTTCCTAGCACACAGCTAAGGTCAGAGCACCTTTTGCTAGCACGCAGCTAAGGTCAGAGCACATTCTTGCTAGCATGCAGCCAAGGATCCTAAGGGCATAACAATTCAAGTTAGTTAAGAGATTTTGGGGGGTTTAAGAGTAAATATCATAAAAGTAGAGATATAGAGATAATTTGAGAAAAAAATTACAGATATACAAATAATTTTTATTTTTATTATTATAAGAAGGATCTTTCATTCAACTCATTCGAAATATACATAAGACATTAGAAAACTACCACCATACTTCAAATAAACCCTTTTGCCAGCATTACAAACCCAACACTTGGATAAGTAAACAGTGAAAAAAACATATAAATGCAAGCATCAGCATAATGCCCTGAGAATATTGGCCACAACGAAAGAAGACAGACGTCCGCCACAGAGTTGAGTGGGTTTCATCCACACACATGCAACTGCATTTGTATTTCTGACAGTTGCACTGGAGTTCGTGGTATCTTAGGAGACATGCAATCCAAAGGAAGCATGAGAATAGCATCGAGCTATGAGATTCGAAGAAAGCCAATGTATTGCCAACAAATTAATGGCCGAATCGAAGCTATACATACGAACATCTTCAACAACCTCCTATAAGATACGACAGAAGCCGTAGTACGCGATCGATCACCAAGAGAGAGAACTCTTACAGAGACCAAGAGCAGATGAGTGGGGGAGGAAACCAAAGATCATGGGAAGACTATCTGGCCTCTCAAGGGAGGCGTCGGTGGTGCTGGGAGGGGGTCAGAGTGAGGGGTAATTTTAACGTCTTCTTGACACAACAGAGATGAAAGGATCGAGAGAGAAGACAGAAGGAGGGTAAAGGGTGATGGGAGGTCCAAAGGGAAGATCTTCGGCATCGGAGGAGGAATAACAAGGACAAGCTTGACAGTCAAAGAGCGATGGTGGGGTGGGCGAGGTTAAGGGAAAGGTGGGGGAGACAAAGGAATAGTGTTGGCCAATGGAAGGGGGAGGCATATTGGCGACAGACTAGCAGGAGTAAGAGATCTAAGAAATCGCGTGTGGTGGAGACGGTGGAGCCTAGAGGTGGCGGTGCTCAAAAGAGGAGGGGGGAACGGAGGGGAGAAGATATAGGGCACATTACAAGAAAAAAATGAGATTCACGGGGGAAATTTTGTGATGGAAATATCCCTCTTTAATTAACGGTGGATTAGTGGCACTATAATTATCCGCCGCTAATGTGTAATGGTAAATATTTTGTGTCCAAATAGTGGCCAATTTGTGATCGAAAAAGTCTTTCTCCGACAGTTTGTGGTAGAATATTTAATTGCCTCTAATTAGTCCTAGATTGGAGATAGATTTGTGACCTATATTTTCGGCTGCTATTTTGAGGCCGTTTTACGACAGAATATTTTCTATCACAAATGCCACATTTTTCAGGCACCCCACACTTAGCGACCGTCAAAACATCATTCCATCATAAATTTTCTTCCTATTACACTCTAAAGGTTATATTACATAACAATAGTGAGTCATCTATGTAAGGTTGATAAGTTTGGTATGTCTTCACAATGTTGTCAATGTCTTACTTGCAATATGGCAGGGGTGATGGGTACACCTGGCCCCCTACCAAATGAACAAGAAGAGCCAGCCGAGATTGCTGGAAGAACAGACCCAGTGACAGGACGGGGTAAAGGCAAAGCCGAGCTACTACAAACTACAAAGGGCAAGTAGCTTGCTGAAGAAAACACCACTACTGTCACCGCCAGAATAGTGGCGTCTGAGCAAAAAGGAGCATCTCTGCCTCCGTCAATTGAAGGTTCTTTGGGTGAAGCGCTCGAGGGCATTAGTAATGAAACAGCCATGGACCCTGTCATCTTGATGCTGCTGTAAGGATACCAGCGGGAGATAAAACTGCTGAAGAGAAAATTAAATGAAAAGACTAAGCACGTTGTAGCACCCGGGCAACCGAGGGCACAAGACGAGCCATCACAGGAAGGTTCCAACCCCGAGGGTGTTCCTTCACCGGCTGTTATACGATCAGCAGATCAGAGCTGGGCTGCTCTCCAGCACTATTCCCAGTGGCTCCAGCCAGCACGGCCAATGCCCCTTCAGGTGTAGCAACAGGTTCCATGTCAGGGCCTTTGCTTCCCCATACTATAGCTCTAGCCACACAACTGGCGCGACCCGCTCACCTCTGCCCTCAACCAATAGATCCAGTTATGATGGACAAGTTGATGGTCGAGCAGATGGTCGAGGCAAGACTGGCAAAGAGGGGTGGTGATGATTACTCCCCCTTCAACGTATATGAAGTGCCATATCCAACCTATCATGCTACTAGAAGACTGTCGCCCGGCGTCAATAAGCTCCCAAAATTTGACAAATACAATGGGCAGGCCTCTTCGAAGGAGCATGTTGCATGCTATATAGCAGCCATGGGTGACTTGGCGGCGGACGAGTCATACTTGCTGAAGTTCTTTGGGTCTTCACTGACAGGACCTTCCTTCAAATGGTATTCTGACTTACCGGCCGGGTCTATCCACGACTGGCCAGATATGCAATAGAATTTCAGCGAAAGATTCCACATCATCGAGGCAGAGGTGACCGTGGCTGAGCTGTTGGCAGCCAAATAAAAAGATGATGAAATAGCTGCAGAATATATCAAGAGATGGGAGGATCTCAGCATGAGGTGTTGGCGTACTCCACATCCATAAGATGCAATACAAATATGTAAGCAAAATCTGAAGAAAGAGATTCTGAAAAAGATGATTGGAATAGAAATCTGGTCTTTTGACCGATTAAGTGATGTTGCCACGGAGGTGGAAGATTTCTTCACAAGATATCCCTCCATTTCTGCCGACTCAAGTCATCAGGCTAGGCAAGTTAATAAACGGCCGATGCTGAAGGCGGTCCATACCATTAACCTCACGGCGAAAAGGCACAAATGGGTGCACAATCCTCCTCTCAATGAACTTGCTGACTATCAAGAGAGCTATCCTTCGTAGAACAAAGCAAAGAAGCTCTATGCCTTCCCCCGGGACCAGACTCGAGCATTGTTCGAGTGGGCTGTCAAATATATGAAGGAGTGAGAAGCAACTGAATCAAATATAGCACGGGCTACACAACTAAACATAGTAATCGTACCTTCGACAAGATTTGAAGCCACAGCCTCGGCCAGCGAAATATGAGTCACCTTGCCTTTTAACTTTCTACTAGCAGCTGCAAAGGACTGGAAAGAGGATGCTACTGAAGCCTGAGGGTGAATCTACTAGAACTGAGAGATGGAGGCGGTGGTCGGAGTGGAGGCCTGAATTGCGATTGAGACGGCTGGGATGGAGCTGCCGGAGCGTATTGCACTGGAATCGTTCACAGGTGACAGTCTCTCACCATGTGACCCGGATGGTCACACCGAAAACATTCCACTGGCAACGAGCATGGTTTGCCTGGGTGGCTGCCACCACACCACGCACAACCCTTGAATTGGCTTTTTGCAAAAGTCTGACGCTGCTGGAAGGAAGGGGGTGACTGTTGTGTTGCACTAGACGAAGCCTGCTGGTCAAATCACTTCTTAAACCTCTTCTTATTCTTGAATCTCCTGAACTGGGACTTGCTCGAAGAAGCAACACCACTAGCTGCTAAAGTGGCTGAAGGAAAACCTGGAACAAGAGGCGGATAACCAGATGGAAGTTGAACTATCGGCTGAACTGACACTGCCTGAGAAGGAGTCTGGGATCTCGCCAAATCTAATTCTAACGCTGCCGCAGCCTGATATACTTCATTCATGTTAGTTACATAGGCAATGATCAGTGGCTGCCTCCATTCAGCACGGAGGCCACGCAGAAACTGTTCTGTCTTCAACGCTTCATTTGCTAGCACATGGGGCGTATAACGGCCCAATTTCATAAACCTGTTTCGATATTCAAGCACCGACATTCCTCCCTGGATGAGCTGCAAGAATTGATACATTTTATCCATCTGGAGATAAGCCAGGTTGAAGGTGAGTTCGAAGGTGGCGACGAACTCAGCCAACGAAATTTACCGGAGCAGGCGGGATTGGAAGGAAATTTCCCATTCTGTATTCCACCACGTCAGTGGTGCACCCTGGAGCTGAAAAGTGTCGAGCATCACCTTTTCATCTTATGTGCATTCCATGGAGCGAAACACGCGCTCGGTCATGTCCAACCATACTCTGGCAGCATCCGGATCGGTCTGGCCTTCAAAGGTCAGCGGATGAAATAGCAAAAATTCCTTCAATGCACATCCACGACTGCCAGGCACATCCTCTTGAGCTGGAATGACGGGAGCCGGAGCAGGAACATCTTGAGGAACACTACTAGCTTCCTGAGGAATCGGGACTCTCCAACGCCGAGGCGGCATCTTGAAACGACTAGCAAAGAGATAATAAATAGAAAAATTCATTAATCATACGGAAAACATCCTAAGCCAGTAGTAGACGGTGCAAATGGACTAATTCTAGACAATGGCTGTGCAATTTCAATTCCTTACACGATTCCTCAACACCGCTCTGATACCAACTATAACGACGCAGAGCTCCAAATACCGATAACCTGGCTATAAAGTAAGATAATCGATGGAGAAGATAACATAAGTAGCTAGCTAGCATTTGTTACTTTTCTACGCACGGCCATCCCAGTACCCTCCCTCCTTCCATTCTCTCTACTATATTTCTAATGCCCAACATTCTATCATTAACAAATGTTAATAGAAACATAGTCCACATACCTACCTTCCTCCAATATTCCATCATTGACAACTCCGATTGTTGTCAAGATTCTATACCCACGTCCTTTCACTACAATAAAATCTATCTATAGCCACAGATTTTACATACGGGTAGGGAAAACATAGGTATATGCCATTTTTTCTACATTTTGAAAAGATCGTAGTTATTATAACCACGTTTTATTTAAACGAAGGTTCTGACTGTTATACATGAAGCCTCGGAAAACATTACGTGTACCGACGTCTTGTGAGTAAAGGTGAGAATAGACTTTATATATTGCTATGTTAAATAAACATAAGAATAAGTTATTTCATAAACAAATCAAAAATAAATTGAGAGCGTAGGAATCGAAGGTGACCAAGAAGGCGACAAATTTGGCGCTCAAATTTTTTTCATTTTCTTGACTTTTAGCACCCGATTTCTCTCCAAATTCCACCCGTTCTCTCTTTCTCTTCCTCCCCAACCCCTTCCCCTCTCGTCTCTTGGGATCCGGTCGAGACTCTCCGCGCCGCTGTGACCTCCTCCTCCCTCTCCGCCGTTAGACCCTTTCACTCCTCATCCCCTTCACAGTCGCCACTCCCGAAGGAGGCCCCTCTCTTGTCCAGGAAACATCGCCGCTGGAAGAAGAAGCTGTTCTTTGACATGGTCCCTACCCACTGCCTCCTCGTGCTCTGCCCCCACAAATATGTATTACCTCTGGGAGTTAAAATATGAGTATAACCTTTACAAATGTGCATACTATATTGGCATGAGTGATGATGTGCTGCAAAAGGGTTCATTAGAGAATTTGTACAGTGCACAGTCGATGATGACACTAGGCGAACTTGAAATGAGAAACGTGACATAGTCCACAAGGGTGTTGGATCAAACTCATGCTGTCACATTTTCAACCGCCCCAAATGATATTCTCACATTTGAAAAATCGCCAACATCCTGTACAACTGTACAGTTTAGTGGTTTTTTCAAAATATCACTTAGCAAAAACCCTTAGCCTCAATTTGATATAGGGTTAGGACTTTTGTGGGATAACTCAACCTGCTTAAGTTAGTCCTGAGTTATTTTTTTTTGATTTGACAGGAGAATAATTAACCCAAAAATAACCAATTTTTAATTCAATGTGCTTTGATAAGTAGTAAGTTAACCCAATAACGATGACAACCAAAATATTATATCTTTCTCTTTTTAATTTTTCAGTATATCTTTCACTCTCTCTCTCTCGACCCCTCTCCCCTCCCCTCCCTCTGACGACAATCTCTCTCTCTCACACGCACACATTAATTACGAGTTTAGGTTACTATTCATCTTTCCTTTGTATTTTTTAAAAGCAAGACAAGTTTGAGAGAAGAAGTTGATACCCTATCTACTCCCCTTAGAGTGTGGCCACAAGTTGATCCTCTGTCACAACTCAGGTCTGAACCAACTTTGCCGTCCTTACAATTTTCTCCACAAGTTGAATTGAAACCACTATCGGATTCCCTTAAGTATGCATTTTTAGGCCCAAACCAAAGCTTACCAGTTATCATAGCTAATGACCTTGAGCCCGACCATGAGAAGAAACTAGTTAAGGTCCTTCAAACTCATAAAGGTGCCATAGGCTGGTCTGTTGTCGATCTTAAGGGGATAAGTCCATCGGTTTGCCAACATCACATCTATTTGGAAGAAAATACATAACCGAGTCGGGAAATGCAAAGGAGATTGAACCCACATATGAAGGAGGTGGTCAAAAATGAAGTAGTCAAGTTGTTAGATGCGGGGATCATCTACCCAATCTCTAACAGCAAGTGGGTTAGTCCAACTCAAATAGTTCCTAAGAAATCTGGACTGACTGTGATGAAAAATGATCAGGGAGATTTGATACCTACCAGACTAACCATGGGATAGAGGGTATGCATTGACTACAGAAAGCTCAATTCCATGACCAAGAAAGATCACTTCCCACTACCTTTCATTGATCAAATCTTGGAAAGGCTGGTAGGGCAAAAGTATTTATGTTTCCTAGATGGGTATTCTGGGTACAATCAGGTGGCCATCTACCCTAAAGATTAAGAGAAAATAACATTCACATGCCCCTATGGAACCTTTGCTTTCAGAAGAATGTCATTTGGACTATGCAATGCCCCTGTCACCTTTCAGAGATGCATATTGGCAATTTTCTCTTACATGGTGGGTAACTTTTTAGAAGTTTTCATGATTTCTCCATCTTTGGGGACACTTTTGAGTCATGTTTGGAACATTTGACCAAGGTGTTGAGAAGATGTATTGACACCAATCTTGTCCTCAGTTGGGAAAAGAGCCATTTCATGATTAAGGAGGGCATAGTTTTAGGACACAAAGTGTCAGAAAAAGGGATGGAAGTAGATAAAGTCTAAGTTGAGCTCCCATTTTAGTCAAACAAATCCAATCATTCCTTGGCCACACTGGCTTTTATCTCCGGTTTATCAAAGATTTCTCCACAATTGCTAAACCCCTTATAAATCTCCTAGCCAAAGAAGTCCCATTCCACCTTGAAAAATCATGTTTAGAGGCATTTGAATCATTAAAGATGGCTTTGACAAAGGCACCAATCCTACAAACTCCTGATTGGTCATTACCTTTTGAGATTATGTGCGATGCCTCAGACTATGCTTTAGGTGCAGTCTTAGGATAAAGGGTGGATAAGAAGCCAGTGGTGATTTATTATGTGAGTTGCACACTCACTGATGCTCAACTCAGATACACCACTATGGAAAAGGAACTTCTAGCTGTTGTCTTTGCCTTGAAAAAATTCCTATCATATTTGTTAGGGGCAAAAGTCATTGTATTTTCTGATCATTCAGGCCACAGTGGGCCGGATTCTCTAGTGCGAGGTGAAAGGATCAAAGCATCGGGGCGATTGAAGAGTGGATGTAGGTCTCAAGACTTTAGACTGAACCACTATAACAAACTCATGCGTTCACTCGTGTGATTAATCCCTGTGTCTCTAATCTCCTTCTTGTGCGAATTTAACACTTGTTTTATCACTATCTTAATGCTAAGGAATTGTCATTGGTAAATCACTTTTGTGATTAATTGATCATTCTAAGAAAAATAGAATTCCAAAATTAAGAGAGCATTTGAAAATTAGATATTGTCTTCAGTAAACCTAACTCACCCCCTCCTTAGTTTGCACCAACAAGAAGATTAAATAACGATAGATTAGCCTATTTTTCATATTTATCTACTTAAAATTAAATTGAACAATTGGTAGGTAATGACAGAGATATGTATGATAAAATGTAGTTATCATGGGGGTATACATGACAATACAGAGAATATAGGAATATAAGATTCTAGAAGTACATATGTAGTTATCCCTGTTGAGGAGGAAAAAATATGTCAGACTTAGCACGACCTAATAACGCAAGACCTACTATGACCCGATGTCGTCAAACCCGTAGCAGCCATTGCCACTTGATTGACATTTCAGGAATGTGACCCAATCGCGACCCACTTAGGACTGGCCCACCTGTAGGCATGATCCCCGCACGCGTGCATCCTGGACGTCCTAAGACTTGCCAACGAGCAAGCCATAGTCACGGGGTTTACCCCGACGAATGCCAGGTCACGCCCACGTCGCCTTGAAACCTGTCACGATGCCCTTTCTCAAAGAATGAACGAGTACGTAACAGACCACCCCCACGGTTAAGCAGGACATCACTCCACTAACTATGCCCTCACTAAATAAGGACGGAGACGATGCCGTTACGATCAATATAAATAGGTCCATAACATACCTAAGAGGGGGACAGGCACATGGACAGATGCGCATACACAGAGCCATAGAGATACCCAGAGAGAGATCTACACACACGGTGGTGGCAAAAATTCACATCACTTCAACTTCAATGCCTCAGAGAGAGACCGCGAGTTTCCTGTTGTTCTCCAAGCCTCGACTACACTGCCAAACACTCGCCATATTCTCGAGCACACTTTTCTCTCTCAAGACTTTATTATCATTCTCTCTCTAATCTTCTCTTTGTTATTATGCTCGTATCTGACTTAAGTATTGGAAGACACTACAAGAAAAAGAGGCAATAGCGACCGAATTAGCGACCGAATATGTCGGTCGCCATTCGGTCTCAAATAGCGACTACATAGCGACCAATAAAATCGGTCGCATATCTGAGACTTATTTTGCGACCGAATTTATTTCGGTCTGCAATCGGTCGCTGATATTGCGACCGATTTTATTTAGGTCGCTAATCGGTCGCTGATCACGCCATTTACCCCGCCCGCGACCAACTCCCCCCATCTACCCTAATCTCTCCCCCCCTCCCCCCCGCGACCAGCTGATTAGGTTTATTTCTATATTGCGTGCTCTGTCTTAGTGTCGAATACACTAATGCTCTGATTGACATGATTGATATAAACTCGTCATGCACCCCTGGGTAATCTTCCGCGCTAGGGGCGTGACACGATTGTCGTGCACGCCCTTCTAGACACGACCACACATACACGACTAGGACATCATGCACACGACACAACACTGACCTCGGGCAAAGCCGAGGGAAGGCTAACCCAAAAAGGTCACGACGCGCGAGAAATGTGAGAGTCACATGTCATGTGACGGAAGTACCCCCTCACTTGAAGAATGGCCAGCTGCGTCCACTGACGTCTTATGCTGCGCCACAAGTACTTCCCTACGGACGCCTGGGATGGTGGAGACTGAGGTACACGCTGAACCAAAATAGGAACTATAGTCGTGAGTGACTAGACAGGGTAGCACTCGTCGGCGTTAGTCCAAGGCCCTGACCACGTGTGCACACACTGTCTCACTACCTAAGCCAGGCGTCTAGCTAGTATTCCCCCTCTGCAGGACGCTACAGTTGAGCCGGGGGCCCATAGAACTAGCTTAAAAATCTTACAACAGGAACTGCCCCACCGCAAGGGCCGACACGCCATAACGTGTCGTAAGGCTACGACTAGTGGAGGCTCACCAGACACAGAGACTTAAAATACGAGTGCTGGAGTACAGACAGGGAAGGAAGCACTGTCACACGTACTACGAAGCACCAATGGCAGCACAGGAAATTACCGATAGACTCAGGACAGGGCAACTAGATCTGAAGCTACAACTATCCTTGAGTCTCATGTCTCAGAGTCAAGATCGTCGTACAAAGCGGAACAAGCCACCAATCGGTCTAATCCTAAGCCAGAGAAGTCGACTCACAGCAGGAAATGACTCACGGAGACCTGAGGGAACATTGAGAACCCTCAACACATCTGGATACATAGAACGAGGTAAGACGACACCTCACGGCATCCAGAATCATGTCTCGAACTAGACAGAATCGCTGAGACACACAAGATCGCCTATCAACCACTAGGTCACACCGGGTTGACCGGAACCAGATGACGACACCATACACAAGCACTCCTGGCCATCTCATTATGGTCCCGACCCTCATAGGATGCAGACAGACATCCACGGTGACGGGCAGACCATAAGGTCAAGCCAAGACAAATAGAAACCGGTACATCAGGAAACGACACTCTGGGCATAAGCGATCCAACACTCGGCCGCTATGGGAAACCAAGCAGTTAAGGAGAATGCCGCTACACACACAGAGACAAGGATATTGGCGGACAAGGGTAGGGCCATGAGGCGACTGTGGCGGTCAAGGATATGACCACTAGGATCAGTCAAATCTGGCTGACCTGCCCGACCAACCACCAAGTGGTCTGTAGAAGACCCGCGACACGAACTTACTAACCATCCTAAGACACGGACCTAAGACAGATGAACAATGGTTGAACCACCGGGGTCAACCAACAATACTACGGAAAGTGTCACTATACACAAGGATATCATCAAAAAAGACCCGTACAAATCTCCTCATGTGTTGTCTGAAAACATCATTCATCAAATTCTGAAATGTGGAAGATGCATTGGCCAAGCCAAATGGCATCACAAGAAATTCATAATGTCTCTCATGAGTGTGAAATGCTATTTTTGAAATGTCATCTGGGTGCATTCTTATCTGATGATATCCTGAACGAAGGTCCAATTTGGAAAAGAACTTGGCACCATGTAGTTCATCTAGTAAATCATCAACTAATGGTATTGGGAACTTGTCTTTGATGGTATTCTGATTTAAGGCTCTATAGTCTATACACATTCTCCAGGAGCCATCACGTTTCTGAACAAGGAGAACATGAGCAGAGAAAGGGCTGTTGCTTGACTAAATGTGGTGGCGTAAGAAAATATTTTTTATTTCTATCTCAATGATGTTTTTTTGAAGAGGTGGATGCCTATAAGCAGGGGATGAAATGGCCTTTGATTCATCCACCAAAGGTATTCTGTGATAATGTTCTCTACTAGGGGGAAGTTCAGTAGGTTTAGAGAAAACTCCAGAATATTTCTGTAAAATGGGAGCTATGTCTGGATGATAGGTGCTAAAAGTGGAAAGTGAAACAATGTCAGAAGAACTAGTAGCATCCAGTGAATAAAAATGTAGTGTATAGAGGGCTCTGGCTTTTTGTATGTCTGCTCCAAATTGTTTTGTAGAAACTACATCTAATGATGAAGGTGGTAAGCCTTGTAACATGTAATCTTGTCCATTGAGTGAAAACTTCATGACCATTTGGGATATATTGAAAGTGACATCTCCTAACATTTGTAGCCATGTATTTCCCAATGCCATATCAACAGCACCAAGAGGTAGAACCAGAAAGTCCAAAGTAAAGGACAGCCCAGGTAATTTTAGTGTGAGCCCTGGACACCAACCCTGGGAAGGTAGCTGTAGCCCTGCAGCTATCTTTACTGGTTGTGAATCAAGGTGTGTTACGGTTAAGCCCAACTTCTTAACAATGGATGGATCAAGACAATTATGAGTACTGTCATTGTCCACTAAGACAAGTACTGACATAGATCCCACTTTCCCTTGTAATCGAAGGGTAGGAGGCTAGGTTGGGCACAATATGAGAGGATAAAGAAGGTTCCATGCCATTTTGGAAGCTTGTTCTGAGCATATTTCATATGTATCCATTGTTTCATAATATGCGGAATCTAGAATAAGCTGCAAGAAGAATAACTTCGGAGACTGACAGATATGGCTCGGAATTCATTTGTCATCACAGTTGTAACACAGTCCTTTCATCCTTCTTTCTTGTAACTGGTGAGTTGTAAGCTTCCGAGTAGGAGTAAGAGAAGGCTTAGCTGGGGAAGTCAAGTGAGGTTGTACATTGTGGGACGGTGGAAACTGTTATGCAGGTGGAATGGCGGTCTAGAGGGGGGGGTGAATAGATCCGCCCCCAATTTCTGAAATAATGCACTCTTCCTAACAAATCAAAGAGGGAGGAGCTATGGCTGTTCTCTTTACAAAAAATCGAACCCCATTCCCTAACCTTATCACAAACAAAAGAAGTCCCCTTTGCTGCATCATGTGCTTCTCTATTGAAGACTCTACCATTCTGTGCATTTAGTATGCCATTGTAAAGACGGAGACAAGAAGAAGAGACGTTGAATCCTGGGATAATATAGCTATTTTTTTAAGTGGATAGTATGACGTGTTATAAAAGAAAATAAAAGAATATACAAGTGAGGAGGGAGTGCTTCCACAAAGCTCCCAAATACAAAAAGGCGGTAAGATGCATATTGCCCCTGGAGCAAATGGAAAAGCAAAAAAATACAAAAACTTGGCCACCAAAACTGACCCCCCACCCAAAGCAAAAAAGAACGCCATGGCCAAACAAGCTGCCAGCCATGTCCTATACCATTCTGCCTTGTCAAGAGACCCACTCACACCATAAATCTCCCCAAAACAACTGTCAACACCACATAGTCATCCACACCCCCTTGCATGAACGACGTGGACCACCCCCCTCCCAAACTTTCAGCTCAGCCCCTCTCTCCTTCTCCTAGCTCTCTGCCAGTTCTTTTCTTTCCTCTTCCCTCTCCACATCCCCTTTTCTATTGGTTCTACATGCCTTAGCCTTCCTAGCTATATTCGCTCGCCATTTTATTTGGATTCTACAAAAGACAAGCCTTACATCCTTATCAACACCTATAGTGGACACTCTGATCAGACTAGCCACCTCTCTGACATGCTCCCCCATGAAACTCTCCACCCTACTTAAGATTTCCTTCACTTTCTCTTTGCCAAGAACCCCTTCTCCTTCCCCATGCAAACACCCCTCCTCTTGAGGTGATTCCATAACAATTCCCACCTTCAACAAGAGGTCACCCACAGGTTGATCAGAAGGAAGCTACAATAATAGGAGATCATATCCCTCTAGTACAAAAGGCGGGGGAGGCAGAGCCATGTAATGCTGCTGGCCGCCACCCCCACTAGAAGGATCCCCGCTCTCTTATTGGCCTATCTCATCTCAGCTTGGTGGGCCCTCTGGCAAGACCTTGTCTCCCTGGGTCTCTCTATCGAAAGCCTCTTCCGGATGTCCTGATGTCTCCCTCGCTTCTATCCCCAGATGATCCTACCCGGACTTCTCGTCGTTCAGAAGCGAGAGGATAGACAAAGTCCTGTGGGCTCTCTCCCCCTCCCTGCCACCACTATAGACGTCGTCCTCAGTCCTCATTGCCTATGACCTTTGGGGATTGCCGAAATCGTCGAGAACGTCTCTGCCTGTAGAAAGAGCCCAAGGGCTACTCGACTGGTTGAGACCGATATTCGGACACCCACCTAGAAGGGCGACTTCTGTCTTGCGCCGCTTCTACCTCATCCTCGACCGAGCCTTCCGCTGTTGAGCCAAGCACCGACTGCACCAGCTCCTCACGGACGGCCGATGTAGGGATCGCTGCCAATCCTCCACTAGCAAGGAGAGAGGGGAACCCCCCCCCCAAAGTCTTCAGCGCCAACCACGTCTTGCCCTTCCAACCTATGTTAGCGCCTGGAGGAGGGGACTGGCGGGGATAGCACCGGCGAAGAGGAGAAGGGGTTGCTTGCTATTCATCGCAGAGGGTGGAGCCTCCACCTGCAACATAGATAGAGTGACGGTCATCCTTGCTAACCGGCGGACGGAGACATGGGCAGAGCCAGAGCCAGAGCCAGGACCCTCTCCTCTCCCCATCGAGTGCTGTAGTCCATCAGCAAGAGTGGACGGTCTAATTGGGCGGCAGTGGGTGAGCAGTGTCGGTTCTCAAAGACCCGATGTGTGGCTTACCTTTAGATCCGGGTAAGATGGGCCCACAGGAACGACACAACTCGAAGCCCGCCAGACTGGCTAGAGAACTCGGTCCATGGTCCACCTTGTGTTGGCCCTGAGCCAACCCAAAAAGAGCCCAGCGGATTGAAGACACACCCCGCCCGACCCCCCAGTTTGAAATTTAAACTGGGTTGGGAGACACCGCCACGTATCCCCCTCTTGCTATCTTCTTCTACCTCTAGAATGGGGCAAGGGTGCCCTAAATCCTGAGACCATCATCCACCCGTACATGTCGGCGACTCCCTTGTAAACACCCCTCCAGTCTAGAAAGGAGTCTCACTGGAAAAACTTTTTCGGTGAGCTCGGTGGTGATGACCGCCAGTATTTTCTCCGATCTAGTCACCCAAATAACTGCCTCCATTGGCATTAATTCCCCTCCCTCCAATAAGCTAATGGAGTCCGGCTCCAATTTGCCAAAATTGTGGATGATTGTCAATATCTTGGCTCATCGCAGAGGACGAGGGGCACCCCCACGAGCCGGATCTTGAAGCGAAACATTCTTGGATCGGAAAAGGCCCCCATTTGGCTGGACCACCGCCGTAGTCGGAACAGGGCACCCTCCGCCACCATGTCACCCCCCTTCACCCATGCTTTGGACTCCTGCCTCTGCCCCCCAGCCAAAAAATGCCTTAGCCCCGTCCGCTCAACCTCCCACCCAATTTCATTGCTTGGCCAACCATCGAGCATCTCCTTCACATGTGTCGGATCCCCTTCTCCTTCCACCAGATCTACTCTCAAACACCTTCGCATCCATTGGAGCCTCCCCTGCACCCTCTTTTGCGGTAGGGAGGCCGCCTCCACACACGGCTCGCACCCACTCCCGATAAGCGAGCTGCCCGTGTAGCTCTTCACAGCTTCCGCGAAAGACAGGCCTGGAGGAGCCTTCCCACCCTCTGCCACCCTATAGAAACGCCATGAGTGTTCTATCTTGCCACACGCCAAGCAACGACCCTCGAGCCGTCTCCAAGGAAGTAGCAGCGGCCGGTGAGCTCCCCTATGGTCCCTCTGAGCGGCCGGTTAGTCCTGGAGTGGGGCTCTGACAACCTCATCGGACCTTCTGGAAGGACCCCCGAAACCCAAAGCTTCTCTCTCTAGAAATGTGGGTCCCCTTTTTTCGGGTGCTACATACCGGGTTCGGGTACGCTCACCCTGCCTACATCAATTCGCTGTGAGTTTGGGAGATCCACGGCACTACTGGCCAAACCGTCACATATTCCGAACACAACACGCATACGTGAAATATAAAGAGAGTTTACACCATTCATTACAATAGATTCAACACTCCATTTCTCTCTCTCTCAGATTAAGTATTGTTTACTGTTCACTCCGAGACTCTAAAATATTACATCACAAAATAAAAAGGGAATTAAACTTCTAGATCTAGATTCAGTAGACTCTTAAAGTACTCACAGGATCTACTCCCAGGATCCCTCCGCCTCTAACTGTTCTCTCATTTGCGGAGCCCACTATACTGATTTCTTGAAAAGGTTAGAATGCAGGCATAAGTCCCATGACTCAGTAGGCATCAAGGCTACTAACACGTCTACTATAAAAGCGTATGTATGATTGCTACGCAGCCATACTTCTACATATAACAAATGTCAAGGAAGAATATACAAAGTAGTGTGACATTTTTCATGCATTTCCATGTGTCCATTTTACGGTGTCCTGCTTCATTATAATAATTGAATCGTTATCAGAATATGTCAGATCAATTTGCGTGTCTAACAATCACATGTTATGTCGTTTATACTTTCACATAATCGGTGCAATTAACAAAGGCAATCGGAGTCATTTATTAAACATAGATCAGTTTAGCAATCGGACATGCATCAGAACCACGACATTAAGGGTATCAGAGTAATGTTATGTACCACGGTGCCCAGACGTAGGCATGCTGACGAATGGCCTAACGTGGGGGACCTAACGATCTTTAATTAATTGCGAATAATCGGGGGTCAATATCCCACCATCCACCAGAGTATCGTCCGAATTGGGTGATTATCCTTTTTTAGAAAACTTTTACCCAAATTAAACAGATATGATAAAATAGCAATTTAGAACTTAGATCTGATACACTCCAGGTTAGATCTTTCACAATCTATCGCACGCAATAGTTCTTCGGTACTAGACAGAGGTATGAATCTGAAGATTCTGCTCACTCAAAGTGTTATCGTCCCGACAAGATTGGCCATGTCAATTCAAACCCACCTTTCGATATGCTAAAGATCTATTATTGAAATGATTGATTATGCTAGATCTAAATGATAAAATACAGAAGAAGTAATATGCATGTACGATTACACAGAATGGGGGTAGAAGAAATGGACAAAATCACATAAGAGACGATGATTTTTAGGTGGTTCAGATGCAACACCTGCAACCTAAGTCCACCCCTCACGATCCGTGAGGATTCACATACTATCGTGTAAGGAATTATAAGATCAACACACACACACTCGTATGGAGTTCAGAACTCCTACGATAGTGCAGAGGCACCGACACACACACACAGATCTGAATAGATCCACACACACACTTGATGTCACAGATTTAAGAAAGATACACACTTGAAACTCAAAATAATTTAGAGCAAGAAAAGGAAATGAAAAAATTATATCTAAGTTCCCCCTGAATGAAAGATGCAGATCTTGGACTGAGATTTACTTCTCCACTTGATCACAGCTTCGTTGGCTTCAAAATGATCTTCTAATGCTTGGATCTTGATAATGAATGGCTAGACGGAGTACTATTTCACGCAGTGCTTCTGGTTCTTGCAGCAACTAACCCTTTTCTCTTGATGGCCTCCCTTGGATCCTCTTGGATTATTAGGGCTTCTTATCCTCAAAATGTGTTTTTATATCCCTTAGGATGGTCAAGGGATAGCATCCCACGTTTTCTGGCGCAGGAGATGGCTTAAGGACTCAAAAGTTCAAAAGGAAGGCTTGCCCACGTTGTAGAAATCCAAAAGTCAACATTTGTGGTTGAGTAGGGGTCGGTCGACCGAAATTGTTGATCGATTGACCGAACTCTGTAACTTTTTAGAGTTTTCAGTTCTAGGAGAATCGGTCAACCAAACTCTGTAAATTTTCAGAGTTATGGGTTCTGGGAAAATTAGTCGATCGAACCAAGTGCATTGGTCGACCGAACTCTGTAAAACTTGTAAATTGAAGGCTTCTAGAAATTTTGGTCGACCAAAATCTGGATTCACTGCAAAATCAATCTTTTTAGCCCAATAAGCATGTCCATATGAGAAAGCCTTGCATTGAGCATCTTGTAGCCAAGGTTTGCCGACACGGTTGACCCGGTCCACCCGGTCTCGGCCTGGGTCGGGTCGGGTTGGTCCCGTCTCGGTCCGACCCGATCCGTCCCTGTAACGTCCCGACCCGAGATCCGATCCAGTCGTAAAGACTCACGTCGGATTCCGAATCGAGACGTGACAGTGGAACAACCCAAACGGTACATTCACGGTAGAGAATTTCACCCCGGAATTCCTTCACAGCATACAAAAAATCACTTTTGATAATTTCCCAACACTTCTGAAAGAAAGCAATTGGGAAACTATCGGGTCCTAATGCCCTTTTACCTGCTAGAGAAAAAACTATCTGATAAACCTCCTCCTCTGAGAAAGGCAAGGAAAGAGCTTCTATCCTCAAGAGGAAGACAAAGGAAGGGCATCAAAAGCAATCTTCGGTCTCATGAACATCTTTTTTCCCTTTCTCATTTATGACTGAAAGAATGATATAAATGAAGAAGACAGATTTGGAAGTATGCTGTTTACACGCGGAGTGTAAACCTATGCCAACAGTAATAAGTGGAGTTCTAGCCTGAAAGTATAACTGCGTCATCTGAACCCCAAACATTGCACAACAAACCATAATGCTGGAGAATGTAACACTATTGTGTTAGCGTCAATTTTCCAGTCCAGTTGTTCAACAGACATATACAGCTTTACATCACAATGGGGACACATCTCCCAGAAGCCACATGCTGATAAGGAACCAGTAACTTCAGTCATCAGTTTTCTGAGGATAGTTGGATAGAATCATAATGGAGTGGGGGAATGCTGCCCTGACGCCCAGCTTGGATCCTAGCTAGTAAGGCATCTAAACAATGTGAACTGGGCTCAAAATGGGTAATATTCACAACGGTTGGATCATGACAATATGGTATCAAAGCAGGGCCCACATATAGTATGATGTGGGCTAGTTCAAACTTCAAAGACAAAGCAAGCAAAACCTGGTGAACCTGTATCACCTTCCAAAAAAACTCAGTGAGCCTATAGTGACTCAGTCACGAGTCAGCAATAGGAGAAAGGTACCTGTGTGCAGGGGCAAAATGCAACAATTTGGAGCAGCCACTGCGCCCAGAGGCTAGATCAGGGATGAACTACATAAATTTTGCATGAGAAAATGAGAAAAGTTATTGGATGATAAATTTGAAGTTTGGATTCATAACTTGTGGGGTGTCTTTTGAGAACAGAACTATACAGGCATATGGGGGCTTGAAGTGGACGATAAGTCACGACGGTTGGGTTAGGTCATGCATACTTTTGAAAGGGCGCTCATGCCTACTATTATCTATGAGGAGAATGAGTCTCTTGATGACCAATTCACAGGTTGCCCTTTGCTTAGGAAGTTTGGCAGCAGATTCTTGACAAAATCCACTATGCTTTCCAGCCAAAGGAAAATATTGTGTAGCCCGTTTCTGATGCAGAATCAGATATGCGAAGGGTCCTAATCCTTCATGTGACTTTATGAGCTATTTAAGGGGAGAAGAATGGAGGCGCCTCCCACTACAGCGGTGCCTCTGGGTCCCACACGGCCTCTCCGTCCAGCACGTGGGCCCCACCGTTGTGAGTACGGGTGAAGCCGAAGCGTCGCCAGAAGCCGCCCGTCAATCCGGAATCGGTCCTCCCGGGCCCCATTTGTGTAGCCCTTTACCTCCCTGCGTGGAGTGGGCAATATTTTACTGCTGTGTGAGTTCGTTAGTGTGACGTTGCCGACTCGTTTGGTTGCTTGCAATCTTAGGTCCAAGAGAGTCGTGTCACATCACGACCTCAGGTCATTGGTTGCATCGACCTCACCATGTTGCTGCTCCGACCTCAGGTCTGCATAGCAAGAAGAAAAACCCAAGCTGCAAGTCGATGCCTCGACACACCCCTTGAGATGCATCAAATCCACAAGCATCCCCAGCAAGCCTTTCATACAAGGCTTCATGGATGCTTCGGCCTCATCATGATTGCTGCCTCGACCTCATCATCAGGCGCTTCGACCTCACGATCATCAGCAGTTAGTCTACAAGCAATCAGTGTTGGCTACACTGACCTCACCATGATGGTGCTCCAACATCCTCACGCCTTCAAGTCAAAAGTGTCGACTCCAAGTGTCGACTCCTTTTCGTGGACATTTTGTCCTGCCACACTACTTTGATCTCACCCCTACAGGAGGGGGGGCGACCTCAGGCTCTTCACAGAAGCCATTTCACAGGCCACTTACAACTACTGCTTCAATGCATGGATGGTGCTGCATCGATGCACCCAAGGATCATCTGAAAAAAGTTTGTTACATCTGTACTCTTCAAAATCCTTCTAGGAACCAAAAATAGCAATCGTAAACATCCAAAAATATATTTTTTGAGGCATGGAAAAGGTTCCTAGGACAAGCAACTATCCTTGTCATTATTTTCTTGGCATATCAGCCCTTTTGGTCAATGGAGCAGTTAGTTTACAAATGGGAGAAAGGTCTCCTTTCAAGGATATTTGCTTTTTGTCGTGAGCCAATCAGAGAAACTGTCAAGCAGATCCTCCAGGATAGAAGGACGTCTTTGGTACGACCAGCCAATGGAGAAGAAGATACTATACATCTATTTTTTCAAGGAGGTTCTACACCAAAGGAAGTATTATCTCTCGGTCAACCCAAGAAATTCAGCGAATGAAATTTCCTTGCTTATGGGTCCTAATCCTTGGACTTGGCCTATGACAGGACCTTTTTTCTAAGAATAAGTAAGTCCTGAGACCTATGCTCTGATACCAACTTAACTATTATGCCCCGAGCCATATGTATACAGCAGAAGACACTCGGGAATGTGAGCAGCCGGCAAGACACCTCAAGCTAGCAATCAAGATCAGAGCGTAATAACATTCACATAAAGGAATACACAATAATTGACAAAACTAACTCTTTATTGATATGCTTCAAAGTACATAAGGTTGACTCTAGACTTAAGGAAAAAAAAAATTATATAATGACTCAATAAAGAGAAAATTACAAGACCAGACTTTTGACCATTCTAATGACTAAGGATGACTATTCTCTCGATCATCATTCACCATCACTCTTGGACCTGTTGCGAGAATAATATGAATCTGACTCACTTGAACTTCCTAAAAAGATTGAAGAACTAGGGTATGAGCACACTTGTCCAGTAGGTATCGTCGCATCAACATGGAGGCATGCTTTAAGTAATTACATCATTTCTTGTTTCCTTTTTACCTTTCTTTCAAGCTGTTAGTCATCAGAGCAAGCTGTTATGCTCAGCGGGCAGAGGTGGACTCCTCTAGACAGGTCAAGCTGTAATCCCCAGTGGTTGCAGAGAACTTGTTTCTCTGGATAGCAAGCTGTGAGGCTCAGCGGGCGAGGTGGATTCCTCAGACAGTAAGTTGTGAGGCTCAGCGGGTGAGGTAGATTCCTCAGACAGCAAGCTATGGTGCTCAGCAGTTTGTAGGCAAGCTGTGGTGCCCAGCGGACGCAAGCTGTGAGGCGTAGCAGTAAGCCACACTCTGGTTTGAGTGTGGGGTGGATGTAGGTCTGGAGGACTGAACCACCTAAAAACCTCCTGAGCATTGTGGTTTGTTTATCAAATTTGATTTCGCTAGATGCATGCTTTGGATTGCACTTCAATTGCTTATGTGTTAATTCCACTCATGGTAGATGAATGCTTAGGCACGGCTCTACTACATAGATTTAATATGTCTACTAGGTGTGGAAGTTGATTAGTTCATTGTATGCCGCATTAGAATATTTGTTTAGATCATCCAATCAGATTGATTTATGTTCTACGTGGTTTTATAATCATAGTTTTTAATTGGGCTTTAAGTTTTGATCAAGCAAAATTTTAAAAGGGGATTCATTCACCCCCCTCTGAATCTGGGTTGCACCATCTCATAAACCCAGCACCCCCTTGAGGAGAGAGAGAGTGAGAGAGAGAAAGTGAGAGAGGTGTGGGGGAAAAATAAAGAGAGAGAGGAGGAGAAACTTCTGGATTTCTTCCATTCAAATTCATAAAAGGTATGTACATGAGAGGGAGAGGGGCCTATTTATAGGTAACTACTCTTTACATGATCAAAGCCCTTGACAAATAGACAAAGACCAAGCTCATCCTAGACTCAATCCTAGGGACCCAAAACTAAGTTACCAGGGCCCAATTACGCACAATTAAGAGAATTAGACCATAACAACATGACTCAATAAGGGAAAATACATAAGATAAGACTAAAAAAATGAAGACAACATGTGAACCACAGAGTCAGTCTTCCTTAAGGTGATGTAGGCGATCCAAGCCAAAGTGAGTGTCGTGAGATGCCCTCATCAAATCCCCCGGGGTGGGGGAACTCAACCCCATCGAGTATGGGTCCGCTTGGCTATGGTAGTGCTCCAAAATGTCCGAGTCAAGGTGCAGCAGGTCCTCCTGGCTCACCCAAGCATCCTCCATCGGGGGACGGCCCTTCCACCTTATCAGGTAGCGCAGGTATACCCTGTTCCTGGTGATGGTACTTTTCTCATCCAATATTGCCTCCACTCGCTCACGTCGGCCTTTCAAGCTAGTAGGTGGAGTCCCACCGTGGGTATCTCTCTCAAGGGAGGGTAAATGCTCAAGCTCCTCACTGGGTCCCACCGTGGGGCCCTTGTTGGGTACCAGGTCTGCCACATTGAAGGTAGGGTGTACCCCAAAACCCTCAGGTAGGCCCATGTGGCTTTCCCAAAGTCCTTCATGGACCTCTTAGATGGCCTGGTTGGCTTCCGTGGGGAACAAGCACTTTAATAGTGGGGCTGAGAGGGATCGACGATACAACCGACCATTCACCACAGTGAAGTGGGTCACTCATGCTAGCGTGCAACGGGCTTCGGTGTAGTCGCTTGGGAGTTATTACCGCAAGAGAAAATCCAACATGTGATCCATAAAAGAAGGCTCATAGTCGATGGCGTTTACCTGGGATGCTGGTTATTCTTTGCTCGGCACTGACAGTTCTTCCACTAGGATCGATCTTGAGTTGGAAACCGTGGTGGTAGACGCCAAGCGAGACAGGGTGTCTGCTCGGATGTTCTCCTCCCTAGGGATGTGGACCACCTCAAAATGGGAGAATTCTTCTGTCACAACCTTGGCTTTCTCCAAGTACTTAATCATGGAGGGATCGCGCGCTTTGAATTCTCCCTTGACTTGGTTGGCGATGAGCATGGAATCACTGTATGCTCGCATGCTAGATGCCCCCAAGTGTTTTGCCATATACAGCCTTGAGAGGAGTGCCTCATACTCAGCCACATTATTCGTGGTCAGGAAGTTGAAACGTAGAGCATACTGAAGCTCTAATCCTTCTAGCGAAAGTAAGACTAATCTTGCTCCGCTACGAGTAGCGTAGGATGGCCCATCGACATATAGTTCCCAAGTGGGCCCCGAGGACTGTTCGAGTGAGTCTTCAGCAGGTATCATACATCCAACGATGTAGTCAGCAAGGGCCTGGGCCTTGATTGCGGTCCTCGGATGGAACTTGATGTCGAATTCACCTAGCTCGATAGCCCATTTGATCAACCTCCCTGAAGCGTTAGGGTTCTGGAGGATTTGTCGTAGTGGTTGGTCGATGAGGACAACGATTGGGTGAGCCAAAAAATATGGGCGTAGCTTGCGAGCGGCCGTAACTATGGCTAAGGCAAACTTTTCAATTCATGAATACCGAAATTCTGGTCCTTGCAGCGCTTGACTAACGTAGTAGACGGGCTTCATGATACCAGCTTCCTCTCGAGTGACTACGACACTCATTGTGCTCGCCGTCACTGACAGGTATAGGAATAACTGCTCTCCCTTGTGTGACTTGGAGAGTATGGGAGGAGTTGCCATGTAGTATTTTAATTCTTCAAATGCTTGCTCGCACTCTTGATCCCAATCGATCTGTCCTTTCTTCTCCGGCACCTTATTGGCTTGCTTGATCAGTCAGAAGAAGGGAAGGCACCTCTCGACTGCTCGGGATAGGAACCGAGTCAACGTGGGGATACGCCTAGTGAGGCACTATACCTCCATTACTCATCCTAGTTGCTTCATTTCTAGTATCACAAGGATTTGGTTAGGGTTGGCCTCGATCCCTCGGTGGGTGATGAGGAACCTAAGGAACTTTCTTGATTTGACCCTGAATGCACATTTAGTTGGGTTAAGTTTCATATGGTACCTTCTAAGTGTGGTGAAGGTTAGATTGGTCTGGGCACATTCATTTGGGACTTCTTTTTTGATGGGGGGCCCTCCACCTTTCTCTCTTTGGTGGAGATAAAATAGCATCGGCAGAATTCTCTTTGGTCCCCTCGGACTTCTCCCACACCATGGGAGGTGAGGAATTTTAGTTTCTGTTGGTACAATGAAGGAACCCCTTTCAATATCCCTTGGATTCCTCAGCCAATTATGGTGTTGTAGTCGATCATACCTCGCACAATTGTAAAGTCGGCCACAAAGGTCACATCTTTTGGGGCGATTTTGAAGGTGATCGGAAGGGAGATCCGCCCCTTAGGATAGGTTATCGAGCCAAAGAATCCAAACATGGGTGTGTACAATGGCGCTATGTAGGAGAGGTCCACACCCATCAAGACAAGACAATTGTAAGAAATGACATACGAGCCATTTCCATTATCTACCCGAATACGACGGATTGTACATTAGTTGATGGTTGTGAAAACGACTAGGACGTCAGAATGTGGAGTGATTGCGGCCACCAAATCTTTGTCTGAAAAGATGATAGGCTCCTTGAAGTGATCCTTAACAGGAATATGAGCAGTTGGGCCGCGACAACTCGTGTCATCGCAGTCCACTTGGTTGACCTGGGAGACATACGCTCGATGCCTGCTGGAGGTATCCCCCCTAATGCCAGGCCTCCGAAGATCACCATGATCTCTTTTACGTTGGGTTGGTTATGAATGGGGGGGTGATGTTCTAGACTTCTGCTGCCATCGCTCGGTGGCCTTATCGATGAACTTGTCCAAGAGCCCTCAGTGGACTAGGTCCTCGAGACCGTCTTTGAGTTGGACACAGTCTGTGGTGTCGTGGCCATGGTCACAATGAAAGCGATAGTACCTTCTCTAATTCCTTATCCTCAGATCAGATTTCATCTTCTGTGACCAGCGGAAGTAGGGGTCCTCTTGGATCTCCATGAGGATTTGCTTAGGTGGGGCTGACAGTGGAGTGTAGTGCCTATAAAGGGCTTTTCCTTTTGACCCATTTTGGTTGTGGCACTCTCGGTCTCGGCGCTCTCGCTTGCTCCTTTCTCCTTAAGGGGAATCAATCGATCGCTTGCGGTCGGGTTGACCGATTTTGACTGCTCGGCCTAATGCAACATTCTTCTCCTCGCAGCTAGCATGGTTATGAGCTAGGGCGAGGAGCTCCATCAGCATTGCTGGGGACTCTACTCCGTGCATCCTTCAGAGGATGGCATCCTGAGTGTGTGAACGACATCACAGGAAAGGAGAGGGGGAAACACATGCGAGACGCGGGGTAATGCGGAAGAGAGATCGCCGCAGGAGGTTGCTCTCCGTGAGGTGAAAACAGAAAATGTGCGGAATGGAAATTACGTAATAAAGGACCATTGTGGGAAATTACTCTCCACGGGTTTAGACAAGAATTGAAATGGAGAAGAGAATCGCTGTGGGAAATTACTCTCTGCGGGTTTCAACTGGAATTAAAATGGGGAAGGGAGCTGGCTCTGATTGACATGATCGTTATAGACTCCGTCACGCCACCTCCGAGTTATCTTCCGCTGGCTCGGGGCGTGACACAGTTCTTCCACAATCAAATTTCAATAAGGAGAATAGATTTAACCAAATGACTCAACTCATCTTGGCTAATCAACAATCCCTTCAAGCTCAGAGTCAAATCATTCACGCCCAACTTGACCAACGTGATAGAGAGCTTGAAATGGACCAACATACTAGCCTCCCCAAGGAAAACTTTGAAAATCAATTTCTTGATGGTAATATCACATTGAATGATCCATCCATCAATCCTCAATTCAACAACTCTCAAATAATTTTTAATGATGAGGATGATATGGAGCAACAATATCAGAAAAATTGGGGGGAAGCTAATGAATCTCAATTTGTAATGGCCAAGGAAAATAATGAGGAGTCTAAGTTAGGGGGAGAAGAAGAGAATAATGAAAATCAAATTTGGGCCCCAAACTCTAATGACTATTATGATCCAGCCCAACATACAAATCATTCTTCTCCTTGCTATTCATCTCTTCCACCCTCAGATAATAACCCAGATGATCAATTCAATCAGTTAATTCTCCAAAGTCAATCCCTCCAAGAGCAAATCAATAAGCTGAGCAAGGAAGTCAAAATCATGGAGGAAGATCAATTCTTTGATTACTCTGGATCCACTCCTACTCATCAAATTCTTGATACTGACTACGATCAATCCTTGACTTCCCATTATCATAACATTCAGATCCACTATGACTCAGAAGATGAAGGAATTGTGGAGAGATCTTATCAGGAAAATTTGAATGAGGAACCTAGAAAATTTGAGGAGACTGAAGAATTTACTGGAAAAGAAATAAAGGAAGGTGATGAACTAATTCCCCCTCCTAAAATTGAATTTGAGGAGCTTGCGCTTGATTGCCCTCATAACGAGAATGTTAGAGAGGTGGATGATCTCAAGTTGGGGGGAGAGGCAGAAACTAATGAATCTCAAATCTATGATCAAATGTCTTTCTCTGAATTTGATGAAATTCTCTTTGAAGATGGGCGAGAAGAAGAAGTGAAGATGGATCAAGAATGGAGCATCTATTTGAGCAATGCTATTAAGGTAAATGAAAAATTGAATGAATTGAGTATGCCACGTGATAATTTCAATCTGGAGGAGAGGGTAGAGCTTTTGCGAATTCGTGATCACAGTGATTCTTTTGAAATTCTTCCAGCCGATTGGTCTAATCTTGCTCTATATCTAGCTAATCTGTCTGATCCCATTGAATTTCGTGAACATTGTGTTGAGGACCACGTTTCTTTGACCCTTGATGTTGATAACCTCCTCGACACCAACCAATTTATGGGAGTCTCTCACTCTCCGATCTCTCCCCACCTCACGAGCTTTCTTGAAATTCCCAAAATTGAGGTGGAAAATAATTTTTTAGAAGAAGATAACAAGGTCTGAATCATTCCATTCACACCTTTCATAGACCTTCAAGAGGAATGAAAGAAACCCAAAATAAATTTATCTTAGGCCTAAATTAGAGTTTTAGGGTTAAATTCAGAGATTAGCAAGAACCAGCCCAAATTGAACCCAATTCGAGCACTAATGGGCTCATATCGAACCCTAAACCCTAGGCCCATCTAGGACCAACCTTTTTCCTTGAAAACCCAAACCTTAGAAGCCCTAATTCAAGGGTGGCAACACTAGATTAGGTCGAACGTGAGGTTTTTGCCGAGCTTTGGGTTTCAGATTTCTCTTGCTTGTGGAGGACTCTTCGAGTCTCCCAACCCCTATAAAATGAAGGCCACACCTCCCTTGAAACCTCTTTTGCTTTGGGCGGCGGCAGCATGCGAGATCGAGGGTGAATTTGACAAGGAAAGTGAGGTCATGTTAGGGTTCCGACAAGTTCATCATCTTCATCTTCAAACCCATTAAAGGTAGGTTTCTCTCAGGCCCAACCGTAACTAAATTATACCATCATGAGCATCTCGAAGTCCTCTTTCCATTGGTACATTTTTACCTAAATTTTATTTAGTATTTTGTTCATATCGTGGGTTTTAATCATAGTCTATCGGAGTTCACCAGAAGGCTGGCCTCGGCCCCAAATCGTAAACTTACAGAGACCGTGACCTAGAGACCATGGTCTCGTGACTTACCACCATTTGTCGATGGGAGATTTTATTTTTTAAATGGGTCACACTAGCCAGAATGCAGTCGTTGACCAACCACTACCATCAGGTAGCGGTCCTCCCCTGACCGCGATCTGTGCTCGGGTTATAGTAAGATCGTAGTGTTTTTCTTGTGTTCTGTTCTAAATAGATAGCATGTTTTAGGACTAAAAATGCACTTAAAATTAGGGCTTCATGAAAGAACATCAAAGTTAATAAAGATCTATGTCCTTGCCCTTGATTTTTAATTGATCTCTCTTGTTATACCTTGCAAAACAAGTAGAACAATTGCTATAATTTGTTCACATCTTTGAAAGTCTCTCCGATACTTGGACTCGATATTGGTTACATTGATAGGATTGGTTGAGGGTCATGTCACTCTGGTGGCAATGGCTTACCATTCACTCTCATTTTCTATGACTCACATCTCTAATTCTAGTGAAAGTTGGGACTCTCCACTGGATATTTCTTTCGTCAGACTAGGACCGCTATAATAAGGCCTCCGTAGGACTCTGCGAGCGTAGAATTCCTACTAGAACACTAAGCAGGTTGTACCCTGAAACCCTGAACCCACTGATTCTATCAGATTTTGATTTGGGGCAGTCCGAAGTTGTAACTGAGTTCTATACAACACTGTTCAGAATGCAACCCTATGGAGACCACTACCAGGAGGTAGCCGCCTGGAGTTGACTGCGTTCTACTTTCATTTTGGGCTGCACACCTGTCATGTCTCGAGGTTTTAATATAGCGGAAGAAAATTTAGGAACGTGAACAGCCGGCATGGTAAGCCACTCGCAAGCAAGAAAATCAGAGCGCAAGATAATCACTTTGATCGAGGGCAAATGCCCAATTTATAGAGGAATGGAAGCAAGGGATCGGTGCGGTGAAGGGACGAGCGGATCATCACCGAATCGTCGGCCCGCCATGCCAAGGGCACCACTGACTCGCCGGTCCGCAAGCACCAAGGGCGCCACCGATCCAGCCGAGAAGGGGAAGCCACCGACTCAAAGCCTTAGCACCAACAACTTGGAGCACTTGGGCACCACCGACTCATAGTGCAAGGCACCACCGAATCAGCATTCAAGGTGCCACCGACTCAATGGAGGGCATTTTTCGTAATTTTGACATTTTGTCCTGAAATTGACCTGGCAAGAGCTTGTCATCCAACGTAGCCCTAGAGTTGATGCAGTGGCCCCGAAACATGCTTCGATGCCCTGGTTTGAGGTTTTTCGGTGATTTCTGGCAATTTTTGGTATGTGTCGAACCCATACCGATTTTCTTAGGTTTTGCCCTAATTCAGCCTTCGGCACTGTGATTTGTGCTGCCAAGCTTGCTATAGAGCCATGTGGGGCTTCTTCATCAAGTGCGCTATCCCTCGAAGCAATTTTGCCTTCACTAGACATCTTTTAGGTCATCTACGGCCCTTTTTTGGTGCTATGTGTACCCGAATCGGGTAACCTGGGTTTCCCCTAATTTAGCATTCAGTGTGTCGATTTGTGCCGCCAACTCCACTATGCTGACATGTGGAGGATCTTCATGAGGAGGGCCATCCCTCGAAGCATTTCTACCCTAATTGGACGTCTTTGTGGCCACTTATGGACCGTTCTGACATTCTGTGTGTGCTGAGCAGACTTCTCAACTTTTTCACTGATATCACCCTCGGCAATACATATTGCACTTTTGGGCCTGCTTTACGATTATAGAAAGCGTCTTCATTGAGTGGGCATCCATCTTGGAGATTTTTATCCCTACAGAGTTACTTTTCAGTCATTTGCAGACCACTTCAGCACCCCGGTGCCCCGATCTGATCACCTAAGTTTTTCGCTGATTTAGCCTTCGGCTCCCTATCTTGAGGAACCAGGGACATTTCTTCGTCTCAGTGGGGGTTCTTTATCAGGTGGGGAATCACCTAGTACTTTCTCGTCCGGGGTGGATGGGTATGGAGACGTATTCGACATGATTGCTTTGATGTCGATTCATTAGCTCTGATCGTCGTACAACCTTAGTGAGCTCTGGTTGCTATTTTAACCCAAGATAATGAAATGTAGGGACTCTGGTACTTCTTATGAGGTGACCTGAGGCTTCAGTGGTTTGAGTGGACCCGTCGTTGACTTTTAGTTGGCTGCTTCGAGCACATAATTATCGCCCAGTAATATTTTAGACGTCAACAAATGCCCCCCCAGCCGCGAACGCCACGAGTGAGGAATGAGCGGAGCGGGGCCTATGGATGTGCTTGCTTTATCAGGGCTTCGACATGTGGGACACACTTCGCCTTGAGTCCGTGACACAACTTGGATGGTGATTCGGTGACACCAATGGACGAGTTGAATCGGTGCCGTGGTTGCTTGAATCAGTGACACATGCAGTGGTGCTGATTCGGTGATGGGCCTGTCCCCTTGAGTCGGTGGCATGCGTCGCTTTGAGTCGGTGACACCATCGCCTATTGAGTCGGTGATGCTTCGGGTGTCCTTGACTTGGTAGTGCGGCTGGCAAAAGGCAGAGAGGGGAGTCAGTGATGATGGCACCGGCTCACCCTCCCCCTTCTTTTCTTCTTAAACCCTCTCGTAGGGCTTCTCAACCCTTTCATCTTCTCAGAGACACGGTCAAGCCCTATCTTCATCTCCGGTTCTGGTGGCAGCTCGAGGGTTTCCCCCCTTCGCAGTGAGCCCTTTTCTTCGGCGGCGTCTCCCCTTCCTTCCCTCCAGTGAGCACCGTGGTGGAAACGGCGAGCCTCCCCATTCCTTCGTCGTTGAGGCCGATGAGAGCCTGGGCTGGCAAGTGAGTGGCGGGCCATTCCCTTCCCCCCCTTTTTCTTCTTCGACGAAGACGGTGGAGGCGGTGGGCGTCGCCCATTGTCTTTTCCTCCACGGGTGATGATGGCTTTGTAGCGGGGAGTTTTCCCCTTGTCTTCTTTCATGCTGTGGGAACCCGGGCCAGGGTATGGCGATGCTTAGCCTCCTCCACTATCGGTGGCATTGTGGCCGTGGAGGAGAGTATTCAGGCATTGGAGACCTTGTTTGTTCCAACACAAAGGGTTCATCCCCTATTGATTTAATGGCTTTAGGGAGGTTCTTAGTAGGGTAGCCCTTGGAACCGGCATTTCCCGTTGTCCATTCGGCCTAGGTGTATCACCTATGGCTCTATCTTTAGGGACCATCCCACCTTAGCGTGTGGACGTGCTCCCCTATTGTTCTGGGATGCTCCTGACTTAGGGTGTTGGGAATGGTGATCTGCTCTGATTACAGGTATAAGGATTGGAACGAGTATGGCTGAGATCCAGAGGGGGGGTGAATGGATCCCAGAGTAACTTTTTAGGGAATTAAAATATTAAATCTACTCTTATTGATCTAAAATAATTAGCAACGTTCTAATCATAGTGTGAACACTAGCTGATACCACTCAAATGAAGAAAGCGGCCACTCAACCAATTATAGTACTTGGCGGAGGTTTGATCTAGGATCTCCTCACGCAAGAGGTGACATTCCAGATAGACCTGACCTATCCTTCCCGACACGTCTTTTGATATACTATTTGGTTGATGAACCACTCAGATCATAAGAGTGAAATTGCATTCAGAATTGAAACCAATCTGTTAGCGGGCCTAGTCATGCATCTACGCAGAGTAATAGACAGATAACCAATCACACACGGGACATGGATTTTTAGGTGGTTCAGTCTCAACCTTGAGACCTACATCCACCGCACACTCAAACCTGAGTGTGACTTCTGCTGACACACAGCTTGACCACTGATCCACAGCTTTCGAGATGAATCCCTACAACCACTAACTAACAGCTTGATCCACTGAGCCTCACAGCTTGCTAACAGCTGAGCACTATAGCTTGCTGTTCAAGGAACAGATCCTTGCTATTGAGCATCACAGCTTACTCCGCTGACTTACAGCTTGAAACACAATGATGAAAGAAAAATACAAACAACTGAAAATGAAAATTAGATGTAGCAATAAAAATAATGTAGCTCAAAGATAAGCAAATGATTCTAGATCTGATCTAGGAATTATGACTGGAGCAGCTCTCACTTCTTCTCCTCTTTTACGATACTCTGTTCTGCCACTCCTTCACTTTCCTACAACACACTATCTCACTTTCCAGCAATCTTCTCTCAGGCGCTCTCACTGCTCTCAATTCTCTTATTTGTTGAACTCCACTGATCTTCTCTATTTTCTTCTCTATCTTCACTCGAACTCTAATTCACCTATCTTCAATGAATGATGTCTTTGTCTTCTTAGATATCCCCTTTTATATTGCAGTGCACTAGATGATGTGGACCCCACACAGATTCACTCTGGTGGAGGGAAGATTCCCGCCAATGCCTTTCTCAGAAAAGTGGCTTGAGTGGTTCCACGTGTCATATTATGAAGTTAGGGCAAGACCACGTGGCTGACCAATCTTGAAGAGCAAGTCACCTTGGATCACGTGTCTCTTTAACTTGATTCTTAGATCACGTGCCCACTTGAGTCTCTACTACTCTCAGTCCTTTAAGTGTTTGATTAAAACCCTGTCAATAAGAAATGAGTCATTTCATCAAACACCTTTTTCATCATTATTGCGCAGGAGAATTCATACTTAGCCAACTTAATGAAAATCAGATGCTTAAATTAAAGGAATGTATGATTATGCAAATGCTTTAAAGTATGGACACAATGCACAGACCTGATGACCTTAATTCTACATGTGCATGTTTGATACTGGTGTATCATATTCTTTTATTTCCAAGAAGTTTGTCGATCCACTACCTATGGAGCCGGAGTGGACAGATATGATAATTTCAACCCCTCTTGGAAACGAATCCAAGATCACACATCATTATCTAAATTGTAAAGTTATGGTGAAAGGGAGAAACTACCAGTAGACTTAATATGCATAGACATGAAAGACTACGATGTCATATTAGGAGTAGATTGGCTATCCAAGTATCAGACAACGGTTGATTGCCGCAACGGTAAGGTTACTTTCAAGGAGTTTCCAAAACTTGTCTACACTAGCCCCAAGAGTCGAAGCAAGTCACCTCTGATTTCAGCTCTCTGAGCTAGTAAGCTAATAAGGAAAGGGTGTGAATCCTTCCTTGCATTTTCCACCATAAGAGAAACTAAGGAGTCCATGATAGAAGACATCCCAATACTTCGGGAGTTTCCCGATGTATTTCCTGAGGATCTGCCTGGACTACCCCCACAGAGAGAAGTGGCCTTCACCATCAACCTGGTCCCTGGTGCTGGTCCAGTTTCCAAGGCACCTTATAGGATGCCCCTGTAGCCTTTATGTAGTTGATGAATAGCATATTTCGTCCTCATCTGGATCAATTTGTAGTGATCTTCATTGACGACATATTGATTTATTCAAAGACCAAGGAAGAATATGAAGAGCATTTGAGGATTACATTACAGATATTGAGGACAAATCAACTATATGCAAAGCTCAGTAAATGTGAGTTCTGGCTTGAAGAAGTGTCCTTCTTAGGACATATAATCTCCAAGGATGGGATATCAGTTGATCCATCAAAAGTTGAAGCTATGAAGAATTGGGAAAGACCAAATAATGCTAGCGAGATCTGAAGTTTCTTGGGTCTTGCGGGCTATTACAAACGATTCATTAAAGACTTTTCCAAAATCGCCGTGTCTCTTACAAGGCTAACTCACAAGGAGATTCGTTATGAATGGAGTGAAGATTGTGAAAAAAGCTTTCAAGCTCTAAAGGATCACTTAACTACTATCCTGGTCTTAGCCCTACCAGTTGAAGGAAAGAAGTTTGAGGTGTATACCGATGCGTCTAGCATTGGCCTCGGGTGTGTCTTAATGCAACAAGGAAGAGTTATAGCTTACTATTCCAAACAACTGAAGAAACATGAAGAGAACTACTCGGTCCATGACCTGGAGTTAGCTGCGGTAGTGTTTGTATTAAAAATCTGGAGGCACTATCTCTATGGAGAATTTACCACATACTCCGATCATAAAAGTCTCAAGTATCTCTTCTCTCAGAAGGAATTGAATATGAGACAAAGACGTTAACTTGGGTATCTCAAGGACTTCGACTTTACTATACACTATCATCCTGGAAAAGGAAATCGTGTAGCTGATGTCCTCAGTCGAAAGCCAAGAGTCCTATTAGCCAACTGTATGATTCAAGAATGGAAGATGCTAGAACAATTCTCTAAACTCAACATAAGCATGGACAAAGTAATATATATGTGCAATAATATGGATACATATGCAATATTGGTTCTTAGGGGCTCTTTTGAAAAGGGCCCAACCATTATAAATATGCATCCTACGTAGGAAGAGAAGCCTCTTCTCTTCTTTAGCCAAGCATTACAGGAAGGAAAGGCTTCTCTCCTCCCCTCTTCTCCCTCTTGCTCTCTCTCTCTCCCTTGTTGGTCTCTCTTTCTCCATCTCAAGGGAGAAAGGCCTATGGAAGAAGAAGGGGATTTTAAGCACTGGTGATTCGTGTGCGGGGGAAAGAACAGGTGGACGTCATCACCGCGCAAGGATCCGTGTGGTTTAGCTATAGAGGATTCATGAAAATCGACATCGGGCATTGCAGACAACGCCGTTCAGCGTAAGGTAAAGATCTACAACTCGCAATTAGGGGTTGGGTAATTTCATTGCATCGATTGGAGCATGATTCTAGGATTCTAAAAGGATCTGGGTTCAGGATAAAAAACTTTTATTATCTGCTGCGTTGCCCGAATCGAGCTGACCGATTCCTTACACTCCCGTCACGTGACAGGACTCTCGTGACCCGAGGTTTGGGTTTCTCGTCTACGAGATGTGATTTTAGGTGGTTCCCATGTGCTTTCTCAGAATAGAGGTTCAGGGTTTTCGGTAGGGAGTATAGTGGATTTTTCCCGAATGATATAGGGTTCATGGCAGCGAGGTCATGACCGTGTTCCCAGATCACGTGGTCTTGGGTTGGGCCTTAGTCAGCAAGGACAGGCCTCTACGATAGAGGTGTTGTAGTGTTTCTTCTAGCAGAATAGCCAAGGTTTTCTCGTCAGTCCGATGGTCCCACAACTGTGAGATTGGGGTGTGTTTCTGGTACAGTAGGAGTAGCTTAGAGATGTGGTACCAGCAACTATCGAGGGTTTTACGATTGTTCCTTCCGCCATCGTTGTTGTTATTGCTACTCCCACTTCCGTTGTTGTTGTTGCTATTCTTTCTTGCACTACTTTACCACCGTTATTTTCAACCGGGGTTTCGCAGGACCCCTATTGAGCCAGTTATAGGAGGCTCACCCCTTGCTTTTTAGGTCTGGCTATTCTTCCTCGATGTTCGAGGGTGCAGTGCGAAGGTTTGTAGTTGCCAGCTTGTCAGGCCAAGTGTTCACTTAGCGTTGGGTACATTCCCTTACTATAGACTGTACTTTATTTGGATTGGACTCTATAGTTAGATTTTTTAATTATTTTTAATCGTTGTTGAATTGTCCTACTTTATTTCCTATTTCTCTATGTACATCACACCCTCCTTTTAGCCCTTCCGAGCCCTCCGACTCGTGGGTAGCGGGCTAGGATTCGAATGGTATCGGGCCAGTCTCAATATCTAGATCTTGGGACATTACAGGTGGTATCAGAGCCATGATTGTGGATGTGCATGGGAATTCCAGATATTGCATTAATCAAAGTCCATACGGCCCAATACAGTCAATAGCTGGCATAGGGTTGTGTTTATTTTTCGCGGAAGCATTCAATAAAACCCTTTGCACTCTCTTGGCAAAGACCATCAGCTCCAACAAGAGGGACTGGGAAGATAAAATGTACGAGGCACTTTGGGCGTATCGTACCATATACAAGACTCAACGGATTGCTCACCATTCTCCTTGGTGTACGGCTCGGAAGTAATTATCCCCATAGAATTGGAGATACCCTCCTTAAGGGCCGCAATCCAGCAGGGGTTGGTCAGGGAAGAACATACGAATGTTGAGCGAAGACTCGAAGAACTCTCTGATCTAGAGGGAAAGCGACTTCAAGCCCAAAAAAATATCCAGGTTTATCAGGCCCGGATAGCATGTGCCTTTGACAAACTCATCAAGGAGCGCGAATTCAAGAAGGGCGACTTTGTCATGGTCAAGAGAAGAGAAGTCAAGGCTGCCAACCCTAAAGACAAACTAAATGAGAATTGGCTAGGGCCTTATGTGGTCCAGAAAGTATATGAAGGGGGAGCCTATGTGATTATCAACCACCGGGGGGAAGTTCAGTTTTCACCCCTTAATGGTAGACATTTAAGGCTGTACCACGCTCTGACTCCACCATTCAATGAATGATTCAGATCGCCACCCTTCTCGGTGTGAGACTACATTCCTTTTGCATGCGGGAAAGAATAATAGGGTGCTCACCAACTCTGAAGCTATCTGAGCGTCAACCTTTGGGCCAATAGTCTCTTTAACATTGGCATTCAGTCCGACAACTCCTGATTGTTAGCGTGCGAGCCAGAAATTCTTTGCCATGAGCGCTCCAAGCTGATGAAAATTTTAAAGGTGTCTGACCTCGGAAGCCTATTCAGGGCCCAAAGGGATTGAGACTCTGACTTACCACAGTGCCATCCCTATGGTGGTGAAGGTATACAAAGAGACAAAGAAATCGTGTTGGCTTCCAGCATTTGGTCGGCCCCAACAAACACACACCCGACTCGGCCCTTCTGTCCAGAGCCAGGAAGAGAGAATAAACCCTTTCCTTGTCTTGGCACTAATCCCGTGTTGATGAATCCACAAAGAGACAAAGAAACCGTGTTGGCTTTCGACATTTGGTCGGCCATGACAAACATACACCTGACTTGGACCTTCTATCCAGAGCCAGGAAGAGGGAATAAACCCTTTCCTTGCATTGGCACTAATCTCGTGTTGACGAATCCACAAAGAGACAAAGAAACCGTGTTGGCTTTTGACATTTGGTCGGCCCCGACAAACACACACCTGACTCGGACCTACTATCCAGAGTCAGGAAGAGAGAATAAACCCTTTCCTTACGTTGGCACTAATCCCGTGTTGACGAATCCACAAAGAGATAAAGAAACCGTGTTGGCTTTCGACATTTGGTCAGCCCCGACAAACACACACCTGACTCGGACCTTCTGTCCAGAGCCAGGAAGAGAGAATAAACCCTTTCCCTACGTTGGCACTAATCCCGTGTTGACGAATCCACAAAGAGACAAAGAAACTGTGTTGGCTTTTGACAGCAGACAACAAACAGAAACCTGAATCTTGAAAGCTTTTAGGAGTTAACTCAAATAATGGTAAAGTGTCAGATGAAAACTTCAATGCACCAATATATTCGCACCATGCCAAATACACATTTTCTTTTTAAGTGCCAAGTTGTCACATGGTATGCACAAACTACATGAGTTGCAAGCTTTCCATTCCAATTCAGTGATTTGAGTTCTTCCCACTATTGAGAGTGAGTACTTACCATGGTGTGCACAATTTAAATGAGTTGCAAGGATTCCTTTTTAATTCTGCAAAAGTAGCCCTAACTACCACATATCAATTAAGACCAATTAGCCACATCGTTCACATATCAAGAAAAAAGAAACCAATGAATGAGGGTTTTGAACCATTTACCCTCATATGAGTCCTGCACAAAAATTCATAGCCATATCAATCATTTTAGTGAAGACCAATGAATGAGGACATGCCACACTTGAAGGAACAAAAATAAGACCATTTATAGCAATCGACGGCGCATAATCCCACGCAAAATTCCACATATCCACTCAGGCTGTGAATTAACCAAGCCATTTGAAAACATAACCATTCAATGCCATGTATTAACTCATTCACTGCACATCATTTCTATACACAAATCTAATCATCTATTCAAACTTCCTTGAACCAACACACTCATATTCACATGAACCACTATCACATGGTATTTGGTCATCATCAAAACTTCTCAATTCAAAATGACCACACATGGGGTTCAACATTAAGCCTACCTTCGATTGGGACAGTGTGTCCCTGCCCAACCTAGTGCTGATGTTCATATTTCATGGGAGATTATGCTAAATTTTCATGCCAGTTCTCTCGTTTCTCTATTCTACTCGTTCTGTTTCAATAAATTGCATGTCTGATGCCGGTCGTAAGAGACGAGTATCCCGATTGTGAGGAGGCCTCATCCAGGCTATATAAGTATCCACGATCCTGTGATCAATCGGGTGAGTACAATTTCGTGCGCTGGATTTCATGACTCAAAATGGCCACTGGCTATGCCCAGCCGGGCGATAGTAATATTCCCCTCGTTTGTTTCTAATGGACTCTGTCGCACTGTGTCACCATTTATTTCTTTGCTGTGTAACTTTGTTTATCGCTGTAACATGGGTTTTGTTCTGAACTGCTGGTGTATAAACTACTGTCAACAGAGACAGCTGCATGCCCTTTTCACTCACCTTCATGAGTTGTAAGGGTTTGACTGTTCTTCATAGATCTATCAAGATTTAACTTTCCCCTTTTCCATGTGTGTTTTCTCCTCCTCACTATAGTTACCCTGGCCCCCCGGAGTCAGCTACACACTTGCACATCTCATGTTTGTCAAATAGATTCCTCGAACAAAACATGACCTTCAATCAAGCACAGACTACGGCCTTTAGCTCCAGGGCGATAACATAAACATTCTGATTCTTTCGATCAGAACTGGATAGCATGGGTCCATCATAAAGAGGGGGAAATATTCCCGTCCTATTTATGTTGGTAATCCATCAAAATGTTTAGATGTATTTTTGACCACATTATGTTCCATCGTAAATATTAATTAATTTTCTTATTATTAATTTTTGGACGTCAGTATCGACAAAAATTTTGACATCAACTTTCGTCAGAAATTGTTGACGAATTTGAGACGAAAAAAAATTACGTCAAAAATTAGTGACCTAATTGTACCAACGTCCATAATACGTCAGAAATACGTCTGAAATTCATTGAAAATTAACTTTAGGATGTATTTTTGATGTATTTATGATGGAATATTGATGTCAAAAAAACCTGCTTCCCTTGTAGTGTGAGGTGCAGAGCATATGGCACCAACCATGAGAATTGTAGCTCATACTCGGCCACAGACATCATGCCTTGGCTAAGAGAGGCAAATTCCACAGCTTTCCTCTCCTTGACATGCTGAGAGAAATATTTAGCATGGAAGAGTGCAAGGAATTCTTCCCAAGTGATTTATCCATTTGGAAGATGGGCCGAAGTAGCCTTCCACCATACGTGCGCATCTTTGTTGAGTTGGAATGTGGCTAATAGGACCTTCTCCTAGTCCGAGCATTACATAACATTGAATATACGCTCCATTTCATCTATCCAATTCTCCGCTTCATCAAGATTAGCTGATCTAGAGAATCGCGGAGGGTTCATGCTTCGAAAGTTGCAATGTAGGTCCCCAGTGCCTACCCTCACGCCAACTTGGGCCACAGTTTCAAGGGCCTGGGTGAGACCCGCAATAGTTTGTTGCATCGCATCCCAATTTGCACGATTTGTGGCCATTATGGAAATGTGGTGCCTGAGAAAATAACCCATTAGTTATTCCCTTGGAATTTTTGAGGGTTAACCTATAGATTAATTTTTAGAAAACTAGCTTATCTTGGGTTGTACCCAATCTCTCATAGGTTGGGAAATTTTCTTCCCGGTTCATAGGTATGGGTCCTTAAACATTGGACATAGCCTATGACGTGACATTTTTGTAGGACTTACTTATGCCTAGGCTCTGATACTAACTCAATTGTCACTCCCTGAGATATGCAGTGGAAGTAATATCGGGAATGTGGACAATCGGTAATGCGCCTCAAGCTAGAAATATAATCAGAGCGCAAATCATTCACACATAAGATGAATGCACAAGATGATGTATTCAAAAACTCAACTTTTATTGAAAAATAATAATCATCAAAGTACATTGACATGCAACTTCTTTGACACAATGACAAACTAGACACAATAAAAAGAAAATTACATAGTTGACTCATGACACTTAAACTATCTAAACTTACTCTCGTCTTCAATCACTCTCGGACCCATCACTCAAGTAGTCCAAATCACCAGTAGAATTTTCTCAAAAGATTGAGCACACTTTCCCTGTAGGTATCTTCATATCAATATGAAGGCAACTTTAAGTAATTCACATTTTAGCTCTAGAAGGTAAGATAAAGTTGATACGATAAAACATGTGAATAAAATGTCTCCGGATGCCAGCTTCTAGCGGGAGTGCCTTCTTCCTCTATCAGAAGGGAATAGTTGATAAGATCCAGGCGGTCTCCCCCGATGCAGCACAGGCCCCTCAGGGTCTTCTTAAAGTCATCCTTCACGATCGGAGGGAGCTTGACTTGTGGTGCCGGCCTGGCCTCCCGAGCCTCCCGGCGCACGCCCAGGGACACGACCACCTCCTTCTCCTTGTTGTGCTTTAGCCGAAGTAGGTGCTCTAGGTCAATATCTAGCACGGGCACCGATTGCTTGCTTAAGAATTTCCTTTCGGCTCCGTCCCAGCAATCGGTCCTACACGACCGATAAAAACCTATCCGGGCATTCCACCACTTTATATATTCTTCGGTCACCCGCAGAACTCGGCTAGGTGCCGGCACCCTGAAGGTAGCGCTGTCAGCCCGATGGAAGAAGTCCCACCAGGTTCGAGCATGTTTGGCGGTTAGACTTCCTCGGAGACTCCGCACGGGCAGGCCAAATTGCGCGTTGTATACTGGGATATGCGGATCATATTCGAAGTTTCACCCGAATCGAAAGGGATAGTATGGCTCCGATAACAGGGTGTCTCCCTTTCTGAAGACCAGCACACTCGGGCGAATAGACAACGCCCAGTCATGAAGTTCCGGCTCTAGCAGTGGGCAAACCACGGTCTGTTGGCTGATCGGGTGAATGTACCTCTCCACCTGGTCGTCCCGACATTCTCATTTGTTATTCACTAGGGGACTTGAATGTGTGGCCAGCGTCCAGAAATGAATAGTACCCACCGAGTCATGGGGAATAGTTGTCAGCCGACTTTGGATATTGTATAGTTGCAGGGATGTTGAGCTCAGTTCTGCACTCGCGAACTCCAGCATGCACGAAAATAGTCCCCAGGCTTGGAGGGTGCGTAGAGCATACTCGGGGAATAGGGAACAGACCCACGCGTTGAAAAAGTGCAGCGGGCCAATGTATCAGGCTTGGCATGAGAACTGATGTGCCCTAACATCCCTGATCGTCTTGTATATCAAGCATAGGGCAGCCGGACGCAAAGATAATTTGATCCCCTAGGCCATCTGGCAAGCCGGGTAGATCGTGTCAGGTTGAATAACTATCTCGTCTCCATATGGCATTGCGAAAGAACAAAGCCAGTATGTCAAGTAGGCCGCACAATGCGTCATCGGGTTGACCCTTGTTGGGTTGGCACCGCTCTGACGTCCTCTTGAGGAAGGGAGATTTACCTCGGCCTTGCTTTTGCCGTGCTTCTTCCGAATGGTGGCAGTACCAATGCAAGGAAAATCTTCGTATTGCTTCGGCCCCTAGAAGAAGTACTTCAGCCATAAGGTCATGCAGACCCTCTTCTGATCCCTGCGGGGAGGTTGCTTTCCACCATGCGATAGCTGGTACATCTCTCGGTATGCCTTCATAAGGTATCAGTAGGAGTAGTCGAGTGAATAGAAGCCGTCCCCAGTGGTTTCGTCTTTGTTAAGGTCAGGGCGTCACTTGAGAGTGGGGGGCATTTGTGGACGCCTAAATTTTCGCGACCAAAGGGTAAATTTCAACTTTGATGATGGTGGGGCCGCATCCAGTACACGACATTGTGCCGTCGTGAATTTACACTCCAACAGATGAATTGAATGTAAAATTAAGCGAGATCCTAACGTCCTCAAAGATGTAGCCCGGAGTGAGGAGGCCCGGGCGATCGGGCGTCAAAAGAAAAAAATAGAATAAAATAAAATAAAGAGAGGAAATCGAAGAAAAGAAGAAAAAAAGATATAAAATAATAAAAAACAGGTGGCAAATGTGCCATCGAATATCACCTATCACACCAGCCGCCGGATATAGCCCCACACACCCACACCGGTTATGCACCTCTCCCTCGTCTCTCTCTCCTCGCGTGGGCTACACACGCCGCCAGATATGCCCTGCACCCCACCGAATATCACCTCCTCAAACTCCCACCAGACAAGCACCCCCTGAGATCCCACTGGATATACTCCTCCCTCTTTCTATTTTCCCTGCCAGATATAACCCCCTGTCATGCCATCGGATATAACCTCTCCGCACACACCCCCGTCGGATAACACCTCCTCATGCCAAGCACATGCCGCATATCATCTCTCCGCACACACCCCCGTCAGATAACACTTTCTCATGCCAAACACCCACCGCATAACACCCTCGCACACCTCCCGTCCCATTGTTCTTCCTCCTCTTTGTGCCTGTTGACAGGTGTTGTCCTTCCCCCCTCTCTTCGATCCGTGAAACCCTCCAGGCACTGGTGAAGATGATGACCATCGAGCCCATCGTTGCGAGGCAGAGCTTCGACAGCCGTGGGAACCCCACCGTCGAGGCCGACGTGACGCTGTCCAATGAGCAGAAATACAGGGCTGCTGTCCCAAGTGATGCCTCTACAGGTGTATATGAAGCTTTAGAACTCAGAGATGGCGGGTTTGATTACCTTGGAAAGGCTATTCTTGAGGTTGTTGAGGACGTGAACACTATCATTGGAGCAGCACTGATAGGAAAGGACCTTACGGAGCAGACTCGGATTGATAATTTAATTGCGCAAGAGCTGGATGGAACATCCAATGAATGGGGTTGGTGTAAACAGAAGCTTGGTGCAAATGCCATATTGGCTGTATCCCTCGCTACTTGCAAGGCTGGAGCTAGCGTGAGAAATATCCCCCTTTACCAGCATATTGCTAATCTTGCTGGCAACAAGAACCTTGTGTTGCTTGTGCCTGCATTCGATGTTATCAATGGAGGGTCACATGCAGGAAATAAGTTGGCCATGCAGGAATTTATGATTCTTCCTATTGGGGCCTGTTCGTTTAGAGAGGCTATGAAGATGGGTGTGGAAGTCCATCACAACTTGAAGGCTGTAGTCAAGAAAAAGTATGGCCAGGATGCTACCAATGTAGGAGATGAGGGTGGCTTTGCTCTTAATATCCAGGAAAACAAAGAGGGTTTGGAGTTGTTGAAGACTACTTTTCTTTTCACCATATTTTCTTTTTCTTTTCCTTTCATGAGCATTCAGGTCTAGCGCACACCTTTTTACATGAGAAAACATGCCTTTTACACGTCAGAGTCGCTAGTTACTCAGTATGGCTAACCATTATGCTTTAATGATCTAGTATAGACCTTTCGACGTGAGGACACACGTTTATTAGACGCCAGTATCCCTAGTATCCTCTAGTATGCATGCATCTAACAGTGCAAGATAGCAATCACACAACACGCAAACCACACAATGGATAGATGATTTTTACAGTAGTTTGATCTCTATCCCGAGACCTACGTCCACCTCCCACTCAATCCGAGGGAGGCTTCACTAGTGCTAAGCACCAGAACAGGGGATCACATCCCTAACAATCTACTGATACACACCTTACAACACTGACACATAGCTTGAATCACTGACTCACAGCTTGAACCCAGATCTGAGCACACAATGCTCGATCTATACGTACCCTACGTCCAAAGCAAGAATTGCCACCATAAATAATTAAAGGTAATGAAAGAAACAAAGAAAATAAGATTGAATGAAATGCAGATCTAGTAAGAAAATATCTCCCAATGATTTGAATGTCTCGATCTGATGAAGAAATTCTACTGCAACTTTGATTCTTCAATTCTGATCATCGATGGGCTTAGTCTCAGCAATGTGGCTTGGATCTAACTGGACTTGATTGCTTCCAAATGGAACTCCACAGGTTCTCTTCAAGAGAACTAAACCTTTGCCTTGACCTTCGAATAGGTAAGATGAATGAGATGGATTCGCTGGGCTTTGCTACTCTTTCTCCTTTAATCGACCTCTCTCTCCGGTTCGACCCCTTCTCCAAGCTTTTCTTCCTTCTTCTTCTTGGCTGCGCACCCTTCGTTGGCTACTCCCACTTCTTTCCTTCTTATATTGCTGCTACTTGCCTCCCTTTCTCTTAGTAACAGATCATAAACCTACCTTTTTTATGTATTCTGTTAGGGATGGAATCCATTGGGCCCCACTATACCAAAAAGTTGTTAGGATAAGTTGGAAATTCTCGCCTTTAGAACCTTCTACCTCATACCCTAATGGATCTAACGATTGGGCATAAGATCTCGTGCCAAAACAGATCCACTTTTCAGTTCACTCAAGATCAGGTCTGACGCAAGTCGACTTTCTTAGGCATCTGGGTTGACTTGCTGCAAGGTCTGGATAGACAACTATTCTGGTTAACAGCACAAGTCAACTTGTCCCATTCTCCGAGTCAACTTTCTCAGGTTCTGAACAAAATAGATAGTTCTGTCTGCCAGGGGCAAGTCAACTTGCAAGGCTTTTGAGTTGACTTGGTGAGGGCCAATTCAGTTGGCTGGTTTTTGGATGTAGCTTCGGGTCGACGTGTTCCCAGAACAAGTCGACTTGTTGTTCTTTCTTTCTTCTTATGATCTATTTTCAGCTAGGATTCGAGTCGGCTTTCTATGTTCTTGGGTCGACTTGTTCTTTTTCCTGGGGAGCTTGTAAAGGTGAATGCAAGTTCTTTTTTACTTTTTTATATTTTTTACTTTTTTTAGAGATTAACTCGTATGGCATGGCTACAGAATGCTCGTGATAGAATGATAGTGAACTTACGAGCTCGCTTGGCAGATACAGAGCAACTGTTGGGTGACAACTGGGTAGCTTTGAATGCCTCGGTGAGTGTGTATGTAAATGCATGTTCCTAATTATTACCCTAGATTCCTGGTGTTAAGCCACTAATTGTCACCTCAGATGTGGTACAGCACGCCCAGCTCGATGCAACCTCATCGATAGTAGGGGCAGATGGTGCCTCCTCCAGTTTGTAAATCCCTTGTTCAGAACTTGATTTGCTCCACGTGTAACTTGCTCGTGCCACGTAGCGTCCAGTGGAGGCAAAGGGAATGCTTTCTGCACAGGTGAGGGCTCTACCATTGAATTTTCTTTGTTTATGTCTTGTCACATCCCTGACATGATGGATATGGTAGGCGGAAGAAATGCAGGAGATGCTTGCTCGTGCCGCGCAAGGGGATGCTAGTATAGCAGAGTTGGAAGAGGAATTACGATGCCGTTAAGATGATGACTTTTCTCGAGACGCCATGGAGTTAAGGATCACCCTCCAGCTGGAAAGGGAGGACAGAGAGAGAGAACGGGTAGAGAAGGAAAAGGACAGAGAAAGAGAGAGGGCCAAGATATCAGTCGAAAGAGAAGAGAGGAGGGCCTTGGAGGCCTAATTATTTGAGCTTCGAACCAGCCTCGGTCGTGCTGATCAGTCGTTGAGGGATGGTGAGGAGCGCTACCGAAGAGCACGAGAGCATGGCTTTTGTGTCAGTAGCTTCTTCGCTGCCCCCGTCAAGCGACGAGGCACGAAAACGGGGAGAGAAGTGCAAGGTGGGAAGAGCATTACCCCCCATAGTTTGAGAACACCCTCCCGGACTCCTCGCCTGGAGGGTGGTGAAAGGAGTGATGTTGGGAGAGAGAGTGGAACTTAAAGTGGGTTGATGTATTCACTTCCAATTATGGGAGGTTTTTGGAATAAAAGAATGTTCGATTTCTTTTCCTTTGTTTCTTCCCACCTGTGCACACCACCTAGACAAACAAGTTAGCATTTTCGCTCTGACTTGGCCCCTTGCCCAATAAATGGTTGTTTTGGAATTAGTCTTGACGATTGGTCAAAGGGCAAAGCCTTTATCAACTAAGGCGATGATAAAGCAAGAATGATGAATGCGGCATACACGCACACAAATGCGAACGAGAATTAAAATGAAATACCGCACACAAATGCGATCACGCGGAATGCATCATTTATTTTTGTTTAGTTTTTGTCTTGTTTTTTTTGTTTTGATTTTTGTTGTTTTAAATTTTTATTTTATTTTATTTTATTTTATTGTTTTGTTTTTATTTCATTCTTATTTTGTTATTTTTTGTTGTTTTAGTTTTTTCTTTTTAAGACTTGGTGTATTTTTGTTACTAACGTCTGGTGACCAGGGCATGATATTTATCTTGCCATCCTTCTTGAACTTTTTCAAACCAAGTGGGAGTTCTACCTCCTCGAGAAGGATAGTTGCTTCAAAGGTCGAGAAAATAAAAGTGTGAGTTTGAGGGTGCCAGACTTCTATCAGTGCGCCCATAGCTGCCTAGTCCATATGAATCCTGTCATAATGATTGGCGTGACTCATGATCCCTTGGAGGTGCCACTGCATGATAATAGCCCTCATGCCAATAGTGATGCTGGAAGTGAGCTCCAAAAAATAGGGCAACTTGGAACTTTTCCTCAGGCCTAAAAAAAGTGTGTATGGCTAGGGAAAAGAATAGAGTATGAGGAGGTAAGAAGGAATTCATATAGAAGAAGTGAAAAGAATGTGTCAACCCACCATTTATGATTGGATCTTCTCACTCAGATGACCTTCGATGTCGGTGAGCCTCTTGAACTCGTGGCTAAGCCTGCTTCTCTTCACGGGGCGAGAAGACTTTCCATCTCGAAATGCCAAAATCTCTCCTCCCCTTTTCTCTCTTCCCTTCAAAGGGTTTAGCTCTTTCAAACCACTCCTTAATGTCCTTTGCTAGGCCAAGTAGGGGGAATTATTATAGGAGTAAGGGGAGCATAAAGTCAACATGGAACATTAATTTGGAGTCGCCATTGTGGACTTTGGTGAAGGAATCTTGTCTTGTTGTGTTGTGTTCTCTCTTGCTTCTGTGAATCATCTAGTATGCTGATTTCTTTGTACAGTAGAGTGCAATTCTGCTTCTTAGGAAATAATACTATTTTACTATACTAATTATGTGTTGAGTGCAGATTTCAAACAAGAATGGGACACCACCGTCCCACCTTGTCCCACCTCTAATCACCACGGTGGTCGAACCCCCTCATATCATGCATTTTACTATATGATACTTACACTACTAGAAGATGTCTAGGACCTTGCATCTTAAATGAATCAAAAATTTGAGTTCCCCTCTAACAAAAATAATGATAATTTTAGAGGAGTTTGGTTCATACGGATTGGCCATTAAGTTGTGATAGCTTGGGGATCATAATTCTACTCGTTGGGTTGGTGCATGGATAAATGGGCTCCGGCTCAATATCAGCCCATCGAATCGGTATCCTGACCTATGCTTAACAAGTCAACAATATTGTCCTTAGCTATTTTCTATTTTAGCTTATTTTAATTTTTTCTTTAAACCTAGCATGCCTTCATCTAGGATCTCGATTTCATTTTGGAAGATGATTCACTTAATTCAATTGTGAGAGCCACTATGCTTAAATCTTTCACAATATGAGATATTCCATTTCGAATTTAGTACTGAGTTTCCCTAAGGCTGCTTTGAGTTGTTTTTCTAGTAGAGACCCTTGTTTGGATTTGTCATCAACTATTCGTTTTTCTTTTATTCTGTTGGACCCACCTTGGCCGTGGCACTTCCACATTGGTTGGTAACCACTCCCCAATGGTGAAACCTACAGGTTTACAACCCAGGTTGTATATTGGACATCCAAAGTTTTTCAAGCCCGTTGTTTATGTAAAGTAAAGAGGACGAAATATCGTATTTTTTTCTTAATAAAAACCTCACTTTCATACTTGGAATATGTATTTAGGAAACCTAAGTTAATTAAAGATGGTTCATCTGAGTAGGGGAGTCAACAGGACAGGGTGTGACTGACCATATGTCCAAAGCTCAGGGGTATGTCTCGCTCCGTTTGACAAAGCTGGCAAGACAATCCTACATGTCGTTACTGGGCTTGGGTTTTAGGAAAGCCCAAATTAGCCCAACCTGGAAAATCACCTCCATCCACGTACCTCCTCCCATTCTCTCGGCTTATTTTATCAGCTTCCGACCTTCCAAGTCGACTTACGGCCCATTTAAGCCAACTTCCATCAAGCATTCGGTCGCTTTTACTGTGCATTCCTAAACATGTCCCATTTTTATCCCCTTCCATTCCTCTATTCATTAAGTGCCATTCACCAAAGTTGTTCATTTTTTAAAGATCTATATTTTCTTCATCTATGCCATTAGCCAGTTTTACGCCGATTTCAAGTTATTCATGTTTTTATGGCAGACTACACAGTTCACCTGTGAACCCAGCATTTTTCCTATCTTCTCACCCCATTTTCTCCCTCTTTTGATCATCTTTTCATCTTGCTATCCTCATAAAAGTTGTTCATTTTTTAGTTATCTACAATTTCTTCTTCTATGCCTTTTGCTAGTCCTACACCGTTTTTGAGATATTCTTTGATTTCTAAACTCTACTGCATTCTACCTTAGTCCCGTTGGAGAGTCCAGCTGACGCTGGACTCTTTCCTGCAAGTTTTTTGTTCACCGTGGCCTCCTTCAAGCGGCTATATCATCTAGAATTCTCCATGGATGTGAGCCCCATTTCTCTCTATCTCTTCTCCTAAGTGTTATCTCGAGTTTGAGTCATAGAACTTGATTTTTGGTCGAGTATTTCGCTTGGAAACATGAACGGAAGTTCAGGGTTTATATAATCACAGTTCAAGCAAACTACACCTGATTAGGCTCCGGGCCCTTGTTGCGGAGAGAATATCTTTCAGAATAATCTACGAAATTGAGTCCCACTTATTCCTACCTCTTATCCTAACTACTATCTCGAGATTGATCCATAGATCTCGAGATTTGGTGGACTCCATCTCCTGAAATCGTGGTGGAAAGTTCTGGAGTTATGCAGTTTTCTATATAAAGAACCGAAGTTCGCAACTGTGAGAGGGGGGCATGTTTCTGAGGCGATGATAAAGCCATGACGCATTGTCTTCATCCTCCTTTGTCCCTAGCCTGAAGAGGGAAGTGTAAGCTTCATTTTGGTACTTTATTTGCTCGATTTCATCAACATTTATCATCTTAACTTCGCCCCTACTTTCTGCAAATCATCAAAATTTTCATAGTTTATTTTGAGTCATGTTCTGCACCCTTCGTTTTCTTGTGTTTTTCACCCCATTTTTCACTGCTGTCTTCCCAGTTTTAATTAATTATGTCATAATTTATTTATTTATTTTCACAAATCATAGATTATACCAAATAACGTGCCATGACCCCCCAGATGATATAGAGGATTTGTAATCCATTAGAATATATCTTGAAGTTCACAATTACTATGCAACTATAATCTTACATTCACACAATGTCTCTGATCACACTTAGAGTATAGTTATACTGTCAAACTCTCGTGTATGATCGAATAATAGGTCGAGATTACTCATCTCGAACAACGGACTATACACCCCTAAGATTTGTTAGGTGCGGGAAGAAGAGGCCACCCTTGAGAGAAACCTATAGACACAGAAAGAGTGCTAGAAGGAGTCATGCGAGATATCTCAGAAGATAACTCTCTAATACTTAAGTCAGACAATGGTCAGCGTGGACGAGGAGCGCTCGAATGAGAAACATGTAGTACTAGGCTGAAGGGGTTGTGAAGTTTGGAGGAGAAAGGGAGTGCTCGGACGAGCGTCAGAGATGAAGAGGTGTGTGGGCCGGTCCACCGGAGGGTGGAGGTGGAAGTTTCACTCTATTGGAGAAGAGTGAGAGACTTGAGAGAGGTTAGAGTTCGAGGGGGCATAGATTGCATACCTTCCTAGCCATCTGGCCAGGGTCTTATTTATAGGGTCCTCTTCAAGTTTGTCTCGTTGATTTTTACCTTCTGACTCGGCACTGTTGGGGCTATCTTGGTTGTGGAGACGTGAGCCGCTCGCATGTTCGCCTAATAGGGGAGGGGAGGTGCAGGCGTAGACCCGCCGTTCCTTTGCTTGTTGGGATGTGTTGCCATTAATCCAGTGATGGTGGCCGGAGGCATGCGCTGCTCACAACCAAAAGATAGGGTGCATGCGACGTACGAGGTCTGGACCCCGGGCTAGTCCTCTTGCACGTCATGACATGTTACGTATTGGATAGTGGGTCAGTTGATGTTGGGGCTTATTGGGCCGAGTAGACTTCCCCCTCCTTAGATGTAAATATTTATGTCATTGAAGTTGTAGATGTAAAGAATTTTATGGAGGCCAACTGATGAAAATATTTTTACATGTTATTTCAATGCAGTAAATGCTATTTTTTAAGTGCAAAGTGTTTCAATCCTAGCACAACTAGGATTATTTCAAGTTGAAGTAATTTGATGTTTCTAGTTAAGTGAAATCTACTTCATTCCAGTACACCATATTTCAGTCTAGTATAATATTCTTTCAATCTATATAGATGACAAGTCTCCATGATGCCATCGTTCAAGTCCCAAAAAGTCATATACTTGGAGGATGGAGAGTTGATGGTGGCTTTTTGAGATTTGGACGATGCCATCGTCCAAGTCTCTAAAATGGCATCGTCCAAGTCTCAAAAATTCATCATCTATTTTGTAGATACTTGGAATGCAACTTTTCTACCAATGTAATATGTTTTATTCCAATGAAATTTTTATCATCATAGTGCTAACTTTTTCATTCTTGTGTGGAGTATATTGTAGTACCATCCACTTTTATTAAACTCTGATTCCAGATATGAGTACAGAACTTTATTGGCAAACTCTGTATACATCATAGCTAAATCATGTTGTTCAAATAAGGTTCAATTCATGAGCCCTTATGATGGAAGACTCTAAAATTCTTTTTATTATGAAATTGGTATCTCATTGAAAAATCTTCTTGAATTTCTTGATCATTTGGACCTTCAGTCAGAAATCTTTTGTTCAGTTTTCGTTCCTGTTGAAATTCTTGAATTTGATCCACTCATATCATCTCTTTCAACTTCACTGCATGTGGCATTCAAATATTAGATTCTGCTCATTGCTGTTCAATACATCTTGAGATTATCTCACATGACCTGCGATTGTGCATGCTCATCCCTGTGTTAGTGCTGGTCTCCTTTCATTTCCATCCCTCTATTATGTCAAACAGGGAGATTACCTCATTAGCATCAATTGGTATCAAGGGAGAGAATAATCTGCACATTTCATGACTAAGTTTGTATCTCCACTGTGAATATCAAACTATTTTTTTTAATGACGTCAAAGGGGGAGAATAGTTTGATATGAGTCATTGCAAGTTGTTATGATTTATGATAGTTTGATAAGCAGAGTGTTGCCATCATTAAAAAGGGAGAGAATATTGTGTCTCTGTAATTTTGATGATGTCAAACACTACGACTCATCTTGAGTCTGCATGATGATGCCATATGTGTTGATATTGCATTGGTGTGCATTGCTTAACCTAATGCAATTGTTTGCATCTGAAGAGGGGTGATCCCGCGTTGTGCTTGAGCCGAAGATGATGACCATGAGTATTAGAACTGCAAAGAGGGAAATAGGTCAGAGGTGCCCAGGGATAGATCCCCAGGGGAAACCCTCTGATGCTTAAGTCAGCAAAATGGGTAGAGCTCTAGTGTGAAGAGAAGGGGGAGGAGGAGATGGGGCACGATATTCCTCTCCACCAAGTGGTGATGTGATTCTAGCTCATGGTTAATATCACTTAATTGCACTTACCTTTCGTAGGAGGACTTCCCAGGTTTATATAGCGACTCATGAAATGTAAGAGCCCTACGGGGCGAGGGGTTTCAGGGGAGGTTAAATCCTCTTTGTGGGCTCTTTTAAGGCACGAGGACTCTTAAATTGCCATTATCCCTACGATCTCCCTGCTCTTAAGGGACACGTAATGGTCGCATGGATAAGCTTCCGCTAGTCAGTCCGAGCATGGGGCACTAGTTCAAGGGGGTCTCCAGAGCGACAGGTGCAAGGCTCGGGCGGGATGCAAGAAGGGACCTCCCGATCGATCTGACGCTCGGACTTATGAACCCGAAGGTCACCTAGGAAGCGCTTAATCTAAGTGGGTTATTGGGCTTAGTGGGTCCCAGAGGGGCTATCACTCTTGGGAGTCGGGCCTCATTTGGTCTGGTGGGACCTCGTTTGTTCGCTCTCTTTGGGTGGTAGAATTCCACCTCTCCACTTGTCCCCCTCCTACTCCCGAGCCAAGATTCGTCTGGGCCCAGGGCTGGCCAACCCTGAATTTGGTCCCAATTCTTCGGGCCTTCATTCGAACTAATGCCTATGCGGCCATTTTCAATATCACAGTACAGTTGAGAGTTGTAAAATAAGCTTCTCCATTGCTTCAGCAGTGTCAAGAGTCTAGTAGCTGAAGATTCTTCAGTGACTTTCGCAGCCTCACTGGACTGCCTGGGACAAATCTTCTTCGAAAGGCAGAGTAATTGACTTCTGAACTGAGAGTAGGAAAAAAACCACATGCTGAAAAACCTGCTTTTGTACATTTTGAAGGAGATACAGTTACCCACTTTTTCCCTCAACATCTTATGATGTCCATGCTGCCAGAGTTGGTTCTGGCACTGTCACTAGGTCTGAATGCTGGACACAAATTCAAGAACGAAGGAGAGTGACAACAAGAAATGTCATGTCCCAGTCTCCAGGTCCTTGCACTTCCCATTTTGCTCCTCGGGTCCTCCCTCAGACATAAGCCAGTTTGCTTTCTTTATCATTTCTAGCATTTTTGCTGTTTTTGCTTTTGATGTTTAAAATCCTACCCACCCTCCTCTGGTTTTGCAATAATTTGGGCCTATCAATCATTGTGCCAAATCTTTACAGTGTTTCTTCCGTAGAGGACAAATCTGCGTCCTTAGCCAAAGACAAATTATTTGACTTTGTCTTCTGAGGGGAGGGAAAGAAGCTACATGTGAAATGTCTGCCTTTTGTATGTTCTCAAGGAAATACAGGTGTCCATGTTTTCCCTTAGTCACAAGAAACCCATCCCTTCACCTTATCATCTCCATGATGGTATAGTTGGTTTTGGTACTGCCACAAGGTCTGAGTGCTCGACAATAATTCAACAGACTAACAACCAACACTGCCATGACCTAATATCCAGGTCCTTGCACTCTTTCCGATTTTGCTGTGTGGGTGGCATCATCTGATCAACTCCCAACCAGACTGAATGGTTCACCTTCCACCATCCACTGAAACTTCATTCTAATGCAGGAGTGGCTTCTGAACGTAGACATCAAGGCATCATCAACTTGACATAATCACAGTTTTTGTAGTAGTCCACCATACCCATCCAGGTAAATGCCGCTCTACCGCGATAGATGTACAGAGGAGTGTCTTAATCACAGTTTTCATAGTTGTCCACCATTACCATCCGGCTAAATGCTGATCTGCAGCAATAGATGTACAGAGGAGTGTCCATGATTTCCTATACCCTCTCTGATCAATTTTGGTTTGCCAGATTGGGAGGTCAGAATCCTTAAAGGTTTTGAACAAAATTTTCTGATCAGTTGCCAGTCCAACCCTTCTTTTTCATTAAAAAAGACCATAGATCTTGGTTGAATAGTTGTTTCTTTTAAGGGTAGAGTCTCTCCTTCTAAGATCTCCCAGGTTCCTACTTACAATTAGCCAGTGGTTAGGAAAACCACTATATATGATTCTAGAATAAAGAAAAAAGAGGGAGAATCAAAAGTGAAGCTTCAACAGACAGACACATGCACAGACTTAAGAATGCATAGACTTTGATTTTCTACTACGGCCAAAAATCTGCACGGGCTTATGTATGCATGGACTTGTGTTAGCTTAAGTGATCGACTCCAGCAACAAGGTGTCGACCCCATAGGTTGACCCTATTTCAGACACTGGAAAAAATGCATTCAATGAGCTTTAATCCAATACCTAACCATGCATGAAATAAAATACAGCTGCCAATCATCAAAACTGCACAGCACAAGGCAGCTACCTATCAAACCAGAGGAGTCCCAACAGGCGAGGTCGAGCTTGATTGGCTCGATTCACAGAAAGGCCTCGAACCCCATCGCGTCTAGCCAAGCCTTCTGGAAGTCCGAAAGACCCCAATATGAGGCCACCACCACCTCCTATGAAATGTGTGATCTCATTATGCTCTGCGTATACATAAGAAGTGAGAAAGGGGTGCGTTGCCAGAAGAAAGGGGGAATACGAGGGAAGAAGTGAAGTAGGGTCCACTCATAAGCTGTGACTGGGTCCTCTCACTCAGGTGCCCTTCGATATCAGAGAGCCTCCTGGAGCTACTGCTGGATCTGCTTCTCTTCGAGGAGTGGGAAGATTCACCCTCCATTCCGAAATTTAAGAAATTTTGACTCCACCGTCTCCTCAAAAACTTTCACTCTTCGGGTTGCCTTCCACTACCCTTGGGGAGAACGAAAGAGGGGGAGCTATTTATAGGATTGGAAGAGGCCTAAGCCAAAATAGTCACCATTACCTCTAGATGTGGCCCTCGTAATGGGGGCACCTTCGTTTCAATCTCATGTGTCACTTCATCGCTTGCGGAGGGTAAGGGATTCGACAGTGTGACTTGATGACTCGCTCCCATACAGTTTAGGGGTTGCCTGTCGTATTGTAAATAATTTTGAATGTGAAAAAAAGAGAGAAAAGAACAAATGAACAAAAATAAAAAAAAAACAAAAAAATGGGATGCATCTGTAGGAAGTTTGAAATGCCATACGGGAAAGGGGACTAAAAGCAGTAATTGCTGATTTCGACGGCAGATTCCCATTGAAAAGAATGGCCACAGCGAGACACGATCCCCCATTTTGGGTTGGGGTCTTGCCAAACGTATCACATGGGAATAGAAGAGAAGAGGCGTAGAGGAGAAGGAACGCATAAGAGAACAAACAAGTGACAAGAAACTGAATCATTCCATTCATACATCTATATAAACTATCATGTACATCATGAGTGAAGGGAGTATCTCTCTAACTCTCGCCACCACCCTCCTGGTCGTCTCTCTAGTCACCCCTCTCCTCTCTCCTAACCCGAGGATCCCTTGGAGACCTCATGGAGGTATGCGAGACAGTACTCACCTCACCCTGCGGTGCCTGACCAGCCTCGGTGCCGCGATGACGCTCCACTGTCGAGGAGACTAGAAAGCTGCCCACGAAAAAGGAACCAGACTGATGGAGTCACGCCCCGCGCTCCTTCACCCTCTGGTAGCACTCCTCGCTGTCCTTCAGCCTCTGCTCGACAACTCGATGGCCCAACTGAAGCCCTATAATCTGGGCCTTTAAAGCCCTCCTCTCCTCTCTCTCCTGCTCTGCCTCCCTCCTCGCCACTTGGAGGGCGATCCTTAGCTCCACAATGTCTCGGGGGAGCTCCTCAGCCTCTTGTCGTCGCCGCTCCTCCTCCAGCTCGACTATCCAGGCATCGCACTCCACCACGGTGGTCGCCCAGGCGTCACGCTCCTCCTCGGCCTAGACCGCGCGAGCAGCGCATCCTAAATCTCCACCACTTGCCAAGGGCTGACAATTGCGTGAAGTCAGTGAAATTGAAGAAGTGTGTAATAGGGGTTCATAGCAAACAAGTACTCACCCGAGCCGGAAGCTCGCACTCGGCCTCCCACCGCACCAGCTAGCTGCTCCTGGAGGGAGTAAACCTCTGGAGGAGGAGCCTGAGAGCTGGAAGATGCCCCACCTGCCATCCCCGCTGCCGTTGCTAGCTGGGCACGTTGAAACAAAGGAACAAGCGATAGTCAGTGACTAAGCATTAGGAATCCAGGTAAACAAAAAAAAAATCAAGAAAGGAAAAAAGAAAAAAACATTGCATAGGCTTACCAAGATGTCTAGCTCCTATCGAGTGAGAGTCAGCTGCCGTATGACGTCCGCCAACTGGGCCCGCAAGTCGGTGATGATGGTGTCACGGGCATCCTACATTCACAAACATATAGGTTAGTGTCACATACATATACAAACATTCATAAACAAAAATAAAATAAAAATGCAATGCTTATTTCATACTTACACCTGCTGGTCTCCCGAGCTGGAGACGCTCTGCATAGGTCTCCCGGTAACACAGCAGGTAGTCGACACTATCCTACACCTGAGACACCACAGGCACGCCACCCTGTTGCTAGTCCTAGAACTGGACAAGGAAGCGCACACGCCAATCAACAAGTTTCACCTTGCCTCGGGTCTTCCGCCCGATGCAGCTCGGGTCGTCCACGTCCACCCACTCCTGGGCAAGGCCCAGGGTCCTCATAGCCAGCCTTAATCGGAGTGGCTCAATCTCATTCAAGTAGTGGACCCAAATGTCCTGCCCGAAGCGAGGTCGGCCGGCCTCGACCCAAGGCTTGCCTATGTCGTCCATGCCCAGGTAGGGCCTCCACACCACATGCACTATCACACGTGTCAATTTTTACATTTTTCAAATAAAATAGATATACACCAAAAAAAAATCATACCATGGCCTTGGGATGCTGTGACAGCTCACGTCGAAGCGACGACAGCTGATAGGAGTGTGGGGCCGCGATCATGATCGGTCTCCACCGTCTAACTAGTGGCACAGTCGTTGGGTCCCACTACCTAACCCTCCCCATCGGAAAGTAGTAGTAGCTCCACACCTGCATCCATCACATGTCATTAGCATAGTCAATTGCATAAACATGAAATAGAACTAACTATAAATAAAATAAAAGAAAAAAATTTACCTGGAGGAACGATGCGAAGCCACAGACTATCGTCTCTCGGTCTGTCCCCTGGGACAGATCGACGATCAAGTAGGCAAGTAGGGCTGCACCCCACACGTAGTGCCCCACACGGCCCAGATCCACCAAGATCTCGAGGAAGCGACAGTGGATGTCGTCTCCCTTCATCCCCAGTAGCAAATGACCCAGAAAGAAGAAAAGGAACCTCTGAAGGTCCTAATCTGCTCACTCCTGATCACTGGCATCCTGGCAAAACACCCCATGTGTGGCTCGCTGACATGCTGGCAAGCGTCGATGAATCCCAATGCCTCCATGATGTCTATCCGGTTCACTGTCCTACTCCCCTCTCAATCGCGCTGGCCTCCAACCCTAGCAACTCTAGGGCGCTCTCCCTGTAGTCCGGGTAAGTGAAGCTGCTGAGAGCATCCCCATCCACTCGTAGTCTGGTGATCCAGACTACGTCCTCTAAGCTAGGCACCATGTGCCCCCAGGGCATCAGGAATGTCCTACCCACTGGGTCCCACCTCTCCTTCAACGCTTGGATGAGGGGCAGGTCGGGCCAGAAGGGCTCGATCTGTAGAAACACTCCAAACCCCATCCCATCCAACCTGGCCTACTGAAAATCTGGTAGCCCTATGTACGCTGCCACCACCAGGAACCAGCTGATCCGGGTCCTCATCACGCCTTGCACACGACAAGGAAGAAAACAAGAACACAACGTCAGAGAAAACATGAGCCAATAATAAATAAATAACATCAATACCACACAACCAAAAAAATGAACAAAAAATAAACAAAAATAAAAAAAATAAAAAAAAATGAGTCATAGATCTTTGACGCCTTCATAATTTTAATAATGTTTTAATTTTTTATAAATTATTTACGCATCAGGGAAAGGGTAATCCCGTAATAGAGGCCCTTAGTCAGAAGCCAAGAGCATTATTGGCCAACTCTATGATCTAAGAGTGGAAGATGTTAGAGCAATTATCCAAACTTGATATAAGCATGGACAAGGAGAAATGGTGTGTTTCCTTGTCACACATAAGGATACAACCAGATTTACTCTCCGAAATTAAAGGGCTACAAGATGAAGGCCTAGTGCTAGTAGAAATTAAGGGTAAGCTAGAAGAGCGACCAGATTTTAAGCTGGCATTTGATGGAAGACTACTATTTCATGAAAGGACATGTGTGCCGGACTACCCAAAATTAAAGAATAAGATCTTAGAAGATGCTCATCGATCAAGGTACACTATATACCCCAGAGCTACCAAGATGTACCAAGACTTAAAATGGACTTTTTGGTGTCCCAATATGATAAGGGAGGTAGCAGACTTTGTGCCTTGTTGTCTTACATGCCAACAAGTAAAAGCGGAACACCAAAAGTCTACTGGTAAACTGCATCCTCTAGACATTACCAAGTGGAAGTGGAAAGATGTCGGAATGGACTTCATCATGGGTTTGCCTAAGTCAAAAGACGAACATGATGGAATATGGGTTATTATAGATCGTTTGACCAAGTCAGTACACTTCTTACATATAAAGAGCCATTGGAAAGTTGATGTTCTAGTTGCCTTATACCTCTAAGAGGTGGTTAGACTGCATGGAGTTTCCACTTCGATCGTGTCTGACCGAGACCCGTGTTTCACTTTACACTTTTGGAAGGGTCTACAACACTCCTTGGGGACGAGACTCAACTTCAGCACTACATTTCATCCCCAAATCGATGGTCAGATAGAGAGAATGAATCAAGTCATGGAAGATATGTTAAGAGCTTGCATTATAGATTTTGGTGGAATCTGGCATGATCACTTGTCTCTGGTCGAATTTGCCTATAATAACAGTTATCAAGCGAGCATTCAAATGGCACCCTTTGAAGCATTATATTGAAGGAGTTGTCGCTCACTAATATGCTAGAACGAAGTTGGGGAAAGACAACTTCTAGGTTCGGATCTGGTAAGGGATACAACTAAGAAGGTGCAACTTATCAGAGAAAGACTCAAGATGGCTCAGTCAAGACAAAAGACTTATGCCGACATTAGAAGAAGAGACCTGGAGTCCCAACTTGGAGACCATGTATTCCTTAAGGTTTCCCCTAGTCGAGACATTAGAAGATTTGGTGTTAAGCGTAAACTTACACTAAGGTACATTGGCCCATTTGAAGTATTAGAGAGAGTTGGCGAGGTTGCCTATCGAATCGCCTTGCCACCATAGCTATCAGAGGTCCATAATGTATTTCATGTCTCTATGCTCAAGAAAGATGTGCACGATCCATTCCATGTCATAGAGAATGATAACCTAGTGATACAAAAGGATCTTACATATGAGTAAAAATCATTAAGGATCCTTGATCACGAGGTTTGTGTGCTAAGGAACAAGACGATCAAGATTGTACCCTAATTTGAAATCAGAAGGTAATGCAATGAAGCTTTGCCGCCACTATGTCTTCTCTGAGAGGGAGTTGAGATTGTCTCTGTGATAAAGACTCCAAGGTGTCCCTGTGAGAGGGAGGGTGTGAAGCCTACACCCCACCTCTGTACCATCGCCACAGCCGTTCGATAGGGACAGAGACCTAAGTCCCTCATCGGCCACCCCCCATTCGCCTGCCATGGCCTAGCGTCCCGCACCACAAGGTCTTCCTCCACTTCCCCACACAAGCAGCACAGGGTAGCTATGTCGTAGAAGTATGAGGCAATCCTTTCACATGTAGCCGGCCGTAAGAGATCCTCCAAATCAACAACTTCACCTTCAGTGATTCTAGGGAACCCAAATTTGTGGAGCGAAATAGTGGCACACTCTCCCATCTGAAATGAGAGTGTAAGCCGTCCTGATCGAGAAAACACCCTCCTCTCATCTCCACACTCACATGTCAGCCTTGAAGTCCACCCGTCTATGGTGTAGGAGTAACAAGAGACTTTCCAACTGGACCATCTCCTCGCGCGTTAAGGTTCCTTCTGAAAATAGGCGACCATGTGCCCCCTGATAGCTCCTTGTCAAAATGTTGTGCTACTGAAGCCCCGGGTGCAGCCGAAATAGCAAAGAGCTTCGGAAAGGATACCTCATAATCTTTTCCTCCTCTATTCTCACCCTTCTCTCTCTCTCTCTCACCATGCACACATACAATAGTGGATACATTTACCCCTCATAATCTTGTAATTGCATCAGACATATCGCTTTACCCCTCACAAGCTTGTCATTGCATCAGATGTTTCTTTTGATTAGATGAAAGATATAGCTTATATAGTGCCAGATGAGCTTCTTATGTAGGCCTACTACCAGCAAATAGCACTGCAGCATTTACGCGTCGAGCTATGATGTAGGTTCCAATTTCCTGGATGTTCCATATGTTGGCCACCATCAATGTTTTTGTAGTGGCAATAAGCAAGTTTTTGAATGACTTGGGTAAAGAACAGCTGATAGACCCATTTCATCCATTAGAATGCGCAGAATTAATCTTATGGGTGACATGAAAAGTAAAACAATAGCTTAAACGTTAACAGAGGATCCAATATCTTATCCTCGTCCATAACTCCATCAATAAGGTTACGGTACTGGGTGTCTCTTATTTGAGATTTTTACAACTTGCCCCTGTACTCTACCTAACATAACTAAAAAAATTGTATCATGTAATATTATCAGCCTCCCTACCATGGGGACGAGGAGTGAGGGAGAGGGAAGGAACTCCTAGTCTCTGCATGTGTGTGTGCATGGTGAGAGAAGAAGGGGGAGAATAGAGGAGGAAAGAGATTGGTAAGTTTCTTGGTTGTTGAGGGTTATCTGAGTCATTTTCCTAGAGAAGAAACAATATCCCTTGGAATGATACTCTTTTCAGACGTTTGTTAACCTAGAGGACTTCTTTTAGAACAGAGACAATCTTACGGAAGGATTTAATATGAATTTTAGACAGATTTAAAATCTCAAAATATGTCAAGGAAAATGGTGACGGATGCTATTTTATGAATTAGCGCCTTTCCTGGAAGTCATGGGATCAAAAAATAATCTAATTTTGGCTCAAAATATGAAGAAAAGAATTAGCGACCTTCCGAACAGTCGCTATTTAAAGAATTGGCGACTTCCCGGAGTGTCACCAATTTAAAATCTCATAAAAATTGAAAAAAAAAATTGCCGCCCTCTGGGCTGCCACCAATTAAAGAATTGGTGCCCTTCCGGACAGCCACCATTTAAATGGCACCCTCTGGGCAGTCACCAATTTCAAATCTTCCAAAGTCTGTTTAAGAAGAATTGGCACCCTTCCGGGCAGCCACCATTTAAATGGCGCCCTTCTGGGCAGCCACCAATTTCAAATGTTCTAAAATTTATTTAAAAAGAATTGGCGCCCTTCTGGGAAGCCACCATTTAAATGGCGCCCTTCTGGGCAACCACCAATTCTAAATGGCCCTAAAAAATTCTAAAAAAATATTAAAAAAATCTAGAAAAATAGGAAAACTTGTGAGAAAGTTGGAAAAAAGGCAAAAATTGAAGAAAAATGAGGAAAATCACTCAAATGAGTCAATTTGAGGGTCAAACGGGGCATCGCAACGCGATAGGAGATATGCACAAAATGATGTCAATTTTAGCGTGTGTACAGCTGTCCCGCCTTGACATCTGCTTCGCAAGGGAGGGAGACGGAGTGGAATGAAATGGAATAAAGTGGAATGAAGTGGAGCGAACTGAAAAATAGATGCCAATGTGTGATGAGACACACAATTAACATCACTTGATAGGAATTGAATCAAAAACTCGAGATGAAGCAATCTTGAGGAGATTCAATGAAAGCAACAATTGTTTGGATAAAGGAGGAGTGTTGCACGTGGGCACGAAGGAGATAATAAGAACGATCAACTTCCAGCGCGGTGGAAGTACCTCGGGTCACAAACTTATTGGTTTCACCATTGGAGAGTGATTACCAGCCAATGTGGACGTGGTGCAGTCAAGGTTGATCAAAGAAAAATGAATTGAAATAAGAGGATAGAAATCCAAACAAAGAAGTTTTCAAGGAAGCAGCCCAAAACGACAACTAGGTGAACTGAGGACACAATTCGGCGTGGAATATCTTATATCTTGAAAATTATTGATCAATTGACCTTCAAAATGAGTTATGAGGGTGATTTTCCCTGGTTAATTCAAAGTCCTACATGAATGCATGCTGGGTTTAAATTAAAATAAAATAAACTTGAATGTAATCAAGGATAATATTGTTATGCTGCCCAGACTGAGTCAAATAATCGATTTGTGAGTTAATACTAAGTCGAAGCTCGTTTATCTACGCACCAACTCACAAAAGGGAACCATCGTACCCAGTCTTGGATGGCTCAATGGCCTAACCGTGTGACTAAAATTTCTCTGAAATCATCATTATTTTTGATGAAAAGGAACGGCGTGCCGCGGTGGACCGCGTCATTGCTCGGCGACTACGAAATCCCCACCGATTTCGGCGCTGTCTTCATCCGGGGGCAATATAATTTCACCGGGCAGAGCATCAGCTTCAACAACGATCCGTTGGGCCGGGTGCGTAAGAGCTATCAGATCGTCGACATGCGCGTCGGCGTAACGAAGGGGCCGTGGGAAGCGGCCGTGTTCGCGAAGAACCTCTTCGACAGTCGCGCTGATCTCGGGGACGAGCAGTCGGAAATCTCCGAGATGCCCGGGCGGCCGCGTTACCTGATCGCGGCCCCGCGGACCATTGGTGTCGACATCAAGCGCAAGTTCTAAGTCGCGCACGGTCGCAGTGTTCTTGAACAAGATGGGTATTCTATGACGTCTTCAGACGTATTCGACGGATATGTCGACCGATCCTGGCGCTTCCTCGCCGAACTTCAGCGTGGACAGGACATGGAGTTCGTGGTCGGCAGGCGCGAGGGGCCTTACCTGTGGAATATTGAGCATACCCGAAGGGTGCTCGAATGCGGCAATTCCGGCGGCGTCCACTCGCTGGGTCATCGCAACCCGGAGGTGCTCGCCACCTTGCAGGAGGCGCTCACCACGCTCGATGCCGGTATGTGGACGATGCCCACCGCCGAGGCGCTGTCATTCCAGGACACCGTCATGGCCAGCAGTCCCGCGCCGTCGGTGAATCGAAGCGTGCTGACCTTGAGCGCGACCGATTCCATCGACCTGGCGATCATGTTTTCGTTTCGCGCCACGGGACGACGCAAGGCTCTGGCCTATCGTTATGGTTATCACGGCCATAGCGGTTTTGCCGGCTTGGTGACGGGCTCGACCACGGAAGGCCTGATCGAGCACTATCTACTGCCGACCGAGTACAGCACCTTCTTTCCTGACTATGGTTCGCTCGAAGCGATCGAGCGCTCCATGGACGAGGATTGCGCGGCGATCATCATGGAACCGATGAACTACGAGACCTTCCAGCCGGCGCCGCCGGGGTTCCTGGAAGGCGTAGCCTCGCTCTGCCGCGAGCGCGGTGTCCTGCTGATCATCGACGAGACGCGCACGGGCCTGAGCCGGTCGGGCCGCCTGTGGATGACCTCGCACTATGCGGTTGAACCCGACATGCTGATCCTGGGCAAGGGGTTGGGCGCGGGCCTCTATCCGGTCAGCGCGCTGCTGGCCAGCGAGCGCATCTATGATGTGTGTATGAACTCCTCGCACTGGGGTTTCATGAGCAGCATGGCCGGCAGCCCGATCGGCGCGCTGGTCGCTCAGAAGGTCGTCGAGATATCCGGGCGCCCGGCGCTGCTCGAGAACATCGCTCGGCTCGAAGGCGATCTGACCGCCGGGTTTGCCGGGCTGTGCACGCGCTACCAGGATGTGTTTGAGCCAGCCTGGGTGACGGGTGGCATCGCGGCCATCGGTCTGAAGGACGCAGCCTCGGCCAAGATCATCAAGCGCGAGCTTTTTCGACGCGATGTCGCACTACCATTGTCAACTAGTATCCTATCTATGTTACAATGGTTTATCATAGCCGATATTACAAGGGCATCATCGTGCGAGGTGATTACCCCTTCCAGGTCCTGGTCAGAGAACACCAAGGCCTGCTGCTCACTAGCCAATGGGGCTTTGGGGGGCTCGGAGGCCCTGCTCGCCCGTTCAGCATGATGCTTCCTTCCTAGGCTACTATCTCCGCCTGATGCTGGGCCGCCAGAGATGACGTTGATGTGGACTCCGCGGGGTTGATTGTCAATCTCTTCCAGAGGGATGTCGCGATCCTCCCTCTGCTCGGACACGTATCGGGATAGATGTCCCTGGGGGACGAGACGCTCGATCTCGTCATTGAGCTGATGACAATCTCCAGTATGGTGTCCATGGTCATTGTGGAACTAGCAGTGCTTGCGTCGGCTGCGGCGCTTTGGATCGGACTTCATAGGCTCGAGTTGGCGAAGAAGGCACGGGCCCTTGATGTCTTCATATATCTCGTAGATGGGGGCAGATAGGGGCGTGTACCGCTCGTATTTCTGAGGGGGCTCCCTGCGGTCTCCGTCTTGATTCCGCCTTTTTGCCTGGCCCGAGCCTTGCTCGGATGATCGCTTCCTATCTCCCTCTCAACCCGAGCCTGTCGCGTTGCGGCAGGTCCTGAGGACTTCTTCGCACTCTGCATGGCGTAGGGCTAGGGTCACCACATTGGCTAGAGAGGTGGGCGGATGGAGGACTAGCTCTCGCCGGAGGTTCTCGTCAAGGGTGCCTCCGGTCAATACAGTGATGGCCGAGGCAACATCCAGGTGAGGGATACGCAGGGCTTCCGATTTAAATCGGTTGATATAAGCTGGTAGCTTCTCCCCCTATGCCTGTTTTAGTGCCAGTAGCCCCACAACTGACCTCGGAGGGCCGCTGCCGGCGATGCTCTCATTGAAGATCCGCCTAAACTGTCGGAAGTCGTGGATGCTGCCGGGGGCGAGTGCTCGGAACCAGGCTTGAGCGTCTTGGACCAGGGTGGTCACGAACGCTCGGCATTTGATGGCGTCCGAAGTCCCGTGGAGAGTCATCGGGGCGTCGAAACTGTCGTAGTGGTCAGCCGGGTCTCCTGGGCCGTCGTATGATTTGAAGGTCGATAGCGAGACTCTAGGGGAGATCTCGGCCTTCAAGACTTGTTCGGAGAATGGGGATTGCTCCTCATCCTCCTTGATGGACGTCTTCTGCAAGGCGCGGAGGGCGCGCTCCTGCTCTGTGAAATGTCACTCGAAGTCCCTCAGTTGGAGGGACAACTCTGGTTGACGTTTAGCCGAGGGGATATGAGGGTGGCCTTGTGGGCTACCTCGTCGTCCCTCGGGGGCGTCGGTCTCTGGGATTTGCTGGCATGCCCCGGACCTCTATCTGCTCAGAGTGGAGGAGGCTTCTTGTTCTGGAGGAGGGGCCTGCGAAGGTGCTCCTGACCTATTGCGCACAAGCCGTCTTCCCTGGAGGGTGAAGCAGCCTCCGGTGGTTTGTTGAGAAGCTCCTCCACAGGGGGGGCTTTCTCGGGGGAGTCATGACTTCTCTTCCCTGGCCACCTGGGTCCTCATTAACTCTACGAGGATATCCAGTTTGGCATTGAGGGTTTGGAGAGCATCAGGACTCCCATTGGGGGGCTGCACCCCCATAGCTGGTGGAGGTAGCTCGTCGGCTTGGTTGTTATTTTTAGAGGGGAGGCTTCCTGTGGGGCAGGAAGGCACAGGATCTCCTTCTCCTCCCCCCACGGCGCTTCCTCCACCGCCAGCAGTCCTCCTACTGGAATATCTTCACACCATTATGGCTCTTCGCTCATTTCCCACAGACGGCGCCAGATGAAGAGGGGTGATCTCACGTCGATCCTGAGCCATGTGACCTTGGGAGAATCTTGATCACGATCACCACGTCTGTATGAACTGCAAGGTAGGAAATGAATCAGGGGTGCCCAGGGACGGATCCCTAGGGAAAACTCTCTGATGCTTAAGTCATCGAATAAGGTAAAGCACAGATGCAAGGGGAGACGACAGGAGGAAAAAGGGGCACGAGATCACTCTCCACCAAGAAGTGAGGTGGTTCTTACTTAGGACTCTTGCTTACCTCGTCGGAGGGTCTTCTAGGGTTTATATAGTGATCCATTTAACGTAAGCCCAGGGAGGGGTCTAGGGAGTTGAGAAGATTCAGGGGGGAGTTATGTCCTCGCTGTGGGCTTCTTTATAGCACAAGGACTCTTGCTCTCCCTTATCACTTGGAGTTCCCTGCTCCTTAAAGCTGTGTAATAGATGCCGGGGCAAGCTTTCGATGGTCGATCCAAGCTTGAGAAGACGACTGGGGATTTTCTCAAGCTATGGGCGCGTAGCTCCGACAGGGTGCTCTGGGCCCCCGTAGGGGCCTTCTCGACCAACTTGTCGCTCGGACTTTCGGACCCGGGGGTCGCCTAGGAAGTGCTAATCCGAGTGGATTTTCGGCTTGGAATAAGTGGGCCCAGAATGGGGATGTCACTTTGGGGAGCTGGGCCTGGTTCAGTCAAATTGGACCTAGTTGGGCATGCTCTTGGGCGGTAGATTTTCCCCCTCTCCACCCCGTTAAACCATCATATAAGAGACGCAGTCATTTTACCTAGTTTATCGTCATTGATGCTTTTAAAGTCCAGCCCAAACACATTTCATTAGTGGGCCACTCTCACTTGAAGAGGGCAAAGGGCCCATGGGCTGGGCGGCTAAACCATTGGCCACCCATACCCCTAGGAGGCAAGGGTGATGGCCGCCCTCAGCCCCTAGGAGGCCATTCTGTTGGCCGTCTTCCACACTAAGAAGGCCACTAAGGTGGCCGCCCAGATTGCTAGAAGTCCCAAGTGCTGGCTGCCCTCACCCACCTGGAAGGCCATCGAGATGGCCGCCCAGGCCCTTAGAAGGCCAATAACCTGGCCGCCTACCCCCTGGTAGAAGGCAAGGACCCTGGCCACCTTCCTGCAACTGTTGGTCAAAGAATGTGTCCTGTTCTCCCGCCACGCTCGGCACCATTTTCTCTCGTCACCCACGATCAATCCTACGACCCATTCGAGACTTCTAGATGGAGCCTCAAAGTACAAAACTCTTCGGTGGATGACAAAGGAGGGGGTTCTGGGGTCTAGAGGTCAAGAGGTGGGATTCTAGGATTTTGGAGATGAGAGTTGGAGTTTCCTTGTCTGCTCTTGTTGTCTTGCAGGTCAGACAGAGGTGACGGAGGTTGGTGAAACTCTCAGGCAAGGAACGGTCGGAGCTTGGAGCAAGGCTCTGAAGCACGAAGACTGTTCTCCACCTTTCCCGAACCACATCTCTGGGCAGCCACAAGTGAGGCTATTCTCTAGGTTTGACTTCCCCCCTCTCGATGCTTTTTGTTTCGCTTTGCAAATCCCTTCCCATTTGCATTCATAGCATACTAGCACAACGTAGAATCGTATCTAGAGGTTTCCCTTTTAAACAAACGGGAAGGCGGGTGGTCGAAAGTCTTGACCATCCCCCCTTCCCACCATCCCTAGGTAATCACGCCCCCCATATTCCCTCTCTTAATGGTCATTAGAACTTTTACTACACTACATGAGACTAATGGCATCCTTTTCTTTGCTTTTGTAATATTTCGCCATTGTTCATAGGATTTTTAGCATTTCGGGATGTAGCAGGGCTCTTCTCCCTTGGCCGACTGGGAATGAAGAAGTCGGGACCCTACGTTCTCCCCACTTAAGGCATTCCCAAGCGATCACTCTGCTCCTGTGAGGTTTAGGTAAACACCTCTGGCGATCACGTTGTTGTATATGTTCTAACCCTTTCGTTGTAGGAACGTGGACGTGAAGGTGGATGTTCTTCACCTATAATTCTATGGGAGTAGTGGGGTAGAAAGAGAGGTCTGGAGGTTCTAGAGGGCAAAAGTACCGAGGGACACGATGCCCGGTAAGGTGATAAAAATCTAGAGGATTCGGATGTGAGGGTGTGGAGGGGCGCAATGCCCTAAGAGGGAGGTCCGGAGGTTTCGGAGGAAGAAGAGAGAAAAGGGCGCGATGCCCTGGGAGATCCGGTGGCTCTGGAAGATATGAGAGAAGGAGGGCGCGATGCCCAATAAGCAGAGAAAAATTTGGAGGATCCGGATGTAAAAGATGGGAGGGGGCGCGATGCCCTGAGAGGAAATTAGAGGGGGCACGATGCCCGGCAAGTGTAAGTGGACCCGGAGATCCCAAAGATAGAGATGAATAAGAAGGAGGATGTGGAGGATCTAGAGGTTCCGGAAGGCGGGGAAGATATGGGTTCAGAAACTCGGAGAAGAAGAAATGCAAATGCATGCGAATGTAATGCAATGGATATGATGGATGCCTGGAATGCAATGAGTCCAAAGCATGCAAAGAACATGAGTGGTGAGAGGATGAGAACTCCCTCTTCACCCAATGGGTGGCCCATAAGGAGCAATTGGTAATAGCCAAAGGTGTGGATGAGGTAGGATAGATGCTGAATAGTGTGGCAGAAGGCCCCTCAGAAAAAGAGTGCCCGCCCCTCCATAGCAATGAAAGCGTAGAGCCAATCGACCCAGCAGATAAAATTAATACCCATGATGAATCTTCAATGATAAATGATAACTCCCTTGGAGGGCGAAGAGCAATAATGTGAGGAAGTTTCATCTTGCCCAAGGGTTGTGGGATATGCAGAGCATTGAATAAAGTGGGCATTCGCCTCTTGTATGGAAGAAGGGATTTGATATTAGAGGGTTGAAACAAGGGGTGCCCTGCCCGGCCTTTGGGCGTGGACTTACATGGCATCAAATCTTGACATTCTCTTTTTGTGAGCATTGGCGGGACTTTGACCTCTTCAACCATGCCCAGTACAAGAACATGGATTGGCACCCGACAAATAAAGTATTTCATCTTGAATAACATAGCCGCGGCCAAATCTTTCTCGCCCGGCTCTTACGTTTCGTCCTTGGCACAAATACTTGTAACAACACACCCACTCCGAGCGGAGGCGAGAGGTGGAGTGGAAGCGAGAGGCTTGATAGATGGTGGAGATGTAATGGAAGGTGTTGGAGGAAACACGTCGAGCTTCTCCCCTTGCTCAGAAGTGCACGGGGTTAGCTCGAGTGCAAAAAGAGGTGGACCCTGCTCAAGATCTACAACGGGTTTGGGTAAAGGGGTAAGTGGAGGGATAGGCAAAGTCGGGTTTAGGGTTATAGGTAAAGTGGAGGGCCGAGGTGGCGACAAAGGGAAGTTAATTGGAGACGATTTAGTGATGGGCTCAGCGGGGTATGATGTCATGGAGGTTAATGAAGGTATAATGGGGGTTTTAGTGTTAGTTTAGGTGCGCCGGATTCAGAGGGGGGGTGAATAAATCCTTCCGTCAGGTCGAATATTGCCGATCGACTTTTCTAGAATCACGGAAGCAAGTCTTAAGCTCTTTTCTCGAAAGATGACTACGTCAGCAGCTCGGCCGACGCTAATTTTGTATGACGGCAATCGAATTCTTTTGTGTTCCTCCAGAATTGCCTTTGCCTCTTTGTGAAGCAAGCTTTCATGCCTCATATTTTGGGATAATTCGTCATTGCTGGGGCTCTCGTCCCAATCCAAATTGTTCCGTGCTTGTGTCACTGCTTCTAGCTTAGCTTCTTCAACCAAACTTTCGTCTCGCCAATGGCTTATCCAGCATGCGGTCTCCCAAATTAGGTCAAGTTTTCCTCTAATTTCTTTGATCGTAAGTCCGGCGATCGTAGGATCTGAAACCTTTAATTCGATGCGTGCACCAATCTCGCCGGATCTTTCATTCACCACGACGTCACCTGTTAAGTGAATGCGCAGCTGACGACCGTCGTCCAATGTCATCAAAGCTGAAATCGAATCTTCGAATTTGATTTTTCCAAGTTTGACGGTCTCGGATTCATGGATTGCCCACCCGATGTGATTCTTGCCACTGAATCCCCGAAAGGTTTCGTCTTTCCTGCGAAGTGGCAAAACAAATATATCGCCGGCTATCAGTGCAGACCTGATGGCCTCGCGAGCGACTGCAACTAGGCAAGATCTGGAATCTGGCCCCACCCTATGGCGAAAGTGAGGGCGAATGACGTATTCCGGATTCGCGACATTTACTGCCGTCAATGGTTTGCCACACCCTATACAGTTGCAATTGCATTTCTCCCCTCGACGGTCTATCCCGAGTTCCATAATGTAGCGAAGCTGCCCCGAACTCGCGTCACGGGCCCAAGCCATGACAGGCGCTTTTTCCGCGGGAGCATTTTGCTCTTTTTGACGGAATATTCTCTTTTTCGAATTTTTCGCCATCGTTGACCTATCGAAGAACGTGAGATTGAGATTCCAGCTTTGTTAGTCGAGAGGTTGCAAAAACAAAAGGCAGTTTCGGAATGGAATATTCTCGATATGCTCCGGCAACTTACATGTCCTAGCAAGGAATTGCGTTTCTTGGAAAAAGTAACACGCTTTGGCTTAATTCGCCACAATCACTATCAAATTCGCAACATTGCGAACCGTCGCGGGCTATAGCTGGCCGTAGGATTTTATTCCGACGTCCCGGCCGACTGCGCGAAAAAATCTCTGATGCCAATGGTTGGCCGGTCAGTAAAACTAGGAAGGTGCATGATTTTGGAGCCACCATGAAGCAAAGTCCGCAAGATTTGCATGCTTCGATCGCACGCTATCCAGTTCTGGTCCTTGATTGGGGCTGCCATTTGCTTAGCGGAGAACCAATGCAGTATGTACAGTTGCTGGCATGCCCCGCAAAAATGGAAGGAAGTCGTCGACGAATGCTACGGCGTTCAACGACCTGATCGCAGCCGCCTTAGGGCTTTCAGCACCGACTTCATGTGTTGTAGCGATCACCTGCTTGACCACTTCCAAATTGCTTAATTCTGTGCACTTCTCATCTGGAGAAGTATGGTGGCCTCAGCCTGACCGTTACCTTGGGGATAATATGGAGATGAATGATGCAATGAAATATTAAACTTCTTACAGAGGTTATGGAGCTCTTGTGACACAAACTGAGGTCCGTTGTCGGTGACGATGTCGCTTGGCACTCCAAACCATGTGATGATGTTCTTCATGATGAATCGGCAAACCGTGGTAGCTTTGATTTTTGCGTATGCTTTAGCTTCAGCCCACTTGGTGAAGTACTCAGTGGCGGTAAGAACGAAGGATTTCTACTTGATCTGAGAATTAGGATCACCTAGTGGGCCTACAATGTCAAAAGTTGACATAGAGAACGGCCAATGATCAGAAAGAGGATGGAGAGATGAAACAAGAGTGTGGATTTTATCAGCATGGAGTTGGCATGGAATACACCTACGAACATAGGTGGAACAATCTTCTTCTAAGGTTGGCCAGTAATAGCCCTGCCTAAGAATTTTCTTTGCTAACGCCTGACTGTTAACATGCCCTTTACACTTGCTCGAATGAGCTGCTTTAACGACCTTCCAGGCTTCATCATCATCCAAACACCTCATAAGAACCCCATTAAGAGCACGCCTATATAATTCTCCTGTAATGATTGTATATCTCGAGATGACTCTTCTAATGGCCTTACACTGCTCGGTATTAGCCTATTCTGGGAATGACCCATCCCTGCAATATTGCTCAATTTCGTAGTACCAAGGCAACTCCTCTTCTTCTAAGATATCTTCAAGCTCAGCTAAGGATACTACTTTCAAATCCTCCTTCTCAGCCTTCTTCTCTATGGACTTACTAAGGTTATCGAACCAGGGATCCTAAAGGGAAGAAGCGTCTAACCGCTGGACCACAATGGTCTCAGTGGAGCGACTGAGAGGAAAGGAAAGGGAAGAAGCAAGTGATGCGAGTGCATCGATAAGAATATTTTGAGATTGAGGAGTGTGAATATATATTAGTTTGCAAAATTGCCCAGCCAGAAGAGTGACCAAATCTTGATAGGGATTGAGCTTGGGGTCACGGGTGTGATAGGTATAGAGAACCTGGCACAGCACCAACTGAGAATCTCCTATAATGTTCAAATATCGCATGCCCAGGACATAGGCGTGCTTCAATCCAGTGAGGAGAGCCTCGTACTCAGCTACATTATTGGTAGCAGGGAAAGAGAGTTGATATGTGAGGGGAATAGTTACTCCCTCCGAAGTGAGGAGAACAGTGCCGATCTCTCGACTTTGAGAATTAAGTGCACCATCAAAGTGCAAAGACCAGAAAGGATGATGAGTGAGCACGGCAAGGTGTTCATCGGGAAACTCATCCTGGATGGAATCAGTACAAGGAATAGGTGAATGGGCAAGATGCTCAGAAATAGCATATCCCTTGATTGCCTTTTGGACAATGAAGGTGATATTGAATTGAGAGAGGAAACTTTGCCAGCGGGTTCGCATCGCTTCGCCTTCCATCACACGCAAGCACTCGAAGGTGTCGGGCCACAGCGCACGCGAAACGCCCACCAGTCGAAAGGCACCTCGCGGCGCAGTTCGCCCTTGGCGTCGGTGAGCGCGACGCCGGACCAGAGCACGGCGACCGGTTTCCGGTTTTTCATGCCGTTGCCGCGATACGCCGCCGCGCCGTCGCCGGCGCCGATGCGTTCGAGCGTGCGGGCGAAATCCGGCAGCAGACCGTCGTAGGTCGTGAGCGACCGGACGGCGGACGCCTTCGGACCGAGGAACGCGCGGAAAGGCTCCGGCGTCTTGTATCCGGTAATATCCAACACGCCGGTATCCACGGCCCAGCAATGCACGGCGGCGGGTTTGCCGTCCGCGTTCGCGACACGGACGACGACGGTCGTTTTCGTCTCCGGAACGGCCTTCGCCGGCGCGTCGATTTTGACGCCGAGTTTCCGGTCGTCGTGCGCGACGCGGACCATGACGCATCCGCGCGCCTCGACCGGTTTCCACGCCGGCTGTTTCGCGTCGAGCGGCCGGATTTCACGCAACGAAATCCACACGGAACCGCGCGCTTCCGCCGGCATCGTGCATTCGATTTCATCCTTCGCCCCCTTGAGTTTCACGACGCGCGTTTCGTACACCCGGTCGCCTTCGAGCGTCAGCAGCGCGTCGCCGGCGAACGGCGCGTCCACCGCGACACGCACGAGCCCGCACGGCGCGACGGCATCTGCCGGGCCGCGCATGACGACGAGGTGCGGCGCGGCTCCGGGCGCGGTTTCACCGGGGCCGGAAACGAAGACCGGGAGCACGGTCCGCGAGCCCGCAGCGGTCGTGGCGACGATCCGGTGCTCTCCGGGCGCGGCGAAGGTGAATCCGGCGGAAGCGACGCCGTCCTTGAAATCCGGCGACGCCACGGCGGCGTTGCCGTCCGGCGCGTATTCGACGGTGCGACGCCAGAGCATCCCGTCGCGTTCGCGCTGAAGCGTCCAGTTTTCGACGACGCGTTCGGCGGTCAGGGTCACGTCGCCTCCGGAAGCCGGAGCGCCGTCGGCGCCGGCGAGCGCGACGGAGAACCGCGCCGCCCGGCCGGCGACGGGAGTCGTCCCGGCATTCTTCAAACCGACGACGACCGGCGAGGCGATATGCAGGACGCGCGCAAACGCGGTGTCGGTCCGGCCTCCCGGTTCGACGACCTGCGCGGAACACGCGAGCGAGAAAATCCCGGGGCTCGGGCCGATGTCCGGTTTCAGCGTGCGCGCCCCCTTCTCGTCCAACGGACCGGCGGCAACACGGACGAGCCGGCTTTCGTTTTCGGCGTCGTAGCCGAAGACGAATCCGGGGAAACGCGGCAGCGAAACCGCGACCGGCGCGATGCGGACGTTCATCGAGGAAACCAGTCCGGCGGCCGGCGCGCCGAACCGGTATTTCGACTCGAGCACGAATGCCGGCGCCTCCGGAATCACCGGCAACATGCGACCGGCGGGTTTGTGGACGGGATGGAATTCTCTGAGAGACCGCCTGGTCATTAGTGGGGTTAACTTGAAGACCACCTGCGGCCTGAGGAGGATTGGAAGAAGATGAAGGGACTGATTTCCCTTTAAGAGTGGCTTGCACCACTTGGCGTTGGGTGTCATCTAACTGAGATAAAGCATTGATGAGATCATTGAGGTTGAAAGACAGGGAAGTGTCCCTGGAAGTAGATTGTGTAATGGGTTTGGTTTGAGAAGGAGGGTCACCTCCTTGAGTAGTGGTGTCGACTACATAGACTTGAGGATGGGAGGGAGCATAGTTTCCCTCATGTTGAACAAAGTCTTGAGGGAGGGGCTCATACTGAGTGAGTCCCAGAGGAAGGACATCATAAGATTGGTCATATTGACCGTCCTCATAATCATAAGAATACTCTTGATTGGCCACGTTGACACTTCTACCTGAACGAAGTCTCAGGAATTATCTCAAATAAACAAGATATAGCTGATGAATAAGCAGTCAAGTAAGTTGTCAAACAAATTGCCAAACAAGTTGTGATGCTCACGGAAGATTTTAATGTTCTTTGTTATTTAGGCGAGATGGATTTTTAAAAGTGTGATCAGCCCTCTCTTCAATGTAAGTCCTAGTTTCAACTTGGGTGTAAACTCCGGGTTAACTAGGTTCTTTCTCTCTCTTCACCAATGCATAGGTTAGCTAAACTCCGGGGTTCTTCAAACGTATAACCAACCCAGCATTTGTGAGGGAATCCATAGGTGCGGGGACTTACAGAGACTTTGGTTACAGAATTTCTAATCTAAAGAGACGGAATGCTCAATGGAGGGTCCTTCATTTCCCAAGGAACTGTAGGGGATCCTAAAGGTGTAGAGAGAGGAGGTCACTCAACCAAATGCCCTACGATGCAAGCTAATGCAGGCAGTAAGAATTAGTAATATGAAGATAATAAATAATCAATCAATCAAGCCAAAACTGAGAGCAGATATAGCAATTCTGTGAAAACACAGGGAAATAGCGACCAGGAAGAAGTCGCTGTATCAGAGAATCACAACTGTGTGATAGCCACTGAAATGTTAAGAAGCGCCTCTGCGTAAGGGCGTTGATAATAGAGAATAGTATACTCCCGCGGGAGGATGAACAGTAACTAAAGAAGTGGCGCATGTGAGTTAGGCGCTGAATAACTTAACAACCCCTTTATGTGGAGGCACAGCTTCTTAAAGCAGTAAATGATAAAAAAATAATGCGATGTGCGCCTGTTTAGTAGGTCGCTAAATCTAAAACGCGGCTAGTAGACAGTCGCAATATCAGTTCCGATTTCACAGAGAGTAGAAAGATGATCATAAACCTAATTCTCTTCCTAAATGTGCTATAGACAGTTCAAAAATTGGCTAATCAAGTAGGGATGTGCACGTGGTGCATAAGGGGAGTGTGCTACGTAGAGCACAAAGGAAGGGGCACACGTGGGTGCCAAGAGGAGGGGCACACAAGGGTGCCAGACAAAGAAGACTCATGCTTCGTCTCCTCCTGTCCAGACAGTAGCTTTCCTCTTCCATAGAGCTTCCTTGCTATACTCTGTATGGGTGTTCATTTTTCTATTTGGTTTTTCTTCAGTGACAATCTCTCTTATCACTGTTCCCTACCTGTGAATAGGAAGACAGACGGCGTTGGTCACCGGTCTATGGTTGTTGGGTTGTGAACCCTCAAGCTGTTTGACAGCGGTGTTGTGAGAGTTTATCTCTCTAGAAGCTGTGAATCAGCGGTAGTGCTCTTGCACTAGTGAAGCCTCACTGTATTGTGTGAGGGGTGGACATAGGTCTCTGAATAGAGACCGAACCACCTTAAATGTATGTTTTGTGGCTTGCATCTCTTTGAGTACTTTCGCTAGATGCTTGGTAGGAACGTTGCTTATCATCATTTGAATGTCTGGCTGGTATATTTTATCCATCCCTTGCTTAGCTAGCCTTGGTACTTGAGTTAGTTTTTATTTCTGCAATGAAGGCCAAAAAGGGGCTGATCTATTCACCCCTCCCCTCTAGATCTGCCTATCACCGCTTAACAGGTGGGAGCCAATGAAAGACACATACGAAGAGAGGGACAGGACGGAGAGAAGAAATAGAGACAGACGAAAGGAGAGTGGTGGAAGAGTGGCCACCAGAAAGGGATCGAAGACGAGTGTCTCTTGAAGGCCTAGAGCTGAAGAACATCCCTCAGTGTGAGAGGGGGATTGCCCTATTGGCTTTACGTCGTTTCCTACTTGCTCGCATTTTTCGGGTATGTGTTCCCCCATAAGGATGGACGGCCATCGACCAAGCTATTCAATTTGCTGGGCGGCCAACTCTTTAGCCGCCTCCTAGTTTGATCCCCTAACTATTTTCTGATTTTCGCTTCTGTATACCTGTGGCACCCCCATCCCGTAATCCCGTATCGTGTTTAGGGACGTCATAGTGGATAGACGTACTTATTGTGAGCTGAGATATTTGTAAGGTGCTAAAGGCCAAACCATCACATATTCCAATAGTACAATCATACCATTTTCATAAGATAACACACATAATTTACATTGTATATTATTTTCTACATATCCTTACCCAAACGTCATATTTATATTCATTATATAAAAGAAAACTAGACCTACTTATTCTACACAGCGGAATCCAAACTATACTCGGGATCACCCTCCGACCTACTATCCGTCGGAGTCAGAGCACACACTTATCAATTTCTTGAAATAGTTAGGTAACAGAAATGAGTCCGAAGACTCAGTAGGTATTAAAAGCAATCACATGCTTATCATATAATAACATGTGCAAATCTATGATATATATAAAGCTAATCACAATTTTATTAGATTGTACATATACTATGAATGTAAAGAAAATATAATAGAATAGAACAATTTTTCATATTTATAATAAACTATGTATAACAAATCTTATCTGACTTATAAATGACATATATTTTAACTAAATCAGAGATTATACAAATAAAGCCTTGTATTTTGGAGTGGACTCATGATATGTTTGGCCCTCGATACACATGCATCGCTGGAGATCAGCTTTTTACGCTTCCCTCTGGGGGGGAAGTTGCTTCTTTTTATTTCTGCGGAGTACGAGTGTTTGCCTTTAGAGAGACTTGGGACTACCTTCGGTTCTAAGGGGAGCAGGAGTGCTCAAACCTCTAGGGAGCCCGTGGGCTACCTTCATTTCCAAGTGGACCAGTGCTCGCTCAGCTCTAGGGAACCCATTGGCTACCTCTATTTTCCTGGGGAGTGGTACTCGCCTCTAGGGAACCCATAGGCTACCTCTGTTTCTGAGGGGAATGGTGCTTGCCTCTAGGGAACCCGTGAGTTACCTCCTTTATTTCCGAGGGGAGCGATGCTCGCCTCTAGGGAACTAGTAGGTTACCTCCTTCGTTTCCAAGGGGAGCGGTGCTCGCCTCTAGAGAACCCGTGGGTTATCTCCTTCATTTTTGAGGGGAGCGGCGCTCGCCTCTAGGGAGCCTCTAGGGAACCTGTAGGTTACCTCCTTCATTTAAAAGGGGAGCAGTGCTCACCTCTCAAGAACTCGTAGGTTACGTCCTTCATTTCAGAGGGGAGCGGGCCTCAAGGGAACCCATAGGTTGCCTCCATTTCCCTCTTGATGTCTAGCTTTATTGCGTCATCTGAGCTTAGTCATGAAGTCCCAACTTTGGTTGTGCTGTCCGAGCTTAGTTGCATCTGGGTTGACTCTTAGTTGACCTCTATTGACATGCCCTCCTATCGGGATGGCTCTTGAATCGGAGGTGCTAGTTGAGGGTGTCTGCTCAGATGATCTCCTTCCTTGGTATGTGCATTGTCTCGAAGTGGGAGAACCTCAAGGATGCAACATTAGCCTTCTCTTGCTTGGACAGCATCACCCCAATCCGAAGTGTTTTGCTCGAAGCCCCTCTACTTTGGTGAGACATAGGTCTTGCACTAGGGCATTTATGCTCTGACCTGGGTCATCCATCCTCGACTTCTTGTCAGGCAGGGACTCCTTGATTTGCCACGCCCCATGCTGATGTTGTGCCCGGTCCCGGGCGTGATTGGCAACGAGATGCGTCCTTCCGGGAGGATGGCTGTGTCTGAGAATTCATACAAAGATGTGTGTGGTGGTGCGATTTGTGATAAATCCACACCCATGAGTACCAAGTAGTCGTAAGAAATAATGTCGGGGCCGCTTCCATTATCCACTAGAATAAGTAGGATGGTACATTAATTGTCAGTGGCCGAGGCCACCGAAGCGTTTGAGTGTGTAGTGGATACACCTTCTCGGTCTTCATCTGAGAGGACAATGGGATCCTCGGGGTACTTCCCCGGCGGTAGCTTCCTGTCGGCCACTGTCGCCATGCTCCACAGTGTTAATTATTGGTGCGTACCGCCTACATCTCCTGGAATTGTCGCCTCCTAAAGTTGGCCCTCCAGATATCATTATGATCTCTTTCCCGTTGGGACGATTGTCGATGGGAGGGGTCGCTCGCGTTGTCGCTTCTCCTCAGCCTTGGTGGCGAATTTATCAAGGAGTCCTCGCCGGACAGGGTCCTCGATGGCGTCCTTGAGTTGGATGCAGTCGGCGGTATCATAGTTGTAGTTGTGGTGGAAGCAGTAGCATCTCCTCTAGCGTCTCATCCTTGGGTCAAACTTCATCTTTGGCAGCCACTGGAGGAAGGGCTCCTCATGGATCTCCATGAGGATCTGGTCGGGTGGAGCTGTTAAGGGCACGTAGTGATGGTAACTGCACCTCTCTTTGTCTTTTGAGCGGTTGTGACATTCTCTGTCTCATCGATCCCACTTATTCTGCCCCTCTCGGGGCGAGTCGACAGATCTCTCTCGGTCAGATCACTCAGTTCCGGTCGAACGCCCTAGGGCCCCAGTGTTCTCATTGCATCTGGTGTGTTTCTGGGCTAAGGCGAGGAGGTTAGGGTCGCTAGGGCTTCAACTCTAAGCGACTGTCAGAGGATGAGTCTCGAGTCCCCTGAGTGAGGGCAGTAGAGGCGTGGTACAAGGAGCGCCTCTGCCTGAAAATAGGACACGTAGTCCCAGAGGGTCTCCTCTCGCCCCTACCTCATGGCGAGCAGGCTCATCACGAATTTAGCCATCTTTCGATAGCTGATAAAGTTCTCCTTGAATAGCTTCTTCAGGTGTTGAAAGGAGGTGATGGTCCCGGCCGATAGGGACTCAAACTAGGTGCGACTATTCTCCCAGAGGGTGGTGACAAACGCCAAGCATTTCACAACATCCGAAGCCCGGTGGAATACCAAGTTGGACTCGAAACTGTGCATATGGTCGGCCGGGTCGGTGGTGCTATCGTAGGGGGTGAATGATGGCAGCGAGAATTTTGGAGGGATGGGAGCCTCCATAGTCTCCCTGGAAAAGGGAGCGTGCTAGTCGAGGTCACCGTCGATGAGGCCGCGGGTTTTGGCGGTGAGCAGAACATCATCTATGTATTGGACCTTGTCCCCAATTTCATCTATACGCCGCAGTCGCTGTGCCATCTCTGGATTGGAGTGGAGCGAGCTGTGTCTCCTCAACGCGGGCGAGTTGAGCGATTGGCGGGTCCATGCAGTGGACTCATGGGAAGTCTCCCACACACGGCAGGAATCTACCACAGTCGGAGCCCCCCGATTTCGAGGCTGTTCCGATGGAATGTGCTGGGGCCTTGTGGTCTTGTTCAAGAGGTCCTGGCACAAATCGGTCAGGACTTGGATCAGTTAGTGCATTTCTACAAGCTCGTTGACAGTAACCTCCCGACACGATCGGGCAAATGACGAGGCTTCCTATGATGCCTGGTGGGAGTTGGGACCTTGGGGAGAGCCTCGGCACCGGTTGCTGGCGATGTGAAGACTTTCATGAGGTACTATGACTTTTCGATTATAGTTCCCATAGACGGCGCCAAAAAGTGTAGAGGTAAAAATCTGATCTCTAGCCCTCGTACCACACTTTTCTATTTATTTGTCAGGGAGGAGTGTCTGGCACTTGTGGAAGCCTGCAAACACTAGAAAAGAAGGGCGTTAGAAGGAGTCTCGGGTGTTACCCCAAGGGACAAAGCTTTGATACTTAAGTCAGCGCGGTATCAAGCAGAAAGCAAAGAAGGGTAGAGGAGAGAGGGGATGGTAGAAGTCACGGTAGCAGTTCTGGGAGAGTCGTAGGCCTTCCGGGCGAGTGCTCGCCATTGCCAGTGACCACTCGATGAGTGCTCGCTGGGTGATAAGAGTGCTCAGAAGGGGATATCTCTCTCAGCGGACAGTCGTGACCACTCCGTAGCAGCATGGGTATGCACTTTCTTGGTGAGAATCTCCCCCTGCTTCTGTCTGTCGAAGTCCCTTTTATAGGGGGTTGTCCTAGAGGGGGGCACTCATCCCTTAATAGGGAAGGGTGCCAGTCATGGAGTAGCGTTTCCCGTAATTGTGGGGGGAGTTTTTCGTTGAGGGACAGTTATCTCAGAGGTGGCCGAATCTCTGGCGGGTCTTACGACGCCCGTAGAGCGTGCTTGCTTTTAGCGGAGTTGAGGCTGATGTCATGGGAGGCAACGTACTGTCGTTTGAGGGTCATTCGACGACCGTTGCACCTGGGTCGAGACCTTTCCTTCGCAGGCGAATCTGAGGCTCAGTCATCGTGGGCCGTTCGCTACGGGCCACAGTTGTCGAGGCCCTTGGGTGCGTGGTAGACCATGGACCCGAATGGGCCTGGCGAGATTGGGCCTTACATGGGCCGAGCTAATTTTACCCTCCTCATTAGCCCCCCTACTCTCAGATGTCGAGCACTTTCTCGGGATCTGAGAGTCAAGCTCGAGAGACATTTGTAGACGCCTAATTTAGGACACCCCGCGGACCTTGTCTAGCCATCTGCAAAAGGGCGCAGCAGTCGGCGTGACCGGCGAGCTGCGCGTGCGGACCTACGACACGAAAGACGGCGGCAAGGGGACGAGCGTGGAAGTGGTGGCGCAGGACGTGGCGCTACTCGGCCCACGTCCCGAAGCAGGCGGCGGCTCCGGTGGCGCCCGTGGCAGCGCGCCTGCCCGTGAGCGGCCTGCGAAGGCGACGGATGCGCCTGTCGATGATTTTGTGGACTCGGATATCCCGTTCGTTTCATCGCGCGGAAACTGGTAATGACCACCCAACCGTCCCGCATGGTGCGATCCCGCATTGCCGAAGCGTTGGGGGTGGGGTGATGCGCGTCCTGATCGGCTGCGAGCGTTCCCGCGTTGTCTCGCAGGCATTCGAGGCGCAGGGACATGAAGTCCTGTCCTGCGACCTGGAGCCTGCCCGTAGGGGGGGCGCACTACATGGGGGACATATTCGACGTGATTGATTACCCGTGGGATCTGGCGATCATGCACCCGCCCTGCACGCATACCGCCGTCAGTGGCGCCAAGCACTTCGCGGCAAAGCGCCTGGATGGAAGGCAGTACGCCGGTATCAGTTTCATCATGGCGCTAGTGCGGCGGTCCATGCACATTCCCTGCATGGCGATTGAGCAGCCCGTGAGCATCCTGTCGTCGCTCTGGCGCAAGCCGGATCAGATCATCCAGCCGTGGCAGTTCGGGCATGGCGAGACGAAGGCGACGTGCCTGTGGCTGCGCGGCCTGCCGCTACTGGTGCCGACCAATGTTGTCGAGGGCCGGGAGGCGCGCATCCACAAGATGGCTCCGAGCGATGACCGGGCCGAGAAGCGCAGCGAAACCTACCAGGGCGTGGCCGATGCGATGGCCGACCAGTGGGGCGGATTAGACACGACTCATATGCTGGCGACGATCCCCGATCAACTCGACTGTTTCGCGGGAGTCGGCGCATGACCCTCCACCTCCTCCTCGATCTCGTCTACCACCTCGCCGCGCTCGCGATGGTGCTCGTGGCATTCCGGCAGGTCGATCGCGCCGAGGATGAGCGCGACGCCGCACAGGACGCCCTCCGGCAGGCGGAACTCGAATTGCGCCACACGCGGGCCAAACTCGCCGAAGGCGCACCGCAGTACCTCACGCTGGACACACTCATCAAAGGACGCTCATGACCACGACTCCGCTCGACCTCGACACCATCACCCTCGAACGCGGCGCGCATGCACTGGGCGATGGCTATTGCGTGATGGAGCTGGCGGCGTACCTGGCCCACGAGCCGCATTCGGATCACCCCCAGTGCGTCTCGCCGGTCATTGCCGCGTTTTTACGAAATTGGAATGACAATGTGGATGACGCGTTTCGTCAGCGCCTGAAGCCGTATGCGCAGCGCGTGATCGGCACCGCCACCACCGAGGCCGACGAAGAGACGCGCGCCTGGATGGCCACTGATTGGCTCGTGCGGGTGCAGGCGCCGGCGTGGCTGGATCTCGCCGGGTTGACGATCTATTTAGTGTGTGGGCGTGTCAGTCACAAAGTGACGATTTATTCAGACTCCATAGATCGCGGTGGCCTGGAGCCGCTAGTGCACACCGCCTAACTTGCCAGACGATAGTGAGTGTCGTGTTGGGACTAAAACCCGTCGCGCCGTAAAGGTCGCGATGTTAATTACATCTCCTCGGAGGGGAGAAGACACTTGATTAGTCACCAGAAAAAGGGGCCCTATAGCCTGAAATTAGCATTAATGAAATGAGCTTGTGAAGTTCGCAAACTTCGTTAAAGTACCATCGTTAGGGTATAAACATTCAAATCATGTTGTTCTCTCATTAACTATTTTACGTTCGAATAGAAGTTCAGATTGAAAGCATGACAAAGATACGGCTAAAACCCGTGCAAATGATGTTTGGTAAGAGAGTGGGATTAGCTCTCAGTGGAAATGTGCCAGATTCTGCGAGTTATTAACCCGGAGTAACGCCAGGTCATGACCATATCGTGGTGGTCTCCGAGGCCCAAACCCGACTTACCAGGACGTCATTTATATTCCCTTCACATCGGGTTTGGGGAAGCGGGGCTCCGGAGTGGACATTATTATGCATGTTGTCCTTCTATTATTTAATCTCATTCGGATGCATACATGCATTTTTTAAACCATATATATTTATGTTATTGTTTGTTTGTCATTATTATTCATTTATTATCATTATTATAATTTTCTTCCTCCCTTTTTGTTATTATTTTAACCAATATTTATTTGTTCATTTTTCATTTTTGGTTGTTGTGGTTTTTTCTTTTTAGTTTTCTTTTGTCTTATATTTTCTTTTCTTTTTCTTAGTTTTGAAACAAAAGAAGAGGGAGGTGGTGATCCGGCGGGAGGTAGCGGAGAGAGATGAGAAGAGGGGAGGGGTGATCTGGTGCGAACATTGCCGTTAGATCACTTTCCCATTTTTACTTCTTTTTTTTATTTTTTTTATTCGTGAGTGGGAGAGGGTGATCCGGCGTGATGCACGTCGCCAGATCACTTCTCCTTCCTCATTTCCTCTCTCTTGTTTTGAAACAGGGAGTTTGATCGACCAAACTAATGAATTCGGACGACCGAACCTCCCAGAGGCATGGAAGCTTGCCGTCGTCGCATCGGATCACTTCTCCTTCCTCATTTCCTCTTTTTTTTTGAAACAGGGAGTTCAGTCGACCAAACTAAAGAATTTGGTCAATAGAACCTCCCAGAGGCAGGGAGGCTTGTCGGATGTGTCGACACAACCATGCGGTGTGTTGACGCAGGGGTCCGGGTGAACGTCGGACAGAGCCTGGCAAGTGATGGGTCGACCCCTCGCATGCACAGAGCATGGGGCTCTTCTTTCTTCTTGTCTGTTGGGGTTATGGACCTAGCGCAGTGGGCTGAGGGCAATTACCTCACACATTTTTCCTTTGATTCATACAATTTTTATCTCTTTTCCTCTTCTCCCCATGATCATGTGTGCATATGCATATGCATATGCATTGTAGCCGATGGGGTCGGTCTGCGGGGTGCCTTGGAATGGCTGGGGTGGAGGGGGAATGAAGTTCTGGGCAAAAGCCTGGATTCTCTCCGCAAGCTGCGTCAGTGATTGAGCTTGCTGATCCACCTGGGACCGCTGGGCCTCGAATGCCTTGACGGCTTCCGAATGCTCGGTGGTCTTTTTGGTGTAATCGCGCTGGAACAGGTTGTTGCGCTTGAGTTCGGCAACGGTGATCACAGTGCCATCATCGAGGGTGACTTTCGCACTGTCGGGTGCGAAGCGTCCGCCCTTGATTTCGTCCTGTGGGCCGTCCTGAGGCTCAGGCTCGTCCTCGTTCTCAACGTCTTCCGACACGTCGATTTCAGGGTCATCCCCTTCGTCGACAGGAGCGGCGTTCGCTGTGTCCTCGTCCTCTTTCAGGAGGTCCGTTTCCGGGTCCGCGAGAAGACTGGAGATATCCGACACACCTTCGTCGAAGGTCTTCGGAGCGTCGTCAACAGGCCCGGTGGGAGCCGGGAGGTTGTTGTCTGACATAGATGATTTCCATCAATGGGCCGTGCCGCATCACTGCGGGAAGGCGTTAGGAGCGGCGGTCGCTATGCGGGCCGCTCATTCGGATCAAACCCGCCATCGCGCTTGCCGGAAGCGGCAATCATTGCGCCAAGCAGGCTCCGAACTTCGGTGACGACCCCGGCAATGGCCTGGAGCCGCAAAACTTCCTTTGTGTCGCCAGCGTCGGCTACAGCGAGCGCTTCGAGCGCTTCGAGCCGTACCCGATCAAAGGCCGTGGTCAGGACTTCGTCAGTCAGGAGGCGTTCGGCTTCCTTGGCGAAGTGGTCAGCGGAAGCCGGCATGAAACCATCCATTCAATACTGGTGTTACGATTCCGCGATGCGGAGGATCAGCCATGGCGAGAAAGCCAAAAGCCAACGACCCGCCCTTTACCGAGGGCGATGACGTATGGGTGCAGTGCAAAGTCACCCGCCTTGAGGCAGGAGACGATGGTTCAGTCGAGCGGATCACCGTCAGGATGCCGAACGGGAATCTTGAGACGTTCCCTTACGGCGAGGACTGGGTTAGAGTGGACGCGATCCAGTAGTAACTGAGGAAATCGCGTTGAGAGAGTACAATATCTTGGCTACCGTAGTATTCGTGTTGGTGTACGCTGGTGCAATAGCGCTTATTCTGACCTAGTTGGTAAACCCATGCGAGAAATGCTTAGGACGGCCTACCGTCGCCTAGCGCCACGCTCTGCGCGAAACGCGATCTTTTTGGCTCGACAGAGCTTCGCTTGGGAACGCGCCGCTCGCGCGGTGAGTTCTCGCAAGCCGCACGGGCTCCCCGCCCCGTTGGTCGTGTCTCTAGCGACCTTCCCCCCGCGATTTGCCGGGCTTCATGTAACGCTGCGGTCGCTGCTGCAGCTGCTGTATCGGACGATGAGGAGGGTGAGGTCGAGGTGGACAGAGAGAGGGCCTTGGAGAGGAGATTGGTCGACGGGTCTTTTAAAGTTATATAGTTAAGACTTCTTATAACTTATTGGACTTTAAGGATCAGGACTGTTGACAGCCATATAACATTGTTTATATAAGAGTTTAAGATTTATATTTGGCCCATTAAGGGTGCTCAATAACTTTACTAGACTAAACCCTTATATAGTGGCTCAAAACTTTTAGATGTGATCTAATGACCCATTTAAGAAAATTAGACCCATTCAGATAATCTAGATAATATAGATAATTTTGTAAATTAAGTTACAGTCTATATTTTGCATTTATGATAGCACTAGGATTTATTGTTAGTCCTATTTTGTGAATTTTAAAAATATTTAATTTTAATATGTATTATAAAACTTAAAACTCCATATGGGAACAATATGTGTCATTATTTACACAGTTATATGTATTTTAAAGTGCTTATTAAGATGAGAAATAATGTGCAAAGTTATATGAGCAATTAAGTGATATTTGATATTATTTTGAGAGAACTTTTTATATTCTAAGTCTGTAAGTAGTCGACCAAAGTGACTTTATACATGAAGAATAATTTGTTCTCTTGAGATAATTGAACGATATCATAAAGTTATGCCCAGGCATGTTAGTATAATCTTCATTGTCATCATGTACAGATAGTTAAAGAGATTTTATTGAGTTGCTAATCTCATTTGTGTATGGAATTAGTTATCGCTATGTTTTGTGAATGATAATATTTTAGTTTAGTCATTCTATTTACACGTTCTTTTATCAAATGTTATTTCTTAAGAAATATTTTTTTATTTTTTTATTAATTTTACTAGGATATCCACCAAAATAGAACTAGGTCTAGAAAATAAATTAAGTTTCATTACGTGAAAGTGATATATTAGTGTGGTGCACATTAAGATATTTGATGTCTTAAGATACTAGGATTTTATATTTAGGTTTGTCACCAAAGTGGCCCTTCACATCAGATACCCTAATACATTTGTTATGGAGTTCAGTGATGTCAAATTGTGTGCTACACATGATGATTATTGTGATGTTGTTTATTAAGAGGTTGATAATTTTTTATTTCTAATTGTCTAAGTTTGTCAGTAAGTGGGACTAAACAAGAAGATTGATAAAATTCACTCTTAAAAGGTAAAATGACATCAATGCAAGTGCATGTGATTTATTTGACATCATTGTAAGGATTGATTAAAATTTCTAAGTTTAAAACTTTTAAGTTCTGAATTACTTAGGTAGTCCACCAAAATGGCCTTAAGTATTAAGAATGATAAAATTTTTCCGATTAAGATTTAAATGATGCCATCATTGTACTTATATTTTTGAAGTGATGTCTTACTCTCAAAGAAGTGCTTCATGTTCATGGTATGAGCATGATGGAATAGTCATGCTATGCATATTCACTCTTGAGAAACTTCTGTACCCAAAGGTATGAATTTCTTATGACATCAAGTTGTATATTTGTGTTAGTTTCATCATATAATTAATCTTTAATTCAGGGGGGAAGTAGTAGAAGGAAAATAGCAGGACTCATAGATCCCAGTAGACTTTAGGAATAGACCAAGGCCTCAACAACCCATGGGAGGGGGTTTGAAGGCCCATGGCTCTTCATCTAGAAGTATTACAGTGTATAGTAATCAAGCATTTTAGAAGCATAAAACTGATCTAAATCAACGGCCATAGCCACGACTCGTCTGGGGTATTGGGGAAGGGACTTAAAGAGTTAATGTTGCCCAAGGGGGCGCAAGCCTACCATAGGGACTAGGACAGCTGCGACCTACCTCGCGGACTAGAGAGTAGGATGAGCTCCCATAGCAGACTCCCACCTAGTGGACTGGGAGGGCCAGAACCCAGGCCCAATCCATTGATGCTGGATAGGCCAGGCCTGAACTCCTCTTACCCCCCCAACATTCTCCTCTAGGTGATGAAACGAAGAAGAAAGAAAAGAAAAAAATGTAATGGTAGAATCGTGGCAGACTGGAGAATGGGGGTTAGAAAAGGGTTTAGAAGAATGAAAACACTTGCGGTCAAGCATCAAAAGCTCATTTCTATTCATTTCAGACAAAAGGAATACATCATCCCACAACCAATGGGTCTGGGAAGCGATCAAACGAAATAAAAAATTACAGAACTACATATCCGAAGAAAAGAGAAAGAAGGGGGAGGGCGGAGCATTGAGTCCTCTCCCTCCCCAAGTAGCACACCTTCTTTCTTTCTCTCTTCCTCTCTTCTCCTCACACACAGGAGCATAGTAAAAAGTCTGGGGATCGCTCTGAGGGAGCCTTCAAACAGCACCAGTTGAGGGAGAAGTAGAGCAACCTAAGAAAGAAGGGGAGAGAGCTTCTTCAGGGCAGAGGTCTCCTTTTTTTATAGCAGAGAAGGCCCCCTTTCTTCTTTTCCAAGGCAAAGGATTGCAGGAATGTTTTCCAATGATTGGAGAACAGTGTCCCACGTGTCCTATACGGTTATACAACCTTCTAGAAGGCATTGCGACCGAGCTTTGAGAGAGCATGTGCCGTGGTCGAATCCACACACTCGTACGATCTTTTTCTGCATCTGAGGGTGCGTCGACGTAGGTTGCATGTTGCGTCGACACAGGGTCTTCATCCAGTGCAGACAGCGGCACGATCTGTGGTCTCATTCTTCAGGTGCGTCGACATGGGGTTAGCTGTGCATCGACTTAGTTCTTATGCCAGAGGCGTTTCTGCTTTCAATCTTCAGCTATATCGACACAGGGTTGGCTGTGCGTTGACGCGGCCAATGGGCCAGCACGGTTTGTGGTCTTGCTCTTCAGGTGTGTCGGCACAGTCTATGAGATGCATTAACGTAGCCTTCTATTCAGGGCTTTTCTTTCTTCTTTTCCTCAGCTGGCCACGCTTGATCTCCAAGTTCTAATTTTTAAGCGTCCACAAATGCCCCCCACCCGCGAGTGGCGCAGGAGAGGGACGAGCGTACGGGACACGCAGGTGCAAAATTTCTTCATCGTCTCACTTCAGTGGGACTAACAACGCCTAATGCCCCTCTTCACTTCAATGTTGCCAAAGTTTTTTTATTGTTGATGATCCCCAAGAGCATCCACTCTTTATATGAGTGTTTTATACAAATTAGGCTTACATTTTGGACATGATCAGTGTTTGGAAGACCCTTACATAACATCATCTTGGATGTTTTAATTATGATCCTACTGCTATTCTCTTCCTTCATAATGATTCATGGGAAAAACACATCACTTCAAACACCTAGGTGCTCGCCTAGGCATTTGAGGCGGAGGTGAACCCCCGGTCACCTCAGCACCGCTCACTTTTGACTACATAGGTACACAATGAACCTTGCACATTGCAGACTAACAACGAGCTGTGAAATGAACACTCATCAATAATCTTAGGTGCAGTAAGCAGCTTCATAGAATGTTGCTTAAGACTAGACATTGAATGTGCCCTTGCCATAATGACGAACCCAAAGACATCTAAAATCAGCACTATAGTAGTCAAACATTGTACCAAGGAGGTGGCAAAGCTCACACAAGTAAAAGAATTTGAGAGGAGAGGGGGCAGTAGAAGGTCTATCACCGAAGAAAGTGGGGAAATGTATCCAAAAGTAAAGAGGGAGGGGCAGGGTTGGTTCCCATGGAAACACTCAACAAGGCACTACCAGTTAAATGATTATGGAGGATTGAAAGGGAAGAACAATTGCTTTGACGAGGACTTGTCAGACACAAATACTTCCATGGATCCTTTCAGTGGTAGGATGATCATATATCCACAATGCACAAGTTACACACTTGGAGACAGATCAGTTCTTCAAATGCTCAGCTGAAATCATGTCCAGAATGGGATAACAAACTAACTTTTAGGAGGACCCTTGAGAACAAAGAAATCTGGCAAGTGGATTCCCAAGCCGTACTTGCTTTGCTAATCAAAAAAATAGTGGATTTGTGAAACAAGTAGGACATATGAAACAGTGGGAGTTGAACTCTTGCTAGCATCTAACTGATTATGAGACAATAAATTACGGAACTCACAGTTATCTTGGATACATTTAACATAAAACCCCAAAAAGAGAAAGATAAGAATATGGAAATGCGAACCTGGTGGAGAATTCCCACTTAAGTCCGCAACAAGGATAGTTTGAGATGAAGGAAGAAAAGCACCTTGGTTGTCGAGCACAGAACAAGAAAGTTCCAATAAAGAATACGCCATGCTTATGGAAAGTGCTCTAGAAAAGAATTACTACATGAGATAGAGGGAAAACGTTTGATAGGAAGTTCAAGGAAAGGTATAATTTCCCTGGGAGTTCAGTGTAAAATGGAATATATAGTGGCAATATGTGATCGACGGCAGTTGCAATAAGAAAGCATGCATTTAATAAAATTTAGCAGAATATCTTCCATAATTAAATATTATTTTTCCCCTAGTGAACAATTGATTAGTGGTCATAACTTAGCTGCTGATTTGATATGTATGAACATGGAGGGTTATGATGTAATCTTAGGTGCTGAAAACGGCTGAGAAGCGAGCCGACTTTATAAGCGGTGGCCGCCTTGCGGAATCAAAGCCTCTGGTTGAGCTTCGGTGAAGATGCTCTCGGATGGTAGGCGATGACAGTAGGTGAATTGAAGGCTCGGCTGGAGGCGTTTGACCCTAGCTTGCGGGTCGTGATGCCTTCGGAGCAGTACGATTGGTGCGAAGTTGGAAGCGCCTTCGTCGACCTCGTGAAGTTCAGGGGCGGCACGGCATTTATCTGCGACGAGAGGGATAAGGACACCAATGCCGAGCTGGTGGTCCGCCTATTCGTGCCAGATGAATAAGGCAGGCTGCCATCAGTCGCTCGGGCTTCGCCTCGGAAGACCTTCGAGAAAATCGTACAAAGCCAAGTCGCGGGGCTGAACGCCCGGGATGGCGTCGATCAGCATATCGATGGGGTTGCGTGGGCTGTCGTACCGGAGGTGCTCCCGCTGGCGGAAAGCATCGATGATCTCCGGCGCTTCCGACCGATAGAAGATCTGGTTTTTGGAGTAGGCCTGAACGGCCTCATTCAGCGTCTTGGCTTCGTCGGCACTGATGACGAGCGTCATGAGGCGTGGCTCGACGCGGTAGGCTGTGGGCCTGGCGAGCAGCACTGCGATCTCCGGCGTAAGCGGGGCCAGGATTTTGGTACCGAAGGTCGGGTTGGCCGAGGCGGTGATGTTATGAAAAAAGCCGTCGCCGAAAATGAACTCCCTGTCCGGGGAGTAGATCACGACGTATTTGCCCTTGCTGCCGACGGCCTTGGCCGTTGCCTGTTGGCAGCCGCGCAAATTCATCCCGATGATGACGTTGCGCTCCTTCTCGGGCAGCGGCCCTTGAAGCCCTTCCGCTAAGGCGCAACCGGTCTCTCTGGTTCTGGGGCTGCGGACGGCCAGAGAGATGAGGCATTCGGCTAGAGCGGCGATCTGAGCGTCATTTGCCGGCTGATTGATGAACCGTTGCGCGAGCGGCCACCCCCGGCGGTCTTCCCGGGTCAATGTCTTCAGCCACTCGATGACAAACGGGAAGTTCGTATCGGCGTTCTGGAATACGTCCTCAAAGCTGTGATCCCAGACAGTCTCTTCGCCCTTCCGCCAATCCATTTTGACGTGATGGCCGTTGCCGATTGCGCCGAAATTATCAGGCGTGGACCGGCCAACCTTGCCGTCAGGATCGATGCGATAGGTCCGGCCCTCCGCGTTTTCCCAATGGACGGAAACGGCTTCGGGCCACCAGTGGTGGCGAGCGGACTTCAGCTTAACCATTCAACTAAGTTAGGTATTGCCCGCCAATTCTTCTAGCGGCCAAGCTGCACCTTCTAATGCATCCGCTTTCCACCCTGGCCGGGCACATTTTAGGGGAACAACGGCGGCCGTACCGCAGGCGCAGTTCCCACCGTAAGCTCTCCCGCCATATCCCTTTGGGAAAGCCGCCGGACCGAAGAGGCGGCGACGAACTGCACCCCAAGGGCCAGCCGCACGACCTCGATGGTCGCATGATTTTGATTTTGATGCGGATCCTGCCTCCGCTCCTATATGGATTGGTTTCCCTTCTCTTCCAGCAAATTTATATCATGAGCACTGCATGCGATCCATTGCTGGGAATTTTGACTCTGTTCTAAGAATTCATGACAATACATTGGCGATGACAGAGACTTCAAAGGCTCTTGCTTGCGTCGAATTGGATCTTTCAGCTCTGCGCAAAGAACGAATATGGATTGATTTGGACAGCTCTGGCTTTTGGCAGTCTGTCAATTATCATCGGGTCCCCCAGCTGTGCTCTTACTGTCACAAGCTTGGACATAGCGTGCCTGACTGCAAGAGGAAATTGGGTAACCACTAGCTTTCTAATCCAGGCCCTGTGCTAAGAAAAATTCAACAAGTATTCAGACCCCGTGTGCTAGAATCATCACATGTTCGACAGAATGCTCAAGTCAAAAATAGATTCAATGCTCTACAACAAGATGAAGAGGACAATCAGAAAGAAAACAGTTTCAACTTAATTTAGGAAAAGAATGAGACTTCAGGCATGGATCACATCAAAGAATAGTCCACTGCTCAAGAAAATTGTATTGCTGAGTCGTCTTTGTTACTACAAGGGCATTGTTCTGAAACCACTACTCAGTTAACTTCTGTAGTAGAGCAAAGTCTCAACCTGATAGTGAAATCAGTTGATAACCACTCTACTTATCAGAAGCATCAGGATAAGGAAAATATTCAAATTCCTAATCGGGCTACTGACAGAAATCTTCTGGCATGTAACACTCAACCATTGATGGAACTAGTTAATATACCATCCCAAGAAACTCCTGCAGGTCCAAACAGAATTGGGAACAGTTCTACCTCTGGAACTGAAAGCATTTTAAAGGAACAAATATTACATTCCTCCAATGATTTGGTGCAACTTGATGAGGTCCACTAAGAACTCCCTTCACTCCAAAATGGGTTTTCAACTGACCCTGGTATTGACCCATGAAGACAGCATAAAGGAAACATCGCTACTATGGAGAAATCATTGATCTCACAGCAAGACAATTATCAGCTTGTGTCGGAGGGTATCCAGAGGAGATGCAAGGAAATTGCCAAGCTAGTGGAAATAAATAATATCACAGCCATACAAAAAGAAAGAATGGGAGTTATTACCAGGGGAATGAAAAGGATTGGATCCGTAGGTAACCTCCAATCTTCAAATACTAATCAATGAATCTCATTATTTGGAACATAAGAGGCATTGGTAATGACCTTTCATTGGGTCATATGAAACTTCTAATCAAGGAATATAAAGTTGATTGTGTTGTTATATTAGAACCCAAAATCAAGAATTCTCTGCTAGGAAAAACTTGCATGAGAATTGGCATGGATAAATGTTTAACTAATCAAGATCAGAATGCTCATATCTGGCTAATGTGGAAAGAACCATTGGACTTCTCAAGCATTTATCAAGATGAACAATAAATTACTGTAAAGCAGACTAATGCTAATGGGCGACCGATCCAACGAACACAGGCGCGGTGGCGTTGGCGTGCTTCTCACAGACGCGCCGCCCATCACGAGTGGTGATCGCGCGATTGCGACATTGCAGATCGTGGCCGTCGATCCAACCGCGACCAGCGGATGCAGCAGCCTCGCATCGCCCGGTCAGCCCGTTTCGGGCGAGGCGCGTGGCGTCCATCATCAACCGCCGCGCCATCCATTTGTTGATCGCATTGCGCGAGCGGTTAGGGGCCTTGACCCTGTCGGCCCAACGAACAAATTCTTCCCAACAGGCGCTGCACAAGCCCTCTTTGTTGCCTGACGGAATGTGGGTTGAACCGCAAACGACGCAGTCGAATTCCTGGGCTTGGTCAAAGACGGCACTCATTTTGCCGGCTCTTCAGCAATGCCGAGCGGTAACGGCGCCGGGAGAACGAGCTTGGTATCGGCAGGATATTCGGTGCGAAGTTTTGCGACTTGGATTTCCAAATCAACCGTATTGCAAATCTGGGAAGCGAGGCCGGAAATTGCCTTTGCATCCTCTGCCATCATGTCGCCATCGCGTACTTTCTCGATGGCATCGAACAGCGCGTCTCTCAGCCCCGCTGAGGTACGCTCGACCTTACCTTTGGCTTTTGGCTCTGGCGTGGCCCCTGCTCTTATGGGGGTCGAACTGCCAAATGCGCCCGATCGTGCCATCGTTTTAAGCCTCTCTTGAGCTTTAGTGTCGTTCATCGCGCGACCTCATCTGTCACAAGAACCACAGCCGCCGCAGGCGTCCCTGCATTCCGATATTGGTCAACAACCTCACTTATGACCGCTTGCGCGTGGTGGCTGCTTTCGTGTTCCATATTCACTCGACCCAGCGAGCCGGGATCGGATCGCCATTGAATCTCTTTCCAGGTATCGTGCGGCGGCGTTTCTTGATGCCTGCATGTTTTGACTTCACCCGGTACGTTCTCGACTTCTCCGCAACATCTTCCGCCGTTTTGCCTTTGTGATGCTCGGTCAAAATTGTCCGACCATTCGATTCCCGGTTCTCTCCGCCATTGATCAGCGCGACGATATGATCTGTCTGCCACTTCTCGCCGGCACGGATCAGTCGATTGCATCCACACTGACAACGACCACCATCGCGCTCGAATATCCGCAGCCGCACCCGTGGCGGGAAGGGCGCATCATCGGAGCGGCCGATCCATTCGTTTACTGTGCGGCTCATGCGTCCAGCTCGTTCAAAAACTTGACACTGTGTTCCGCGCCGAACTTGTAGAGAAGCTCGATAAGGTCCGACATTTCATCTTTGGACAGATCGGATGACCGCGTGAGATTGACGAAGCCGTTTCCATCTAGATTGATCGTCGTGCGGGTTTCGCGCTTCAGGGCATCCAGAAAGACCAGCTTCCAATCGTCTGGCGATAACTTCGCCCCATGCCATTCAACCTGAGTGGCGATGTCCGTGAGCATCGCCCACATACGATCATTCTGCGGCAACGTGCGCTTTGGCTGGCGGCTGAGATGGAGGTGGATCTCGTGGTGGAGGAGGTCGAGGTCGAGGAGCAAAGTGCTCCTGACGGGTGGGCTCCTGAGGTCGGGCCATGGGAGGCCGCTGATGTGGGCCTATGGAGTGACGGGGCTCGGTACTACGGAGAGGGGTGGGGCCCAACCGATAACTAGGGTCAAACTCTCCCTCGAATTGCTCTAACTCGAGAGCAACCTGGTATGCCTCTTCCAACGTCTTGGCATTGCGGCGGAAAAGCTCGTACTGATAGTGTGGCCGCAAACCACGTCGAAAGCGGGAAACGGGCATGGTACTCTCCTCCGTGACACCACATCGTAGGAAGTACTCATCGAACTCAGCGATGTATTCGGAGACGGACCGGTCTCCCTGGCTAAGGCTTTGCCATCTATCGATGAGTCGCTGGCGGTATGTGGGAGGAAGGTACTTTTGCCGAAGTTTCTTCTTCATCTCGGCCCATGTGTCGATCGGGGGTTCTAGCCGCTGAAGTAGCAGGCTCTCCACATTCTTCCAATAGGTTTGTGCCTGCCCCATGAGTTTCATGGTGGCGAATCGGACCCTTCGGCGTTCCGACATGTCATACCATTCAAAATAGCGGTCCATGCCAAACTCCCAATCTAAGTAGACTTTCGGATCCAAAGACCCGTAAAAAGCGGGAGGATCCGCTCGCACGGTCTTAAGGACCCTATCGTCATCCTCATCCCTGTGTGGCTGAAAGCCACGATGACGTTGACCGTACCCCTCATAGGCATTATCGGACCCAAAGTCCTCGAGACCAAGGTCACGGTGTGGTAGTTGGGGAACCCGAGGAAGGGCGGGTAGAGGAGCCTGTGGTGGCTGGTTTTGGGCCGCGGGAGCGGCCGGGGCTTGGGCCATGGGAGCGGGTTGGACTTGGGCCACCGCGGGAGGAGGTGCGGGTGGGCCTTGGGCTACCCCTGGGGGGTCCCCGTGTGACATCCTATCTAACCGCCCAACGAGATCTTGGACCGACCTGTCGGAGGTCTCCAAGCGTCCCTCCATGGCTCTCAGACGATCATCCATGTTTTCGGTAAAAGTCTGAAAGTTAGCATCGGATTGGTCCAACCTGGTCATGATGGCCATCATCGCCTCTTGTAGGGAGTGGAAGTCTCCCGAGGTATCCCGTGGGTTGGCCATAGGTGGTGGTGGGGGTGAGTACTGAGTACCCCGACGAGTGGGCATGCAAACACACCGACTAGGAGACACCGACTAAAGCAAACACACTAATATGATGCACTTAGACCTAAACCAATATCCGGTACGGGGCGGAGATAATCGACCCGAAGGTCACTCGCGCAAATGTGCGGCCTTCCCGATAGGCGTAACCGAACGGTTGGACAACACCTTTTGATATACCGAGTAAAGGGATGCAATGCAAAAGGACACTTTTTTTTTGTTTTAAAACAATGCTGATCCTAGACTCGACTTAGATGATGACTAGACACTCTTCCTTTTTTTTTTCCAAAGGAAATGTTTATTCAAAGTCTTTTTGTGAGAATTTTATGGGGATTAAGTTTGTGGACGGCAAAGCTGTTAGGACTTTACCAAGTCAAAGAGCTCATGCCAGATCCACTCTACATTCTCTTGCTCCTTCGACAGAACCTGCTCAAGAAGAACAAGCTCAGGAAGGACCAACACAGGCAGTAACAACTCAGTCAACTTCAGAGGCAGTAGCTTGTGTCAAAGCTCCTCCACTTGCTTTTGAGGATCCCTGTGCTGATTTTCAAGACACTACTCCTCCTTCTCCTAAACACATATACCATTCTTTTGATCCTTTTGAGGAAGTTAGAGTAGATGTCCAACAATCTTTTCATGAACCCACGTTTAATCATGATTTCTTCTCTGAGCATTCTACCTCTCCTATTGCCTCACCAATTCCTCCTGTTCAGCATGAACAGGGTGAACCCAGCTCTTCTACTCCTGTACAAACTGTTGTTCTTTATGATCAAGCTCAGTTTACCTCGTCAAGACATTTTCCTACAACTTCTTCTGTTGATCCTCAGCTTCCTCCAAATGCCACACAGATTGAGAAATTGGATTTTTTGGTTCAGATGGTCAAGACTCAAAATGACCTTTTGACTAAATTCATTGCATTTGTCAATGAAGAATTTAAACAAGTGTTCCGAATGTTTCTCCAAGTACAATCTCACAATGAGGATAAATGGACGAAGTTTTCCACAGCCTACGTGGCCAGTGACTCTGCTCAGCGTGGAGTTCTAAAGACAATGGGACAGTTGGTCATCAAAACTTCTGCCAATGTGACTACTGTGCACAATCTTCAAGTATCCACCCTGGAAACTATTGCAAAGATGCAGAATTTATGCTATGATCTTCGAATAGACTTTGAGAAAATGCTGCCAACTGTAGGAAGTTTACCTGACGGACTCAATGTTTTGTTAGTTGAGCTAAACAAGACCTCCCAGGAAATCCACTCTCTCTCTCTGACGATTAATGATCTCAGAGATTTGCAGAATTCCATCGGTTCAAATAATGACATTGCAGGTCTTGAAAGGCGTATCAAGCAGAGATTAGATGAGCTTGATCAAGACATTCAAGCACTTCAATCCAGTATTCGATTTTCTACAGGACAACAACATCGACGCTGACCCCTTCTTGCTGATGTCAAAGGGGGAGAGATGAAAACTTTTGAAATGTTGTTTTGGAGATTAAAACTTTTGAAATGTTGTTTTGTTTTAAAAGGAAATCCTCTTAAATGTGAAAACTTTTGTCTGTCAAGAATACGTTTGCTATTATATTGATGAAGATATTTGGAGTTGGAATTGATAGAAAAATCTTGCTATATCAAATGATTGTTCCTTCAATTTTAATTGAATAATTAAATCTCATCTAGGTTGCCATCATCAAAAAGGGGGAGATTGTTATCCCTCTGGTTTTGATGATGACTGCCATGACATGCGATATACTGATTAACATTCATTTGTCTTTTACTGCAACGATAGGCCACCAGATCTGAGACGTTGAACGTCGAACTGATCCCATAGTCGTCTGGCAGCTCAATCTCATACGCATTCGACCCAATTCGTTTCACAACTCGGAAGGGTCCTGCACCGCGGTCCTGGAGTTTCTTCACGGCCCCCGAAGGAAACCGTTCAGGTCTGACCCTGATCATGACGTACTCTCCCTCTTGGAACTCACGGTTGCGCCGATGCGCGTCAGCTAACTCCTTATAACGTGCGTTGCTGGCCTCTATATGATGACGTATATGCTCATGCAACTTCCTAATATGCTCTGCAAAGGACTCAGCTGACTCAGAGACACGGGCCTGGATGGGGAATGGAACCAAGTCTATCGGTTTCCTAGGTCTACGACCAGTAACAATCTCAAATGGGCTCAGACCAGTAGACCTATTGACCGAGTCATTGTATGCAAACTCTGCTAGTGGAAGAACTAAGTCCCAATCCCTGTCACGATCACGCACTAAGCACCTAAGAAGATCCCCCAAACTCCTGTTGACTACCTCTGTTTGACCATCAGTCTGGGGGTGGTAGGCAGTAGAGAACTTCAGCTGGGTGCCCATCATGTGCCATAGGGTTTTCCAGAAGTAGCTGGTGAAGCGCACATCCCTATCAGACACTATAGTACGTGGAAGTCCAAACCTGGAGACACAGTGGGTGAAGAACAGACGGGCGACTCTAGAGGCGTCAGATGTCTTGGAACATGGAATGAACAAGGCCATCTTAGAGAACCTGTCTACCACTACGAAAATGGAGTCATGCCGGCGAAGGGTGCGCGGCAAGCCTAACACGAAGTCCATGCTGATGTCCTGCCATGGACTGTCTGGAACTGGGAGGGGAGTGTAAAGGCCAGTATTCTGCTTCCTCTGCTTGGCCAAAGCACAAATGCGGCACTGGGCCACAATCCGGGCGACATCACGCTTCATGCTAGGCCAATAGAAGCGATGCTCTACGGCCTCGATGGTCTTATTCCGGCCAAAGTGGCCAGCTAGACCCCCTGCGTGTAACTCCCAAGTAAGAAAATCGCGAACCGAGGTCCGCGGAACACACAAACGACTCCCATAGAAAAGGTAGCCATCCTGCAACATGTAGTCAGAATACTCTCGGGACGGGCCTACCTGGAGGGTAGTGTAAATCGGACCAAAGTCCGGACAGTCAGCATAAACCTCTCTCATCCTATCCAATCCTACCACCTCTATAGCCATGGTGGTCAAAAGATGAGTACGGCGGCTCAAGGCATCAGCTACCCGGTTCTCCACACCGGCCTTGTGCCTCAGCACAAAAGTGTACTCCTGGAGGAACTCAACCCAACGACTATGGCGAGAGTTAAGCTTCTTCTGGGCATGGAGATATCGGAGTGCCTCATGGTCAGAAAAGAGGACGAACTCCTGATGTAGTAGGTAGTGTCTCCAATGCCGCAGAGCCTGCACAACTGCGTAGAACTCCTTATCATACGTAGAATAACGCAGTCGCCCACGTCTCTCTCCCTCACTCCCAGCCTCACTCTCTCCCTCACTCCCGTTCTCCCTCTCTCACTCTCACGCCACTCCCTCTCTCCCTCTTCTCTCCGGCAGCCGAAGGGGAGGATCGACAGTGAGGTGGAGTGTAGCTTGGAGCAAGGATCAAGGCTCAGATCGAGAGACGTGGCGTGGCGTGCGGATTTTGTGAATCGGCCATGGATTACGGTGTTTCGAGCTTGGAACGGGGTCCAATCGCCGTGGTTTCTTCGTCAGAGGTAGGGTGACAGATCCTTACCCTTCCTGCGTCATTTCCTCGAAATTTCGTGTGGATCAGTGCGAGAATGAGTGGGTTTCCTTCATGTTGGGATTTTGATCATGTTTCAGGACGAGAGTCGATTTTTCCAATTTAGGCGATGATTCTTGCGTAGAGGTTGATTGGATGCCGGGGAGCGATTCCCCCTTGTTTCCCCAGCTTTTCCTTGTGATTTCGGGGCGTGGAAAGGCCGAGATGGGGTTTTATTCTTGTTTTGGGGAAATTGGGTATAATTCGGGGTGAGTGTCGAATTTGTGGTTTCGATCACCATTTCGTGACCCAATGGGTCCCATTAAGTATTTTCGGGGACGGGGAATGGTTCCCCAAGCTTCCCGCTCACTTCGGAGGTGAGTCGGGAGTGGAATGGACCCCGAGGGTCGCCCCCGCGTGAAGGTCACCAGAGTCGGTGGACCATTGGGTCGTCTAATTCTGGCAGAGCCAATCGACTGAACCCTCTGGGTCGGTCGACTAACCTAGTGTGGAGTCGACGCACTGAGAGATGTGTATTGACACACTGAAGGGGCTTTTGCCCTTGGGAGAAACGGTCGACCGACCAGCCCTAGCTGGTCGATCGAAACTCCCATGGGCTGTGTTTTTATGGTCTTTTCACCCTGGGTTGTAGGTTCGTGTCTTCGCCGGCACGCTCCTGGCTGCCTTCGCCGGCACGCCCAGGTAGCCCTCCACCGGCATGCCCCCAGTGAAGCCTTCATCGGCACGCTGTTAGGTGCCTTCAGCGGCACGCTATTAAGTGCCCTTAGTAGCACACTGACAAAGTCCCCTTCAGTGGCACAGGGTGTGGCCCCTTCAACGGCACACACCCTGGCCCCCTCAACGGCACACACCTTCAAAGCTTCAGCGGCACGGGCCCTTTCTTCCCCGGCACACTCTAAATGACGGTAGGGGATCCTGTGCCCGTACCCTATGCATCCCCGACGCGCAGTGGGCCAAGCGACGTGTCGCCTTGGCAAGTTGGCACGCCATCTACTGCCCTGTCACCCGGTACAATGGGTCAAATCCTATTAAATGGGGCTTTCCCGCCAAAGGCACCACGCCTTCGAACAAGGTGTGCCGTTGGGGGTATATAAGCCCCCCTTACACGAACAGAAGGAGAAGGGAACACACAGAGAGAAAGGAAGGCACCCAGAGGCGGACGAAAAGGAAGAAGAAGGAGAAGAAGGAGCTGGCGGTGAGGAAAATAAAAAATACTCAAATAAGTCAATTTGAGGGTCAAATTGGGGCATTATATGGGTAACATGAGATGTACTCATGATGATGTCAATTTTGACTTGTCTACAATAGGCAATGGAAGCTCATCATTCCCAAAATAGTCTGAGACCAGGACACAGATCGGCATTCGAAAGACAAAGTCTTGAAACTTGAAATGTAGAACTGGCACCAAATTTTCCTGACTTGACTCATTGTCCCCCTGGGGACCAGACCCAAGGGGCACCAAAGGTAATGCACACTTGCTTCGTGGGGTGAAAGTAGATGGAGAAGTGGAAGTGGTAGGAATAGGTTCAGATGGAGGGGAGGCGTCAATGGGGGTTTCTAGTGACGGTGGAGGTAAAGGCAAAGGGGAAGGCGAAATGGCAATGATTGGCTTAGGTGTGGGTAGAGGTGTAGGCGTAGATGTAGGTGAAGCTTGCTCAGGCTTGGGTGAAGGCGATGGCAGAGAAGGTGAGGATGATGGCATAGATGGAGACGGTGAAAGGCTAGGAGGTGATGGGATAGGTGATTTCAGAAGAGGAGGCGGCAAAGGTGATGGTGATGATGATGGTGGTGATGCGGGTAATGGGGGTAACAGAGAGAGTGACAGTGATGGTAAAGGGGTAAGAGGTGAGATCGAAGATGAAGGCAGTTGAGGAGATGAGGGCAATGGGGGAAATAGAGGTTTCAGGAGAGGAGGTGGCGAAGGCGATGGTGATGGGGAGGGTGAAGAGGAAGATGATGATAACGAAGGAGGTGGAGAGGACGGTGACGGTGATGGAGAGGAGGAAGAAGAAGGTCACGGTGTCCACCGTCGATGTATCGACACGACCCATCAGGCGGTGTTAGGAGTAGAAGTAGTGGTAAGAACAACAGGAGCAGGGGAAGTGGAGGTAGTGGGAACAATGGGAGGAGAAGGAGTGGAGGTAGTAGGAATAATGGGACTAGAAGGAGTGGAAGTTGTAGGAGCAATGGGAGTAGAAGGAGTGGAAGTAGCTTGAGCAGAGGCTCAGGTTGGTGGAGTTTGTGGAGACGATGTGGAAGATGGGGCGGATGGGGATGGCGCAGGAGTTGGCAAAGGAGTGGGTGGTGAAGGGATAGGTGATGGACCAGGTGGTGGAGCAAGTGATGGGATAGATAATGGAGCAGGTGATGGAGTAGGGGACGGAGCAGGTGCAACACTAGATGAAGAATCACAGGGGTGCCCCTGGTCTTGTAAAGGAAGAGACGGCTACTTGGGCGACACCACTTGTTTCTGCTGCTAACTGCGAAGATATAAAATAACCTTATGAATCGCGGTGCAATCGATCCTCTTCTTCTCATCCAACTCATAAACATATTCTCAAAACTCGAGACAATCCTCAACCAAATGCTCCTGTTGATGGTGATAATCACAAAACTGAGGCAAATTCCCGACCGCGGGTCGACAAGGCACAACCAGAGGGAGCTGCAACGCGTGGGTGGCCATCAAAGTCCGAAAGATATCTGAAAATGACTCCAATAATGGAGAACAAAGAGCTCACTTCGGGCAAGATGGATGTCGAGGGGTATGAGATGAAAGAGAAGGTTGTGGAGACGAAAGCAGAGGTTGCGTAGGCAATGGCGTGCGGCGGCTAGTGGAGGGATTCAGTGGAGACACATGTGGAGCGGAGTGGGGAGGTATGTAGTGGACAACATCCACCTGCTCGGGGTGTGATGTTCCCTTGACAGGAGGTGGAGACACATGTGGGTATATGGAAGTAGAAGGCTGACTCGTGAAAGGGTGATATGTGGGAGCATACGGGTATGTAGGAGCAGAAGGTTGACTCACGAAAGGTTGATGTGTGGAGGTGTATGGGCTTATGGAGGGTGGACTCACATAGGGATAGGTAGCGGAAGGCTAACTCGTGGAGGGTGCACAAGGGGTATAGGAGGATGGCAAGGTGTATGGGGATGTAGAGGGTTAAAAGGACTCGGAGTCAAGGGAACTGTGAAGTTGTTGATGAACGAAGTGGGCTTGACTAAAGAGCTATTGCCAGAAAGTTATATCATTTAGGGCCAAAATGAAGCGGTACTTAGGCGTTGCATTGGAAATCAGCATCTTGATCTGCTCCTGCTCCAGAATATGCCCTGAGACTTGCGCGGCCAGGCGATGCCAGTAGTCAGGAAAGGTGGAGAACTCCTCATCGGCCTTCATCTTCTCGTGGGTCAGATCCACCACAGAATACTTGGGTCCAACCTGGTCCTGATACTGTTGAATAAATTTCTCTTGAAGCACTTGGTAATTCACAACCTGATCATACGGCAAGAAAAAGAACCAATCCTGAGCTGGGCCTTCGAATGACAGACCAAATAGATAGGTCATCAAGCATTGGTCATATCGAAATTGGGCCGACTCATAAAGAAACTCCTTTAAGTGCACAGAGGGGTCATCGGTTCCACCATAACAGCGATAAGCAGGGATTTATGAAGGTGGCGGAAGCCGAAGATCTTGGAAAGTAAATAAGACACTCAAGGAGGGTTTGAGATCAATTCGGCGTTGGAGTTCATCAAGCTGGCATTGGGTTTGAGCAATCATCTCCTGGGTAGGGAGAGGTCAAGAGTAAAGTGGGCCAGCTTGAGTAAGAGGTTGTGAATTTGGACCAGAATTATGATAATGAGCCGGATAAGAGAATCCGGGCTGAGGAGAATAAATGCCCATTCCGGAAGTAGAAGGATGCACAGGCCTGGGCTGGACATGAACATGGGGACCCATTGGGCCAGCAGCAACATGGGTAGAAGGAGGAGGCCCGTTAAGAGGAAAATGCCCATTAAGAGAGGAAGGCCTATTAAGAGAAGAAGGTCCATTAAGAGAAGAAAGCCCATTAAGGTGATTTACAATCAATTTTTGGGCCTGACTGGGGTCCATTTGACGAACAAGGCAAGCAAGATAGGCCATAAGATTAGCCCATTCCTTTGATAGATCAGAGGGACCACGAAAAGATGGGCCCACGTGGGAAGAGGATTCTACGCAAGAGAAAGAAGATTGGGAAGAAGAAGGGTAAATAGAATGAAAGTGGCGCTCCATGAGAGAGGTGGAGATTTAATACAAGAATATCAAGAAAATATAGCCAGGGAAGAAAGGGCGTGATGAAGAGAGGGCAGGACCCACAGGGGAGAAGGTGGTCAGGTGGTGACCGCTACTAGAAGGAGGCGGCCCTATGAGGACCGCTACCAGGTTCTGAGATAGACAAACAGAGAGACCTAGACACATGACGGGATGCAATGTAATGAGGGTGACATGATGAAAGGAATGAACACAAATGGGATGGACTCAAGGATGACAAGATAACACACAAAACTTGCAAACTACCCCAAGAATGCACAATAAACATGACCACACAACAATAATGTGCAAAGGATCTCACCCAAGGCAAACAAGTTGATATGCTCGTTAATTTATTTGATGAGTTTCAATGGACCGTTTAATGAGTTAATTAAGCACAAATTCCCTCAAGATGGGTATCCTAAAGGGAAAGGGGTCCAAACTTTGGGTTGACCAGGGGTTAATATCCCTCACACGTTTGCAAATGCAAATCCTAGGGGTGAAAAGATACAACCGGCTTGTCGTCCGTGTGGGAATCCACGGCTCACGGAGACTTACAGAGGTCTCGGATAAGATCACCTAGTCAACTCCAAGGAATATGAAGGCGAGAGGGTCACTTAACAGGGTAGGAATGCGGCTACAATAATGCAATGCATGGCCCTATGTGCACCGGAGTGAATGCAAATTTCTACCCTAAATTTGAGAAATCAAGACAATATTAAATTATGAAAACAAGACAATATGGATGCAAATAATCTGAAAAGACCAAGACAATATAAAGGACAATAATGCAGGGAGTTTTTCCAGGAAGTAAACAACCTTGACGGCCTCGTTACCTTGACGATGTCGACAGGGTAGCATTTTGCCCGGATCCCTTCGGGTCGAAGTGACGAACAACCCATTTGACTTGGACCTCCCGTTCAGGTCATTTGAACCAATAAGCTCTTCTCTCCGTCCATTTGGGTGACGAATACCCCTCTCGACTTGGACCTCCCGTCCAGGTCATTTGAACCAATAAGCTCTTCTCTCCGTCCCTCCGGGCGACGAATACCCATTCGGCTGGGACCTTCCGTCCAGGCCGTTTGAGCTAATAAACTCCTCTCCCCGCCCTTTTGGGTGACGAATACTCCTCTGACTTGGACCTCCCCTCTAGGTCATGTTGACCAATAAACCCTCTACCCTGTCCCTCCAGGTGACACACATGCCCCTTGACCCAGGGCCCTTTGTCCCGCTCAGCCTACCTCACGAAATCGCCCAGCAAGGCCACGAGGCCCGCATGGTGGAGCGGTCCCCTCGTCTCTCCCCTGGAGAGGCGAGCGCTCTCCTATATCTCTCGGCACGCCCGATTGGAGTGTTCCCAGCCCGAGCCGTCAACACGGACTTGCCTCCGGCAAGGAGCGAGGAAAAAAAGGGGGAAAAGAGAAGAGAAAAGAAAAAAAAGAAAAAAGAGAGAAGAGAAGAAAAGAAAAGAAAAAAAAGAAAAAAAAAGGAAGGAAGAAAGAGAAAATGTGTATATATACATATATGTATACATAGATAATAATGAGCATGCGTATATGTGGAATGGCAACATACATCCGTATGAATGGATAAATGGACACGTGCGCGTGCATGTATGTATCTTTATACGCAGGCGCATGTACTTGTCTGAACAAATACCTGGCCCACACTGGGCAAGATCCGTCGTCTCCTCCGGACGTCGGGGTCCAGGGCCTTACCCAAGAACCAGTGCACCCACAGGCACCGCTCAGCTTATCCTTCACCAGCGCTACTCGTGGGTGGGGGGCATTTGTGGACGCGCAAAATTGCACGCCCGTGTGTCCCCGCCAGTCCAGCAACAACAAATCTTCAGCAGAAGTCAACCCCTGGAGGACACGTCCCGTCCGGACCCTCCGAAGAGATACCATGCCAATGTGGAGCCATCCCCGGAATCACAACGGCGAAGAGAAGTCAACTCCTGGAGGACACATCCCCTCCGGACCCTCCGAAGAGACGCCACGCCAACATGGAGCCATCCTCGGAATCACAATGGCAGCGTCAACCCAATCGAAAGACAGCCCCTGCATCAACGCAGGAAGCTCCTGCGTCAACGCAGGAAGCCCCTACGTCAACGCAGGAAGCTCCTGCGTCGACGCAGGAAGCCCCTGCGTCAACGCATTAAAGCCCATCGTCAACCCCTTGTGCCCTTCAACGGCACACCCCCTCACGAAGGCTTCAACGGCACACCTTTGTGCCCTTCAACGGCACACTCCCAGCGAAGCTTCAACGGCACACCCTTGTGCCCCTCAAACAGAATAAACCTTTGAGTATCGGTAATCCTCCCTCTTGCTCCGGTTTGAGGTGTGACAATAGAGGCAATGATGTGTACAAGAAGCTTGTTTAAGGGAGAGAAGAGCATTGTATTAAACGCCTTCAGCTTAGTTTGCTCTTTGTTGTACGGGTTGCTGGGCTTCCCGGTAATCACAGAGTAAGCATCAAACAGATTGAAACTAAAACCCCTTTCGACTGCTCCGTCTTCTGGGATTCTGAGAGCTTTATGCAAAGAGTGCCTGGAAATTTCTATCTGTACCCCTTTCACGCTAGAGTGCAGAGCTGACTCTTCGCGACTAAAGGACAAGTTACTATAGAATTCCATCACCAGATGCGGACAGAATGTCTGATGTTTTCCTAGGAATTTCTTCCATTTCTGGAACTTGACCAGCTCTTTCAACTCAGGATAACTCAAAACCAAAACACTATCATTAAAGTCTACCACTCTCGGAGGAATAATTTTTCCTCCTTCCATAAAAACAACCGGCCGCTGAGTCTGAAAAGTCTCTGTACCTTGTGGAGAAGGCCGTTCTCCTGTCGATTCTGAAGCATGGGACCGCTGGCGTTTGGATGATGGCTCTCCGACCTTTTCTTTCCCTTTTCGTTTCCTCTCAGCGGAGACTGCGGTGGAGGATATAGGCTGCATGTCACCGGCCTAAGGAGGTGTCTGCTGTTCCTTATGTTCAGACATGTTTGAAGGAGTTTTGGAGGGAAGAAGGAAGCAAAGAGAGACAGTGGAGCAGGGGATGACACTGGAAAGTGAGAAGAGCTTGGGGAGAGCTCGGAGAGGGAGACGACACGAAGAGGAATGTAGCGTCACGAGTTAGGTTAAAAGGTAAAAGGGTAAAGAGAGGCTTGAGGAGAAGGTCGAATATATACCGAGCCCTTTTTACCCTAAAAATTGTAACATTGATATTCCCAAACTGCCCTTCCTCTTATGCAAGTCGGCCGAAATTTATCTTTATAACCCTTGATATACAACGCTTTTAACAATCTTATAATTCTTCAAAAGTGACCCTAAATATTCAATCAACAAAGTAAGTAGAACAAATCGGGGATTGTACCAAGCCCAGTGTAAACACCATAAGTCTTACTAACCAATTTCATCAAGCAAAAATCAAATAAGTAAATTGTCCAATTAAGAAATTAGCCCAATTTTCACAACTACTAGAAGACAATCCAGGGTCAGCCAATACACACAAATACTTTTCTCCTTTTTAAAAAAAAATGAACAATCCAGTATGACTGCCCCTTTTTACTCAAGGAGACATGTTTCTCAGACACCAGAATCCCTGGTTACTCAGAGCAGCCAACCTCCATGTCAATATTGAGAGATATTTTTCTTCACAAGTTTTTATTTGGACACAAAGTACAGAGTTAACCAATTGACTCATGACATAGCCTCTAAGTTTCATTGACCTAGATGGCTAGTTTCTCATCTAATTAGCCATTGCTCTGTCAAGGTGTTGGATCATAGGTGTTTTAATTAAGTGTTTAGTTTGTTCTTCATTTCACTATTTTCTTTAAAAGTAAAGTAAAATCACAAGTGTTTTTCAAAGGACTCCAAGGTTTTTAACTCTAAAAATCTCTTCTTCCCTGTGGATTCGACCCGTGCTTGCCATAATACTACGTTCTCTTTTGATCATTTTGTGCGAGTTCGGTTTTAAGATTGCTAGCGCGCATGTGTAGTAACGACATACATTTTCGCGTTATCATTAGTCCATGCTTGCCTTTTTATTGTGGAACCGCCTTTATCATTGTAGTGCATGCATATGGGTTCATGAGGAGAATCGGCATGACCGTGCTCAGACGGGTTCTGGGATAATGTATGCCGAGGGACGACACTTGTTATTGGTTTTCTCTCTTTATCGGGTGCCTTGCCCTCACAATTTGGCATGGACAGCCGTGGAGCTGTCACCATTATAAGGGATAGAAATCGAGCGAAAAGTTGGGAAAACATGACGCAGAATAGGAAATGAAACCTCGATTTCTAGGAAAATTTTGGTAGCATCTCCCCCTGCCCTAGAACATGTTGGGGGAGATATATAGGAGGCCCATCCACAACAAACTGAGACAGGCTCCGTAAAAGATAGGCATGTCAGAGCAACAGCCCAGACCCTATAACGGGCGTCAGATCTCCAAGGACTCGCCTACTAGGAGACCCTTGTCACCCAAGGGTTGTCAAACATCTTTTGCCAAGGGTATTGACCCATTTCGGCACCATGACATATACATAGAGGCTCATGGGAGCGCTGGTATAACCATGGGTCGACGGGTCTAAAGATATCGGGGCACTGTTCACCAGTGAGGCGGTTCATGTTCACTCGGAGGGTGATCGAGAAAATCGAAACATATGGAAACAAACGGGATGAAAGCAGATGTGTATACCAATAAACCGGCAATATGCTATTAATCCATTTGTACTCTTTTGATGATGACCAACCAAGGATCATCTTATGACACCTCAGCAAACCCTTGGCTAGATTGGGGCTATTCAAAATGTAAATCAAACACTAAAAGAAATATTGGAATCACATGATGATTCGGAGGCTCCCCAGAGTGGGATGATCCCCTTGATCTGACAGCTTAGCAAGTGGGGGAAATGCCCTTGATCCGGCGGCCATGCATGGGATTGGGGAGATGCCATGAACCGGCGGCTATGCAAGTGGGGGGAATGTCCCTTGATCCAACGACAATGGCCATGGGGGAGACCCTTGATCCGGTGGTAATGCACATGGGGAGAGACCCCTAATCTGGTGGCCATGCAAGGGGGGAATGCACTTGATCCAGCGGCCATGGGAGGAAGCATCCGGTGGGTAGACAAAGGGAGTGATGTGACGGGTGGACCACACACCGTGTTGTGTCCCGAATGGTGGCAATCAAGAGCGGAGGGGTGAATTGATTGACCAAATAAAAACTATTTACTCAATGAGATGCTTGGTGGAATTTTTAAGACTCAGAATTACTTGGCGGACGGGGGCGAAGGGTTTGGGCTGGAGGCGGGCGGAGCCGAGCGAGGCATCGACTTGGACGGGTTGCCAATCGGTGGGCTGGCGGCGCGCGTCGTAGTCTTCGCCGTTGTAGATGCTGGAGGAGACGATTGGGCCGTCGATCGCGCCTTGCCACTGGCCGTCGGAGACGAGGGTGTCACGCGAGCCGTCGGCGTAGGTGATTTCGAGCTGGAGGAGGAGTTGCGGGCGGGTGCCGTAGGGGGGCTTTTTCGCGGAGAACGGGTAGTCGCCCGCATACCAGCCGGTGCCGAGCAAGGCATCGAGTTGGTTGGAGCCGGGGCGGAGCGCGGTGGTCACGTCGTAGGCGAGGGTGTCGAGGCGCTTGTCGTAAGGGGTGAAGCCGGGGGTGAAGTAGTCGGCGCCGACACGGCTGCCGTTGAGGTTGAGTTCAAAGAGTCCGCGGGCGGTGACGTAAACGCGGGCATGGTCGATTTTCTTGCCGGCGGGCACGGTGAATTCGCGGCGGAGGGAGCCGACGGCACCCATGCCGGCGGGGTTGTCCTGCGCGGGGCGAATCCATTGGGCTTTCCAATCGGAGTTGGCGAGGAGGCCGAGTTCGAGCGTGGCGGGCCGGCTCCAGCCGGACTCGATGCCGTCCTGATCGCGGAAGTCCACGCGCCACGAAATGCGCTCGCGCGAGGCGAGGGGTTTGCCGCCGTAGGGGACGAAGGCGGACTGGTCGGAGTCAACCCAGCCGCTGTCCCAGCGGGTGATGCCGTCGGCGTCGGCGGTCTGGATGCGGTAGGCGGTCTGGCTGGCGACGCCGTCGGGGAGTTTCCACGAGAAGGTCGGCATCGACTGGTAGAAGCCGAGCGGGTTCACGGCGTCGTCGCCGACTGTGAGGGAGGACGCGGGCGAGGCGGCGAAGGCATCGACTTTGGCGAGCGCCAGCAGGAGGAGCGAGAGACGGAGCACGGACGGGATCGAGGGCATGCGCTTTTTAATCACGGAAACGCGGAGGGATGGGAACGCGGAATTTTTCACCACGGAGACACGAAGGGCACGGAGGACGGAAGAGAGGGAGTTTTCACCACAAAGGCACGAAGGGCGCGAAGGGTGATGGAGGCAGCGAGTTAAAATCTAAAACTTTGTTTTTTCCGTCCATCCGTGCTTCCGCGATAAAGTCGATGCCTCTCAGCTTCGTGCCCTTCGTGCCTTTGTGGTGAAAACAATGAGGCATCGACTTCACACGCCGGAGAAGGCGGCGAAGCCGCCGTCCACGACGAGAGTGGTGCCGGTGACGAATTTGGAGGCGTCGGACACGAGGTAGTGGATCGCGCCGTGGAGTTCGTCGGGCGCGCCGAAGCGGCCGAAGGGCGTCTGGCGGCAGATGGTCGCGCCACGCTCGGTGAGGGAGCCGTCCTCATGGGTGAGGAGGCGGCGGTTTTGCTCGCCGAGGAAGAAGCCGGGGACGAGGGCGTTGACGCGGATGCCGCCGGCGGTGCGATTTTTTTGCATAAGAAAATGTTATTGTTTCGTATAAGTGCAGTGGTAGTAGCGGCATCAGGGAGGCAGGCCGAGAAGGGCCAAAAGGTTGGGGGGGCAGGCTGCCGAGAGCCAACGCCGGGAAGCAGGCTGCAAGAGCCAAAATTGGAGGAGCGGGCCATGAGGGCCAGAGTAGGAAAAGCAGGCTACAAAGGCCAAGGGGAAGCGGGCCGCGAAGGCCAAAGTCGGGTAAGCAGGTCGCAAAGGCCAAGGCTCGGGAAGCGGGCTACGAGAGCCGAATTTGAGGAGCAGGCTATAAGAGCCGAAGGTTGGGGGAAGCAGGCTGCGAAGAGCCAAAAATCAGGAAGCGGGCCGCAAGGAGCCGATATTAGGAAGCAGGCTGCAAAGAGCCGAAGTTGGAGCAGGCTACGAGAGCCAAAATCTGGAAGCGGGCTGCAAGGAGCCGGTGTTGGGTAAGCAGGCTACGGGAGCCAGAATTTTGGAAAAGTGGGCCGCAAGGAGCCGAAGTTAGGAGAGCAGGCCGCAGAGGGCCAAAGTTGGAGGAAGCAGGCTACGGGAGCCAATATCGAAAAGTCGACCGCGAAGGTCAAAGTTGAGAAGCGGGCTACGAAAAGCCAAAATTAGGAGGGTCTCTTTGTTCTCTGGTCGGGGGAGAATCTGAACCAGAGCGGGAAGATCCATTCTTTGTTCATTGGCCGGGAAAGGATCCGGACCAAAGTCGGAAGGCCCATTCTTTTGTTGGGAAGCTGTTGGCTCGGAGGCCGATAGCTGAATAGCCGTCGCCTAAAAAAAGGGGGGGTGACAACGGGGTAGTTGCCGGCTTGATGCCCTGATGGCCGAATGTCTTGTCGATTTAACGCCCCATCGGCGGAAGGGTTTATTCGGTTTAACGTCCCATCGGCAGAAGGGTTTATTCGGTGTAACACCCCATCGGCGGAGAGGGTCAATTCGGTTTAACGCCCCATCGGCAGAAGAGTTTATTCGGTTTAACGCCCCGTCGACGGAAAGGTCTGGTCGGTTTAACGCCCCGTCGGCGGTAGGGTCAATTCAGTTTAACGCCCCATCGGCGGAATGGTTTATCCGGTTTAACGCCCCGTTGGCGGAAGGATCAATTCGGTTTAACGCCCCATCGGCGGAAAGGTCTATTCGGTTTAACGCCCCGTCGGCGGAAAGGTCTAGTCGGTTTAACGCCCCGTCGGTGGAAGAGTCTATTCGGTTTAACGCCCCGGCGGCGGAATATTCTTCTTTCCCTTCTTCTCTTCTCCTTTTTTTATAGAGAGGCGGGTGCACGACCACCTCTACCTCGCGTTCCTTCTTTCTTTTCTTCTCTTCATTTCTCATCTCTCCAATACCCCTGGACCAGGGTATGCTTTGCTTAATGCACCCCCCCTGCTGGGGTATGGCTCTTCCGTATTTGCCCCCCTCCTTTTAGGCCGAGAGGGTATGCCCCCTTTTCGTTTCCGTGCCCTCAGCGGGGTACATGATCAATGGCTGCCGCTACGTCTTCCCGTGGATCAAGAAGTCCTGTTCTGCTCACCTCTACAACAAGCCTGCAGTAGAGCCTCAGTTGGCAGACCTTCCAGCGGCGTCCACAGTGCGAACCAGCCAAAGTTGTCTTCTGTGGAGTCATTCTTTGTCGAGCCATCTTCTCTCCAGAAGTGGTCCCGCTGTGATTCAACCTTGGCTCCGATCGCGTCACCCATTCTAGTGCAACTGCGCCAGATTCAGGTTTGAACCTGAGTACCATATGGTAGCAGTTCCACCGCCCACCCCTGTGCGAATCAGTCAGAGCTCCCTTCACGAGAGTTCTTCTTCTTCGAAGTGCCGATGAACCAGAGGTGGTCCCGCCTGCTATCGACAACGCCTCCGCCCGGGGCATCCATTCTCCCTCAGTCGTGCCAGACCCAAAGTCCTCTGTTCGCCCAGGACAGACTACTGCCAAGTCAGCCTCGACACTCCCTCCTCCTCTCAGTTTTAGGTTGAGTAGTCTTCTGAAAAGTTATGGATTTCGACGATACGAAGCCAATGCAAGTGGTTTTGTCTCGTTTAGATGTCAGCACTGGAAGTTCCACCATGACCATCAGTAACCTGTCCTACTATTTGCCCAGGAACCTGACGCCAACCATTCCGGTGACCACGTCCAGCGAGGTGATTAGATGGCCGCCATCTTTCGAGGGTTCGCAAAGCTCCCTGTCTGATACATCCACGACTTGGTCCTGTCAATTTTGGAGTTCCACAACGAGCGTACCAGCTGATGCACCATAACTACATCATCCAGTCCTGCGCAGCAGAACTGCACAGGCCTACAGCTGCGACCACCGCCTCCATCCAGTGACGTTGGCTCGATGTCAGACCTTCAGGCATCCTTCGGCATCCCTCAGGCTTTGACCAGGCATTGGCAGCACCTTGATCGGGCGTTCAAGCTAGGTGTATGGTCGACTGCTTGTTTCCCCTCCCCTCGATCCCCCCTCCTGTGCGAGGGTAGTGCATGTAACCGTTTTCCCCACCCCCGTGATCCCCCTCCCTACGTGGAGCGTAGTAAATGTAATAGCAGGGACTTTACCAAGCCTCCTCGACGCAGCGTGACCACCGGGTGCGCACGCTCCCCGGCGCACCTTCGTCTCCGATCGGTCCCGGTCTCTTCAGACTCGGCAAGGTATAGATCTGGCCCTTGCTCCTTGGCATTGCTTTTCTAGTATATTTTCACGCTCACGCCGAAGGTGAGGAGAACTTGTTCTAAAATTTCTGAATATTGAGTGTTGACCATTGCCGTGTGAGAGAGTGTCGTAATACCCGCCCTCGGGCACTGGTTCTACCTCGGCTGAGTCGGGCGACCTTCAGACCTTAGGTCTGTCCTCCCCCATATACTCTTAGCGGCTCCAACCGTGTTGGCTGCCCGTGGGTCACCGTCCACCCCTCCATCGTCGGGTTACCCCCGAATCTGAGTGACGTGCGTGGTCAGTCCGCTATTGCTTGGGTCCTTGGTCTCATCCGCATCGAGTGATCAGTTCGTGATGTATTATTTTTTAATTTTTGCATATTGTACTGGCTATGGCCTATTTGATGTATAAAGATGTTTAATGCAATAAAAAGGAGAGATACCATCACAATTTGTCTCTTACATGTTATGGAAGAAGCTCAAAAATTGAATTTTCATAATATTATCGCGTTCCAAGTTTGAGGAATGTGCAATCCTTCCATGGTGGATAATCGATGCATTCCTTCTCTAAGTGTCTCGACCACTCGGTAGGGGCCTTCCCAGTTAGGGGCTAGCTTCCATGCCACCTCCAGTGGTCGAGAGGCTTCGGTATTTCTCAGAATGAAATGTCCCGGTTGAAATTGTCTGTAGCAACCCTGAATTTTTGAAAAAAAAAATTTTAAATAAAATTATAAATAGTGACTTTCATCAAGGCGTCATTTTATTAAGTAATGGCTCTGTGAAGAGGCGTCAATTAAGTAATTAACGACCCTTTCTAAGGCGTCAAATCATTTCAAACAAAGGTAAGAATCCTACTTGGATTAGGGAGGTAATTAACGCCCTATCTCAAGACGCCAATTATGAAAATGAAGACATTATGCAAAGACACTAATTTACAAACTGACACCCATTGACGTGTCGCCAATTAAACAGCGCCCCCAGATAAGGCGCTATTTCACTGAGAATCGTAAGACGAGAAATCAGTGACATGTTCGGTTCAAATAAGGAATTGGGTTGAGATAAAACACGGAAGTACGTGTTAGATGGGTAAGGATTAAATTGGAAGGGATTAGGATGAAGAAACTAATTTACTAATAGGATTCTCTTTATAGAAATCCAACCTTCAATCAAATTCCCAAAGACCCATAGGTTTCTCTCCATTATAAATACTCCTGTTGTCGCCTTTGAACTCTCTGATCGTCAACCTCTGCCAGAGCTACGATAAGGAAGAATTAAATTGATCTTCTTTATTGTTATTTCTTTTCTTCTTACTTCCTGTATTGGGGTCATACAGGAACGATAGTGGAGGACGGGAAGACTCCAGTCTGTTGATTTCCTTCTCCTTCCTCGTACGAGCTGCCACGACAAAGAGAGCTATCTTCTTCCTTTCATCTTTCTCTTGGTGGTGTTACCGCATACGAGAAGGATCTTTCTTCATCTTCTTCGAAAGCCCTGTTGCTGTTATTCCAGCATAGTCGCTGTAGCTGCTACTCTGTTTAGAACAGAGTACCATTTTCTTTTCCCGAATCACCAGTTCAGCACCCAGTTAACATCCAAAAGAGGTAGGATCTATTTCTCAAATCTTGGATTAAACCATAAATTAATAAGATCATGCATGCATGTATAGTTATCATGATTCCCTTACGGTTTTATAGAGTTCTGGTTTACAGATAAATAGCGACTTAACACAAAGTGCTATTTTTGTTTTTACACGCCCACCTCCAAGGCGTCAATTAATAGAGGACTTACATGAAGTCGTTGTTTACGAGAGTATTTAATGACATGTTTTGGTTGAAATGAACCCAAGTCCGTGCATTGTGAGTCCGTGCACTTTTCTTCCTTGGACTGAACAAAGTCCGTGCAGCTTTTTCAAACCAAGTCCGTGCATAGTGAGTTCGTGCATAAACCTCAAGTCCGTGCATACATCAAAGTCCATGCACATCTCCTTAAACAGGTCCGTGCATGTTTTCTCCAAAACGAAGTCCGTGCAACTTCTGTTGCTGCACGCAGACTAGGTCCGTGCTGGTTGCATCTGAGAATGAAGTCCATGCATTTTTTTTGTAGTACGTGTGGCATCTTAGAGTCCGTGCAACTTTTATTACTGCACATAGATAAGATACGATCTGGCTGGTTGTTTACCCTATTATCCTTAGGGTTTCCATACATCAAATGAGTGTTGGTCTGAAGGGTTTAGGCATGGGTTATTAGGTCTTTTGGTCTTCTATTTCTTGCCCTTTATATACCCTACGAATTCCATCGGAGGAAGGAGTCCCTTGTGCTAATAGTTCTCTATTTGCTTGCAGAAAGGAAGAGGAGGGCACCGCCCCATCTGGAGGAGGAAGAAGAAGAAGAGGAGGACGCCAAGAACGAGCCATTCTCTGCCGATCTGAACCAGCTGGGAGCGAGGTCATCTAACCATTCTCCCTAGGGCGCCTTCTACGAGCATTGAGCGGCTTCCACCCTGCGGACAGAATGTTCCAGCGCACCCCACTCTCCTTTGGACGTGGTTTCACTGTAGATTTGAGGGGAATCGTTCTTCTCTCATTTCTATACTTCTATTCGAGCATATTTTGTCATTTGGGCGTTTATTGTATATCTTCTTCTTTCATAGAACTCGATATAACACTGTGTGTGAGCGAAGCTGCGTCTCCACGTGTGTGGGCTTATTGTAGGGAAACTTTCCCTGTGTTTACTTGTGTGTGGATGGAGCTGCGACTCCGTGTGGTTGTCGTGTTCGGGAAACGTACCCCGATCGTGTGTGTGTGTGTGCTGCAGTGGCAGCGTGTTGAGACAAGGCCTCGTGCCATCGTGCGTGTATTGCTGCGGAAGTAGTGTATGTGTGGTTGGGTTTCGTCTTCGTGTTGCTACGAAAGTAGTGTGTAGTGAAGCCTCACCCGGTTGGGTGAGGGGTGGATGTAGGGAGTCCGTCGTGGTCCCAAACCACCTAAAAATCTTTGTGTCTTGTGTGATTGCCTGTGTGATTGCCCCTATCTTCTATCTCCATTCACAAGTTCACTATATAGATTTTTAATTCACTACACTGTCACACACCACTGCCTCCATTATCTGTGTTGAGCTTAATTTCCTTGATTAGTTAATTAACTATTCGTGTGAGATCGGGAAGGTTGAGAGAACATCTATATCTCACATAAATTTTGTCTATTAACATTGTTAATCTTAATTCCATTATGTTTTGTTAAGAAAGTCTTTTAAATCCGCCAGCTCAGTAAGGGGACAATTCAACCCCCCTTCTTGTCTGCCATCTCTCTGGGCCAGTAATGATAATAATGATAGTGATCCAAACAAAGGTGAGGTATGGTGAAGGAAATGGAGGGTTTAAAAGTAATAATAAAACATATAGGGAGAACAATGGAAGCAGAGAGGTGAGCTAGGATTTAAGAGCAATAAATAGATATATTAACAAAGAAAGCTAAATGAAAATATAACAAATATGTGAGGGGTAGAGAGAGATAGGGAGAGGGGAGAGGGAATTATTAGTGATAATATATATATTATAGAGAGAGAGAAGGAAAGAGAGAGAAGCGACGGTGCGGGAAGGAGAGAGAAAGGGAGAGAAAGAGAGAGAGGACAGGATGGGGATTCCCGCGGTGAGAGAGAGGGAAGAAGAGAGAGATAGAGAGAATGCGGAGGGGGGGGAGTTGCAGAGAATAGAGAGGGAGAGGTCCGCGGCGGGGGGATGTGGCCAGAGGTGAGCGGTCGACGGGAAGGAGAGGGGGGGTCCGGTGAGTGGTTGGGTCGGCTAGCAGGCGCGGAGGATGGCGGTCGACGTCGGTGGGGGTGGAGGTTGGCGGTGCGGGTGGCTGTCGTGGGAGGTGGCCGTGGGGAGAGGTGGAGGCCGGGTAGTGCGACGGTCGGAGAGTGAGGGGGTCCGGGGTGTTGCCGGAGGGTGCATGCAGGCGGGGTGGAGTGTGTGGAGGGGTCTGCAGGGTGAGGATGGAGGCGGTTGCGGTGGGCGTGGGGTATCCGCGACCGGAGGGGTGGGAGTGGCGTTGCGTGGAGAGGAGGTGGTGGAAGCAGGGAGTGGGAGGGGAAGTGTGAGTTAGCAGGGAGGGGTGTGCGTGGAGGGTTAGCCGTGCATAGGGGTGCGACGGCGGTGAGAGGGATGGCTAGCGGTGACAGCGTGGTGGCGATGCCGGCGTGGACGCCGTGCAGGGGGTGGCGGTGTCGGCGTCAACGCGGTGGGGAGGGTGGCGGGATCGACGTTGACACAGCGGTGGTGGCTAGTGGGAGCGCGGACGGGGGCTGGCGGTGTTTGAGTGTAGTAGAGGGGGGTGGTGCATGCAGGAGAAGATGGGAACGGAGGGGCGGCCGTTGCGGACGGGAGGTGGTCGTCGGGGTGCCGGAGTGGTCGGAGGGTGGCGACGATGCGTGGGTCACGGTCACGCGGTGGTTACGGGTGGTGGAGAGGAGTGGGGGGTGCGTTGGAGGCCGGCGGTGGGGAGCAGTGGGGTGTCGCGGTGGTCGGAGAAGAGAGGGAATGAAGGGGGAGAGGACTGTGGTCGCGTGTGCGCCGGGGTGGTCACCGGGGTGGCATGCAGAGAGAGGAGGCGGAGGTGTGGTGCCGCGGCTAGAGAGAAGGAGAGGGGAGGAGGCGGGGAGGCTTCGCGGCGGTTGGAAGGTGGGGGAGCGGGCTACGGTGGCAGGTGCGAGAGAGGGGCCAGCGAGGGTCGTTGCAGGCAGCGGAGAGGAGTGGGGGGAGGGTGGACGTGAGGGTGTTAGCAGGCTGGTGGCGACGGCGGGGTGTCACATATATGATATATATAAATGTGATATATATAATAACCCCACATATAGGTTGGGCTTTGCAGCAACGTAAGTGGGCATAAGGTTCACAAGGCGGAGGCACCGATACCACGCCAAGGTGGTCCGAAATGTCAATGCTCCTTCGCATGGGTAGGTGGAGCGGCCAAGGGCTGGCAGCACGTGAAGTGCAAACTCAAGTCGGCTGGGCTTCTTCGCGAACCAGTTGGGCAAGGGCTTCACACGTCCGGCTTCTCCACAGCATCAAGACAGCTTGGGCATTCGGGCAGATGGTTTCACATTGCAGCAGGTTCAAATGGGGTCCACGTGACCTCTTCACACGGCCAAACAAACAGTATCAGACGTGGGCATGACGACAAGCTGGCAGGTCTTCACACGGACGGAGGGCGTCCATGCGCACTATGGCTTGGCTTCCTCGGTCGGTAGGCTTTGGGCGAATGCAGCTTGCACAGCAGTTTTTTCACACTGGTGGGCCACCCTCCACACATGCACCAGTTGGCCAAGGCGACGTCGGCATCAAGCTGGGCTTCACATGCAGGCGATGGCGGGACCGGCTTCGACTGCTCATGGAGGCTTTCACGCATGGGCACGTTGGCAGCAAAGGTGACGATGCAGCAGGCACTATTGGAAGCTTTGGCGAGCACCGGTCTTCACACGGGCTCACACGTCCACGCCAATGCGATGTCCACGCGGCAGAGCTCCAAGCCAAGCAGCAGGTTCTTTTACAAGTGATGGCGGCCAAAGCCTTCGAACAAGGCAGCTGGCGAAGGTGGTTCAGGAAAGTTGCAACGTCGGCAGGTTGGCTGGGCTCCATTCAGCAAATGCCTTCACAAATGGCCACGACAGATGGCAGGCACGGGCGGCTTAATGTGATGGCGGGAGCGGGCTTCACACGGGGTCAAGGCAGCCACCACGCGAATGTTCTCCACGCGGAAGCCATGCAACGTGGGAAGATAGGCGGGCGTGCTCCATGCGGCACATGCATGCCGACGAGGCATTCTTCTCACACGGAGGCAGTCAGCCAGTGTATGCGGCAGAAGGAGGTTTTGGCAGATGTTCACACGCGGGAGAAAGAGAGAGAAGGGCAGTCGGCCAAAGAAAGGATAAAGGTGTTCACGGGGGCTAGTTCTGGAGCCTATAAAATGAGGGTTTTTGTGTTGAAGAGGGATATAGTTTTAGAATGCATTTGAAGTTATGATGTTATTTTTAATTCTTGTAAGGAGAGTTGTTTGAGATTTTGGAAAGAAGAAGGAGAGAGGGGCAGGAGGCCCTCTCATGTTGTTCTTGTTATTATTATTTTAAATTTTCGATGTTCATCATTTAATTATTGTTCTTCTGTTTATTTCTTTGGTTCATCTATTCATGTTTATTTTTCAGGTTCAAAGTTCGGGTAAGTTCGTTAAGTTTGTTAATTTTCCTTTCAATTGTCGCATTAATTGTTAATCTCGACTTTTCGTCGTTCTTTCACTTGTTTAATTAACCCCTTAACCCCCTCTCTTTCTCCCATTCTCTCTTTCTCACACTCTCCCTTCTCTTTCTCTCCCCCTCTCCTCCGGGTGGCCGACGGGGGTGATGGTGGGCGAGGTAGGGACGGCGTGAGGGCGAGGAGCGCAAGGATGGGGCGAGGATCGAGACAGTGGAGGCGCGGCGAGCTCGGGCGCGCGTTCGGGTGCCCGGTCAGGGTTTCGTGGGTGTTTCGCGATGGATCAGCGTTCTCGGTGTGTGAAATCTTCAGTGGAGGTAGGAGGATGATTCCCTAGCTCATGTACTTCATTTTTCACGAGTTTGGTAGCCCGAGGCGAGCTGAGTGGGTTTATTTCTCCATCGGAGTGAAATTGCATGATTTTGGGGTGTGATCCGAATCGAGTGCTTTGATCTCATTTTTGGGGTCTAAATGGGTCCTCTCGGTGCTAGAGAGGTGGGGGACTAGTTTCCTCTTGTTTTTTCCTTCACATGAGTGTGAACAGGACATGGAATGGAGTTTTCCACCATTTTTGCCATTTTCAGGCTCGAGACGGCTTAGCGGTCCTTCCAACGATCGCTAGGGGGTGAAGCGATCAGGTGAAGACTACTAGGGTTCCCCCCTATGTCGGTTTGAGTCTTGCGGTCACATGATGGACTGCCAGGTGGGCTTAGCGGTCTGGTGAAGGTCGCTAGGCAGTGTCTTACGATCTGGGGGTGACTATTTTTCAATTTGGAGTCATTTTGAGGTCAGTGGGGTTGCGACCTTGCGACTGACTGCTAGGCTATGTCTAGCGGTCAGGCGGAGGACCGCCACCCTGCTTGGCGGTCCGGGAGTAACTGCCTGGCAACTGGTGGTTTCTCAGGCCTTGCGTTCCTGGCTGGACCCCAAGGCAAGGCCTTGCGGTCGCCTTGCGATCCGGAGGAGATCGCTACACACTGTGACGGCCTAGAGAGGACTGCCACTTGGTTTTCATGCTCACCGTGTTCGTTTCGCGTTGTGATGACCTCCGGTCGACCCGGTTGTGACCCAGTGGTTGACCTTTGGCCTCGTGGATGTCCCGGACACCCAGTGGGTTCCGTGTCCATATTTTGGGGTGTCCAGAGGTATCGTATTATCTCGTTTAGCGTGCTTGTGGGTCTTGGGGGTCCGGGTGACACTACGTGTTTTGGGCTTTCATGCTTTTGCTAGATCGAGTCGTCGTGAGTCGGTATTTGTACGGAGGGTCTTCCCTGTACGACGAGGGTTTTTTCGGGAAGTGTTTTCCGTGTGGGCTATGTGAATGGTCTTAGACTGTGAATCCAGTCAACTAGCCTGGGGCAGGAGGTTTCCCGTGTGTCCCTTGGTTAGGGAATCAACTCAACAGCTGGTGAGCTACCTTGGAGATCGTGCTATCGTGATTTCAGACCTAGGGATTAGGCCAAATTGACAGCGTTGTACCGTCACGTGCGACGGTCTTGACCCGAGCCTCGTGACTCAAGGATCGTTGGATTTGTTAGGTCTAGTAGGCTGTCCAGAGTCTGGTGGCCTCGAGCCACCTGTTCCTCTGCGTTACTTGCGATGGGTGTGTGCGTTATTTTCGGTGTTCATGTTTAGTGAGCCCCCACTAGTCGTAGCTTTCCTATGCACGCAGGTGCGGACCCACTTGGGAGTGGTGGAGAGTGTGACCCGAGACACACAGTTGTTAGGCTAGTTACTGTAGGGCCCCCACGCGCAGCCTGAGTCTGGGCTTCTGGGGAAGAACCAGCTAGAGGGCCTGACCTAGGACGCATGGTCTGTGTGTGCACACGTGGCTGGGGGCGTCGGACCTGTGCTGACGAATGCGACCCAAGTTAGTCCTTGTTCTGTGTTCCTAGTTACTGTACAGTGTCTCAGTCTCTACCTGGGGCGTCACAGCGAGACACCTGAGGCTGCTGACTAAGTCATCAGTGGACGCATCCGATCTTGCTTCTGGTGGACAGTACTCCCGTCACGTGACGTGAGTTGTCGTGTCGCGGGTTTCTATTTCTTGTCTGCGAGACGGGATTTTGTGTGTAGTTGGGCATTTTCCCGGAGCCGAGGTCTAGGGTTTTCGGTGAGCGTCATCGAGAGATTTTTCCTAGACGGCGTAGCGTTCACGATGACGAGGTTATGACTGTGCTTCCCGACCGCGTGATTTGGGTGTGGGCCTTTATCTGTGAGGACAGGCCTCCACGATAGTGGCGCCGTGTCGTTTTCCTAGTAGTGTGACTAGGGTGGTCATAGTCTGGTGGTTCATGTCTGGTTGTTCCCCGACCGTGGGATCGGAGTGTTGGGTTCCGTTCTGGTATAGTAGGAGTAGCTGTAGAGCTGAGATTTTACCAGCCACCGAGTCTTATTGTTCCTGATGTTGTTGTTGTTCTAGCTGTAGTTGCTGCTTTCCGCTTCCACCATTGTTTTCGGTTGGGGTTCCGTGGGACCCCTATTGAGCCAGTGATAGGAGGCCCACCCCTGATTTTCAGGTACGGAGATTCTTCCTCGAGGTTCGAGGGTGCTACGTAGAGGTTCTTAGCTGCCAGCTCCTCGAGCTGAGTGTTCACTTGGCATGTGGTACGTTTTACTATTTTAGACTGTACTTTCTGTTGGACTGGACTCTATTGTAGTTAGTTGTTTATATCTATTGTCCTGCTTTATTTTCTATTTCTGTGTACACCACACCTATCCTTTTACCCCTTCCGAACCCTCTAACTCATGGGCGGGGGGTCAGGATTCGAATGGTATCGAGTCGTTCCTGGTATCCGGATCTTGGGTCGTTACACGTGAGGCATATGCGACAGTGTAGTTTACTTTCCACTAGTTACTTGTTCACTATCATAATTGTTGTTATTAGTTGCTGTTGTTTAGTGTGATAGAGATCCACGGAACCTGTACTGAGTCAATGAGATGAGATTCACCTATTTTCTTTCAAGTGTGGTGCACCTCCACGTAATTTGGAGGTCAACGCGGTGCCAACAAAGTTTTTTAGTTGTCAGCATGCTAAAGCCATGGCATTTTTCATGGCTGTGTACTTTGTTGGACTGTATTTTTTTGGACTTACACTTTGAACTATAAATTATAATAAATGTAAAATCTAATTCTCACTTTAATTTCTCCATTTATTTTAGATTCTTGTGCACTTCCACAGGGTTAATCTAACGCTTTCGAGCACTATGGCTCATAGGTGGCGAGTCACAATTTGGGTCGCACCTATTACTTTTCGGTACTCATATCCTATGTCGCTATTGCCTCTCTCGTAGCTGCGAAACTCAACAGGAGCACTCAGTCCCAGCTTGTCTCACAGTCAGTTGGAAGAGCCAAGATAATCTGTCACATGGCTCCAAGAGAGAAGATTCCAAGTACATCCCCTGTGGCAGAATCATCGGCGTCTGTGGGTGAGCGACCTCTAGCTTCTATATCCCCCGTCTCTCCTACTTAGCAACACAATATAAAGAAAGCATCAAGAGTATAAGCTAGAGCTAAAGCAGTTGTAGAAAGAGTAGAGGCAGAGATATTAGCCAGATCAAAGCAAAAGGGAAACGAGAAATGGTTGTAAAAACTATTAGAAGGTCCATAAGAGTAAAGAAAGTCTCGATTGATGTTGCATATCTATTGGTCAATGCACTGAGTGGAAATCTATGAAATGTAAATTGGATACAATGAAATTTTGAAGGAGCAAGGCTAGTCTGGCATAGGCTTACAAGGGTTCATGGATGAACTCCTCAATGAAAATTTTCAAGCAACTATGCGGTCTGCCCTGAATGAATCCTCATTATCAGAGGAAGCTCCACCTCCTACACCCAGGGTATACACTGAGGGGGAGGGAAGTTCCTCAGCTCCAACCCAACCATCTGGTATGAGTTTAGATTGAATTATAATTTTTCATTCAATTATCACCCTTGAACTCTGCCGGTTCCTCAACCGCGCACGATCCGCGTTTCCCTCGCTAAAGGGACGACGAGTGAGCTTGCATTCTGTTAGCGACGTATAGCCCTAGGGTCTCTTAGTGTCGGGCCACAAGCCCCTCATATCGGTGCGTTGCTGGTCATGTCCGCATGTAGAGTCCGAGGTCCGCATCACGTCGAGTTGGCTCCTGTGTCCGTCCCGCATCAGTGACCTTATTGTACTGGGTAACCTAGTCAAATAGAATCTTAGTCTTCTCCTTTGGGAAAGAATAGGCATTCTTCATTTTGTCCCTTAGTGAGGGACCCTCCTTCTTTTCTTCCGCTCTGGTGGGCTGTGGTGCGGCTGCCTTCTTTCCCTTATCTCTTTGCTGTTCAAACGCCTTGATATCAAGAGTGTTTGCTTCTTTAGGCGCTAGGCGTTGCTCTACTGCCTTTGCCTTTTGTGCGGTGATAGCGGCTGACGCAGGGGTAGGCCTTGCTAGGAAAGCTTCCACTTCGGCCACTACATTGTTCAAGCGATCAAATGACCAGATTTCCATGCCAATCATCTTTTCTAGTACCTCCCTCCTGAGGTTTTGTTTACAGATTTGTACAACATCCTCCTGATACGGGAGCCACTTACACCTCATTCTGAGGTTCCTCCACCTTTTGATGTATTCAAGGGCTATTTCATCCGCCCTTTACCTTGTTGAGTAGAGTTCAGCCACCGTGACCTCCCTCTCGGTGACATGAAACCTTTCTCTGAACTTCTTTTACATATCCGGCCAGTCGCTGATCGACCTGGCCGGGAGGCTAGACTACCACTCAAATGCGAGCCCCGTCAGTGAGGACCCAAAAAACTTCAGCAGATATGACTCATCTGTGGCTAGGTCAACCATGACGGTCATGTAATATGCGACGTGTTCCTTCGGGGATCCCTTCCCGTTGAACTTGTCGAACTTAGGCAGCTTACTAATCCCTGGAGGGAGCTGCTTTGCTACATGATGCGGCAGATATGGCACCCGATAAGCATCAAATGCGACATAGTCACCTTCAAATGCGACATAGTCACCTTCATTTCGCTCAGCAAGCTTCAGCTCAATCATCTTTTCCACCATCAGCTTGTTCACGGCGGTTGGGTCGGTAGGCTCTGGGTAGAAATGCACCGACTACAGGTAAGGGGTGACCAAGGTGGTCGCCTGTGGAGGAAGACGCAGCAATGAAGGCGCTTGGTGCCCCTGCGGCAGCACCGGTGGCATCAGCGATTGTGGTGGGCGTTGCTGGGTGGCTGCCAAGCTAGGCTCTACCGGTTGGGGCAGCGTATATAGTGGTGGGAAGTCGCACGGGTTGATGCCTCCCCGTGATGACTCGGCTTGCATCTCAGGCTGCTTGGAAGCCAAGGTTTGTTCTATCTTCTCCAACAGTTGCTTCTTCAGAAGCTCTATCTCCTGTTGATATTTTTGGAGCAGCATCAGTACTGATGGGTCTATGGTTGCTGTGCTAGTATTTCCCCAGCAGGAAGCCACACTCTGGTCTGAGTGTGGGGTGGACGTAGGTCTGGAGGACCGAACCACCTAAAAAATCTGGTGTCCTCTGTGTGATTGCCTGATTGTCTGATCTGATTCCCTATTCCCTCGATCTAATTTTTTTTAATTCCACATTTGGATCCATTCACCCCCCTCTGGATCCACTTTCTACTAGTAGATCGTGTCCATCCAGTCTTCAACACTTGGTATCAGAGCAATTCTGATTCCAACATGGAAGAGTACGCACCCTGCTGACCTCTCACATGATCAAGGCACTTCTGACTGCCTACTCATCCTCCTCTGTCCCAAGTTTCCTCGCCTGTAGTGCAGGAAGATGGGGTCGCACCGGAACCATACTGCGTGGAAGTCCAACCTGTAGGAAGCACCTGTGGGGGCTGTACATTGCCAACGCGGTGTTCCCCACAAGCCTCAGGTCAAGCCCAAGCCTCCTAGGAAGCCTGAGGCTGGTGCCATGGAGGAAGGATGGGCGCATCACGAACCGGTCCAGGGGTAGAGTGTTGAGGTAGAGATGACACTCATCCCTAGTCTTCTTGTCTGAAGTCCTGCACTCGATCTGCTGGGGGAACCTAAAGGTGCCACCAATAAAGAAAAGTCGATGGCTCCCAAAGATGTGGCTAGCAGAAGTGATATCCTCCCTAGGTGTGAACTTTAGCCTAACCCCCATCCAGCACTCAAGTAGGATCATGAAACTAAAGAGAGGGCCTCCTAAGGCTGATGAGCTAAGTCCCTCGTATAAGTAGGAAAAGATATCCTGAGAAATGGACAGACCCCGCCATAGTCCACTAATGGTGCTGAGGTTGGGTATGTCCAGGACATGGTCGGCTGAAGGGAAGAGTATGACACCACATAGGCAGATAGAAATAGCTTTGGCTATTGCCTCATCCCACCTACACTTGTTCTTACAATGAGCTATGACCCACTGGCTCAGAGGTAGCAAATAGATGTGATGTGGGCCAACTACGGTGCAGATGTCCTTGGCACTAGGAATAAACTCCCCTAGGATGAGGGTAGGATCTATAGGTTCGACCATATGACAAACTAAGTGATGCGGGACGAGAGCGAACCTGGGACTCTAGCTCGCGGGCAACCTTAAGCGAGGGAAACGTAGGACCATGCGCAGTTGAGGAACCGATTATGAGTCTCGGGTATCGACTTTTTCGCGTGTACTCGGATTGAGTCACTAGACGGGTTTCACTCTCTCGCTCACAGTGGTGATTGAATTGATATAGTGAGCTAACTTATCCTAACATGCTCTCTAGCAGCGGCATATAAAATATATACAAGTAAAGCAAGATGCCGAGTAAAGAGCGAACACGATACCTCCACGCTCCGGGCGTGGGGACAAGACCCCGGCCAAGTACGGTAACTCCCGATAAATATAATTAATCAATAATTACAGAACTACAAATCACTGCCCACTCCACGCAGGGAGGTAAAGGGCTACAAGTGGTATTTTTGTGAATTTTTAGATTTTCTATAAATAGGCCATTTTCCTTTTCATTTTTCATTCTTCTTCCTCTCTCCTCGTGCGTTCCTCTCCCTCTCTCTCGCCCATTCGACGCGGTGGAGGCTGCGTACCGGCTGTAGACGGCGGCGGGGCGACGGCACGGCGACGTGGGTGACGGCAAGGCGATCGTGCGGACGTGCGGCGAGAGTGGGAAGTGTGAGGAGGCGAAATTGTCGGCGGTGTTCTTCGCGGGATCGGGCTCAGATCGGCGTCTCTTCGCGAACCGGAGGTAGGGTGACGATCCCTGTCTCATTGCCATTCCGTTCCCGTGGTTTGTAGGCCGAGGCGAGGCCGAGTGGGGCTTATTTCGCGCCGGGAAGGGAAAGCATGTCACGGGGAGCGATCGCCCGTTCTCTCGTTTTGAGCCGTTAAATCGCGTTTTGAGGGTGTAGAATCATGCTAGGGGGCTTGGGAGTTTGTTCCTCGTTGTTTTCCCCCTCCGTGGGGCATGTTGGGGCCGGAATGGGCGACCTCGGTGGAGTTCGCCGTTTTCGCACCCGCGGCGTTGTGCGGTCGAACCAGAGACCGCACATGCCTTGTGCGGCCCTGTCCTGGCCGCACAACGGCTCGGCGCGCTTCGAGTGAGGCTCAGTGCGCAGTGGGGGTTGTGCGGTCTATCGCGAGACTGCACATCCCTTTGGGCGGCCCTGTGTTGATCGCCCATCCCATGTGTTTTTGACCATTGGTTTGACCGTTATACAGTGTTTTGAGATGTGCGGCCAGGGGCTGACCGCACAACCCTTGTGCGGCCGTGGGCTAGCCGCACATCCCCGACGCCTTTTGGGCTCGGTGCGCAGTGGGCTTGTGTGGCCTGTCAGGGACCGCACGACCCTTGAGTGGCCTAGGATGGACCGCTTATCCTGCGAGTTTCCGACCGTTGCTTTGTGACCATTGCACAGTGTCGTGGGGTGTGCGGTCAGGGACTGACCGCACATACCCTTGTGCGGCCTGAGAAGGACCGCACATCTCTTGGAGTCTGGCAGTCGTGCGGCCAGGGTTGGACCGCACCAGCCTTGTGCGGCTGGTTACCAACCGCACATGAGGGGTTGGGCGGCCCAGAGTGGACCGCACATACCTTGAGCGGCTGGTTTACGACCGCCCTTCTTCTGTGTGGCCAATGATGGACCATTCATCTTCTGAGGCCTAGCCGATAGTTTTTCGTGCCGATTCGAGTCCCGAGCGAGCGGACCTCGACCCACGTGCTGACCCGTGGTCCGACTGATGCTGGGCATCATAGGGGGACCAGGCGTAGGGCACCGTGAGGGGTTCCGGGATGTGACGTTCTCGGCTTGCGTCACTGTGAGTCGGTGTCGTACGAGGAGCGATCCTTGTACTCGTGTACTTTCAGAGTCAGTTTCTGTTACTTGAGGGTCTGTGCTTCCGGTGACCCACCCACTAGTCGTAGCTTCCACGGCACGCGTGTGTCGGCCCACTAGTAGTCAAGACTCAAAGAGTACAAAGGACTTTATTCTTTAGTCAAGATACAAAATTGCCAAAGTGTCAGAATGGCTCTTGTAAAGCTATCTTACAGACACACAAGAAAATAAGGGAGTGGAGACACGATCCCGCCCCCAGCTTCGCGTAGCGGTAATAGATGACCTTCAGCCTACTTGTTGTAAGGAAGTGGACCAGTAGAGGAAGTTGTCTATGCCAGAGAAGAGGGACGAACTCCATGCCTAGCATCTCTATTGTTCTGAGGCAGTGGACCAACTAGGGGCACCGGCAACAGGAGGCCTGCACCAAGGGTGAAGGCCAGTGGGCCCATCCTCCCTTGGCCGACGACAGACAGTGGAGCAACAAGGCCCACCCATTACGGAAGCTGACCCGGTGTGCTGGCCTTGTCTGCAAATTGGAGGATGAGGTCTGCTACCCCGTCCACCGCCCTCTTCAGGCAGAAGAGCACACCCCTCAGCTCAGGGAAGTACCTCATCACGCACCTGCAACTAACGAAAAATAGTCACTGCTATGCAACAAGAAGATGACGGAGGAGCAATATCAAGAAGCAAGGAGGAGGCGAGTACAAAATCATTTTTCGCTCCCTTATGGACGAAACCTGTCCGGCTCAAGGAGCAGGACTCTCCAGCCAGCATATAAGCGATTGACCTTCTCCAAGGTCTCATGCCCGCCATCCAAGTACCCATTCCGATAGTCTTCAGAGACGGGGCCATTCGCCCCTAGTTCCAGCCACGGTCGCCAAGGAGTAGGTGAAGGCTCCCTCCGGAGGATCAAAGGCTGGCGGCGAGCCTGTAGAGATTCATCGTCCGACGAAGTACCAGACTCGCCCGACGACATCTTACGAGGAAGCTCCCTCAAAGCTCACCAACTCGAAGATGACTACGGAGCCGTCTCGACGGCCACTATTTATAGGAGAAGCAAAGTCCCCAAAAGTAGGAGGACTCCTACCGTCTCAAGCAAATCCCCTGAAATCGAAGCGACGGATTCCCAAAAGTCGTGCCCTTTCAGAGTCCCCTCCTAAGCATCGTTTCGTATCCACAGAGGATTTCATAGCCGTTCAAAAAGGGGGGAGAGTACTCGGAAGAGATTTCGAGATTTACAAAACAAAGAAAAGTTTTCTATTCCAAAATAAAGAGGTTTCAAAAGGAAGACTGTCACCTAGGCAGAAGCAGAAAGAAATACAAAAATAAGCAAGCAGGGGCACCCTTTTAAGGGTTTACCCCGGGTACATCGTCGCGTGCCCCAGTCTCACCAGGCTCACGTGCATCAACGACTCCAGCGGGAGGCTGTTGCATCCCCTAGTTGTTTGTGTTTGGTTTCAATGATATCAAAACGATTGTGTTTGTGTGTGTATGTATTTCATTGAGTAACATGTTTTATATCTTGATTTGATGAGGTGAAAGATGGATTTATTGTTCACTCTTGAAAGCCATATGAACCTTGGTATTTTAGGAACTAATACTATCTTTATGTTAGGCAGCCGGGTCACAGCATTACCCACTGCTTTCACTTCAAAGATTATATATATGATCTGAATGACCAGGGAGGTATTGATTGGGAGGAAATGAAGAAGGTGGTAGCCTCCATAAAGGCGAGAAGGCCACCCCGTCAGCAACAAGCTTAGCAGCAACAACAACAACAAGGCCCACAGCAGTAGCCGGCTCCTGCTCCCCAGCCTAACATGAGGATTGTCAATAATCCACTGCCGGAGCATTCGGTACTGAACCAACAAGTTAACCATGTCTCCTCGATCCGTGAGGTAGAAAGAGGACAGGGATGGCATGAAGAAGAAAGCGCCTCTGTCGGGGCCATCAACCAAGAAACCCACCAACCACCCCATTTACTCAGAACTCCTCAAACAACTCCTCACCCTTCACGTCCCCTCATACGCTCTACCACGCCGGGGCCACTTCACCCGAACTCCCTTCCCGCACGGCCCCTGCTCATTCGCCCACCAACACATAAACTTCCCCCTACCAACCCTACGCCAAATAGGCCTCTCCTCATTCTTTCCTTGTCGATGAACGCTCCTCCACAATCCGCTTCTTCACAATCAACTTTGCCACAACCAATGCCACAAAAACCCACTCCACCTTCCACCACCACGCCTCCGTGACCCCTCCTACTCCGCACACCACTTACCCAATCTCCACCCGCCCTGACAGAGGCGTCTAAGACTATGGTGCTTCGGAGTGGGCGCATGTTTCACAGAGTATTTCCCCAGCGGGAGCAGGAGCCCGCACAAGACCAACCAGAGCAGGAACCAGAATCCGTGCTAGGCACGGAGTATGATTTGTTAAAGCACCTTGATAGAACACCAGCTCAGATCTCAATTTTGGAGCTTATTAAAAGATCCGCTGTACATCAGAGAGCTTTAAAGTAATATCTTGAAAGAGTAATGGTGAACGAAGATATAGCAGCGGAGCAAATCACTATAGTCCTAGCTCCCGTCAGCAGTCAGCCGACAATTACTTTTTATGAACATGAACTGGCTCCGCAATCGGCCAGAAAGTATGCTTTATGCATCACAGTGGATATCAATAAAGTGCCAGTCAAACAATGCTTGGTAGACACCGACGCTTCAATTAATGTTCTGCCTCCGAGTACTTTGAAGATGTGTGGCATTCCCAAAAATCAAATTCGGCCATCCACCATCACAGTCACTGCCTACGATAACACTAAGAAGCCGCCTCTGGGCATGATAACATTAAAAGTGGGATTGGGTCCTGTTACCATTACAACAGATTTCCACATTCTTGACATGGACCCGACCTTCAATGGTATTTTGGGACGCCCTTACATACAAGAGCTAGATGCTGTGCCCTCCACGAACCACCAATGCATCAAATTTCCACACAAAGGGCGCATCATTAAAGTGACTAGCATGCCGATTTTGCCAGTTGAAGATATACATTCGGCTACTTCTGTTCCCTCCATATGGCCGGCTGATAGGCCATTACTGTCAGTCAGCGACGCCGGAGTCCTTTCCGGATGGAGGGAGAGGAACCTCCCCCACCGAGCCTGCCATGGCCGGCGGGGAGGAGACCTGGTCGAAAACGAGAAAGACCATGCTACTGGATTAGTTGATGTAGGGTATATTGGTTCAAATTTTACCTGGTCTAACAATCAAATAGGAGGCTCTCATATTCGAGCTCGCTTGGATAAGGTATTATATAACCCACAATGGTTGAGCTCAAACCAAAATTTGTCTGTCAGGCATCTAGTTAGAGGTCCTTCGGACCATGCTCCTCTATTGCTGTCCTTGAATTCCACCTCCTCTTCCCCGGGGAGATTCATATATCAGCATATGTGGCATACTCACCAGGGCTTTTTGGAGTTTGTGAAAGATCAATGGAATAAGTGCCCTCAGGAGGAGTTTCATCCCTTCAATGCCCTTCAGAGAAAATTAAAGCATCTGAAAGCTGCCTTAAAGGTTTGGAATAAAGACATCTTTGGTAACATTCATCAAGCTAACGAGAAGGCTAAACTCTTGGTGGAACAGGCCCAATCTATCTATGATGCTGACCCCTCAGTTGAAAACAGAATGAACCTCAACAAAGTTAATGCAGAAATGCGCCTTATCTTATCTCAAGAGGAGATTTTTTGGTATCAGAAATCTAGAGTTCAATGGATCACCAATGGTGACCGAAACACCCAGTTTTTTCATCATTACACCAAGGTTAAAAGACAAAGGAATTTTGTTCAGAAATTGAAGATTGACAATCATTGGGTGGATAATCAGGAGGTTTTGCTCAATGGTGCAGTTGAATATTTTAAAACACTTCTTACAACAGAAGCACACAGCATTGATGACAGTCTGCTTTCAACTATCCCTCGGCTGATCACTGAAGAGCAGAACTCATCTCTCACTTCAATCCCCATGGCTGATGAAATTAAAAACTCAGTTTTTTCTATGTCTGACAATAGCTCCCCTGGTCCAGATGGTTACACAGGGGGCTTTTATACTCACTGCTGGGACGTTATTAGTGCGGATGTCATTTATGCAGTCCAGAGCTTTTTCCAAGGATGGGGGCTCCCCCAAGGTGTTACATCTACTTTACTTTGTATGATTCCGAAAGTTAAAAGCCCTACTACTTTTGCTGACTTCAGGCCCATCAGTTTATGCAACTTCACATGTAAAATAGTATCCAAAATCATCAGTGATCGGCTACGGACTGTTTTGCCTCTGATCATATCAGAAGAGTAGAGTGGCTTTATAAGTGGCAGGCAGATAACAGATAATTTTCTATTGGCTAAAGAGCTCCTTATGAAGATTGACAGACCTGTCAGAGGTCATAACATCATGATTAAACTTGACATGGCCAAAGCTTATGACCGTATAGAATGGGATTTCATTTTCTAGGTTATGAAAGGCTTCGGATTCTCAAATAGGTCTGTTTCCCTTATTGCCCAATTGTTAGTCAACTGCTGGTTTTCTATTTCTTTGAATGGACACATCCAGGAACGTCCACGGCAGTCCCGGCCTCCCTCGGCATCACCCTCGCCACCGACGTTGAAGTTCTCCTCATTCTGCTGCGCCCAGACTAGTAGTAGAACCATCGACAGAGCTTGCAGCATCCACACCTCTGCCTACTGCACGAATCAGCCCGAGCCCCCTTCTGTGAGATCGTTCTGCTCCGAGTCATCTTCGCAGCAGAGGAAGTCTTGTCCCGTTTCGTCAATGGCACCAACCGATACAGGCGATTCCGTGCAGCTGCGCCCGGACCATGCTAGTTTCTAAGCACCACTTGGCAGTGCCGACACTGACCTCCCCTGTGCGGATCGGCCAGAGCCTCCTTCACGAGAGTTCTCCCTCTTCGAGTTGCCTTCGACCCTGAGGTGGTCCCGCACGTTTTCGTCATCAGCACAGCCCGGGGCGTCCATTCTCCCACAACTGCGCCTGACTAGTGCAACCCAGTCCGCCCAGAACCTACAACAGCCTCGACAGCATCGGCACGCCTCCCTCTGTTCATTTTCAGCCTGAGGTGTCTTCACCAAAGTTGCATAACTCGGCGACGCAAAATCGTCCCTGGTGGTCTCGCCCCATTCTGACATCGGCACCAAAAATTCCACTAGGGCCATTGTTGGCCTGTCCTGCTGTTCACCCAGAAACCTGATGCCGACTGTCTGAGCGACCACGACCTGTGAGAAGATCTGATGTCTGCCATCTTTTGAGGGTTCTGAGAGATCCTTGTCTTCTACGTCCACGACTTGGTCCCGCCATGTTTGGAGTTCATCAGCGAGTGTACCGGCCGCCGCCCCACTACTGTGCCATCCTGTCCTACGTGGCAGAACTGCACAGGTCTCCAGCTGCGACCACCGCCTCCATCCAGTGACATCGGCTCAACATCGGACTTGTAGGCATCCTTCGGCATCCCTCAAGGCTTTATCCCTGCATTGGCAGCACCGTGATTGGACGTTGGAATGCATCGTACGATCTCTGTTAGAGTTTCCCTCCCCTCGTTTCCCCCTCCTACACGAGGGTAGTGCGTGTACTTGATTGCCCCCACCCCCGTGATCCCCCCTCCTTGCATGGAGCGTAGTAATTGTAATACCAGGGACTTTGCCAAGCCTCCTTGACGCAGCGTGACTGCCTGGTGTGCACGCTCCCCAGCATGCCTTCGTCTCCGATCAGTGCCGATCTCTTCAGACTCGGCAGGGTATAGATCTGACCCTTGCTTCTTAGCATTGCTTTCTTTTCAACGTTCACGCCGAAGGTGAGGAGAGCTCGGTCCAAATTTCCCGAACATTGAGTGCCGACCATTGCAGTGTGAGAGAGTGTCGTCATACCCGCCCTCAGGCACTGGTTCTGCCTCGGCTGAGTCGGGCGACCTTTAGGCCTTAGGTCTGTCCTCCCCCGTATACTCTTAGCGGCCCCAACCGTGTTGGCTGCCCGTGGGTCACCGTCCACCCCTCCATCGTCGGGTTACCCCCGAATCTGAGTGACGCGCGTGATGGTTCGGCGAGCTGTGGCTCGCGAGGAGGCCGGACACGGTCCGAGCAGCGAGGAGGGTGGTGGGAAACCACCCGGGGGACAACGTAGTAGGCACCAGACTCAACCGGGCGGACCGATACCAAGGGGATCGGTTCAAATGTACGCTCACTCACCGGCAGCAAGAACTTACGAAAAGTGGAAGTTTGGATCGGGCACTCCTTACACGGGCGCTACAGTTGGAACCAATACTAAGCAAGCAAATTGGAGCGGCAACCGCACGTACCTAGCCCATCCGATGGACTGGCTCTGGTCGGAGACGAGGGTGAGCCGGGGAGCGTGCGCACCCAATGAACACATTGCGTCGGTGTAGCTCGGCGTCGATCCCTGGTAATACAATCACTACACTCCATGTAGGGAGGGGAACACGGGGATGGGCAATTATTACACGAACTACCCTCATGCAGGAGGGGGGAACAAGGGGTGGGGGAATCCAAACTGTCGATCTGCACCGCCTTGTCGGGATGAGGCCTGCTTGTTCCGTATCATGCACCCAGCTCCGACGTCCGAATGAGGTGCCGTCAGCGCTAGGACGAAGCCTGGTGGGTGCCGAAGAGCTCCTGAGATCCTGACGTCAACCCGAGATCGCTGGAGGGTGGGGACGGTCACAGCCGATGGCCTGCACAGTTCTTTCTCGCCAGACAGGTTGGCATGGTTGAAGTGCGTCGATTGGTACGCTCGCTGTACAACTCCAAATGTGACGGGACCAACTCTGGGGCATAGAAGACAGAGGGCACTACGATCCCTCAAAAGCTGGATGCCGTCGGATCACCGTTCCGGTCGTGGTCACCGAAATGGTCGGCTTCTGGTTCCTGGGTGAACAGCTGGATAGGTCGACGATGGCCATAGTGGAACTTCCGGTGCCAAAGTCAGAACGAGACAAAACCACTTGGGTTGGTTTCGTATCATCGAGGAACACGACTTCTGAGAAGACAGCTCAATCCGAAACATAGAGGAAGGGGACGTGCTGGGGTTGAAGAAGTTACAGTCTGCCCTGGACGGATAGAAACTTCTGGGACTGGCGCAGTCTCAGCAAAATGGGTGCCTCGGGTGGAGGCATTGTCAAAAGATGGCGGGACCACCTCTGGGTCATTTCAGACTCAAAGACGAAGAACTCTTATGAAGGGAGTTCTGGCCGATTCGCACAGGGGAAGATGGTACCGCTGTTTCCAAATGGTACTCAGAAACTGGTGCAGTTCTGGCGCGATTGCACGGAATCGATTGTCGCGATTGATGCCGATGACAAAACGATGCGGGACCACTTCAGGAGCGTTGCAAACTCGAAGGAGGACAACTTTACAGAAGATACCTTGATCTGATTCTCGTGGATGCTGCTAGAATGTCTGCCAAACGAGCCTCTGGTGCTGTCTTGTAACGGGGAGTAGCAGAACTAGGTTCTGGCTCCACTGGGGAAAGGGCGACGACGGAGAGTCTCCGGGGTTGCTGTGGGCGAACCATAGGTGGTATCAGAGCGAGCTTGTGAAGGTATATAAGGATCTAAAATGACCGCAGTGATCCAGAAGGTCCATGAATGTCCTATACAGTCAGCAACTGGCTTAGGGCCCATGTGTTTCTGAATTGCGAGTGTTTTCTCGATGCCAGGTGTGTCATAGCGCCACGGAGGAGGACTCGTTCCCAGTAGGGGGAGTCGAGCGATGGTCCAGAGGAGCAGAGAAGAGCCACGGTTCCAGAGGGTGTAGCTGGAGGTGCGCGATCTCTAGGGATAGATGATTTCTTCCGAGGCATGTTTGATTATGTCTTCCAGCAGCGACAGTAGGTAGACCAACAGTAGAGAGGTGATGCTGACGAGGGTTCGTCTTGTAGAGGTGGTCCCGGTTGGGTGTTGAAGGAGTTCCTGCAGTTTCAGCCACCTTCTTTTGGTGGGAAGCCAGATCCAGAGGAGGCTAGATAGTGGTTGGGTGATTTGCAGTAGATCTTCAGTGCGATGGAGTGTGCTGAGGAGGATCAGGTGGTGTTGGCTACGCGTCGTCTTCAGGGAGCGGCCCGTACTTGGTGGATGTCAGAGTGGGAGACAGCATTCCAGTCTCATCCCCTTCGGCAGATCACGTGGCAGGAGTTCATCGTGGCGTTTGAGCATGCTTTCTGTCCTTCTTTCATCAGGACGCAGAGGCTGCGGGAGTTCATGGAGTTGACCCAGGGTGACATGTCAGTGATGTAGTATCGCGCCAGGTTCGTCGAGTTGGGCCATTATGCGCCGCACATCATGGCGGCTGAGGAAGTGAAGACTGATCAGTTTGTCAATGGATTGAGGGTCGAGCTGAGGCACCATCTTCTTGCATCAGGGTGGACCACTTTGGATGCGGCATGCAAGGCAGCATCGGCATTGGAGACGGATTTGCAGAAGGTCTGAGGGCAGGGCAGCACGGGTCAGGATCAGGCAGGGTTCAATCAGCCATCAGTGGTTCAGCAGCAGAGCACTGTCCAGCTTTCGACAGGTGGTTCCGTGGTGACGTAGTCAGTTGCCCCAGTGCCGGAGTCTTCTTCCTTTGGCTCAAAGCTCAAGAAGTTGCTTAGGGAAGCTAGTTGGGGCAAGAGGCATTAGGATCGTAAGGGGCAGACACAGCAGGAATCCATTGGTAGTGTTTAGCAGTAGATGACATTGTAGCGACAGAGCTCGGTGAGTGGTGCTTGGGATAGGTGTCCCAGGTGTGGTGGCTCTCATCCAGGCAGACCGTGTCCGGCACCTGTGGTTTGCTTCAGATATGACTAGCCAGGGCACATGGCACGTGACTGTCCACAGAGGCTGAGTCAGCCGTCTGGGTTTTAGCCGCAGCAGCTATTTCAGCCCCAACAGGTGCCTGCGCAGCCACAGTAGTACCAGCGACAGGAGCAGTTTTCTCAGTTGTCTTGGTCAGCTACTGTAGGGAGGCAGAGATCCCGAGGCAGAGTGACCCACATGACCAGAGCAGAGGTTGAGGCGTTGCAGTCATGAGTTTTGAATCTTCATACAATTTTTAGAAATTCCTGCAAACCGTAATTTTCAGTTTATCCACTATTTTCTAGACCTGACCCCCATCCACTATAAACTCTACCAAAAATTGAAACTACCTTAAATGTCCACCAACAAAATACCCTCTTCTTCCTTACTTCCCAATCTACAACATTAATGAAGACCATTTCACCCAGATCTATCATATACCCTGCGGTCAATCCCTATTCTCAGGAAATCTCACTTTTTGCCCTATCAGTCCCCAACCAGTGGATTAGTGACTTCTAAAATCTGTCACGGCCAGCACAGGAGTTTTAAAATCCCTTCTTAAGCCTGGGGTCGAAGTATTTTGAAAGAGCTTTCCAACGCCACTGATCTCGCGTCGATTCGACATCGGCACTGATCGTAGCAACATTTCTCGTCTGGTCGCGTGCTGCCAGACAGTAGCTCTGGTTCGTGGACGACACCCGGCGATCATCCCCGGAGCGACCGCCTCGCCTCCCGTGAAGCCGAGCAACACGCCTCCACCCCCGGGACCACCCAACCAGGAACCACTGACGCTGCAGCAACCTCTCGGCTTCCTCGGACCGCCAGCCAGGATGTGGGCCCCACAAGCACGCATGCTTGCCTTGCCAAAGCGGCCCCGAGTGCTGCCCGCCAACCCAAATGCGTCACTCCCGGATTTCGTGTGTATCCCTTTACCTCCCTGCGTGGAGTGGACAGAATTCAACACTTCTGTAATAATTGTTAATTGATGTATCGGGAGTACGGGTTCGACCGGGATCGTCTTCCCCACGCCTGGCGCGTGGAGGTACACCCGCACCCCTCTTTAGTTAGTCATTTGCTTATCTAGTATAGTTCTTGACGCTGCTGCTAGTGAGTGTGATAGGATGCCTAGCTTGCTCAAATTAATCACCGCTGTGGGTTGTGAGTGTGAAACCCATCCTCTGACTCGTTCCAAGCACGAGAGTGAGCTGACCACCCAAGACTCAATGCCGATTTCTCAACCGTGCAGATCGACTCGTTTCCCTCGTCGGGGATGACCGTGAGCGAGTGCTTCTTATTTTGGGGCATCTTTGTCCCTTCGAGAACCACATTAGGTGATGACTTGGTCGTATAGTTGCTGGTCACATCGTCTAGTGAGTCCCGTCATTTCGTCTAGGTCATAGGATCGTGTCCACATATCGAGTCTCATAGTCGTCCCGCATCAACCCGACACAAAGGTGTAGGAGGTTAAGGCTCCAAGGTTGTTCGGCCACAGGGGTCAACATGCTAGTGATCTTGATTTGCCATGCTAAGCCTTTAAGTAGATCCTCTATGATTTTCACTTGGTAAGAGGATTGGATGGTGGTGTGATAGGAGAAGAAGGGCACTATGTGTAGGTTTTGCTCTATGGGAGGGAAATCATGGGCCGTGATTTCTCTTATTGGGCTCTCCTTTAGCCAACTAATAAGGGGTTCACCTAAGATGAGCTTGGTCCCAACTAGAGAATGCTTCATAGACTTCCGGCTCTTGGAGTATCTTGATAAGAGTTTCCCTCAAATCTTTGCTCCAAGCGATGGCTTACCAGATCATGATGCTGGAAGGGAAGTGCTTCATCTGGTGGAGAACCTTTCGGTCATCCCGAGCTCGAGCGTCCTCCAGTGACGGTAGTATGTCAGGCTGGGTCTACTGTGAGCTACCGCGCCACTCCTCATCGGGGAGTTGCACTGCCTTACCTTTGTTACTGGGATCGGGCTGACTTTGGCCACCTGCAGACTCTTGGAAGAGGGAGGCCAATGATGGCTCTTCCGAGGGAGGCTGAAGGGCTGGCCCGTCCTTGCCGGACGGCCCTGCTTGCTCTGAACTGGTGCCGGAACTGAAATGCTGGCGGCGATCTCCTCTGCGCCAGTCGGGTCGAAGATGCTGGGTTGTCCCCAGATCTCCACTAGCGGGATCGGGGTAGGTTGTTCTCCTCGGAGGAGGATGACCCGTTCGGGGTAGAAGGGAGATGGGCGAAGAGACGGCTCTGGGACTACCACATCCACAACCGTGACCTCGGCCACAACCGGTGTATTCTGGGACTGGCTGTAGTCCGAGTGGAGTTGTAATCCTTTGCCGGGTTCTGGCTGCTACCGGTTCGCCTCACCGGGAGGTGTTGATGTTATCTGGAGGTGGGATAGCCACCATGTTGCAAGTATAACTGTGGAGCATCTATTCTAGCTGTTCCACCGTGATCTCTTTGGCCCTCTTTGATTGGCGGAATAAGACTTGGTAACCTGAATACCGAGGCCTTATTCCTCCTATTCTATTTGATAACAAAAATAAGTTATTCCACCAAAAAGGTGGGTTAAGGGCCAAAAAGGTGACCTTATTCAGGTTAAGCATATTCTACCAAAAAGGTGGAACAAGTTAACCCGAATACAATCAAAGTGATATTGTGTACTTTTTGGTACACCCTAACCCAGGTTAAGGTATTCTCCCTAACTTATTCCCCAATCAAAGTGAGCCATAGAGAGAGGCCTTTAAAAATCATCACATGGTCTTGCCCCGGATCAGGTTATGCATTAAATGTTGATGGGGTGGCCAAGGGCAACCCTGGTCACTCTGGTGGTGGTGGTTGTATTAGGGGTTGCAGGGGTGAATTTATTGCTGACTTCTCCTATTATTATGGCAAGGGCACTAATATGGTAGCAGAGGCCAGAGCATTGCTAGATGGGATGAGAATATTGGTTCGAAGCTGATTACCAATTGCTATGATTTATTCTGACTCTCAGGCACTTGTTACTATGATCCAGTCCGCTAGCCCTCCACCCTGGAGAATATATAAGTGGTGGGAGGAAATTAAAGACTTAGTCACTAAGAATAAGTGGAAGCTGCAACATATATACAGGGAGGGGAATTCGGTTGCCGACGCCCTTGCTTCTTTAGCTTGCTCCAATAGATCCAACAAGGACTTCCAGTGCTGGCGAGATCTTCCAAGGCATATTCGTGGCCTTGCAACGTGCACATCTATCGCTCGATCTTTTACCACTTAGTTCAGCTTCCTGTTCTTTCTCTGCTGGCTCGGTTGTTCTGAAATAGGAGTAAGGGGATTTCTCTTCTGCCTCAGTGCTTTAATTAGTTGATCTTGTTAAGAATTTTTAATTGGGGTGATCTATTCAACCCCTCCCCTTCTAGCTCACCTTCCGCACGGTTTATCACTATCAGCAAGAAACATAAATTCTCGTACTCACAATCGGGAATCTCCGAACCAACACAACAAAACTCTGACTGCCTAGCCAGAAAACACCACGACACCTATGTCGTGCAGGCTCATCCTTAGTGGCAAAGCCCAACTCAAGACCACAAGGTCTAAGAGTAGTGACACATACACGACCTCACCGTCGTGTACTCTACATAGACTACAAGTAAAGTTACGGTGTCAAAAGAACATGAACTACACAAAGAACCACGCCAAGAAGTACACGTCGCACGAGAACCATACGAGTCATGAGAGTTACATGTCATGTGACAGAAGTACTCTCTCACTAGTAGAAAAGCTAGATGCGTCCACTGACATCTTACACTACGTCTTGGGTGTCTCTCACTCGTCCCGAACGCTATAATCGAGACACCGTAATAGTAACCAAGAAATAAAGACTAGTCAGGGTCACGCTCGTCAATGCGGGTCTAACGTCCTGACCACGTGTGCACACACAGGCTCAATGCCATGAGCCAGGCCTCTATCTAGTCCCCCCCCCCCAATCGGACTCTAACTGTAAGGCAAAGGGGCCCTCGAAAACCAGCTTAAAAATTGTCTCTACCGAGACTGCCCCACCACCACTCCCAGGTGAGCAGACACAAAGTGTGGTCAGGCTATGACTAGTGTAGGCTCACTAGACACAGAGACTCTCTAAAGAAAAACACTGAAGTACGGACAAGCTATGCATGCACCTCTCACAAGTAACATTGAACACCAGGCAGTATGAAACCACCAGACTCAGGACAGTCAACTAGACCTGCTAAAACAACGATCCTTGAGTCACACGACTCAGGTCAAGACCGTTGTATAATGCGGCAATATGCCATCAAATCAGCCTAGTCCCTGGGTCAAAACCACGGTAAAACATTATGGAAGTGGCACACAACAGCTGGATCCATTCATCAATCAAAAGCCCTCCGCCCTTAGGCCGCTTATCGAATTCACAATTCTGCATAACGAGAAAGCACGGAACACAAGGGGTCACTCGAGCCCTCAAATCACATGGACACATAGACCGAGATAACAAGATACCTCCAAGCATTCGAAACACAATCTCGATCCCCACGGGACATTCAAGACACTCACAGGGTAAAAAGTCAGCCACTGGGTCGCAACTGAGTTTACCGGAGACCAAAACAGCAAAACACAGTGAAGCAAACCAGATAGCGATTGTCACCAGACCGCTATCACCAAACAGAACCAAGTAGCGGTTATGGCTAGACCGCCTTCTCCCAACAGAACAAGGTAGCTATATGCCCCAGCCCTCTTCCAGCCACCTCCCACTGTGTTTCACATCTCCAGCAACACTCAAGCTCGCTCCTAGCTGCGCGGAGTCTGCCTCGTCATCTTCCTCGGCCTTGCGTTGGAGCTACATCGACCTGACTACTTGCAGTCTCAAACTAAACTTGAGGTCCAGATTGCATGCTCTGCCACACCCCCAGACAACATGAACCAGTGTCTACACTCTTCATAGACATCGTGCTGCTTCGAGATGGATTCGCTCCAGAAGTGGTCCCGCCCCTTTTCAACATCGGCACCGATCGCGTCGACCGTTTTCGTGCAACTGCACTAGATTCACACCTGATCCTGAGTACCATTTGGTAGTGGCTACACTGTCTCCTACGGCGTGAATCAGCCTGAACTCTCTTCAGAAGAGTTCTTCCTCGTCGAGTCGCAGACAATTCAGAGGTGGTCTCGTCCATTTTTGACATCAGCACAGCCTGGGGCGTCCGTTCTCCTACGACTATGCTTGATTGGTGCCACCCAGTCCGCCCAGAACCTGCAGCAGACTCGTCAACCTTGGTACGCTTTCCTATGCTAGTTTTCAGCCCGAGGCGTCTTCACCAAAGTTGTGCCCCTCGATGACATGAAACCAACCCAGGTGGTTTCGTTCCATTCTGACTTCGACACCGGAAATTCCCCCACGGCCGTCATTGACCTGTCCTACTATTCGCCCAGGAACCTGACGCCGACCATCTCGGTGACCACAACCGACGAGGTGATCTGATGGCCACAAGCTTTTGAGGGTTCGTAGTGCTCCCAGTCTGCTACACCCACGAGTTGGTCCCGTCACTTTTAAAGTTCTACAGCAAGCGTACCTGTCGACGCATCACAATTGCGCCATCCAGTCTTGCGAGGCAAAACTGCACAGGCCATCGGCTATGACCTCCTCCACCTTCCAGAAACATCGGCTCGATGTCAGACTTTCAGGCATCCTTCGGCATCCCCTAAGCTTCGTCCAGGCATTGACAGCACCTCGATTGGACGTCGGAGCTAGGCGTATGATCACAGTTTGGTTTCCCCTCCCTTTGTTCCCCCCTCCTGCGCGAGGGTAGTGCATGTAAGGGCCTGTGTGGAGAGTAGTAATTGTAATAGAACGAATCATCGCCGAGATTCCTCGACGCAGCGTGTCTGTCGGGTGCGCACGCTCCCTGGCTCGCCCTCGTCTCCAATCGGCGCCGATCTTTTCAGACTCGACAAGGTATAGATCTGACCCTCGCCCCTTGGGCATTGCTTTCTTAGTATTTGTTCAATGTTCACGCCGATGGTGAGGAGAGCTTGTTCCAAATTTCCCAAACATTGAGTGTTGATCGCTGCCGTGTGAGAGAGTGTCGTCAAACTTGCCCTTGGGCACTGGTTCTGCTTCAGATGAGTCGGGCAACCTCTCAGACCTTAGATCTGTCCTCACCCATATAGCTCTAGCGCCCGCCCTTGGGCACTGGTTCTGCTTCAGATGAGTCGGGCAATAAACAAGGTATAATATATATGTATCCGCGCATATAATAATAGCATACGACGATCAGTGCACATGTCCCTGTATGTGTACGCAGTCGCGGACGACAAAGCACGGGCCGAGGTCGCCGTCTTCCCTAGACGTCCAGGTCTCGAGTAAAAGCCCCGAACAATCAGTACACCCACGGGCACCGCCCGACTCATCCTTCACCCTCGTCACTCGTGGGTGGGGGGCATTTGTGGACGTGTAAAATTACACGCACATATGTCCCGTCCAGTCTCGGATCGACAACAACTTCAATAGAAGAAAACCCCAGAGAAGATGGGCCATCCGGACTCTTCGAATATACGCACACTGCCGTGAAACCATCTCCGGAGTCACTACAGTGAAGAGAAACCAACCCCTGGGAAGCTCACGATCCATGGGCCCTGAAGAAAATCGAGTGGACCGCGACCCTCGCTCATAACGAGCTTAAACGCATTCCAGCGGCACGCTCTCAGCCCCTCCAGCGGCACACCACTGTTGCCCTTAGCGGCACACCTCGTGGGTTGCCTTCAGTGGCACACCCTGTGCGTGCCCCTTCAACCCGGGGTAGTGTCTTCACCGACACACACACCCCCCCCTCGAAGGCCCTCACCGACACACTCGGGCTGGCCCCCAGTGACACACCAATGGAGGTTCCTCCACTGGCACACCCCTCTAGTGGCACGTTGTTGCAGGCTCCAACGGCACACCTATCTTGAGGCCCTGCTCGACACACCGGTGCAGCCCTTCAACGGCATGGCCATGGGCACCCCTCAGTGGCATGCCCAGCTTGATAGCTTCAGCGGCACGCCATGCAGAGGCCTCCAATGGGACACCTGCAAGCTTCTCCAGTGGCACGCCCTCACGGCCCCTCAGCGGCACACCCTGGCGACCTCACAGTGGCACGCTTGTTGTGCCTGCTAGCGGCATAGCATTCTGGCCCATCAACAGCATGCCTGGGCGTGTTCTCCACCGGCACCTCTGGCAAATCAATTCTAACGCCATCCCCTACAGATCCTTGGCGTGCAATGGGTTCGCTGAGGTGTCAAATGGAGGAGGGGGCACATAGGATACCCCCTGCCACCGAAGGACGCTGAAGTCAAATCCCCATTAATGCCCTCACGTTCCCGCATCTGCCGTTCGTGTTCGAAGGACCCCGCCACTGGGAGTATAAAAAGCTCTCTTCTTCACTGGTGAACAACATACAGAGAATATAGAGACAGACACACGCACATAGACAAAGAGGGAAGAGAAGAAGAGAGAAGAGGAAGAAGGAACTGCGCCGGAACTGCGCTGGCATGAAGGTTCTCCGGCGGCCACCGGAAGAGAGAGTAAGAGAGAAAGTGAGTGAGAGGGAGGTTCCCCATGTAGCAGAGGAAGCGGGGGAGAGCAGGGAGTAGTCACCCCTGCTCATTCCCCAAACACTCTCCTCACCCATCCCCCCGTTCCTCATGCTCTCTTGTTCTTCCTTTTCCCTTTTCAGGCAGCTGCAGGGACTACCTCTGTCGCCGAGGAGGCCGTGGAGGAAGGGGAGATTGCACCGGAAGGCCGAATCATCCCTATGATTGAGGTAAAGTGACACCCCCCAGGACTCCTTCTATGTTCTTCGGAGCTCGGGCAACTTGCTTCGCTCGCGGCGAGACTAATCCTTTTGCTTCCTTGCGTTCCAGGAGGAGGAGAGCCTCCCTGAGGTCTGCTCTGCCAGAGCCCACAGAGCAATCTCTAAGCGGAGAGGGATGGTGTCCCTGGAGGAAGCGGACAAGCCGAAGCTACTCTCGGTAGTGAAAGTGAAACAGATTGTATGGTTCCTACGGTCGGAGAGTGGATTAAAACTCATGGTTCCACTTCCCCCTCCCCGACCGCTCGTGACGCCCGAGGAGAGTCGGCTTTTGGGGAGGACGCTGGCCGAGCTCACGGTTCGGGGCGAAGGAAGGCAACCAGTGGATGAAGCGGCTGGGCCTTTAGTGACGACAGCAAGGTCAGCTCTGGTTCCCGTGCTTCCCTCGACCGAGAACCAGGAGGAGCAACCGCTCGCGATCGTAGGGCCGAGTGGGGCAGTCCTGGCTCAGGCAGCTCCCTTGGCCATAGCCGCTCGGGGATTACACGTCGAGGCGGGAGACTCCAGTGGCCTGTCCGTGGCACTCCCCTCCTCGTCGACCGTGGTGGATGCAGAGATGTGGGCTACCGTGGATGGCGCGGTCGAGTTCAACTTGCCGGAGGTGCCCTTCGTCGGTCACACTGCCCCGGACGCGCCGGTCCGCCCTATGCTGGTAGCGCTGCGCTCGATGATACTTGCCGACCACTCTCTCACGTACCGAGGGGCGCATGCAATAGCGACGCAGCTGACCGGGGCGTTGCAAGTGCTCGGCTGCCCTCTGGAGGAGTGGTTGCGACGCGTACTGTTACTGTTGAAGTATATAAATCGTCGTAAATTCCTTGAGACTCGGGCCCCCAACGAGCTTGCCGCCATCAGGGCCCAGGAGGGTGAATATTCGCAAGCCTTGGTGGAGCGTCGGACCAGCGAAGAACGGCTCGAGAAGATCTTAGCGGGTGGCCGTCAGGATGTTCATGCCCTTAAGGATAGGGTCGAAGAACTAGAAGGCAACTCGTCGCCGCTAGGTCCGCGCTGGCCGAAGCCGAGGTAACCATGGAGAGGGCGGGCGAAGAGCTTGCCGTTGTTCGTGCTGAGGCAGCCTCTCTCGAAGTGGAGCTGGGGCATCTCGAGGGACAGAGGGGCCGGCTGAACGACATGGCCAGCTTCCCTTGTATCGGCATCCTCCCCTTGAGGATATCTTCCGGGGAATCGACTGAACGCCACCATCCCCGAGCCTCCCACTGTATCCCGCTCTCCCCTCTTCCTCTTTCCGTCTCCCCTTTTTGACATGTAACTCAGGGGTATGCCCCGTAGCACATGTACCCCTTTATTCTGGAATGGGAAAGAAAAACATTGGTATGTATCCTTTCGGGTGCTGGCAGGGATCACTCGAACCCTACCTCGCAAAATGAAAAACCACTACACTAGCAGCTAAGCGAGTACCTCAGAAGTAGAAGCCCTGCACTACAAGTACCAGTCTCACGGCATGAAAACCAACACACGCATGCCACGGTGAAACAACCAGAACCCACCGGCCAACATGACCAAAACCCGAAGGTCGAAGCAACTGAGACTGACAGTCTGCCACTCCCTATCCAGAACAGAAGTAGCTCCCACTAGAAGAACAACCGGATGCGTCCACTGACGTCTTATACCGCGTCACAAGTGTCTAGCTACTATGCCCCGAGCGTGAGACTCAGACACACATAAGTAACCATAAAGCGAGTGACTAGTTGGGGTCACACCCATCAACGCGTCTCCAACTGCCCCCAACCATGTGTGCACACAGAGACCATGCGTCCTAGGTTTGGCCTCTAACTGGTTTTCCCCTCAGTCGGACTCTAGCCGACAATGTGGGGCCCGATGGAAACCAGTCTAAAAACCATCCTTAGGGTAGCCACCCCACCACTCCCAGGTGGATACCAGCACACGCGTACTAGCGGGCTACGACTAGTAGAGTGTCTATGAAGGAGTAGACTCTCAAGCCATGAAAAATGACGTCTGAACCCGGCAGAGTACAGGGACCATCCCACGTACTAGCACCGTCGCACGGTGACCACGGTCAGAGAAGAAACGGGACGGCACGCCACACAGAGCAGCCCAAAGACTGGAAGACCAACATTGGTGCGCTACAGGAGGTGACGGACCAGCACAGGTGCGTCACGGTCCTCTGACGGACCATCTCAGGTGCGTCAGCGTAAAACGGACCATAACGTGCCTGCACAGGTGCATTACAGAGCATGATAGACCGACAAGGGTGCGTCAGGGCTCTCGGTGCAAAAACCACTATGACGTGCCTACCCAGGGGTGTCACAGTACCTGACGGACCAACACAGGTGCATCACGGCATGACCCAAACCAGCGAATGTAACGTGCTCCTCTAGGGGCGTTACGTCACCTAACGGACCAGCTCAAGTGCGTTAGGTCACGAGACCAAGTTGGCTGTAACGCACTCCCCTAGGGCGTTACAGTCCCTAATGGACCAGCACAGGTGCGTTAAGTGGAAGGCATAATGCGCCTTCCCAGGGGCATCACCTTACCTGACAGACCAACACAGGTGCGTCAGGCTACAATAACCCCCAACGGTCGAATCATTGTGACGGACCAACCCAGGGGCGTCACAGCCATATGGCAGTCTATCATGGGACTATCATGCCCATGAAAGCCCAAGCTCAAAGTCAACGAAGCATAACGCACCTCCCTAGACGCGTTATACCCTGTGGCGGTCACTGGTACGACCGTCACAGCGCTCCGATGATGAAACGGTGAATTCAACCAAAAAACGTCGACCACGCCTGATGGAGGCATCACCACCACCTCCCTCTGGCTCGGGTCGTCCACACACCCGAGATTGGATTAAGCTCGAGCTTCATACTTGGCCGTTCTTCTTCTTCACTGGGACTATATTGGCGAGCCACACAGGGTATATGCACGGCTCTATGAAGTCCACGTTGAGCATCTTGTCGACCTCAGCATTGACCTTCAACTCCAGCTCGTGGCGCATACGCCTTTGAGCTTGCTTGACTGGCTTGACTGTTGGAAGTATTGCTGTTGATCGGAAAAATGACTTTTCCCTAAAGTACCGGCGGTTGAACGAAATCCCCTTTTACTCCTCTCGACTAGGGAAGCACGAAAAAATCAATGAAGCCGAAAAGGAGGGAGTGAAGACAAAACCTGTGTGATCGGCACCCAAGACCCCGGACACGATGAACGCGCCGTGCCTTGAGAAAGGGGGGGAGACACTCGCCTTTGCCTAGCGCTGGGATGATGAGCGGCCGACGAAGGACCGCCTGGAAGAAGTGCGGCTCTCTATATGCCGTCTACCAGTGCTGGAATGAAACGCGGGACGAAGAACGATGGCAGTAGGACGGTTCGGGAACGGCCGCAGGACGAAGATGAACGGCCACGAGATAGCCGCTCAACGTCTTGGACGGACAAAGATCGACCGCTCTACTCCACCTCCTTCCAAATCGTAGGACTTCAACCTCCACTCTTTCTGGCCGGCCAGAAAGAGTGGGCCTCATGCTGGATGACTAGTGACCTACAAAACAACGTGTAACCAACAAAAGTAAACCCGGATTAGACCCACGAAGTGTAGTATATGCTAGAAATGAAAGAAAATAAACTAACTAACATGAGTGGGGGTTCACCCAGAGGTTTTTAAACCTCTAGGGGTGCCAAAACATAGGTGGGTGTGTAAAAATGACAATGATGATAGAAAAAAGTAGAGAACAACGTCAAGTAATTACACATGCAACGATGAAATGACTAGCGAGACTGACGACAAACGATGCAACAAATGAACTACTCCCTTGAACCGGAGGCCTGTAGGGACGTAGAAGCCCCCCATCCTGCGCTAGGATCGCTTGACAATTCGACAGAGCTTCGTCGTCGATCCCTGATCTCTCCCCTTTTTAAGCTGGGCCTCTACGGTCTATTTATGGAGCACCTAAAGTCTTAGCTCAAAATTGGGGATAATTAGGTATTTTCAGGCAAAGATAATAACATAAAAGTTGGAGATAATTGAATTATCTCAAATCTGGAAGAAACGACATCGAAAATGGTGAAGGATCCACGAAGGAATCATCGGAGAAAGTTTAGAGAGAAAACACGAAATTGGAGAGAAAAAGCCCTTAATTATTCCAGTTTCGAAGGGATGTGCGGCCTCACAATAGACCACACATCGTTCTTGTGCGGTCATCTTGGGGCCGTCCAAGCCTATCGGTGATAATTAGCAAAAGACCCCAATTTATCCCTTAAACTGGCCGAAGAATTCGGCGTTGGACTCTGAGCGATATGCGGTCTTTTGTACACCGCATAATGTACATATGCGGCCACGTAGAGGCCGTACGTATGTTTGTCAGTGGTTGACTCGGCTACCCCAAGCGACTGGCAGGCCCCTTCAGTATTAAGGTTCTGAGAGACTCCCAGGAGCCCTCCGACCCTCGGGAAGCTCAGAGATTGAAGTACCAAGCCCGACACTTCGTCATCTTGGACGACACCTCATACCGCAGGTCTTTCTCCGGTCACCTCCTTAAGCTCCTCGGCACCGACGAAGCCAGTCAAGCAATTCAAGAAGTTCACGAAGGCATCTGCGACGCACACCAGGGACGAAGATCACTCGCCAGGATCTTGCTTCGACAAGGTTACTGGTGGCCCACTCTTCACCGTGACTACTCGACCTATGTGCAAACATGCGACCGGTGGCAATGCTTTGACCATCTGGTCCACCAACCTGCCTCAGAGCTCGTCACCCTTATCGAGCCATATCATTTTGCTCAGTGGGGAATCGACCTCCTGGGGCCATGCCCTACGGCTTAGGCCCAAAAGAAGTTTGTCATTGTCACCATCGACTACTTTACAAAGTGGATTGAAGCTGAAGCCACCCCTAGGATCATCGAATCAGTCATTTGGAGCTTCGTGTAGAAATCGATCATTTGTCATTTTGGTATCCCCCGAGTGATTGTGAGCGATAACGGTCGATAATTTGATTGTCACTACTTTAGAGACAGATGTGCCAACCTAAAAATTCGCAACCACTTCACTTCGGTGGCCCACCCTCAGGCCAACAAACTGGTTGAAAATGCCAACATGGCTATATTAAAAGGCATAAAAACCAGGCTCGGCAAGGCTAAGGGAAGCTGGATAGAGGAATTACCGAGCATACTTTGGTCACACTGAACTACCCCCAGAACGGACACCAACGAAACCCACTTTCAACTGGTGTATGGCACCGAAGCTGTGGTTCTGCTAGAGATTGGCAACCCCTCTCTCCGAATCACCAACTTCTCGCCTAAGGTGAACAAGCAAAAATTACAGGAGAACCTTGATTTGACAAGCGAGATCCAAGAGATCGCAAGTATCCTAGTCGCGAAATACCAGTGACGCCTCATTCAATACTACAATGCCAGAGTCTGAGATAGGCACTTCCAGCCAGGAGACTTCATCCTAAGAAAAGTAGAAGTCTCTCGACCACTAGAGGCGGTGGGAAAGTTGGCCCCTAACTTGGAAGGCCCCTACCGAGTGGTCGAGATGCTCGAAAAAGGAGCATACCGACTAGCCATCATGGAAGGAACACCAATCCCTCGTGATAGTTCGAGCAGAAAGTGAGCTAGAAGGGGGTGGTTGAATAGATCACCCCCCGATTTAAAAAATTCGATAGAAACACGTTATGAATACTTGAAACGAAGTAGAGAAGCACCCACAGTGTGACTACTGAGCAGACAGAAGTGCAGAGCCTAATCAAGGCAGTGATAGAGGCGCAATATATCGAACAATTAGTGAGTTAGAATCGAGAAGGATAGATCAGACAAGCAAACCACACAATTAGGACAGAGAGCTTTTTAAGGTGGTTCGATTAGAAGGGGCTGGAGTGTGTACCGGGCATGCCGGGGCATGCCGGGGAAGCATGGGCCTGAGTGTGTTGGCCAAGGGTGGCTGGGGAGGCGTATCGACGAAGGGTCACACCGGGTGTGCCGGAGAAGGGCCGTGCCGAGTTAAGAGCGCACCGGTGGGGGTTGAGCTGGGCATGCCGGTGGAGGCAAAGATAGACTGTGCTGGTGGAGGCATAGGGGTAGAGTGTACCGACGATGATCCAGGGAAGGAGGGGCTAAGCTTGGGTACGGTCGGTGTAGGTGATGGCTGGGTCAGTGTAGCCACAGGCAAGGTCGGTGCAGGTTCGTCCAAGGTCTGTGCGAGGTCCATGCAAGGTCCATGCGAGGCAAGGTCTATGCAAGGAAAGGTCCGTGCGAGGTCTGTGCACATGCACGCAAGGTTAGTGCATATGTGCAGGTAAAGTCAGTGCAGATACAGACAATGTCAGTGCACATGTAGAAAGTGCAAAGGGCAAGTTCAGTGCACTTGTAGGCAAGGTCCGTGCATATGCAAGCAAGGTAAATGCACATGCAAGCAAGGTCAATGCACATACAGAAAGTGCAAAGGGCATGGTCAGTGCACAAGTAGGCAAGGCCAGGGCACATGCAGGCAAGTTCAGTGCACATGTAAGCATGGTCAGTGCACATGTATAAAGTGCAAAGGGCAAGGTCAGTGCATGTGTGGGCAAGGTCAGTGCACATGTAGGCAAGGTCAGTGTACCTGCAAGCAAGGTCAGTGCACATGCAAGCAAGGTCAGTGCACATGCAAGTGAGGTCAATGCACATATAGAAAGTGCAAAGGGCAAGGTCAGTGCACGTGTAGGCAAGGTCAGTGCACATGTAAGAAAGGTGAGTACACATGTAGAAAGTGCAAAGGACAAGGTCAGTCCACGTGTAGGCATGGTCAGTGCACATGTAGGCAAGGTTAGTGCACATGTAGGCAAAGTCCATGCGTTTCTTCAGGCAAAGTCCATGCATGTTCAGGCAAAGTCCATTTGTATGTGCAGGCAATGTCCATGCATGTTCAGGGAAAGTCCATTTGTATGTGTAGGCAAAGTCCATGCGTGTTCAGGCAAAGTCCATGCGTGTTCAGGCAAAGTCCATGCGTATGTGCATGCAAAGTTCATGCATGTTCAGGCAAAGTCCATGCGTATGTTCAGACAAAGTCCATGCGTGTGTCCAGGCAAAGTCCATGCATGTTTGGGGTTGAGTCCATGCAATGTAGGGTGAAGTCCATGCATGTTTGGGGTTAAGTCCATGCAATGCTAGCGATGTGCATGCACGTTTGGGGTTAAGTCCATGCATGTTTGGGGTTAAGTATGTTGGTTAATGTGAGTTTATATGAGGGTGTTAGCAGGTGTTAAGTGGTGCTACGTGGGATTTTGTTAAATGTGACAGAATGGGGGGGTGAGATATATTACGTGAGATATTATGTGCATATGGTAGTCTGAGTATGCGTGGGTTCATGGGAGCATTTTGCATGATGAAAAATGCAGCACTGCTACAACCCACTTTAGCAAAACTCAACCCGAATATGAGAGGCTAAATAGATATTATGCTCAAATGATTGACAAATTGCAAATGATGAGTGATGATATTGTTTATATGGTCAATGTGTTTAGGGACCACTATCCTCAGCCCACATCTGAGGACCAAGCTGATGGATGGTAACCTCCTGGTGATCCTGCAAATGCATCTTCCTCCCAAGTGCCCATACATGCCTCTCAACAAGATGCTCAGTTAACTCACATTGCAAAAATGATATGCAATTCCACCACTGCTCTCTCATCCACGATTGATCTCTATCAAGAATATATTCTTGAGCGCAATTGTGAAACAAATGAAAGAATTACTTCAATGGCTCAAAGGGTTCACATCAATGCAGAGGAGATAAGAGCAGACATTCAAA